>CM067074.1:25187937-25880437 GCA_033980235.1 Diadema setosum
TGCCAGCACTTGTGCCCGGTGCGCCCCCCCCCCCCCCCTTAATTTTCAAAGCGAAAAATATAGCTACAAACGACAGTTTTGGGACTGTAAAAAGTCAACATTTTCAAGCTCACTCGCTTCACTCGCTCGCATTTAATCGTTATGCCATTCCCCTGATGTTGCTGCCAGTAACTGCCAGCAGTTGCGCCCGGTGCGCCCCCCTTAATTTCCAAAGCGAAAAAATACAGCCAAAAACGGCAGTTTTTGGACTGTAAATGTCAAGATTTTCAAGCTCGCTTGCTTCACTCGCTTGCATTCAATTGTTATGCCATTCTCCTGATGTTGCTGCCAGTAATTGCCAGCACTTGCACCCGGTGCGCCCCCCCTTAATTCCAAAGCAAAAAAATACAGCCACAAACGGCAGTTTTTGGACTGTAAAATGCCAAAATTTTCAAGCTCGCTCGCATTTAATCGCTACACCATTCTCCTGATGTTGCTGCCAGTGATTGACAGCAGTTGCGCCCGGTGCGGCGCCCGGTGCGGCACCCCTTAATTCCCAAAGCGAAGAAGTATATCTACAAACGGCAGTTTTTAGACTGTAAAAGTATTATGTCAAAATTTTCAAGCTCGCTCGCTCCGCTCGCTCGCATTTAATCGCTATGCCATTCTCCTGATGTTGCTGCCAGTGATTGACAGCATTTGTGCCGGTGTGCCCCCCCCCCCCCTTAGTTTCCAAAGCGAAGAATATAGGTACAAACGGCAGTTTTTTTACAGTAAAATGTCAAAATTTTCAATGTAAAAAGATTTCACCGTGGGAGGGGAAACCCCCCTACCATACCCCCCCCCCTTGCTTGCTTCGCTCCCTCACGATCTCATAACCGCTCCCTCTAAGATCAAATCCTGTCTACGCAGTGAAAGACCCCACTATTTTGTAGGCCTTCGCAGTGATGTCGCACAGGCGGAGCAAGAGCTGAAATACCACGATTTAGTCATTCAATAATATATTGTGAATATTTCATTTTCTATTGGGTTTTTTAAAGAAAAAAAACAAACACAAATTTCACCAAACGTGTGCACCAGATCGCTGAATTTCAGGTCTTAAAATGCAAAATCTTCCTCGTGTGGGAGAGGGATACACCCCCCCCCCCTCATACACACCCTCCCCCCCCCCCCCCCCCCCCGTTCGGTAGTCTAGCTTCTGGACTCTTTTTACTCGTAGGGGTGATTCAGTGTACGCGACAAGCCGTATGAGGGCGTGACACCCGAGGATTGCGATACGCCGAGAACTGCGATACCCGAGAAAAAAGAGTCCAGTAAAATACTTTCGCCGGATCGAGCAGGGTCAAGAGTTCACGCTAGAGTGGTCATGAATATTCATGACTCGCAGTCAACCAGACAGTTTTACTAGTTAATGAGAATACCAGCTGATCGCACTCCCGCTGGTTTCGGTAGTGTGTGGTAGTGCTGCCCACCTCCACTACACTACAGCGTTGTCCACCAAACTAGGGGGTTTTGTTCTGAAGTTGAGCCCACTAACTTGTACTTCGATCGCCAGCTCATACTGCATTATGTAGGCCTACGTGCTTTCTTTATGCATGATGAGAGACAAGCTGCCCATTCCATGATTTCATGAAGTCATCATATAAAAGTCTTTACATAAACATAAATCAAGGAAATTCCAAAGATTCTCATAATTATGTAGCTATATTATGTATACAAGAGAAGTAAAGTCTGTGTGTCTTATGAGAGAGAAGTCTTTTCATGAAACGTAGCCTCCATCCAAATAGGGGAGCTGTATACCACGATTTTACAGTACGATGAAAAAAAATGTTTCATTGGACATTATAGGCTTTTTGCAGATTACAGACTTTATTTTAGATTGATTCCTCCGAGAATAACAGAATGACATCCGTAAAAGGGTCAATCCCACTATATCCGCTAAAATATGTGATCTTCATATACATGACTTTTGATCAATATTCCAATAGATTTAAGGGATCCCGTGTCACAGAAGTCATATTTTTGGTAAAGCAACTCTAGCAAAGATATTAAAAACCAGACCCCCCCCCCCCCAAAAAAAAAATAATAATAATAATAATAATATTGTTATTATTATTATCATTACAAAATATCGAATGTAGGAACCAGATTCAAATAGTCGATCGTGCCAAAATAGATTTCTGTCTTTGAAAGCCTGATTGTAGATAGGAATTAAAAAATTGTCATGGTCAACAAAGGCAAGTGAAATTCATTGGATTGCGCTTGTGCGGGTATAAAGGATAACGAAGAGGTTCGTGTTTTTGTTATTGTTTTTTTTTTTATATAGATCGAGTCAAATACAGACGGATTTCACTGACGAATTCCATAAGGTATTTTAAGATTCAACAAAACATACGTGATACCCTGCTATGAGATTTCTCCTCAAGGATTATGAGAGCCTTATATAGCTCAACTGCAAGGAACTACTCCCATATCTCACTATAGAACACATTAAAGTAACTTTATTATCTCATTTCCATGGAAAAGCGCAGGTGGGAAACGTATACATTACGAAAACTCACTCCCTGGCCAACATAACTCGCAGGATTCATCCAATTATAAACTTATACAAACGCTCTGAGGGAATTTATTCATAGTAACAACTTTCATAGTCAAACTACTTCATATAAACGTAAAAGCAACATTATTCCTTGCGTCCTTTTACCAAAACACTTGTGGCTTGCCTTTAAAACAGATTATGCTGATAGTGCTATATTCGTGAGGATATGGTGCTGGTTAAAAGCTATGTCTGTTATTCCGAATGTTCGTTCATTCGAAAATAAACTATTGCTCACTATTTTTTTTTTCTGATAATGAAATAATGTTCATTAGCCGAAACTTAAAAGAAGGGTTTGTAGTTTTGTACTTGTAAATAACACACTTAACCATCACAACAATACCCGCTGTTATGTTCACACGGCATGTGCTGATACGTGGCGATAACAATATGTCAATTCTTTTAATTTTATTAACTGAATGGATTTTGAAGTAACAGGAGGGTTACACACATCTATTTTCCTTGAAAAGGTGTTAGTGCTAACCTATAGCAGTAAAGCAAAACAAAGCAAAAGGAACAAACTTGTAATGGTACTGTATACATTAAGCCGTGTTGATCGAAGGATGATAATACAACATGACATTGTAATGATGAGAAGGAGAATGCTTCACAGACGCAGGTACACAGTGACTCAAATTGTCTTATGACTTTGAAAGCGAACACTTCTTTTTAATGGGTGCTCACCAATGTGAATGCAGGACGGAATACAGGTCATTCTCATTGATACACACACACAAAAAAAAAAAAAGGGGGGGGGCAAAATTGAATAAGATACGACTAGCAAATTACCTCCCGCAAAACCATCACTGTTGAAAAGACATGCATTTTACTTCTCTTTTTTAATGGGAGTGGACTTTCTCTTGTCTGTATGGTTGAAGATCACCTATTGGAAAGCAACTTACCCGGAAGTAAATAGTTTAGCAAATATTTACACATCACAGATGATATAACTTTCGAACCCAGCTATTAGTAAAATTGCATTTATATGCATTGAACATCTGTATAAAAATTGATGATGCGCAGTGTGGGGCACGACATATTGCAATTTGTCTTAACGGTAACGTACTATTATGTTTCATTGGAAATGCCAGATATTTCTCCTTTAATCATGCTGTTAATGAACATCTTTAATTATCGTCCAACAATGAAGGATTAAAGATCTAGGGCAGCTAGATAAACTTTATAGGAGTCCATACCATGTTGTTATCATGTAATATGTATTGTTCTGAGGAGTGAACCCCGGAGACTGTGGTATCATAAAGTTTAAAGCCCGTGTACAGTAGTCGATTAGACACCTGAATTGTCGCCAAAAGCCACGAACGCGATTGATTTTCTCAACGAGACATTGTAGAGTATTATATAGCATTCTGACATTGATATACATGGATTTTGAGGGTTGAAATTACTGAAATTACCCGATCACCGAAGTGCTTCAAAATCTAGTTTCGCCAGTTTCGCGGTCAGTTTTTTCTTTCGAATAAGTACGATCGGCCGTTACTTCAACAGCACCACCATGTGGTGTGTTTGTGCCATCCACAAACTTTCCTCCCGATTTTCCGCCCGATCGAGAGCGAGTGAGACACGATGGTGCTACAACTGTACGCATAGCTACAGTAATAAAGCAATCGCTGTCTGTTGTGTGACCGCGCTAAGTCGCGCTGAGCCGTAGCACTCAACTGCCTCTGACCGACCAGACGCTGTTACTAGTGTACTACGCTGTGCGAATACACGTACAGCGACTGGGCTGTGTACAGCCAAGGAGGTATCTCATACACACCGCCGTGGGCTACACCTCCAACTGTGCAGTTTGTGACACGTACACGTTCATCCACTTCGGTGGGAAACGGTGGGATCAGTCGGCAAGGAAGCCCGAAAATATCCAAAATATCCAAGTCCTCCCAGGCGTGACCTCGAGTTGACCCCGCAGGTCATGGTATGAGAGAGCGCGATTGCAGAGTCGTTTTGAAATGCTCATATCTTGGTCACTGAATTACATTTTCACATGATTTTTCTTTATTTGATAGGTAAGGGTTAAAACTTGGATGTGATCTTGTTCATTTTTCCAAGAAAGACATGAAAGACTATCAACTTCGTGGCTAATTAATTGCCGATGTTCCGGAAATAATGGGTACAGATATTCTTCTAAAATCCTCCTAAAAGTCTTCTTTTTCATCGTAAGGCACCAACGAAAGTTATACCATGTAAAAGAATAATTATTCAGCTTTAAGATGATACCTAGAGTGTAATGTGATGATTTGTAGATGGGTCAGCAGCCAGCCGAAATCATGGGGATGTCATTCCTTTTTTTCTCGGCACAAAATCGCGAAAATACAGTATTGTCCCACATATAGAAATTGACGTGTGTCCTCGATGCCTTTGTTCGTGTGTTACGAGCGACCCCATGCAGGCAACGTACTACATGTACTCGACATGGTCAGTTATGAGCGTCTAGCTGTGATATACATGTACTGTACTTGTGTCTGTCATTAGATATTAGGTACTAATAGTCTACTGCCTCTTGCTGGGCCTCTCTCCCACTCCCTCTCCCTCTCTTTCTTCGATTACATGGAAAGAGTTCCTTATGTCCCCCCCCCCCCACTAGTTTGCTCAAAATGGATAGATTGCTATTTTTTTTTAATACTAATACCAGTGATGGACTAAATAAAGGTTATGCTATTTATGGGAAGACTTCCCATAACCTTTATTTAATTTATTATTAGTGAGGGGGAATGGTGGTTTGTTTATTTTGTTTAAATTGGTGTGTGTGGGGGGGGGGGGGGGACATAAGGAACTCTTTCCGATTCCATGTTTTCCCTTGTTCTTGTAAATCATAATACAAAATGTACAAGTATGTTTATTTGGTTTGCTTTTGTCCACCCTTCTGATTTCGTTGATGGGAAGTGCTGTCTGATTCTCAGTTTCATTCTGCCATCAATCATTCAGATCACTCTCTCTCAATTCAAAGCATCATAAGCATTCACTCAAACATACTATAACCACTAGTTATACCCTTTACTCCCGTCAAAGTGAACACAGTTACATTATATCAAAATTCCACTTACAACATTATCCACTTTTTTTTTTATTTGCTCAGTTATAACAAGTGCTGTTCATTATTCTGAAGGTCACTGTTCAGAAGGTTCGTTATTCCGAAGGGTTGTTAATCCGAAACACGCAAATTCCCTATATAGTACCTAGAGGTTCGTTAATCCGAAAATGTGTAGCGTTATTCTGAAGGTTCGTTATTCCTGAAGATTGGTCAATCTGAAAATGAAATTCAAAACAATGAACCTTCGCAATAACAAATCTCAGGAATAA
The DNA here is from genome assembly GCA_033980235.1 of Diadema setosum. Taxonomy (NCBI): domain Eukaryota; kingdom Metazoa; phylum Echinodermata; class Echinoidea; order Diadematoida; family Diadematidae; genus Diadema; species Diadema setosum. Next base: position 25,193,831 of record CM067074.1, read on the forward strand.
AGAGCCTTCGGAATAACGAACCTACGGAATAACGAGCTGTTACCTAACATTTTGATATAAAAAAACTGCTGTAGTGGCCATTGTGCCTATTCTCTCTATTACTTTAGGAGGCCTACCTAACTAGGCATAGAACTTTCGATACATTATTGCACATGTCATTTTCATCAATTAGTAAAATACCTTCTTTATTCATTAATAACAACAGAGAAAGGAGCACAATCGACAAGTTCTCTTTCCTTTATAAATGTATATACATCTCCACATATTTATTACATGTAGGTGTTGAAAGAACTACATTGTAGTTTAGTTTCAAGGTACTGTATCCATCACTCTTCATGGCAATGTATCACACACAAGACAAAAATATGTATGTTACCAAAAGCAAGAGCTGCATAAGCAGTCTACAGTTTTATCTACTTTTTAGCATTATAGTCAAGTGCAGTTTAGATTATTTTATTTATTTATTTATGTATTTATTTATTCATCCATTTACTTATATAATATATATATATATATATATATATATATTTTTTTTTTTTTTTTTTTTTTTTGGTGTTGGTGGAATTGGTATCAGTCTCAGGCCAAGTCACATGTAAGAGACCTATGAAAGGTACAACTGTCAGCAGTCTTTTGAGTAGGAACATGAGTAGGAACAGTCTGTCTTGACTGTGATGTACAGTGAACATTCCAAAAATAATTCTTCTGGTGAAGCTCAGTAAAAAGACAAAAGCAAACGCATGTACATGTACCAGGTACATGTAGTTTGAACAATTGCAGAGCTACATTGTATCAAGCAGATCTGTATAAATAATTTGCAGGCAAGTTTTCGAACTGGCAATAAACAAACTATACTGGTACATGTTGTACAAACATGGAAGAGTTGTGAATATTGCTTGAATGTTTTGTAAGTGAATAAATACTAGTAAAGCTAGAATAACACAAATGTTTTTGAGGCAATTATACTCTGTAAATTACATGCCATCTACACTTTTGGCAAGGTTTCACTCAAATGATACAGAGATAACTTCATTAATAGTCCAAACTGCATGAACGTTTGAGGGTGTACAAATGTCCTTGAGTACTCTGGAGGCAGGTACACAAACATGTATCTACTAGTATACACATCACCAAGGCTTCACACACATGAATAGAGGGTCACATAAACTCGCAGCTGCAAAAGCAATTTGAAGGTGTACATGTATACATAATTATAAAGTGTACTTATTGGAAACAAAATGAAACATGTACAAACTAGAAATGTCACTATGGCGACTGGTTTGCCTCCACCATAATGCATGGTTCTCCAAATAGGTCTTTACCACAATGTCTTGACAATGTGTGATGACAGTTTCACATAACTACTGGCAAAAATATGAAGAATGACAGGTTTGTCACAAATGCAATGAATGTTCACTTTCCTTGAACTAGGTTTATTTGGTTGAATGGCTATCGAGTCTAATAAGAGTGCAGGTATTTGGGGATTTGTACCCAACTTTTGACCCTTTCATAAGTTTAAAGAAGAAATGAAATTTAGCGCTTTCACTTGACCTTTAACCGTTTGGCCTTTGACCTTTTGACAAGAAACTTCCAAGAGAATACGTATTGGGTAATACTTGTGTATGCATACACTAAGTTTCAAGAAAAAATCCTGCAGGCATTGCATATGTAGATAAGAGGGAAACAATGACAATTTAATGAGTTGCAGAGACTCCAACTCTCCCGTTTTCGACGGGAGATCTCCTGCCGAAAAACCCACTTTTGCAAAATCTCCCGTTCTCCCGCTTGAGAGCTAATTCCTCCCGCCCTGGCTCTGTGTCTCCCATTGGAAATGATTTCTTACTTATTGCTACCGTATGTTGAAAAACCAAGCCTTGGATAGCACCAGAGAGCATCTAGAACCATACGAACTTCGCACTGATGAACTTGGAGTCTCCTGTTTGCTAGGGGTTTCGGGCGGGAGAATCTCCAGATCAGAAGGTGCTTGGGGTTGGGGTCTCTGGAGTTGACCTTGACCTTTGACTCATAACCCCTTAATTCCCTACATGATCACTGTCATTCATTACATAAGTTCCATGAAGATACCTTGAAACATTTATGGAGAATTAAGTGACATTTTCACTTGACCCTTGACCTTCGACCTCGTGACTCAAAACCTCCCTGGGGAATCTTCATTTGGTAGTTATGTACAGTATACACCAAGTTTCAAGAAAATACCTCCAGGCATTGCAGAGGGGGAAATAGTGAAATGTTCAGCATTTGACCTTGACCTTTTGACCTTTGACCTTGAGTATGTGCACTCAAAACTTTATAGGCACAACTTCACCCACTCATACATATACATGTAAAGTCTTATTTGATACCTCTAACGGTTTTTTAGATACAATGTCCACAAAATTGATTACAGACGGACAACATGAAAACATAATGCCTCCGACGACACTTTGTGGCGGAGGCATAAAAATATAAACTTGATCAACAGTCCAAACAGCAGAGAATGTTTTGAAGGTGTAGATGTACATGCCCTTAATTACAATTGTACATGTACTTTGAAGGCAAGTATCTATTGGTCACTGCCAATGTTTCAAACTCATAAACTGGCAGCTGCATCAACAATTCAAAACTGTACGTACATGTACATAATATAAAGTATGCTTATTGGAAACAAAACAGATATAACATTTTGAATACACTTCAAAACATCAATATTACTAGAAATCAAAGCAGACAGATCAGAACTGGCCCTTATAACATCTTGCAAAACATCTATGTGAAGAAATCTTTCATCCCCAACTTTAGCATTGGCTGTACAGTGTATACACATGTACCGTACAATCTTATCTGAAATGTCCAAAGGCAAACTAATCATCCCAACATCTCGTGTCAACTGGATACATATGTATCAGTACATCAGGGCTGCCAACACTGGAAACTAGTTGAGAGTGAGACTCCCATAGGTCAATGCTATAATTTAGGAGTCAAAATGTGTGAGATCAATAGAAATGCATGCAAATGAAATAAAGTTTTAGGGTGAGAAAGGACCAAAATATGCGAGTCTCAGGCTCAATGCGTGAGAGTTGGCAGCCCTGCTGTACATGTGTACAAGCAGCATCATACACATTTAAAATATCTGTGTGTCACTCTCTTCATGGTTATAAATGAATGAGTGAATGATATTCAACCCCCTTACCAGTAACAATTCACTCGACCACTCTGGTGTGGAGTATTGGCCAACATGACCCCCCCCCCCCAGGTGGTATAAAAATCTGCTCATCTTACCTTTCACAGGGTCCACAATTTTTCTTGATAGGTATGTGATAAGAGCATGCTCGGTCATGTGAACATGTACAAATTTCGGCCGATTTGGTGGAAGTGCATGTTGTATCATCATCTATCTAACTGCTGTGTCAGAATCTTCATCTTCCTTATCCCTTCTTGACCATTCAATTCTTTTTGATGACATACCTTGTGTACCTACCTGATCAAACAGAATTCTTAAATCTTTGAAACCTTTTCTGAAATATCATAACCAAAATGTCAACAACAAAACATGTATACTCACTAAACCTCTTATAGTGCGTCAGTGGTGATGTACAAATTAAATTCATAATTAGGCCCCCTGTTGAGTAATGGCTGGACATCCAGATACTACTTCATACAAAGTACTTGGTTCCCTAACATTTATCAAGAATATCATGAAGGATAATATCTAATTTAATGAGGGCAGGCAACATTTGAAGTTTCATCCCTCATACTTCTGCCATCTGTACAGACTCCAAAGGAATTTACATGCACTGATTTAACATATTATAGATTATTGCATACATTTGTACATGTAGTTCCATACATTGATTATCTGTATTCGTCGAACTTCGCATTTACTACAACACCCTTGCTTTTCAAAGGATAAATGTACCTTCGTCTTTACTAAAAATGTTACCGTAAAGATGAATGAAGAATAAAGTTGATATAGAATAATATGTTATATCAACTTCATTCTTCTATTGTATCATACATGTATCACATTAGCACCTTTCTGAGTTAGGTTATCATGATGACATACTGCTCTAGGTTTTTCAATGAACTGAAAAAGTCTACTAATCAGTTGTTCTCTTGCAACAGCAGTGCTCTCCTTGATAAAATCTGTCAGAGATTGAATGGTGCATCCAGGAAAACAAAACAGAACTGTGCAAACGATAGCTTGTACAGTGTAGATCTCCTCGTTTATGTCATGCAGATTATCCTGGAGGCCACGGAGAAGAGAATCACCAGAAATATGCACGTTCCACCGATGTGATGTCAGGTACTGGGGATACCTACGTGTACAAAGTGACACAAGAGAAAGAGATTAGAGAAAGGATTAGAAAATGCATAACAATTTTCCCAGCCATTACTCCAAATTAATAATGGATGATATTCTAACCCATTATTCACATAACATGTCTGAAAACATTATTATGAAGGAGTAAACCCCAATACAAGCAAAGAGAAACTACAGAAATGCACTGTACGTACATGTGCACATACATGTATACACACATTGAGAGAAAAAATAATGTAAGAATCAGTAATAATTCATAACTCACACACCTTGTAAGTAAAACCTCTCTGAGAATAATTCAGACTACATCCTCGTAAAATTTATTGGTAGATGTGGAAGACTCTGCATCTCCACTACACTGTATTTACAGACAATACAGCTGTACACTTGTACAGTTAAGTTGGATACCAACTTGAACAATTCAAAAAGCCTGGTACTCTGTTCGTCTTAAACTTGCAGCAGGGTCAACTCTTGATGATTTCCTGAAAATTATGTTTATATCAGAGACTCTTGTCAATAATGTCTCGCAAGTAGGCACAATAATATTGAATCTATTCTAGGGTTAAGGGTAGGAGTAGGACAGGTTCTCGTTTGAAACCCAATCATAGGTCACTGCAATATCCACAGCCAACACCTTCAAGAAGTTCACTCAGCAAAGCATCTGGGGGTCCATCTTGACAGAAAGCTGAATTTCAACACACATATATGGAATATTGATGCCACCGTCAAGAAGGCAAACTCTATTTGTGCCTTCTTCCGTCGTATCTTTCTTCAGACACTGCAATCAGAAGATAAAGCAGGCCACCTATTTCACCTACATTCGTCCAGTTGTGGAGTATGCCGCAACAGCATGGGACCCACACACCAGGAAAAATGTGAACAAGATCGACATGGTTCAGCGACGAAGTGCATGTTACGTGACTGGCAACTTCAAATGTCACAGCAGTGTCACCGCCATGTTGGACAGGTTACACAATGGCCATCACTTGCTAGCAGGCATCTACAAAGCCATCTTGTAATGCTGTATCGCATAAGTTATGATCTGGTGAACAATGACTTGCAGCAATACCTACAAAAGTCAACATCTTCCACAAGAGGGCATGATTCCCGCTTCAGGACAACATTATGCACCAATCTGGTGTACATGTATATACATGTATAGCTCATCCTTCTTCCCCAGAACTGCCAGAGACTGCACGGAACCACCTACCAGCAGACCCAGCTGACTCATCCTCCCTCGAGGCATTCAAGTCCTTCTTGAGGGAGATGTCACTGCAGCTCATGATATGTATGAAATTATGGATTTTTACTTGCACTCCATACGTATATGTACTGTAAAAGTGGAAATTTTCGCGGTGTTGAAATTTTCGCACAACCAGAAAATAGCGCGAAAATAAAAGCACGCGAATATTTTTGCTTGCCAAATGTTCCTGTGTGGGGTGTCTTGATTCCGCGGAATTAAGAACACACAAAACTCTTTTCACCCGGCAAAGCGCGAAAAATTAGTCGCGCGAAAATATCCACTTTTACAGTAATATGTTTTGTAAATATACTAGGCCTACTTGTGGAATTTGACTGGCACTGGTAGACCACACATACGGCTGCACACTCTCACACACTACAACAGTGCGTAATCTTCAAGTTCAAGCAGGAAGCTGCACTTAACAGAAGAAGAAGAAGAAGAAGAAGAAGAAGAAAGAGTAGCCTATACAATTGGGCTACTCTTTCAAACGAGAACCTGTCCTACTCCTACTTGTACGAGAACCTGTCCTACTCCTACTTGTACGAGAACCTGTTCCAGAACCTATGTTACTCCTACAGCCACAGGCTGGAATCCTACCCTACCACCTTACTAACTAAACACAGCCCAGTCGCTGTACATAGGTACGTCGCGACGTACCATGTACAGTGACTGGGCTGTGTATGTAGTTACCACCCTACAAGGTTGTAGTGTATAAGGCCTACCGTGTAGTAACACACGTTAGAACATAATTTTCAGGAAATAATTAAGAGATGAAGATAAAGACTGTTCATTATACTATAATTTATAGACAGCGTCATCCCATCAGTCTTTCTTGAGCTGTAAAATCCATACTCCAATATAATAATCCAATATTTGTACACTGTACAATTGTTGTAAATTAGCTCAATAGCTGTAACGTTACAAACACAACTGCCATCGCCATCGCCACATACACAACACACGATCACGCGATCACGGAGTTTCACTTGACCGAATGAACGACGCTAATTTCAATGTATGGGACTGACCCCGCGCCTCTGCAGAGATGCGTCAACGGTGCATCTACGGTCCGAAAAAGTCCCCTTCTGCACTAGATGCGATCACGTGACCTTCCGGGGGACTAGAATACATTATTTGGCCTCTAAAAGTACAATCTTCAGGCCTAATTTTTAATAAATTATGCTTTAAATTGTCTTTATTTACGTCCTAACTTAGATAAAATAGCGACCGGCGTCTGTTTCGCATAATCCAACTCTGTGGGCTACTACTCTGTTACTGAGTATGTATGAAATCCCTGTAACCTACCCGTATATCGCGGCCAGCAGCCCCATAAGCGCAGCATAGCGTAATGGGTGTGCGGCAAAGAGATTTTTCTCCTCCCCACCCACTGGGCCGTGGGGAAAATCTCTTTGGTGTGCGGCCAGCAGCATAAGTACGCTATGCGTGTGGGGCTGCCGGGTAGCAGTTTGTTTCCCTAACCTAATCATGCTAACACAACAGTAAACACAACAGTTGAGTGAAACGCTAAACGAATAAACTAACGCAGTATAAACGGTAGGCCCTATGTTTACAATTACAACCCTCTAGTAGTCCAGATGGATGTATTCTAGACATAGAACAAACTGGTAACTCGTAACTTGTTGGTAACTTGTTGGAAATGTGGGTCGCATTTACTTACACAGTCAGCAGCAGCCCTGCGAAGTCCCGTCCCCGCCATTCGAGACGGCACTTGCCTGGCGAACATCCATCGACGACGTGTGTAGTAGTGTGTTATGCATGCTGTATACAATGACTCAATGTATAGTAAGGGTACTAGGTCTCGCGCAGGGACGTAATGATCGCGCATAGCGTAACTGCGTATAGCAAGCATTAATACGCGTAAGACTAAGCGCAAAATTTGCCGATACGCCCATGGAATAAACATACCTGACAACCGCTAAAAATGAGAAGGAAGCAGGTAAGAAATTTAGATTTCAAACAAATTTTTCACTAAATTTCCAATTTTTTGGAACAAATTTTTTCACTAAATTTCCAATTTTTTACGTTATAATTTACCTACCTTAGCTTAAAATCTTTTTTTAAGGATGTTGTAGCCTAGACGTGTCGTCTCGCTTGTCTCGTTCGTATGATCGTAGCCGATAGAATTCGTAGTTTGTTCGATCGATCGTTGATAATATTCTACGAAAGCCGAAGCACGCTACAGCCGCAGAGAGGGGCAGACACTTTCACGCATGAAACTACATAGGGCAGCTGCGCGATCTTTACATACCCCGAGAAGGTGAACGCATAAAAAAAAGTCCGACATACAAACGGCGATAGCGCACTACTCCGTCATCGTATCATCAGGAGATTCTGGGAGGTGATTTTTCTGCATTTTCGTGATATTCATTGAGAAATTCAGGTACGATTATGGAATAACTTCTATTATAAGAGCATTTCAAATTTTCGTGCGCGATATCTAGACCCCTCAACCATACAATGTACATGTACGTATCTGTACTTCTGCAATACGACGGAGTACGATCGCAGCGCGATGTAAACTTGTAACCGTTTCATTACCATCACCGTTGAGGGAGCTAAACAACTTTTTTTTTTCAAACCAAATTCGAATAAATTCGGATAAAGTTGGGGCATGTCGTCTTTTTTCCGTTCGTTCGTTTATTCATATTTTGGCCATTTCTGACCCAATTTTCTTCAAACAAACGGCACCTGTGCTTTAGATTCATAATTTCACATCAATATGCATAGCTATTTTGCTTCCAGCTGACGAAGTAGTTAAAATCCCAAACGCCACCTCCCCCACTTCTGTACACGCCCTTTAAATGAATAAGTAATGAATTTATTTTGCACTACGATATATTCATAAGCAAGTGTCTGATTTATATGCCCTTCAGCATGGTGTTGTGGAGTTTGCCTGTTATATCAAGGAGGCTCTCTCGCCTTCTCGATGATTATAGTTTACCTCCTGATTGTTACATGGCATCATCATTATAATGCAAGGTGAATATCAGAATTGTATGATATCCGCTGCCCCGGCTCCGGGATTGGTAAATGCTGAATAATTCTGGAGTCAGAAATTTCTTATTTCTGGTTGCAGTTTGTTTTTCTGAAGGTTCATTTTCAGGGTTTATTATTACGATGGTTCGGTAATCCAAAACGAAATAAGGTTCGTTTAAAATACCAAAGGATTGGTCTTCCGCATGTTCGTTTGTATAGCCCCTAAAAGAAAAATAAAGAAAAAAAAGTTTGCAATACCGAAGGCTCGTTAATTTAAAACGATATTGGTTAGTAATCCCGAATGTTTGTTAAAAGTATGCAATTTTTCCATTTGTGGATTTACGAACCTTGTTTCATTTGTTTGTTTGATGTTTGCTTGTTTTTTTGTTTGTTTGTTTGGTTTTTTTTTTTTTTTTTGGGGGGGAGCTATCAAACCTTGAAAATAATAAAGTTTCTCTTATTTTCAGATTAACGAACCTTCGGGAAAACAATGCCTATTCAATTTTTGGACACATAGCGTTTATAAGGTTTGTCACGTAAATTCTCCATCAAACATGTGATATCTTTATCTTCCTTTGGTAAATTAGGTCTGAAGAAAATACCAGCTTATTTTTTTTAATAAAAACTGATAAAATACTATTCCTTGTGAAGCTCAACGCGGTAAACCTTTGTATGCTCGCGTAATCAAAGCGTGTTTTTGTATTCTAACCTGTTATATTTCATAACACATAAAGCTTTGATGGCTATTCATCGATGAAATCACTTATTACTGGTAATATCGTCAGAGCCACACTCAGAAAGATTTGTGGATGTTTTTATTTGAAATTGCGTGGTATTCAGGCCCTATGCTGATAGTATTGTGGTTGTGTTGTGAATTATTGTTCTCCAGACATATATAGAAATCCAATTGTAAACCTACTTTACGTTTATACTTGGCTAAAAAAAAGGGGGGATTCCAGAAGTTCAAGGCTTCATCTTATAGGATTGGCCCACAAGTACAACATACAGTCGACTGCAGTCGTAGTATACCCAGTCAATTTGCATATAATATCAATTTGATATTTAGAATCAGTGCCTCGATTTTCAAAGTGTTTATGGATTCACTCGGACACAGTGCAGCCGACTGAAATACCTCTCTCTTACAAAATCCTGTTGCACAAACAAGATCGCAAAATCAAGAACATTTCTAATTATGATACGAGCAGTCATGGCTACTTGGGCCCTATTTTTTGTACAAAGTTGAAAAAAAAAAACATTAGAGAGAAATCACTAGAGATAAACGATCGTAGATCGCCATTCGTTTTTAGCTCCATGGCCAAACTAAACACTTATACTGGGTAAGGTACATAACTATGCAATGCATGCATGCAGTACTCCATCCGCCCATGGTGAGACCAAGGACAGATCTGCAGGGTGTTGGGAGAAAGGTACTGAACTGTGTAATACCTAGAACAGTCGATGACTAGTCTAATCCAATTTCAGCAGTAAATTCAGCATTATGTGTTCGTATTAGGCCTACTATGAAGAAAAAGGTACTGTATCTTTTCTTCAGAAGAATTGAATACACTGAAACCAATTTGTGACCTATATGGATCTACATGTCATTAATATAGATCACATACGAAATCAGATAGATGCGAATTCCATTTACTGAGACTGGCTAAACAGACTACTACCATACTCGGTGGGCGGGACCTGTCAGAGCGAATGATTTATCGCGTTCGGTCAAAATCCGATCGGAAAGTCGTAAAACTGAAACTTTCTTCCCGGACCCTTTTTCGTTGGGCGCGCAGTCTCTCCATTATCGCAATTAGAAAATTTGCGCCCTCTCTTGGTTTATCGCACCAAGAAAAAGGGGACGGAGCCCAGACTACCCGTTCGGTCGCTCCGCTAACTCTTACAGATATTCAAAAAACAAACTGATTTTCCGCCGCAAGTCATCTGACAAGCAAAAAAAAAAGCAACAACAAGAACAAAAAGTCTTCATATTTTTGCTGCCATTCTCCTCCCACTTTATATTTCTGCAAAAGAGTGGGACATCCGATCCCTGTAAAGTGTGTGTGTGTGTGTGTGGGGGGGGGGGGGGAGGGGGCACAAAGCTCCCCCCCCCCCCCCCCCCCAAGGCTGCGCCGGTCCGGTTATGGGCTTGTGATCGTGGTGATGGTGACCATCCCCCCCCCCCCCCCCCCACTCCTCAGTACGGATTTACGCCGTTGGCCGGTACGTGTGAACGGTCGGGAATAGAATCTCGATTTTTTTATATCCCATCATGCAATGCGCACAGAACAACAGCGAGGCCTCTGCGAAGGACAAAGGGAAGTGCGCGCAGGTAGTGATAGAGAAGGGCGCTGTGTAACCCAGTTTGCAGGCTTTGCTGTTATCTCTATCGGCAATTAGCGGGATAATTCGGTACGTGTGGACGCTTGCAAAATTAGCGGGATACCGATCGCGATCGCTATCCCGCTAATTTGGTACGTGTGGACGCTAGCAAAAAAAAAAAAAACTCGAGATATGGAGCGCGATCGTCATCCCGCTATTTTGTACGTGTGAACCCGGCTTTTGTTAGGCACAAGGACAATGGTTTCATCGATTTATCGATCGACAATTAGCGGGTTATTACTGTGCGTGTGAACGGTTGCAAAAAACTCGAGTTTCCGAGCGCGATCGCTAACCCGCTAATTTGGAGCGTCTGAACCAAAGAGCGTACAAACCTCGCATATACGCTTTTCGGTCTGAAAAGTTGAAAAAAAAACTCGAGTTTTGGAGCATGTTCAGTAACGCGCTATTTTGCACGTGTGAATGCGGCTATTGATATACCGGGTGTTGTTTGTTATTCCGAAATTTCGTTAACCCGAATCACACAAATTTCCTATATCTAGAGGTTCGTTAATCCGAAAATGAAAAAAAAAAAAAAAAAAAGGTTCGTTAATCCGAACATTTGTGGCGTTATTCCGAAGGTTCGTTATTCCGGAGATTCAGTAATCCCGAAATGACGGAATAACGAATCTTCGGACTACAGAGCCTTCGGAATAACGAACCTTCGGAATAACGGGCTGTTAACCGATATACCAGACTCAGCGGACGGGGGGGGGGGGGTGTATGAAATCTAGCTTTAAAAGAATGAACTACACTTACATTCAAAATGATAAAACCGAACATTAAGTACATGTACTCTATCCGATTGCCTCGGACAGGGGAGGTACTATGCATGTATCTACAAGCTATATTAAAGTAAAGTATGATATTATGATATAATTATAAACGCTGCGATTCGAAGTGTTCCTCTGGTCTGCTTTCAGCAATAACTAAAAGACTGTCTTTTTACCTCTCCGACAAGAACATGTATGATTATGGTACACCTTTCGTTTTCTTTTTTTTTTATGCATCGCATGAAACCACGAGCAAAATACGTCACAGCTAAAATGCGAAGAGGCTGTCTGGTAGAATTCAAATTAAGAGTAACTCTGGGTCCTTTTTCATGAAGATTGATCTTAAGATTGATCTGACAACTGATGTTAAAAAAAATCAACCCCAAAAAAAAATACGCTTGACGTGTTATCTGTGTGTAACATTACGCGTTTAAAAAATAGCCTTGCCTTGGTGAAACAGAATTGTAATCTGGATTGATCTTACGCTCGATTCACAGAGGTGCGCTAAATAAATCGAGAGTATAATATCACCTAAAAGGGCCGGGCTTTTTTGGCTATGCTCAGACCGGGGGGTGGATTCCGCCCCCGCCCCCCCCCCCCCCCCCCCCCCCCCCCCCGCACCGAGATCTCGGCCATCGGTGGTGCGATCGCGATGAAATTTTGCATGCGTGAGACCCACGTCATAATCTACAAGATTGTGCCATAAGATTTTTTTGAAACAATCAATTTCTAATTTTAATTGATTAATTATGCAAATTAAGCTCAAGATCATATTAGCCTAATTACAAGCATTGAGTGTCTAATCTTTGATCTTTGATCTTTGTTTTTCAACTTTTGTTTTTTCTTCGTTTTTTTTCATTGGAAATAGTCACTGACCACTTTTCTACCATAATTAACACAAAATTAATCAATGAAAGTGATTAATGGTAAAAATAATCAGGTTTTTATGACTTTCATGACAGAGCACTGTTTTCCATAGAAAATGTACACAAAATCACAAAATTGTGCCCGTTTTGGTGCGACAATCCATAACAAAAATGGGCGTGGCTTCGCAAAAGTGTGCGCGGACGTTGCAAATTTGGTCTCAAAAGTTGCGCGAGACTTGTACAAACAAAGTCGAGAAGCCTCGCGACGAGGCCTTCTCGCGTTACAGAATTATAGCGCGAAACGTCGAGATTACTAACATAACAACTTTGTGTGCCCCGCCGTTTCAGAAAGATTAACTGTCTTATAATTTGGCCAAAAATCTGCAGGAAGAAAATCTTGAATCTTCAGCTGAAGCATATTCCAAAATGCGTAAGGCAGTAAATTTTAAAACTTCGGTCAATATTGACGAATTCACATAAACGGATGAAAGGAAAATTGCGATGTTAGCAATGTATACAAAATTTCGTCAAACTTCCAATGGCTCATTTAAAATATTCTATAACATGTAATTGTCAGATCATCATGTGATCAGCAACAGTTTGAATACCGCTGTGCCAGCGTGTAGTCAACACAGCAAGAATAGCTTTCTCGGATGTACAGTTCAGTAGTACGCTGCAGTTTCTTTTTGAATTGACTCCTACTTGCAAGCTACTTTCAGGAGATTAAGATTGCCCAGCGTGTTCCATGTTACAAAAGAACCTTCTTCATCCCCATCAAGACAAAAGAAAGCGTCGCCTACATCATCATCCCCATCCAGACAATAGAAAGCGTCGCCTAAGCAACCACATCCTATGTACCACCTATGCTTTTCGTCCCGTCTCTTTGTACTAGGAATGTCGGAGCAGTAGACCATAAAGCCTTTTATAGATCCGAGCATGCGTCGGCTTGCTCCAGTCGATTTGAACATCATTAGTCGTCTTTAAGATGACAATAGCCTTTCAACACAAAGTTCAAAATTGATGCGCCCCTCTAGCCTGAAATAACTATTATTCTGATATTCAATAGATGCTGAGGTGTTCACCAAGTACAAGAAAAGGGAAGTTTAACTCTCGCATAAACATGTACACATGGAGCAATTCTAAGCATAAAATACTAATTCTGAATTTTAAACTTACCCCGAAATTTGACAGGATGCATGTAACAAAAAAAAAAAAAACATTTTTAATATGTTTAATGTACCAAACCGTTGACGAGAATAACTACCCACCGCAGGTTATTATACTCTATTTCATATCTAAAATGGCGCATGTCAATTTTCATACATAATATATCTATTGAAAGACGAAAATATATCTATTGAAAGACGAAAATCGCAAAATTAGGGCTGCACACTAACCCATTTTTCGGCCGGTCCGACCTGTCTCTGTCGGACAATTTACCGGTCAACAACGACAACCTAGAAAACATTAAATGATTGCAAACTTATTTTCTTGTTTGTTTGTTTTTTTATGGACGTACAACCCCCCCCCCCCATGTACATTTTACAGATTGATATGTTTTTTTTTTAACTTGTATTATTTATTGCGCAAGAAATAAAAAAAAAAATGTTTGTTTGTGAATGAACAAAATCAGATGGTATCAAATGCGTTTTTGTGTTTTTTTTTTTTACATCGGCGCACGAACTTGCAGCGTAACCTGCTCTTGATGCTCAGTTGGATTGCGATGGTTTAATGTATTATTTTAGCGGTGATATTTTCTGACGTACGCGCTAAAAGGGGTTCTTTATTTTACTCCCGATAATCTCTTCGCATTTGTTCATGGGTTCTTAAAGGTCCAGTTTACCTTTGGGAACAGTGATTTTAAAAATGTTCAAGATATAACATTTGATGCATATGTGTAGGTCTGTTGTATCACAAAACATCCTACCATATAACACTTTCGCAATAAAGCCTAAAATATAGGGAGATATCAGTATTTTTCTCAATAAACCGTAACTGTAGACGGTTTATTCAGGAAGCATTCTTATTATAACTATTGTTCACATTTTGTGAATTTAACAATACTTAACATCAATTATACGGACTCAAATTTTTACAGTGGTTGTTTCTATCCCTAACTCACATTTCAGAACTATTTTAAAGCACTAATGCTGGGTTTTTGTTTCATCTGCAAATGGTAAATTATGCCTTTAAAAGGTACACGACATGCAGGGCTGAATTCACAATTTTTTTTTTTTTTTTTTTTTTGCACCCATTTCTTCCTCAAAATAAGCGGGATTGTGACGATTTCATGAATTACTTCGGCTGTAATATTTTATGATACACGCGCCAAAACGGGTTGAAAATGTGTCCTTTATTTTTTCCCGATAAACTCTTTGAATTTCGTAAGTGCGTTCTTAAAAGATGTTCCACACGGCCGAATTCATGATACTTTTTGCGCCTGTTTCTACCTCAAATATCAGCGGATTTGTGGCGATTTCATGAATTGCTTCGGATGTAATCTTGTGATGCACGCACCAGCTAGAACGGTTGAAAATGCGTTCTTTATTTTCCTCCCCGTAATCTCTTCGCATCTCGTATATGCGTTCTTAAAAGGTATACGACACGGCCGAGTTCAAGATCCTTTTTTCGCCTATTTCTACCTAAAATATCAACGGGGTTGCAATGATTTAATAAATTACTTTGGCCGTAATCTTATATGATACACGCGCCAAAAGGGTTTGAAAATGTGTCCTTTATTATTTCCCCCGATAAACTCTTTGCATTTCGTAAATGCGTTCTTAAAAGATACACGTCACGGCGAAAAATCATGATTCTTTTGCGCCTATTGTTTCCTCAAACTTCAACGGGATTGCGATGATTTTATGAATTATTATTCGGCTATAATCTTTATGATGCAAGCGCCAAAAGGGGTTGAAAATGTGTCCTGTATTTCTTTCCCAATAATCTCTTCGCATGTCGTACATGCGTTCTTAAAAGGTAGGCCTATACGACATGGCCGAATTCACAATCCTTTTAGCGCCTATTTCTACATCAAATATCAGCGGGATTGCGATACTTCATTAATTTTCTCGGCTGTAATATTTTATGATTCACGAGCCAGAAGGGTTGAAAATGCTTCTTTATTTTTTCTCCCGATAATCTCGTCGCATTTGTGCATGCGTTTTCAAAATTATACGCTGCATGCCAGGCCGAATTCGAAATTCCTTTCGCGCCTTTTATTGTTGACTCAAATTTCAACGGGATCGCGATGATTTCATGAATTACTATTCGACTGTAATCTTTATGATGCAAGCGCCAAAAGGGGTTGAATATAATTATTATGTGTCCCTTATTTTTCTCCCGCTAATCTCTTCCCATTTTGTACATGCGTTCTGAAAAGGTATACGACATGGCCGAATTCACGATCCTTTTTGCGCCTATTTCTACCTCATATTAAGCGGGATTGTGGCGATTTCATGAATTACTTCGGATGTAATCTTTTGTAATACACGCACCAGAACGGTAAAAATGTGATTTTTATTTTTCTCCCGATAATCTCGTCGCATCTGTGCATGCGTTTTTTATAACCAACACGGCATGCAGTAATGAATTCAAGAACCTTTTTGCGCCTATTATTTCATCAAATGTCAACGGGATTGCGCTGATTTGATGAATTGTTATTCGGCAGTAATCTTTTATGATGCACTTACCAAATGTGTCCTTTATTTTTTCTCTCCTCTATAATCTCTCTGCATTTCGTACATGAGCTTTTGAAAGGTTTACGACGCGGCCGAATTCATGATCCTTTTGGGGACGATTACTACCTCAAATATGTAAGCGGGGCTGCGATGATTTCGTGATTTTTCTTTCTCCCTAGTATTATCTCTTCACATTAATTTTGTGCATGCGTTCTTAAACAGTACGCGGAAGGGCCGATTTCTTGATGCTTTTTGCGCCTATTATTCATTATGAGACCATTCTGAACGAATGAAAATATTCATTTGTGAAATGACTGTGTAAAATGAAAATGAACGCAATCAGATCCATTTACTGTATTGCTGAATATCGAATATGTTTTTACTTTCTCTAAAAATCGGCACAAGTGAATTAGTTCTAACAGGTCAACTGCCACGCTGCTGCGAAGCCGGGATCAGATCGATCTTGCGTTAAAAAAAAAAAATAATAATGATTAGTAAAAATGACCTAGAAATGCGTGCGCTTCTATCAATGCTTCTTGCTGGCTGGAATGACCGCCGGTCGCAAGCAAACGAAAAAAAAAAAAAAAAACTAGAAATGTCGCTATGGCGACTGGTATGCCTCCGCCATAATGCATGATTTTCCCAATAGGTCTAGATAGTACATGTGGACACTGTGTGATTACATTTTCACAAAATTGGCAAAATATTGGAATGACAAGTTTGTCACAAATGTGTTGAATGTTCACCTTCCTTGACCTAGGTTTAATTGGATGAATAGAAGAGCATGTATCTAGGGATTTAAGGACTTTAACTTGACTTTGAACTATTCATACATTTAGGCATTGAGTAATTTTCAAGGTACAGGTGTGGAGAAAAAGTGCAATTTCTGAATTGAATAGTAAATTGTTACCATTTTCATCTGGCCCTTGACCCTAAAATTCATGAGATAATTACTTTCAGGTAGAACATGCATAATATGTACTAAGTTTCAAGGTAACTTGAGCCACTTCCGAGATATGGAGGAAAAAGTTAGTTCAGCACTTTCAATTGATCTTTGACCTTTTGACCTTTGAGGCAAAAAGAGAAAAAAAAAAACTTTCCAGAGAATTTCTATTAGGTTACACATGCATACACCAAGTGTAAAAAAATAACCCTGCTGGCATTGCATAAATATGAGGGTAATAGTAAAATTTTGAAGTCTTGCACTTGACCTTTGACCCCTGACCTTTGACCCCATGAACCCTACATTCTCTAGATAATCAGTCAGTACATGTATATACTATACGTTCCATGAAGATACTATGAACAATTTTCCAAGTTTTAATATTTCTACTTGACCTTTTGACCTTTGACCTCACGACCCAAACTTTCACCAGAGAATCTTAATTGGGTAATACATGTATACACTAAGTTTGAAGAAAATATCTTCAGGCATTCAATAGATATGGTGGAAATAGTGAAATTTTATGTATTTGACCCTGACCTTTTGACCTTTGACCTTTGACCTCATTGCCCAAACTTTCACCAGAGAATCTTAATTGGGTAATACATGTATACACCAAGTTTCAAGAAAATATCTTCAGGCATTCAATAGATATGGTGGAAATAGTGAAATTTTATGTATTTGACCTTGACCTTTTGACCTTTGACCTTGAGCATGTGCACCCAAAAGTTGATAGGCACAACTTCACCCCCTAATACACATACATGCCAAGTTTCATTAGGATACCTCAACAGGTTTTGATAGTTACCTTGTCCACAAAATTCATTACGGACGGACGGAAGGACGGACGGACGGACGGACGGACAACCCGAAAACATAATGCCTCCGGCACCACTTCGTGGCGGAGGCATAAAAAAAAAACGGGGATCGGGGAATTACATGCATTTCAACAGTTACATTGTACATGCCTTGCATGTTAGTATACAAATGATGCACAGGATAGAGTGCGTTAGTAGAGGCGTAGCGCACTCGAGGGTATTTACAATTGTGAAACATGCAAAACCCTGTGCATCATTTGTTTTATAAAATGGGTCGAAAACTAACAGCATTTTTCACGTACCTTTGTGGGTCAATACCAGTCAGCTACATGTAGCACTCGCTCGAGAGAGTCGAGTCAAGCACGTCGCACTCGGAAATCCCGCACATGTAAGTACTGTACGTATAAGAGTACAGTATACGTACGCCACATATGCACACAAGAAAGGCCGGCCGGCAGCCCGAACTGACAATGACAATGACAATGACAATGGTTGACAATGACAATGTTTTTTTTTTTTATTTTCTTATGTCACCCAACGTCAGGGTATTGAAGAAAATTCAAACAAACATCGTAACAGATAAAATCAGTTAATTAATACATTAATACATTGTAAATTACATTTATATACAGAAAATTGCATGATATTTACAAAATATACAGAATGGTGCAGGACCCAGAAGAGAGAAAGAGAGTGAGAGAGAAAGAGAGAAGGAAAGAGAGAAGGAAGACAAACAAAACAGTTAAAAAAAAGCAGGGCAACAATAACGCAGATAAAAGCAATTTTAATAATGTAAAGCAAAACATTGTAAGAAGCTATATTTACTTGAAAAAAATACAAATAATGATATTAATCATTATTATTTCTTCTTAACTAGAAGTTGTTTACAGGATTGACAGCGCGTATAGTAGCGCGCGACGCACTTGTAACAACTGATTGAGTGCGCACTGGTACTGCAGTGCAATGGTACTAAAGTAATCAAAGCCCACGTGACTCATTTCAGCGCTTCCTATTGGCTACGTTCTTGAACCCATTTTATAATATGGCATAGCAGTGCGTGAGCAGCGCCAATGCGCAAGCGAGCGCGAATAACTGGTCGACTGCTAGTGCTCAAAACTAATATAATATGTTTACTGTACAAATTGCACCGGTAGACATAAACGAAAACTTGCGTAAAACTTGTTGAATAGTGGAATATCTTGCATTCTGTTTCTCCTGATCGGGGCTGCTATTTTTCTCTCTACTGACCCCGCCATTGCTTGTTTTTTACTGGTCATGTCGGACCGGTAACTTGTGGATTTCCTGAAAAGTTACCGGTCCGAGAGTGACTTTTACCGGTCTTTGACCGTCGGACCGGCGCCAGTGTGCTGTCCTGATGCGGCCAAATTGTGATTAAAGATTACATGTAACAGTGTATTGTATAAGACTCGGTAACTAGGATAACATCCATAACCCCGCTTTCCTTGCATACTATTCCACTACTATCAAAAAGAAATTAATCCAAACATGTAAAAAGTACAGCTTCAGTATTGCAGTTTCATCAAATCAATGTGCTACAACATGCTTGACATGTGCTACATGTTGATAAACTGCCCGCATTCTTTTTTTTTTTTTTTTTTTTCGAGTGGCAGAGAATCATAATCACGGTGTTAAGCATGAAATAGCATTGGTTGAGATGAGGATTCAGCTATTAGCCTTTTCAGGGACACAGTTTACTTTGAAACCATTAACGAAATGGGAGTCGTGATTTTTACACATGGTGCCACAGCACCCCCCCCCCCCAACCCCCCCCCCAAAAAAAAAACAAAAAAACACACAAACAAACAAACAAACAAGCAAACAAACAAACACCAGAACAAAAACAAAAGAAAGCAACGAACATTGGCACAAAGCAGTCATGATTATGAATGGTTTTTATGGTTCATCTTTGCAATACTGATATTTGCAATTCTTACTCTTTATAAAAGTATCCGCGGCATTAAAATTTTGCTCATTGCCACTGGCATTCAAAGCATAAAGTGTAGGCAAGAACTTCCATTCACATGCTTATTTCTTGATTCTCGGGAAATTCGCGAAATTATCATGCACGCGGACATTCCTCGTTTTACAGTAAAAACTTGTGTTCGTATGTTGCAACTTACGCGGTAAAAAAAAAAAAAAAAAAAAAAAAAAAAAAAAAAAAAAAAAAAAAAAAAAAAAAAAAAGCCAAGGTTAAACTTCGTCTTCTTTAGACAGCATTGTTAGTATGATCACTGACATAACAATTTTGTGTGCCCCACCGTTTCAGAAAGATTATCTGTCGCATAATAATCCTATGATCAACATTGTGGGATTAACATCTGCAGGAAGAAAACTTTAAGCATATTCCCAAATTCGTTTCAAGTGTATCAGGCAGTAAACATTTCAAATTTCAGTCAATATTGACGAATTCATATAAACGGACGAAAGGAAAATTGTGATGTTAGCAATGTAAACAAATTTCCGTCAAACTTCCAATGGCTCATTTAAAAATTTCTATTACATCTAATTGCCAGATCATTAAGTGATCAGCAACAATATGAATACCGCTGTGCCAGCGTGTAGTCAGCACAGCAAGAATAGCTTTCTCGGATGTATATACACTTCAGTAGTACGACTGAGGCAGTTTCTTTCTGAATGCACTCCTACCAGCATCTTTCAGGAGAGTATGAAATGCCACGCGCTTATCGGTTCACGTTTTAATACAAAATAACCTTCTTCATCCCCATGCCGACAAAAGAAAGCGTCACCTACATCATCATCCCCATCCAGACAGTAGAAAGCGTCGCCTAAGCAACCACATCCTGTGTACCACCGATGCTTTTCGTCCCGTGTCATTATACTGGGAATGACGGAGCAGTAGACCATGTAGTCTTTATACAAAGTAGATCCGAGCATGCATTATAAGAGGGCTTGCTCCAGTCGATTTGAACACCATTAGTCGTCTTTAAGATGGCAATAGCCTTCAAACACAAAGTTCAAAATTGATGCGCCCCTCTAGCATGAAGTAACTATTATTCTCATATCTATAGACACTGAGGTGTTCACCAACTACAAGAAAAGGGAAGTTTAACTCTTGCATAAACATGGGAACATGGTACAATTCTAAGCATAAAATACTAATTCTGAGTTGTAAACTTACCCCGACATTTGATAGAATGCATGTAACTGAAAAAATAAACCTTTTTAACATGTTTAACGTAACAAACCGTTGTCGAGAATAACTACCCACCGCAGGTTATTATACTCTATTTCATATCTAAAATGACGCGTGTCCATTTTAATACATAATACATCTACTGAAACTTTAAAGACGAAAATCGCAAAATTGTAGTTAAAAACTACATTTAACAGTGTATTGTATGTGACTCTGTATCTAGGATAACATCTATAAATCGGTTTTCTTCGCATACTACTCCGCTGCTATCCGAAGGAATCTACTAGTAATCCAAACATGTAAACAGTACAGCCTCAGCATTGCAGTTTCAATCTAATCAAAGTTAAGCGCGATGTCCAAGACGGGTTTGGATGGTTTGTGATGAATATGAGAGCAGCACCTTTTTTTTACATGTAGTATGAAATACGAATGAAAAAAATAACAGGCTCTGACGAAGGCCGACGACCAGTTGAAGTAAATGCCGCCACAGAATACGAGGGTAAACACGGTGTTAAAATACAAAGATTTGATTCAATGGTGTGTGAAAGAACACAGAAATCAATGTATTCTACAGCAACAAAAATGACAGAAGATAACGGAGTGTGACAAAGAACAATGACCAGTAAATTTTAGTCTAGTTTCCGTTTGGAAGTCGGACAAAATCTCTCCACTTGAAGCTTTACAATTATAACAGTCAAATTTCCTTGCAACTCGTCGTAGCTACCATCTACCATCTTAGCGACCAATTCTTCGCACTCAGCCGTGAAAGAGAGTTTTATGTGTGTATTGTGTGTGTGTGTATGTGTGCGTGTGTGTTCCCGAAACCGAGACATCATCTCATGAAACATAATGTCTAGTGAAAACATTCGCATGATTTTATTTATTTATTTATTTATTGCGCTAGTTTCTCGTTGCGCAAAGTTGGCGGAAAAAATCCGCCTTTACAGTATGGTTAAATGGCAAATGTAGATGACATTCTATGGTATGTTGACAACATGAAATAAATATTTTTTCTTTGTTTTGTTTCTATTTTAATATAACAAACAATGATAACAGTTACCAGGAATGTGACAAAGGCGGGATGAACAGCTGAAACAAGTTCTGTAGTCGAATTCCCGTTTGAAAGCTGGACAAAATCTCTTTTCCCGCTCTTAAGTGTTACAGGACGACATAAATTTGAACAATTATATTACAACCATGACGAAGGCCGACGACCAGTAGAGGTAAATGCCGCAACAAAATTTAAAAGCTAAACACAGTGTTAAAATTCGAAGATTTGATTCAATGGTGTGTCAAAGAACACAAAAATCGATGTATTCTACAGCAACAAAAAATGACAGAAGTTGACGGAGTTTGACAACGAACAACGACCATGAAATAAGTTTTGCAACGATGATCAACTTTTCGTTTGAAAATCGGACAAGATCTCTCCAGCGACTCTTGAGTTTCCTACGCTTAAAGGTACTAGCCCACATTTGCAAACCCACGAAAATCAAAACTGCATAAAACAGGTGCAATATGACTTCAAGTACAAGTTATAACAGTAACATACCTCACCTGTTGCTCTTTGTCTGTACCATTCGATAAAAGAGAGAAAATCATCGTTTTAAAATCAATTTTCAAACCGGGTCAACCCGACCCAAAATCGAATTACGAGCGCGGGCTAGCTACGTACTAACTGCGACCAGCCCCAACGTGCAGCGTTGGGGCTGTGCCGTTTTCGCATTCAGATCGAGGAGTTGTACAAAACGGGTGCCGTTTCGGCGCTATATTTCCTTATTTTTTTAACAAAAACTACTAGGAATACTTACATGGGTCGATTAAACCTAAATGATTAATTTCGGCGGCTGTTTGATGCATTTAATTGCTTATGGTGCAGAAGATGTTGTCTTATAACGCGAATATCTTCAGCTCACCGATGCTCGCTGAAACTCACAATCACTTGCACAGGCGCACAACATGCATGCAGTGCAGTGCATTGAGAGCATGCGTAATGCGTACTAATGGATATAGCAGCAAGTCTCTCCACTGTTGCACTAGGGCAGGCCGCTTATTACTCCTAAAAAAATGTAGAAAACTTTGCAGTTTCAAGATAAATGGGTGAGAAAAATCAAGTCGAAAAGGTAATGTATTAATTGTCACTGTGTTTATGATAGAAATTTAGCCGTGCTTTATTTGTGAAGTCGCCGTGAATGTGGCAGTGATTTTTGCTCCCGCTCAGCTGCAAGGTAGCCGCCAGGACCGCGCCTTGCCGGGGCTAGCTACTAGTACGTACATGTAACTTACACAGCATCGCATGCAAGTAGTACGTACGTGGACCGGAGCTAGCGAGCGTTATACGCATGCATACGGTGCATTTTCATTTATTTATTATGAAAGTAATGGACTAATTGGAACAAAATTTTGCACAGGTGTTACTGCAATCATACCCAAACTCCATGCTAACTATGAGACCAATTGCTACAGGTTTACAAATGTGGACTAGTACCTTTAAAGACAAGAAAATACAAATTCAATGTCTATCGACTGCGGTTAAGTCTCCTTGAATATCGCCGTAAATACCATTTGCGCAAAAGTCGGAAAGTCAGTCTTTTATTCACAATAATTATCTTTAGCAGCGAGAATAGATTTTTTTTTCTTGTGAAGACACAAAACACCCAATCCATTATCATGCTCGGCAATGCGAATCATATCACTCAGCGGATTAGCTGTAGCCACGCGTTTGGGACGTTGCTCGACGATGGAACAAAGAAAACATCGGTGATACCGTAATGGTATAAATTCGTCGGGACGATATGCGACGTTTTAGATCACATGGATAATAGGCTTTACGCTGTGACAAGTAAAAACTGAACAAAGCATAAACTTGAACATGAACGGCATTGAAACGAAGCCATGCGGTAAGGAAGTTTCCCGACGATTGAACAATGATTCGTCGGGAACGATATGCGACGTTTTTCACAAAAGAAAAGCGAAGCACAATGGAAGCCAAACTTTGAAAATAGATAGTAAGTCGGGACGAAGAGCGACGATTAGTGAAAGGGAATCCTTTCTTCTTCGTCGCTTATCGTCGGGACGAATAAACAAAGGTATGAAAAGAAAGTACGTGTATCCATATGCACGGTTGCTTATTCATATGCGCGTGACGCCTGTTCATATGCAAATCATCAAACATGCACAACTGCAACTGCAACTGCGACATCGTCGCGACGACGATATCTCTCAGTGGAGTTTCTCTGGTGCGCCTAAATCAAGTTGGTGAAATGCATTTGAATCTCATTGAAAGATTAAGATATTTTGAGATTTTTACTACCTTGTGGTATGAAGAGGAGAGGAAAATACACTACATTAAAGAAGTTGTTGTTTCTTAAATGTTATTTGTTGATTAGTGTTTCAAAAAGTGTGTTTCCTTTTTCGAACAGTTGCATTTATACATACTACCGCTTAAGCACGTCTTTGGGTGTGAGGATGGCGGTTAATAGTGAGTTGTGTTTTCAATCCATTCATTTGAGTTGGTAGCTCGAAGACCTCAGTATCGAAGCAAAATTAACTTAGTAAGATGCACAATTGTGCATACCTTGTTACTTTTAGACTAGGAAGGAGAGAAGACGCGATGTGGTTCATCTACGATTTCTGCCATATGGTGTATCAGCAAACCGGTAAGTACGCAGTGTCCTATATCTCATCAGCCACAAATCTTAGAATTCATGGCTAAGGATTTTTTTTTCTCTCCCTATTGCCTTAAATATGTTTTGCCAAACTCTTTAGAATCAAAACATTAACAAAATGTTAGGCATCAGAATTGAGATAAACAGCTTAATATTCTAATGAATGTCCATGAAAACATGAGACAAAGCAAGCGTATACAGCACACCAACCGCAGCAAATTGGTCACCTCCTATAGTATTGACAGATACTGTACTTTGGTATTCAAAGTCAGTTTTGATATTTTTTTTATAAGCATGGTACAAGACGAGCAAAAGCTCTACCATCGCATTTGTTATTAACCTATTTTTGTTATTGAATATTTTGGTTTGGTATAGCTAGGAGCATATTAGCGTCAAAATAAAGACCTTTAATGGCATACCTTCTTCAACGTTATACACACCTAAGCAAACACTGGTTAATAGTTGTAATTTGTAGACCATAAACTTGGTAGACATTTCAAGTTCTATTCGACTCGGCCGCCATACGGTATCTTAATGTTGATTTTTTTTTTATTCTTTTTTTTAAGTCAGAATGGTCTATGAAAAAAAAAAAATACCGCAAAGGAGAGAGTTACACCTGTCAGTCCGAGACGTTACAAAAGAACGAGCTGGTTGTTTAGTCGCATTGCAACTCAGATACTTATTTTTCCCCTTCACTGCGAAAATAGAGATTATTCCCTGCAGAGGATATGTGCGACACAAATTTTACCCCCCCCCCAAAAAAAAAAAAAAATGAGCACGAGTACCATTTTCTTTTACTGTGTTATTAATCACACACTCTCTCTGTCTTTCTCTTTCTTTATCATATAATGACGTAAAGTCATTTATAGCAAAAGATTTCTTATTCTATTAAAATTGCTGATTTCACCCACTGTTTTAATTTCATGTGTTCCCTGTAGCTTCCATCCTATAGTCGGCTACTTTCCAATATTAATAAAGTTAATCTTTCCTCACAAGCTAAGCAGAACATTATTTAGTTTTACTGCTGATTGTATTCGACGTGCTGCAGAAGAACGTTTTTGGCTTTTTTTCTTTTTGGTTTTTTTTTTTTTGGTTTTTTTTTGCGGGGGGGGGGGTTACAGGATGTGTAGCATCAAGGGAAGTCCAAATCAACATGAAAATTGACAAAAAAAAAAACATACAACATGTTAGTAACACTTTCGATTTCTTCACGTGTCTGCATAAGGGCGGATGTTTGGTATTCAAATGGATGAACTAGAAACCAAGTTGAGCACAGTGCGCTGGGACGAGGTCGAGGTTTCCTGTACGGCAAAAACCTCACGAATAATAGAAGGGGTCGGTGCAATATAGTGCTAACCCACACAATGTTCATTTTGAGATAATCGCTTTTGAAAGTTTGAAAAAATTACATAAATCAGGTTAATGACTCGAGAAGGCCAATTTTTTCGTATATGAACCTTTACATACTCAGGATTGAATAGTGTCTTGCGAAAATTTACTACACTGATATTTTGGCGGATTCAAGAGGAATTTTCAAGTCACATTTTGAATTTGTGGCTTAGCACTTTATTGCAGCCAAATCCGTCATGTATACAAATACTCTTTATGCTTTGAAAACTCACAAAATATCAATATCTCTTCGCTGAAAATGGAACATTAATGTAATATTTGAGTTTCCCTCCTTTGTGACGTGAAATTAAAACAAGTTATGCTTGTTTTTAACTGTTTGTATTGTATATTCTTTGTGAATTATGAAGACAAACTTTGCATATATATCAGACGCACACACGCGCACAGAATAAATCATATACGCATAAAGACATCTTGAAATATGGATATTAAACAATATCCAAGGTTTAAAAGACAAAGCATTCAGTGTCATACGAATAATATGATTTGTCGGGGGGGGGAGGGTTTATATCTCATTGAGGATTTCACATCTTCCGTGTACCTAAAAGCACGGAAAGAGTCCTTTCTTCAGCATTATGCATATAACGCATTTTAAATTTACAGTATCTACATCAGAGAAAAAAAAAATCTTAAGTAAAATGGTGCGTATCAACATTATTCCAGCGATTATCATGTCTTTTGTTAAAGGAAATAAAATACCATTAAGTATAGGCCTTGTTAAGCTAGGTTGGTTTTCTTGTTTAGGGTATCAAAATCACCAAAAGTACTCTAAAATCCTTCTTTGTATGATAACGAATTTACAAAAAAAAAAAAAATTGAGTGTTGTATGAGAATTATGTACATGCCTCAATGAATCCCCCTCCTCCATGTTCGTTGGTAAATGAAGTCTGTGTAAAACTATGCAGGAAAGTTCTTATCACAAAATGAATGACTAACTCTTAATGGCAAAAAAAAAATCCATGAAAAGAACATTTTTAAAAATTGGGAAAAAAGTCTTTTTGGAAGTCTGAACACTTATAAATTTCGTATCTTCGGATAGACCATACATGCTGAAATACAATCTGCCGAATAAGACCAAAATAGATGGTAACTGCCGATGTATACGTATTATATCAAGTTGGTGCTTTATACACATACATTTTACCCCCGAATATGCACGTTTTCAGACTACATTTGGATCATGAAGATCATTTAGGAACAAGAAAAAAATGTTCTCATGTCAAAGCTGTTACGGTGACAAAACATACACGAAAAAGTGAATGATCTATGCTTTCAATAGTTTTATCAATCGCAAATCTCCAAATTAATTCTAAGGAAACTTTCTTTTTTGTAAATTAATCTGGAAAAAACAACCCTGTGAAAAAAAAGAAGAAAACTCTGAAATTTGTAACAGAATACAGCAAATACATTTTCTTTCCAACATGGAGACTTCTTCATAAAAATGCATGATAAATAACGAGTATCAAGAGTAAATTCAGTAGTGGGAAAAAGGGAGCTATTGACTCACAATTAACTCTTTATGTGCCATGGTGGAAACCCCCTGTGTGCCACGTTATTCTTGGACACAAAGGTAGACATGCTTTGAGAAAGAATTTTGTTTTTCCAATTTGTATAACTTCTACAAATTTCTGCTGAGCTGGACATAACAGTGAGCAAAGTTAAGAGGAATGCCAAACTTTGCTTCGATATTATTGTATGACAAATCTATTTTCGATTTTTCTGTCGAATGACCAGGTTGCTACATTACTGTGAAGGCATGACTTTTGCACATAAATCCGTGACAGAAATTTAGAATGTACACGCAGATCTAGTTTGGAACACCGCTTGGTAGTCAATCACCACATAGAATGCAAGCCGTAAGAGGAACAAAAGCGCGAGAAACGCTTTCATTAGGGGGGTTCACACGTACACCAATTAGCGGGATACAAATCTCGAGATTTGCATCGCGATCGGTATCTCGAGTTTTTTGCACGTGTGGACAGAAAAAAACCCGAAAATTAGCGGGATAAGCATCGCGATGCTAATCCCAAGAAATCTTACGCTAGTTCCTTAATTAGCGGGATAATTGGCCCCGCGCCGGTACGTGTGAACTGTCGGGAATAGAATCTCGAGTTTTTATGTCCCATCATGCAATGCGCACAGAACAACAGCGAGGCCTCTACGAAGGACAAAGGGAAGTGCGCGCAGGTATTGATAGAGAAGGGCGCTGTGTAACCCAGTTTGCAGGCTTTGCTGATATCTCTATCGGCAATTAGCGGGATAATTCGGTACGTGTGGACGCTCGCAAAATTAGCGGGATACCGATTGCGATCGCTATCCCGCTAATTTGGTACGTGTGGACGCTCGCAAAAAAAAAAAAAAAAACAAAACAAAAAAAAAAAAAAAACTCGAGATATGGAGCGCGATCGTCATCCCGCTATTTTGTACGTGTGAACCCGGCTATTGTACCGCGGGATTAGCGATTTATCGATCGGTTTTGGCGGCTTTGTTTGTTGAACAGAATATGCGAAGTTGGCACGCCGTCGACTGAGTCGGACATGCGAACGTGGCACATAAAGAGTTAAATTACGTTTAAAAAAGCACTATACTATCAGCATTGATGCTTTGAATTCCGCCTTGATTGCTTTCAACGTTTATTGATTTAAATTGAGAAACCGTAGATGTATCAACAATGTGGAACTATGAATTTTATGCGACAGCGTTAGATTTGAAAAATAATTTTTACAGTTTTATCATAAATGTAACATCCTTTCAAAGGATGTTAAACATGTAAATATCGTGTCTCGGTGATGTAAGAAACTACAGGGAAGCACAGCTGTATTGACAGCGGCAGGATTTTTTTTTTTGAAAATTTGAGGAGAATGAATCGATATTTAAAATGCATATTGTTTTCATCCATTTTCTACTGTCTATAGCTAATCCCCCTAAATATGGCTGTGAAAGCATAGCAAAATTGCATTTTATTCAAAAGAAGTTACACATTAATCAATGACAATTTTAAATGTTGTTACACTAGTGATCTAACCCTATAAGAATTACCAACAGATAAGGCACATGTCCAAATATCCAGCTATCCGTACCTTTTTTTTTTTTTTTACCCATATGAACGTTTTCAGATCACACTTGCATCGGGGAAAAATAATAAATGTAGAGACAATACACTTATTACAATAAGCCATTTCGATGAGAAAATCACACATAACAAATGAAGATTTATATTTTCAACATATTTCATCAGATATTTAACTACTAATTAATTTTGAGGAAGCTTTCCTTTTGAAGCGAAATGTCAGCATGAATAAAGTGCTAACCCACTAATGAAATATTCTAAGGTGCTGAGACAGACAATGAACGTTGATTAATTTTCTTATAGGTCATAATGCACAATGCTAAAATACTCCTAAAACCAGTGATTTTGGTATTTTCTTGTTAAGTTTAACAAAAATAAAAAAAATGGCGAAAAATGTCATGATCAGTAGAGTTAGCATGAAAATAGTGCGAACCCCAACAGTACAAAAATTAACAAAAATACCCATTAAATGCTTAAAATTTCATTAATGTTTATCTCATCTCCATTTTCATAACTGGGAGTACAAGTTATGTGATGAATCAGAATCACTCATTTTTGTAGGTGAAAAAGTTTCCTCACTGTTCAGATTTGGATATTGTTATGACACCCTTCTGTCTGCTACAATGGAGGTCGCCATCTTGAAAAGTGTGGCTTAGCATTATATTCCTGCTTATAAGATGTGATTTATTTTCGGGGCAAAAAGATGCCTGCATGAAAAACCCACTTATTGCTTAACCCGTTTCGGACGGTTTGCTTTGGCGAGCGAACACCCCCACAGACGGACAGGTTTTCCAAAATCGAGCCCGAACCGAGGGTTACTAAGGGGGTGTGACTTACGGTCCCGCTTTACCCAATAATTGCCGTGTATGCGGTGTAGGAATCCGCTTTCTGATTGGATGAATAACGACCGCTCATGAATAATAATATCGCTTCCCTTCGCTATCTGGGTTCGCGCGCGCGGTTTGAACTTCATGTACTGTACGATCGTCAATTTACGTTCCCTCGTCTACTCAAATGAATAGCGTCTTTTATTATTGGGCACCAGGCTATGCCGAGGGTGTCGCAAATTTCTACTACATTATTGTCTTGAAGTTACTGATTCACGGAGGCAATCTTTTTTGGAAACTGAAATCCGTTGATCACAAGCCTTCAAAGTCTTTCAATGAAAACCGATCGATCGGAGGATTGTGTACAGCCTTGCGTATTTCCATTTACACGACTGTAAGACACGGCGAGTAAATCTCGTATTATGGATGACATTTTTAGGGATTATAGAGCAGTGATTCAGGATGGTGTAAATGCATGTAACTCATTTTTCACCAAAGTGTGGGTTAACACTATATTGCACCGACCCCTTCATCCATACGAATTCTCTCCATCAAATGGGTTGTAAATGTCTTTGTTTCGAACGTGATGTTTTGCACATTACTTATGACTTATGTGTTTTTCGATATCTAAATATCTTTGAGAGGTAAAGGAAAATGAATGTCAAAGATACTCTTGGCATTTTATGTATATACACATTACTTATGACTTATGTGTTTTTCGATATCTAAATATCTTTGAGAGGTAAAGGAAAATGAATGTCAAAGATACTCTTGGCATTTTATGTATAACCGCACCAATTGGTTGAAATTTAGTTAGAACTATATTTTACGTTAGTTTAGGAAACCTGGAAACGCGAGTAAAATCAATATGAAAAGTGCTCTCTTTGTAAATGTTTTCTAATTTGTTTTGTTTGTTTTTTATCTATCCAGGAAAATGTTTAGATCGCTATTTATTACTACTCTAAATGTGGTACTAACATAGCCCCGATTATGTTAATCTAAATTCGACATAACAGCCGAGTCTATGCTTTACGCTTATATCAAAACTGGTTGTCAGTTTTTACTACTTATCACGTCAGAGCTCCTTCTTTACAATTCAGTCGGGAGCAGCGTGACTCCTCGAAAAATAAACGCAGGCCCGTAGAGGGCGTTATCTAACACGTACTACTATGAATGTCTCAACGTCGTGCCGATATTGACATGCTGTGAACACATTCTTGCCCCTGTGACGTGTCAGTTTGTATAACGAAGGAAATGAATGAACGAAGTCATTGTATTACGCCTTATCGTAAACATGAATAGATGATACCTATGCGTTCCGTGTGCGTTATGATTTTTAGTTTCATCATCCATCGATGATATTCAGAATCCGGTAATTGACGCTATGTACAGGTTATTCACTATGTGGTTTTAGTTTGAATTTCAGTGGGTTTATTTTTCTCCACTTTTACAAATCATCATGGCAAAAACAACAACGTTCACATTACGATACAGACAAGAGTACTCAAAAGAAATATATATGATTACGTATATAAAACGTACATATAAATTATAGGGGTCCTATACCTCGTCTCTAGGTATATAGGAAGCCTACAGGTCGGTCCTAATCTGGCAAAAGGGTGTATCTGCAAAATTTCGGGATTTTTTTTTTCATTTTTAGGGTTTTTTAGGTCAAAATTTTCATCTGGCCAACTCTCATTGGTGCTCGGGCTTTAGTTTTCGAGATACCAGAGGTTACCAAATGTATTTTCATCATTTTACTGGTATTTAATCTGGCAAAAGGGTGTATCTGCACATACATCCTAAAGAAATTGGTGTTAATCTGGCAAAAGGATTTATCTGCCACATACATCCTTTAGCCAAATTAAATGATGGGGAAAAGGTGTTAATTTAATCAGGCAAAAGGGTCTATCTGCACATACACCCTATCATTTACCATAGAAGGTATTTAATTTGACTGTCGTACATGCATTAGTACACAAATGAAGGGGTCGGTGCAATATAGTGCTAACTCACACAATAGTCATTTTGAAATAATCGCCGTTGAATGTTTGGAAAGTCCATACATTGTACATTAATAAGACATGAATGCATCCATTTTTTACCATCTTATAGGTTGAATTCAAATATGATATTTTCACGGAATTTAGAGTGAAGGCTAAGGATTATGAAAATGCATGTAACTCAATTTTGACAAAAGTGTGGGTTAACACTATATTGCACCGACCCCTTCAAATGTCTGTCCACCTGTTACATATACGTTCACTATTTCTATGTTTTTATGCCTCCGCCACGAAGTGATGCCGGAGGCATTATGTTTTCGGGTTGTCCGTCCGTCCGTCCGTCCTTCCGTCCGTCCGTCCGTCCGTCCTTCCGTCCGTCCGTCCGTCCGTAATGAATTTTGTGGACAGCGTAACTAAAAAAAAACCTTTGGAGGTATCCTAATGAAACTTGGCTTGTATGTGTATTAGGGGGTGAAGTTGTGCCTATTAACTTTTGGGTGCACATGCTCAAGGTCAAAGGTCAAAAGGTCAAGGTAAAATACGTAATCTCACTATTTCCATCATATCTATACAATGCCTGAAGATATTTTCTAAAAACTTAATGTATACATGTATTACCCAATTAAGATTCACTGGTGAATCTTCATGGAACATAGTATATATACATGAACTGATTGGCAGTAATTATCTAGAGAATTTAGGGTTCATGGGGTCAAAGGTTAGGGGTCAAAGGTCAAGGGCAACACTTCAACATTTTACTATTTACCTCATATCTATGCAATGCCAGCAGGATTATTTCTATTTTTTTTTCTACACTTGGTGTATGCATGTATAATCTAATAGAGATTCTCTGGAAACTTTTTTTTTTTGCCTCAAAGGTCAAAAGGTTAAAGATCAAGGGAAAGTGCTGAACTAACTTTTTCCTCCATATCTCAGAAGTGGATCAAGTTATCTTGAAACTTTATACACATTTAGGCATGTTCTGCCTGAGAGTGATTATCCTATGAATTTTAGAGTCAAAAGCCAGATGAAAATGGTAATAATGTACTTTTCAATACCGAAATTGCACTTTTTCTCCATACCTTGAAAATTACTCAATGCATAAATTTATGAATGGGCAAAGTCATGTTAAAGTCCTTAAATCCCCAAATACATGCTCTCCTATTCATCCAATTAAACCTAGGTCAAGAAAGGTGAACATTCAACACATTTGTGACAAACTTGTCATTTTAATATTTTGCCAATTTTGTGAAAATATGAAGAGTTTGTTTGAAAAAACCAATAAGTCCATATTTGCCAAATGGAGATATTTGCGATTAAAGGTCATGAAAAATAAAGAGAATAATAAAAAATGTTTTGCTTCTTTTGATCATAACTTCAAAAATGTACCTTTATAATAGTGACCAATATATCATTTAAAAGGTATTATTGTGTACTTTATGACAGAGACCGTACTTCAAAATCTTCAAAAATGGACTTATCGGTTTTTGCGAACAAACTCTTCATAATAATCACACATTGTCCACATGTACTATAGACCTATTAGGAACTATAGACCTATTAGGAAAATCATGTATTATGGCGGAGGCATACCAGTCGCCTTAACGAATTTCTAGTTGAAAATAGTTTTATACGGTGATAGAGTGTTTGGAGGGTTATGCACATTAGAAACATAAGATTACCTGATGTCTGTGAAATGGACCCCATTTCTCTGAAAATGCCCAAATGTTCCTTTTGCAGACACTGTTATAATGGGCTTAACATATGTGACCCTGCACCTCAAAACAAACAAAAAGTCGCCAGAAATGAATTTTTAGTTAAGACCATATTCTGAAAGGGCAGACTTTAAGCTTTAAAATGATGTATAACTTAAATCAAAATGGACTCTCCTAACCTATCTAAATATTGGAAAGAAAGCACAAACTCAGGAAAAGTGTGAACTGAGAAAAGAGGCTCTGAAGTACAGTGTCTATTCAAGCGCTTAATCTTTACCAAACCGTGCTGGCTGTGCGATGAACGGGACAAAAATCAGGAAGTAAACCACCAGAGTAACAACAATGAAGGGATTATCAGATTAAAGTGAAATTAAGCATGCCTCATTAACACACTCTGACCATAATTAATGCCAACTTTCAAAGCAGTAGCATTATCCTTTCAAAAGCTATTAGAGTTGAAAGTGAAGAGTGTGGACAAGGTTTTTCAGAAATGAAAAAGGGATTCTAAAGACACACCTAATCACACTATTCTTCCAAAAATGTTGGAGATAAACTGCTAAAAAACACACTTTCCTGCCCGTTTTTTGATACCAAATTTTAGCATAATGTAAAAGAAGACCCACTCTTTCAGAAAATATGAAAAAGTCAAGTTCGGCTAGGCTGACCCATTTCACTTATTTTCAGTCCTCACGCAAAATCAGTGTGTGCGACTTTATGTTCGTTTTGAGGTGCACTGTCACATATATTAATCCTAGATTCTGATATACTATATGTGTAATGAGATTTAGAGTGTCAATGTAACTGACGTTGTGCATTAGAAGGCTTCGATTTTAATAAAATTGAAAATGTTACATCGCTTGAAAGGAAATACATATTCGGGAAAACCTAAAGATATGGCCAAGAAAGGCCATAGGATTAAAGGGCAAATAAACACAAGCTACGCTTTCTCATATCCAAGTAAACCCAAAATGTTCCACATTTCCGCAGGAGAATGTCATGAAGGATTTTTACTAAAGTTTACTAAAGGTAGAAAATTAATGTAAAGTGAGAGATTGAGCCTGGAGCCATGAGCGAGTGATTTCACATTCACATGTATGTATGGAACCATTGTTCCGTTGCGACGATAATGTAGATGAGAATACAATAACTGCGTCAAAATAGGTTATCGGAAGATGTGACTCTTGTTTACTGACAGGTGTGAGGTTGCAAATTTTAATTGGTTGTTGAATGAAGTTTCGTTGGTTTTAATATTATGCCTGTAGGTTCAAGCAAATTGTCAGAGCATTGTTAAATATTCACTTTTCTTCTACTTGGAAGAAGGAGGGGACTAAAGTGGTATACAGATCCAGAATAATGCCAACCTGCTGGTGTGCAACCGGGGATAAATTTCCATTCCTGTTTGGACTTTTTGTCAAGTATTAGTGTCACAAACGTGTGTTTACTCATAAGTGGTGTACGATTTTGGAGGGAAATCTTAAAAACATGTTTACATTTCTGCAGACAATGTTAGTTATCATAGGCCAAAATATACAGTATTAGTTGTAGAATCTGATATACATGCAGGGTGGTGGTGGGGGGGGGGAGTTAGCATGTTGCAGCAACATGCTGAAATTGTGTGCAGCATGATGACATTTATGTACAATATGCTAACATTTTTGTGGAACATGCTACTGAGAAAACATACAACAATTTACACGTACTCTATTATCCACATAGCAAAAACTAGTAATTGCAATGTTCAAGATTTTTTCTTCCATCACAACTCTTTGTGGTCAAATGTTCAAAATATACTTGTATAAGTCTCATAAAGCATCACATTGAGCAACTACAACCCCAGAGCTTTTAGGGGCCCGTAAGCATGCATGCAGGTAGGCATTCATGCTATTTTATGTGTGTGTGTTTAATATGAAATCAATGGGATAATGACATTGTTGTTCATTATATGTTTTCATGATTGCATTTCATCGCAAACGTCCAAAAAAAAAAAAAAAAAAAAAAATCATGTAGCATTCCGGACCCGTATATAGCATCATTTCATTGTATTATGATTGAGAAAAAAAAAATTGTTTGAAATTAAAATTCATTACTTAAGCTCACTTGAAATTAGTCTTTGTAGTTAATTACTATAGACAGCCGAGTCCTAAACCTGTTGTATTTTTGACAGTTTTACGGATATTGTGAAAGTGAGCGTGATTACAGCTGCTGTATGATTACAGAGCATGATTTCTGCCTCCTTGAATAATAGTCCCCAGAGAGTGGACAAAAAATCAATATAAGTGATGGTCTGTTGGGAGCATGCTAAAATGTCATCCTTCCTGTTTATATCTCTGGCCTGACTTTGGTCATCACTACTCCCCCCCCCCCCAATATATATATATATATATATATATATATATATATATATATATATATACATATACATATATACATATATTTGTGTGTGTGTGTGACTGTGCCCCTCAAAACGAACATAAAGTCGCACACACTGACTTTGCGTGAGGACTGACAATAAGTGAAATGGGTCAACCTAGCCGAACTTGACTTTTTCATATTTTCTGAAAGAGTGGGTCTTCTTTTACATTATGCTAAAATTTAGTATCATAAAACGGGCAGGAAAGTGTGTTTTTTAGCAGTTTCTCTCGAACATTTTTGGTAGAATAGTGTGATTAGGTGTGTCTTTAGAATCCCTTTTTCATTTCTGAAAAACCTTGTCCACACTCTTCACTTTCAACTCTAATAACTTTTGAAAGGATAGTGCAACTGCTTTGAAAGTTGGCATTGATTATGGACAGAATGTGTTAATGAGGCATGACTAATTTCACTTTAATCTGATAATCCCTTCATTGTTGTTACTCTGGTGGTTTACTTCCTGTTTTTTGTCCCATTCATCGCACAGCCTGCACGGTTTGGTAAAGATTAAGCGCTTGAATAGACATTGTACTTCAGAGCCTCTTTTCTCAGTTCACACTTTTCCTGAGTTTGTGCTTTCTTTCCAATACTTAGATAGGTTAGGAGAGTCCATTTGATTTAAGTTATACATCATTTTAAAGCTTAAAGTCTGTTCTGTCAGAATATTGTCTTAACTAAAAATTCATGTCTGGCGACCTTTTGTTTGTTTTGAGGTGCATGGTAACATAATGATGTACTCTTAAATGAATCCCACAAGGATTGGAACAAT
The DNA here is from genome assembly GCA_033980235.1 of Diadema setosum. Taxonomy (NCBI): domain Eukaryota; kingdom Metazoa; phylum Echinodermata; class Echinoidea; order Diadematoida; family Diadematidae; genus Diadema; species Diadema setosum. The sequence goes on from CM067074.1 coordinate 25,230,891, forward strand.
CATCCCTCAGCATTCCCACTGATTCCCACTGATCGTTTACTAGCCATCCCCTTTAATAACGTCATGAATTTCAGATATGACTGATCATTATCCAATTATGACTCATTTTGCTCTTAAAACCTCTGTTAATAATGCTAATTTTTTAGATCTCCTTTATTAAGTCGTAGAGTTTCGTCTGAAAAATTAGCTAGTCTTGATGCGGTTCTCGAAAATGCTGACTGGTCTAGAGTATTTGAAAGTGATGACATCAATTTGTCTTTTGATTATTTCATGGAAATATTTAATTTTCATTTGGATAATGTAATTCCAAAGCAAAAAAAGAAACCAGACTATAAAAAGACTCCTAGATTACCGTGGATTTCAAAATCAATTCTTCGGTCGATTAACAGGAAAAATCGATTATATTATAGATACGAATTGGAAAAAACTGAGCGATCAAAACATAAATACACTTCATATAAAATTACCCTAACTATGATTTTACGTTCCGAAAAGAAAAAAAAAAACATTATTTTAAGCAACTGCAAAGATATAAGTTTGATATGAAAAACACTTGGAATGTTTTAAAGCAAGCTATGAATGTTTCGAGTAAACATTCAGCTATTGATAATATTAAGTTGAATGATGAAATCATCAGTGACCCTGTTCACATTGCAAATGTTTTCAATTCTTATTTTTCAAAGATAGGTGAAAATTACGCCCAAAATATCCCTGCGTCAGAGCATCACTTTACTGAATACCTAGATCAGTGCAATCCCAATTTTGTTTATTTTATTCCAACCACTAGGCATGAGATTATGGATATTGTATCTTCCTTTAAGAACGAGGAGTTCTGGTTTTGATGATATAGATAATTGTATTCTTAAAGGTGTTATATCTTCAGTTGCTGATCCACTTGTTCATATTTTCAATTTATCAATTTCTAATGGTGTGTTTCCTGTTAAGATGAAACTGGCCAAAGTAATTCCATTATTTAAGAAGGGTGACAAATATGAAGTCAGTAATTATCGTCCAATTTCACTTTTATCATCGTTGTCCAAAGTTTTAGACAATCTCATTTATAAGAGAACTATTAATTTTTTGAAGTTGCATAATATTTTGACTAATTCTCAATTGGTTTTCGAGAGAAGCATAATACAACTCATGCTCTTTTATACTTTGTTGATCAAGTGGCTCATGCAATTGATAATCACTCTCATTTAATTACTATTTTCTTGGACTTCTCCAAGGCCTTCGACACAGTTGATCATGATATTCTACTCCACAAGTATATCACATTACGGAATACGTGGGAAGGCCTTGGAGTGGTTCAGGAGTTATTTAGGAAATAGAAGACAATTTGTTACAATTAAAGACAATCTTTCAGTAATAAGAGAAGTGAATTTTGGCATTCCACAAGGAAGTTTATTAGGGCCACTATTATTTATTGTTTATATCAATGATTTTTGCCAGGCATCCGATGTACTATCCTTTATCCATTTTGCTGACGATACCAGTGTATTTTTTGCCCACAATTATGTTAATTTTCTTGTTCAAAAAGTCAATACTGAATTACAAAAAGTGAATAATTGGGTAAGAGCCAATAAATTATCATTGAATACCCCAAAAAACGAAATATATGATTTTTAGTAATACTGTTGACATTTTGAGTACAGCTATAGTTTTGAATGATTTTCATTTAGAACAAGTTTCACATTTTAAATTCCTTGGAATTATTGTTGACGACAAACTTTCCTGGAAGTTACATATCGATTATATATCCAACATAATCTCACGTAATATAGGTGTTATAAATAGAATGAAATTGTATATCCCACAAAAATCATTACTTATGTTATATTCGTCACTGATATTGCCATATCTTAATTATGGTGTTTTAGTTTGGGGCAACACTCACCAGAACCTACTGGATAGAGTGTTCCTTCTACAAAAGAAAGCTCTCCGTGTCATCAGTTATCCTTTCATACCCTCCCACTCAAATATGTTATTTGCCGCAAATAAGCTGCTAAAAATTAAAGATTTGTATTTATTTAATTTGGGGCAATTTATGTATACGTACAGCAACAAATCACTCCCTTCCATTTTCGATTCTATGTTTCAAAGAAATCAATCATTCCATGACTATCCCACTCGACGTTCCAATGAATTTCACTTACCTCTCTTACGAACGATTCTTGCTAAGAACACACTTATTTATACTGGCCCAACGTATTGGAATTGTCTGAATAATGACATAAGAAATTCACCTTCTATATTTTCATTTAAAAGGAGATTAAAGTTGTTTCTATTGCAATGTTATGTTCCTACAGAAGTGAATCAGCCTGATGGCTCATTTTAATTTTTGCCGAAGAATTTTGATTACCAATAATATACTCTCACATATTTTCTCGTCCCTGTTGTCCTGAGACTCTTACTGAGTAGATTCAATTCTACTTGTAGTACCTCCGCATATATTTCTCTCTATTTTTCCATATTTATGTATCCCTTCCTCGCATCCCAATATTTTTTCGACATAGTTCTGTCGAGGATCGCTGGATCTGTTTTTCCTTTCTGTCCACTGTATTGTCTTCCTATTATGTCAACCTTGTCTCGTCCTGTCTTGTATTGAAGCCCCCTTTCATAAGTTTTGTCGTCTCAGTCTCGTTTAATGTTCATTCGCCTGTGTATGTGTGTCTGTCTGTTACTCTGTCTTCTTATTGGGCTTCCAGACCTTTTTTTTTTTAATCTGACTTTATTCCCGATCTTTTTTCCCCTTTTTGCATCAGTTCATTTTCTATTGACATTCTGTACCTGAGGCTGGGGCCCACATTCTACAAGCATTGCCTTTTTAGTGGGTCCCTCCATTTTTCGATATTTTGTATAATGTTACATCGTCTATATCACTTCAGTCAATTTTCATTACAACATTATTTGTTACCCCAAGGTTCCACAATTATGTTCTCTTTTCAATTTTACTTTGTTTTGATTTTGTAAACTTATTCTCTGTTACCAATGAAAGTGAAATGTTTATGTTCTTTTCGAAAAATGAAATAAAGTTTGAATTGAATTGAATTGAAAAAAAAAACAAAAAACAACAACAATTAAATAAATTTATTGACAAATACCAATTGAGAGCGCGAGTTCTCTCTTTACCACATGTTTCCCTCTGCCTCTAGTTCTCCATTTCCACCCAGAACCATTTTGGTTCATTTAATTCCAGTTATTTTGTGCTTGTTTCTTCAAGGTCCCAAGCCCTTCTTGGAGTATCTGTGAACAGTGTGTCTCTTAGGACTCCACGACTGAGTAGATTGCATCTCCATTACATGCATGCCCGTCGAGTGACACAACATAAAGAAATATAACATGCTAATTATCATGGGGTTACAGATGTGAAACCAATGTCGAGATGATATCCCACGTGTTTGTGCTGGACATAAACTCGCCCAGTCAATTTCATTTATAAGCCATGTGCTTTAAACCGTTAATTAGACATGCCGCATTTACGTTGCTTTTGTATGTTTGTTTTGCTTTTAGGGGATTTTCCGTTGTTCGTGGTAACCCACAAGAACGAATATGCCAATGCGTGGGGAGTTCGGTGGAAGATGTCATCGTACACAGGACTGTGGAAAAATATATTGATCTTTGAAAACTACACCAAAACAAACAATGAGGAAGACGTTGAGAAAGACATTAAGTATCTAGAATTCCTCTGGTCGGCACTGAAAAGGTGCGATTGGACGCTCTATTGGAATCAGTGACTTGCCCTTTTTGCATTAAAAAAGGGGGATGCGGGCAAACAGGTTGGAATAAATGTAACGAGGACATCAGTACCATTGTCATCAAAAGATATCAAACAACAACAAAAATACAAGTTCGACTATCTTCATAATAATTTCATAAACAATAACATGTCTATGCATGTAATATTATTACGTGCATGACTATCAATGCACTCTGTAAAGGGTTCACACAACTCATGCTAAAAGATGCATTGCTGCTTTATACACTGGGGTGAAAAAAAAAGAAAGAAAACAATCTTATCGCAAAACGACCTTCGGGAAAGTTACATTCAAGAAGTCATAAGGAACAATATTTAAGATCGTTCTTGCACTGTATAACATTATAACGTGTACGATTGCAGAGTCATGTATTATTCAGGACATTGCTCCCCCTCTCTCCATCTCTCTCTCTCTCTCACTCACGACTTTTCATTGATACGAGCTTCCTAGAATTGGTGCCTAGTAATATTGATTGTTGTGTAACTGATTTCTAAAGTATTATCAATGCAAACAGAGTCAGAGAAATGTTGACGAAAAATTTGATATGCTGCTTCATAACATTGCCCTGCCAAACTTGACATGAAAACCAATGGCTATAATTGCTTTCCTGTAACAAATGTAATTAACAAGATAACGTGTTTGCATTGTCTCTCTTCTTCTTTCTTTCTTTCTTTCAAGACAGTGTTCTTTTATTGTAAAACCAGTGCGATTTATGGACTCTCGCCTCAATTCGCTGCACTCTGTATATTTGTTCTTTTTTTTTTTCCTTTTTTCACTCTGTTCTGTGTTCAGCACCTTGAAAAAAAGTAGGAAGCAGGCAGTTTTGCACCTAAGCAAGACCCAAGACAGCCAAGCCCTGCAGACCTAAGCATACACTGGCTTTAATTTACTATATCTACGTTGCTTGTTGGCATTATAACGTATGCAAAATTATCATAGCTCTTGTCCATCGTCCCCAATGAGGTGCACATGACTGAAGCCATGGACAATTAACAAAACAATGTTAATATTTTGTAATCAGTAATAACAATGCGGAGGAAGAATGGAAGTGACAAATGATGGAGAGTGTTTGTGCTCCCAACATTGTAACAAAAATCTCTAGTTCTGAACAAGTTTGAGTGGGATTAAATCAACCGTGTGCAAATTTTCCTTAAATGTATAGATTAAAGTTTTGTAAAGTTATACATTAGTTATAAACCCTTATTTCATTTTTTTTTCTATATTTCATTATTTTTCCATGCATATGTGTACTTGTTATATCGCCACTGGCCTGCCGTTTTTGTGACAAAATTTCTTCTAACAATAAATATTTGCTGTTTTCACCAAACTATGTCTGCATGATTTCAGTATTGCTCTATGCAACACAAATTATACACACAACACATCACCCGTTGCGTTGCAAAGGAACGTGAACTATACCACTGGTTGGGTGAACGTGGTTTTCGAAACAACTGGCATACGCATATACTATCAAAGCGAAAAAGAGAGTAAGTAAAGACTTATTAGAGCGTTAAGGGTTAGACGCAATGCCGAAGATCCATTTACATAAAAACAAACTCTTCATATATATATATATACATATATACGCATATATATATATACGCATGTACATAAATATACATAAATATAGATAAATATATGAAAAGTTTGTTCGCAAAAACCGGTAAGTCCATTTTTGATGATTTTGAAATACGGTCTCTGTCATAAAGTACAAAATAATACCTTTTAAATGACATATTGGTCACTACATATAAAGGTACATTTTTGAAGTTATGGTCAAAAGAAGCAGAAATTTTCTTATCATTCTCTTTATTTTTCTTGACCTCTAATCGCAAATATCTCCATTTGGCAAATATGGACTTATCGGTTTTTGCAAACAAACTCTTCATAATCTATAGATATAGATATACCTAAAAAAAAAAAAAAAAAAAAAAAGTAGCCCTCCACAACGATAACTTAAAATTGTTATAGTAAATCAATCCAAATACAATTCCAGGGTATGAAACTACAAGTGTATAATTCATTATCCACATCTTGCAGAAAACCCATCCGATTTGCTTCAGTGATCATCAAAGAGAAATGAGGAACTTTCTAGAGCGTGTCAGGAATCCCTTCCCTCCAATTTCTGTCCATTGTGTCCACACATCAATATGAAGTTCCAAGAGCATCCAAGTGCTTAACATGGAAAGAACAGACCCATGCCATGCTTCACAACAATCTACTTTTATCTGTGACCACTAAACCAAATTGAACAGGGTTTTCTGCAAAATATAGGTAAGATGTTATTGTTTAACATCCAAAAAAAAAAAAAAAGCATTCGGACAGGTTCATCATATTAAAAGTTATCAATGCAGAAATCGGGTTGTATTTATTTATTTATTTTTTTTTTTTTTTTTTGCGGGGGGAAGGTGTGACATATCTTGTATGTGTATATGCATTACGAGTATACAAAACTTATTGTGCCCATGTGATTACTGTTTCCCAAAGTAAAATGTCACATTTATATCAGTGAATTTATACTGTGCTCAATTTGTTTGTTCAATTGACTTTGTACATCATTTATGTGTGAAAAAGACATTCAGAAATAAAATCAGAATCACCAGAATGTGTGATTTGGTTACTCTCTACAACCATGATGACTTTCCATTGGTGTTTGACATAGCGCCAAGATTCGCTCATGAGAATTGCCAATTCATAGTCAATCGTCTTTTTCTGTTATTCTATCCAGTATATTTACGGATGCTTACTTACCGACCCAATCCTGCTGAGTTGTGCTAATCCCAGGTTGTCTCTCCGTGTACCGTTGTTTCGTTAAAACCTGAGGATATAGCCTTCATTAAAGACGTATAAAATTACATGGTTGGGTCTCAAGAGTATGCGTGTCACCATACCAAGATCATTAATAGATAGGACTAGTGCAGGTACACTGTGCAGCATAAAATGTACACACTATGGCTGATGCCAATGGATATTGTGACATAATGTCACATGCTATCAAGCACCACCATTTTATTTACCCCCCAAACGCACCAACACTTATCTCCGAAAGACACGTTGTCGGGCAGATGAAGTCATGAAGACAGCTTGCCTTCTCTTTTCATGAATCTGTACTTTCTAAATGTATTGCATATCCTGCTTTGGAGAAAGAAAAAAAAATGATGTTGATTTCAAGTCTGAAATCTATATTTATAGTATTTATTAGTTTGAATGAAAACTGGGTAGCTATACGATCATAAATAGTGTTACCATTGCCATGTAAGATCCCATTGCATAATTTGTTATCAAGTACCTATTGACTTTTGCTTTGGAAATGAAAAATAAATCTCAGTCATCATAAAAAAAAATGGAGGACAGAGAAGGCTAAAAGGGCATCATTCATGCTTGTAAAGAATATTACTCGACTTAAAGGTCTCACAAAAGGCACTAGCAAAAGAGAATCTTAAGTCAGTCCTGTGAAACACAGTGCAATGGATAGTGAATTATGAAAGAAAATACGGCACAAAACCACCTCCACCTGAAAAAGAAAAAAAAAATGGTTTCCAAGACTTATGGGTTAAACGTAGATATTGTAGTTAGACCTTTGCATGTTACGTTACATTTACTCCATAGAAAAACACCAGCAGGAAACGCGTTTATAGCCAGTTTCATTCATTTTTTTTGGTACACGTATACAAGTACGTGTATTTTGTCTCTGGGTTAAGGTTAGATTAAATCATGATTAAAAGATCAGCATATATGTAAAAGTGATATTTGCATCATTAACGATCTCTCCAATACCCAAACGCTGTGTGATTTGGCTTCTCATTACTTTACATGTTCAACATGCATGACACACATACTAGGTAAATCAACTAAGGTCTTTTCTTTTCATCAGCACACTGAAATGGTCATCTTTGTGAGAAAATGACCGTTTAAAGAATATTATCTCTTAAAAAAAACGAGTGAAAATATTCACTCTTAAAAGAGTAAATACAAAAAAGAGTAAATTTAGAGTGAAATTGGAGTAAATTTTGAGTGAAAATATTCATTTTCACTCTTTTTCGAGTTACCTCATGCAGGGATCACTCGAAGATTTCGGAGTGATCCCTGAGGTCACTCTAAAACGAGTGAAAATGAATATTTTCACTAAAAATTCACTCCAATTTCACTCTAAATTCACTCGATTTTGTATTCACTCTTTTAGGGGTGAATATTTCACTCGATTTTTTTAGAAAGCTGATATGGTATCATGAGGAAAGTTACAATCAATATTTCTGACAAGAAGAATAACGAAAAGTCGCGATTTGCGTGGGAAAGAACTACATAATTTGATTTGAATTACATTAGGAAATCTTGAGAAATATGAATTATTTTTGTAATCTCAAATCAAAAGTTGGGTTTTGTTTGGGTACCTGTTTCGCCATCCCGTGTACCGACGCATTTCTGTTCTCGTGTACGCGTAGTTTAACTTCAAAAACTATTCTCAAAATTGTGATCCTTCTGGTGTTCTATTTCAAAAATTTATGAGCACAAAAATAATGTTTCATTAACACCTGAGAGATGAGATATTTCTGTTGTGATTTGGTATGGCCTAGAGGTTAAACGATTTTATCAAAATGTTATTTCTTCTGAGCCTTCTGAGCAGATTTGGTGACTTTGCCACCAGAGCCGTCGTCCTTTTCCACAGACTTGATCACGCCAACGGTTACAGTCTGCTTCATGTCGCGGACGGCGAAACGTCCCAGCGGCGGAAACTCAGCGAAGGTCTCCACGCACATCGGCTTCGAGGGCACGAATTTGACCAAGCAGGAATTGCCACTCTTGACCATCTTTGGGTTGTCCTCCCGTTTCTGCCCCAACCGCCGGTCGATCTTTTCCAGTAGAGTGTCAAACTTGCAGGCTTTGTGGGCGGTGTGGCAGTCGAGTACCGGAGAGTAGCCGGCGTGGATCTCACCAGGATGATTCATCACAATGACCTGTGTCCATGAATGCGAAAGATAAATTGGTGGCGATGTCAGTGATGGCAGTGGTTTATTACCGAAGTAAAGTTTTGAAATTGAGCACTGAAGAGGCAGTGAAATGTTGATTTCAATGTTTTAAAACCTTTTTATGTTGTTGTTGCCATGAAGACAGTACACAATATTTTAGTAGCCCATAAAAGTAGCCCATAAATATAGGAATCCGGCATTCACATAATTTATAAATTGAGTATCTGAATATAAGACCGACCCAAGTCCATGGAAGACTATTTCGAGTAAACTTAAAATAAACTTCATATCTTTTTTTATTTTTCCAATAATATTCTTTTTAAATTTGACGGGAAGGCAACATTGTATATACAAATTAGAACATATATTATTAACATTTTACATTAATTGTGGAGAGGCAATTTTGTGTGATGGACTTATGTCGTTCTTTGAATCATATACATGATATTCCGCTATAGAGATGAGAGAAGAATGAGAGAGGGCGCTATAATATGAATGTAAGAATGACCCAAGTCTTTCATTCTTACATTCATATAAGATTTAAATCATTCATTTCAGGCACTTCCGGGGGTAATAAGGATTTATCATTTATACACAAGATGAGTCCATGCATAAGCTACAATTTCCCTTGTCAAACTGAATTTGGCCAAAAATTGGAACTGGATCGTTCTTATATTCAGGTCTTCAATTTATAGATGATCATAACAAAGGAAACTTACGGATCCAGGCGTCATGAGAAGCTTCGTGGTAAACCATAGTTAAGGCTGAGAATCCTCAGACTTGAATTAGCGTTTCGTATGAGAGAACAGTCGTTACATAATAGTCATTAGATAATAGACACATCGCATGATTGAGGGTCAGATCGCATAAGAGCAAAGACAAATCATGATACAACTTTCAAAACATGTCAAACGGAGAACATTTGACGAACATTGTACCAGGGCTCGGTATCAGCGGTGAGGGGAAGGGGTTACAAAAGTTTCAAATTTAAACATTTAAGGTGCCAAAACGGGCTACCAATGAAAAACGTGATGTTGTTTACATACTTTGTTGACATGAGAGAAATGAAATGAATGGAATGAATTCATAAAAAAAAAAAAAAAATCAAAGAAGTACAGCTGTGTGAAGCCCGCCATACTAATTATGCTTGCGTTTTATAACTTACAATAGTGATGACACTGGCATTTCATAATATTGTTGCCACTTTTTTTCTCATTCTAACTAATCAGTTTGAACAAGCATAAGATGACGTGGTTACTGGTCAGTAAGAAGACGATGATCATCCCTTCCAAAAGATAATAGTAATAAAAAAAAAAAATCAGTTTTCATTCCACGGATAACTTGATATTGTGTCCAAAAACTAATAACAAGTGCTTAGCTTTAGACACCAGTCACTATAACACACAGGACTGGTAGGTGGAACAGAATTTCGTAATTGCATTGTTTAAAATTATTATCGTGATAACTATTGACTGGCATTTGCATGAGTACAAAGAATAAAAGTATGTCAGGTGGGCTATTTGACTTGACCTGATACGCTTTACCTTTTGTCAAGGCCCTCTCGCTGTATGGTGAAGAGAGCCCGGCTCGCCTTGTTGCGCTCGGCTGGGCTCGCTTCGCCGGCCCGTTACAGCGAGAGCGTCTTGACATAGGGCTAGACTTGCCTGCGCGTTGAAGGACTTGGCACATTTGGGAGGGTTGTTCTTTGAATCGCCAGCTGCGTAGCCATGTTTCAATTCTTTGATAGACACATTCTTGACGATAAACCCAACATTGTCGCCAGGGAAAGCTTCGGCGAGAGATTCGTGATGCATCTCAACAGATTTCACCTCGGTGGTTATGTAACTCGGAGCGAATGTGACAGCGACACCCGGCTTCAGTACGCCAGTCTCAACTCGACCTACAGGAACCGTTCCAACGGACCTGTCATATTTGAGGAAAGATACATTTCGTAGCTTTTAAATTCATTAATTTCATCATTCATCTATTCCATTATTTTTTTACATCACTGAAGAAAAACATACGAAAATGAAATTTTACAGAAATAGGTTCAAAACATTTTCTTAATATTTCTATAAAGTTTACCGAAGAATAAAAAAATGAGATTTTTTTTTTTTTGTTGAAAATACTGGCAATAAGGTTAAATACTAAACAGACAGTGTGTAAAGGTGCATACCCTAAACATATGATTATGCAAATTACATACGAATTAATATGTTACAGCATAAAACATTGAAGAGGCTACTCTGGATAAAGATGACTTTATCATCATTATTATTAGTACCATTATTATTATTGATATGATTATTATTGCTTATAAAATTATTGCTTAATGAGATAGTTCACTCTTAACTGTTTTCGCAATGTATGTTTTACTGTTTCAATTTTCATGCATTCTGTTGCACTTTTTTGTGATTTATCCTTGTAATGTTATTCTCTCCGAAGCTGTTTTATTCATAATCAGGGGCCCTTTGTAGAACAGTCGGGAAGCTAAAAGTGCTACCTAATTGCTTAAAGACTATCGAATATATAATGGGGCTAGAATAAATGACTGAATGACTAACTGACTGAATAAATTAATAAGTAAATAAGTAAATTAATTAATCAATTAATTAAATACTACAGTTTTTAACAACATAATATGAAACCTTCATGCATATAAAAATACGCACACACACACACACACACACACGCAAATACACATAATACATACAGCCTTAGGACGTTATGACAGAAGAAACTACATACTGTATATAATATATGCCGGAGAAGTTTTCGACAGCTTAACGACTTACCACCAATCTTGTAGACATCCTGGAGAGGAAGGCGGAGTGTTTTTTTCTTGGGCCGTTCTGGTGGTATGATGGCATCTAGACACTCATACAGAGTTTTTCCGGAAGCAGTAACCCCACTACGTTCAGTGGTCCATCCCTAATGTACCATGGCATCTGTATAGATGTACACGGACATGTTACGTCGAAATACAGGTAGGCAATTATCAGTCTGATGTTAACATTTGCAAATTCTTGGTATTTCAACCTGACAAAACGGAAAATAGGCGAATAAACCAAAGAATGATATATATACATATATATTTATATATATATATATATATATATATACATATATATATGTTTTATGTTTAAATAACATGCCTTACAGTACTGTATGGTACATAAAAATAGTAGAGGCGGTATATGCCTCTTTGCTATATGGAAAAAGTGCGTGGGCATGTGCGACATATTCATGCCTTTTAAAAGCGCTTCAAAAGAAAAATGCGATAATCCAACCATCGATTTTTTTGATTTTCATCAAAGAAATGTCCCGAACAAAATATTCTAGGAGGGGTCGCTTGTTTCTTCGTTTGTTTGTTTTGTTTGTTTTGTTTTTTTTTTGTTGTTGTTGTTTTACATTCAACCTTGCCTTTGTGACGTCAAAATCTCTTCCACGAAGCTCTTCTGTGCATAGGGCATTTACCTCCTTACCATCTCGAATCCATGCTTATTTGGTAATATTTCTCCTTTGTTACCGACAAAAATTATTGTCGGCCCATAAAGGAACTCTAAAGCGTAATAGCAATGTTCCCTTTTCTCAGGTTCACTTATATCATTAAACACAACATGCATTCTGTCACATTTCGATTGGGTTTAGGTCCTCGACTAATGGTGCTATAAACATTCGCATGTTTATAGCGCCATGCCGTCGCTGAATATCTCACAGTTTTAGGTAGATTTTCGGATCATTTCATTAGGGAGCTTTGGATTTCGCGACGGGGACGTTCAGAGAAAAAACAAACAAACAATATTCTGAGCATGATCAGAATCGTGTATCAAAGTCGATTTATAAGCCAGTTTACAGTTCCACTTTGCGCATGAACAGAAAAAGGTCATATGTACAATCAGTCATGTTGTTTTTTTTTTTGAATTCACTGAGATAAGCATCCCTGATGTAATGGTTATTCATGTAACACTTATAAATGGTGCTTACTAGCACATCCACCTGACAGCAAGCCTGATATTCAGCAATGTTGGTAGAAAATGCATTCAACACAAAACAATAAATTGAATGCCTGCCGAAGTGTCAATTGACAGACCATTCTTGTCACCTGCTAAGCGTAAGTTAATTTTTTGTTTGAACGCCATAAATTCCATACATTTCATAAATTGTGGGCATGCTTATGCATCATGCTGCTTTAAAGTCTTACAATCGAGGAGAATGGTTTGTGCGGCACGGAGACGAACGCAACACGCTGCCTCCCCCATTCTGTATCAAATGTAGTGACACCGAATGAGAATAGCGCTGGCTCAATGGGTCAGCGAACAACACTCAGACTAGAAATCTCCTGACCCAAAATGGCTGTCCGAGCCACGAGAGCTTCCGAATGCAGGCCCGTAGCCGGGGGGGGGGGGGGGGGGTGCGTCGGGTGCGTACGCACCCCCCCCCCCTCCCCAAATTCTGAAAGGTCCACTTTTTCATAACGGTTTTTAGCAATTCTCAAGATAACAATCCAAATAAATATAAAGACACATTATATGCTACGTACATGTGGAAGAGTACGTTTAACAATGTTAAAAATAAATGTACGAAATCCTTTTGTTGTATGAACCATCGGATCGTCCCCATGCGCACAAACACAAATGTTATGTATCAATTTGTTCGAGCTATTATTATATTGGCACTGCATGCCATGGCCCTTGGCGCGTGTGACCGGTGTTTTGTTTGTTTTTTTCACTGGCCGCCCGAGTACGTGCGATTCGTGTATGACATTGAGGTTGACACTTGCATTTTTTTTCACAGGAACAGAGGTAAGTGGATTAAAATCTAATAGCCTCAAGTTTACATAAATAAAAATTTAAGAAATTTCCTCGAAATTACTATAATCGAAAACCTGAGACATTTTATATCTACGTCTCACAAAGATATAGTACATGTATATATAAGTACATGTTGGCATGATAATGCCTGGGGATAGATTATTATGTCAACTATTATCCATTGTGAATGCATGCTCCAATCAAATTGTGAAAAGGTGGTCATGAATTAGCATTTCTTACGAACGATCAGGAGAGACAAAACAAAATGAAAGACCTGTCTTACTCCAGTTCTCTTGTAACACTCATTGGGCCATTATGCATGCCTAACGAATTATAATAGCTGCTTTTTCTAGCCCTTTTGCCAGTACCAACATTCGAGAAAAGATCATCTATCAAGTAACTGTACGATCTCCGTGCATAATCTAATGCTTTTAAACACACTTGCCTACTCGCCTTCAGCTGGCATTTGCTTACGGTTCCAACAAATTATTAGTTATACATTTTCTCATGTTGTGACAGTTCGATTGGTTCTCATTTTGAAGTGAGCCAAAACCTAAGAACATTCTCACTTATAATTTCCAAAGAGTATTATGCAGGCACGCAAACTCAATTTAGTTGTATTTCATTTAAATGTAATGGGTAAGAGGGTATGAGAGAGAATGCTGAGCTATGAAATAAAATGGTAAAGTAAAAAGTTTGTCAGATAGTATTACAAAAGCCTGAATATTGCAAGAGCTCGGGAGTAAAAACAGTCAGGGAAAACCCCTATGTATGATAACATTGTGAGAGCGTTAGAAACTAACTTACAGGTAGCGGATTTCTTCGCAGGCCAAATTCGGAAATGTACTGTTAATTATTACTTATACATTTTCTCATGTTGTGACAGTTCTATTGGTTCTCATCTTAAAGTGAGCCAAAACCTAAGAACATTCTCACTTATAATTTCCAAAGAGTATTATGCAGGCACGCAAGCTCATTTTAGTTATATTTCATTTAAATGTAATGGGTAAGAGGGTATGAGAGAGAATGGAAAGTGCTGAGCTATGAAGTAAAATGGTAAAGTAAAAAGTTTATCAGATAGTATTACAAAAGCCTGAATATTGCAAGAGCTCCGGAGTAAAAACAGTCAGTGAAAAACCCTATGTATGATAGCATTGTGAGAGCGTTAGACTGCATTGTGACGCATCGTTATTTAATTTACATTCTTTATTGATATATTTTCATAAATATCTCATGAGTCGGATTGGATTACAATTCTCACTTACAGCTTTGTAGAAGTCTGAGTCAACAGTATCACACAGTACTTCAAGACGTATTATAGTACAAACGATTTCTTGAGCCTGCACCGTTTCAGGCTCTGTTCTGGATACGGCGGTAGAAACTCATTCTTTTTGTTTTTTATTTTATCATTATTTACTAATCTCTTTTCTAACTTACAGGTAGCGGATTTCTTTTCAGGCCAAATTCGGAAATGTAGTGTTGATTATTACCTATACATTTTCTCATGTTGTGACAGTTCTATTGGTTCTCATTTTAAAGTGAGCCAAAACCTAAGAACATTTTCACTTATAATTTCCAAAGAGTATTATGCAGGCACGCTAACTCATTTTAGTTGTATTTCATTTAAATGTAATGGGTAAGAGGGTATGAGAGAGAATGGAAAGTGCTGAGCTATGAAGTAAAATGGTAAAGTAAAAAGTTTGTCAGATAGTATTACAAAAGAAACTCATTCTTTTTTGTTTGTTTATTTTATCATTATTTACTTATCTCTCTTCTAACTTAAAGGTAGTGGATCTCTTTGCAGCCCAAATTCGAAAATGCCTAGAGACAGCTAGTAACCAAATATGCTACTATGATTTAATAAATAAGAAATAACCATTCCAGTATGTATCTTAGTGTGCACAGTAAGACAGATCAAAGCAAATAGGAAAACATCTGAGCACTAAGCCTGAGGTCTGAATTTGCACTCAACTTCTTCCAATGGCTAACGGATGTTTAATTTTTGAATTTCACTGACCTCCAAATTTCACAAAGAAAACCTTCTTAGCATGATGGTTAATATGACATTTGACTGATATATGGAGATGTTTGCGAATCGGATCTACTACCTTTAATATTATTAAATCTAAAATGATTATTTGAAAGTTCGGAAATGCTGGAAATATCCTACCACAAGGAGGCAAAATGTAAATGGTTCACATTTACAATTCATTTTGTTTTAAAAATGTTCTTATTTATTTTCGTTTTTGACAAACTCGCATACCAGGCTTCAGGCCTGCTAACGCGGGTATAAAATAGAAAAAATAAAAGTTAAAGCAACACCAGGAAAATCACTATTCTCAATTTTGCGGCGCGCTACGCGCGCAGAGTCTCGAACACAATTAAACTTTGCAACTTCCTGGCAAAATGAGTTTTTACTATTTCCTAGATGAAATACCGTAACGCGATTGCATGGAACAGACAAAAATACAAATTTCCTCGAGACTTTAAAACGTCATTAAAACAGTCAAAATTCACAATCTTCGGCGCGCTTCGCGCGCAAATTCTTATACAACTTTTGTAGTTCGGTCGTCCAAAGAATATATGTGACCCGCTACAACAAAAAGGTCCTAAAGTCGCGCACGGTCGAAGCCGTGAAAATCGAGTTTGAAGTCAGAGCATCATAATTGGTCAAAACTTACGATTTTCTGATTTTGACATATTATTGGAGTCTGACATGTCTTCTATCATCTGTCGAAATTTTGAAGCAAAATGATGAAAGGAAAGACCAAAAAATAGCGTTTTTCTGGGCCATGTTTTTGGCGTTTCAACCAAGCAGAAACCGGTTCGAAAATTTGGATTGAGCGCCACAGACAGGCTCCGCCCCTAACAACGACCGGAGTGATCTCATTGGTCAGTTTGCTGCTTGCCGCTAACCGAAGCGTGAAGCTCGCACACTGCCAAGTCGACTGGTGTGTGCGGGCGGGGTGCGCTATGCCCAGCCGCTTCTCCTGGCATCCTGGTCACTGATTGGTCGGTGAGGAGACCGCCGACGCTGTGCTTGAATGAGCATTTCGGGGGTTGCTAGGGTTTACCTTCTATTGTCCGGAGGTGAAAACTGACTACGTGCCCCTTGATCGCGATTGCGTCGCAAGGAAAACTTTTAGGGCGCTTTTCTCGAAACAGTGATTTCCCATACGTCTCGACATGCTCTCTTTTAACATCGATATCTCCGCACCCGATTATTTTCATAAGATGTGTTATGCATCAATTTAAAGCAGAAAGATTAGGGAATTTTGTCATGCAATTTTCAAATAATCGACCTCACCCGACTTTAGGATCATTTTGTTGTAGCGGGTCACATATATATATATATAATTGTGTGTGTGTGTGTGTGTGTGTGTGTGTGTGTCATCATTGGTATTGGTACCGAAGGTCCGTTTTTTTAGTGACCGCACCCCCCCCCCCCCCCCTTGAAAAATCCTGGCTACGGGCCTGGAATGGACGCACAATCTCAGTGCGCATGAGCATGAAGAGCGGTCAAAAGAGCCACGCGTCTTCTGGCCTCTCTCCTCCAATCACCGCAGCTTGCTGTCACCATGTTTGTGTATGATGCGTACACACAAACACGCACACACACACACGTGTCTCAGTGGCAGCATTGTCCCACACGTTTATGGATATAGCACCGAGTCTGACATTGCGCAATTATTGCATGCACAAACTTCGGTCGTTCGGGAGGTTTCGTACCATTAGGGGTGACGATCGTCCGACTTTAAAAATGAGTGAAGTGCATAACCACCTGAGAAAAAAAAAAAAAAGTTCATTTGTATCAAAGTGCCCATGAGCTTACTGTGAACTGGCTTATATACAGTGCGTATTAAAAAAAAAGTAATAAGATTTGATTTCAAATTTGTGAAGATTGTGTTAATTTTACACCAAAGTGAGTAGTAACATCTTAAAACCACATATCTCCTCTTTTCAATGATATCTTATTTATTCATACACAGTTTTGGATGGCTGGGTAATCTTTCTTTTTGGACAATGGGTCAAATTAGACTTGGGACCAAGTTAAGATACTGTAAGAATTAATGCACATTATTAGAAATTAACTTTTAAAAATGGAATAACGAAATCAATTATCGCTACTTACCATTGTCTTCTTTCGGATATCCCTTTTTAACATTACATCCCATGCCCCTCAACATGGCCTGGCACCATACCTTTCCACACAGAGATTAGCTCTTTTCTCCATCTCACGCACAGCCCTGCGAATCTTGGGGCTTGGTGGCGTCGAGCTTCAAACTCATCAGTGATGCTTTGTCTCAGAGTTGCAATGTCAGGTGGACGGGTAACGAACACTTTGCTCTTGAGAAAAAAAAAACGAAGAGAAAAGTCACAACAAGTCAGATCCAGAGATCGTGGTGGCCACTCCACATCATGATACAAGGCAATCACCCAATTTCCAAATTCCTCAGCCAATCTGTTTCTTACTGCAACTAGTCGATGGGCTGGTGCGCCATCCTGTGCTCAACATAGGCGCCTGAACGCACCCCTTTGTTGCACAGGACAATTTTCCATTAAAAACCAACCTGTCTCTCGGTACAAATGACCCTTTTCTGCTCATGCTCAAACTGGAACCCCGAATTTGCTTATTGCTCGTAAATGGATTACTATGGAATAACATCATGTCAAGTTATGCATGGCAGAGAGATCGGGGAGTAGCCAGACTTACATCGTTAGACTCCTTCTCGAATTTCTCAATGATACGCTTGTCGATGCCTCCGCACTTGTAGATCAAGTGACCAGTCGTGGTAGATTTCCCGGGGTCGACATGGCCAAGCACCACGACGTTGATATGTTCTTTTAGCTTCGGCAATTTTACTGCTCGGTATTAAAGACATGTACATGAACGAATACCAAGCACAGTTTGTGTTATGGAAGTTTTCTTGACCATGAGTTTGTTTTTTGTCCTTAGCAGATTTTGTTTGATATGATTTGTTACATTACATAATGTAGCTTTTTTTTTCTTTTTGGATTACTTTTCATATAAATTTCCTTTTGACAAGTTATATGAGTACCAACTGTTCTTTGATCACGCTGCTTTTTGAATAATGCAGGATCTCTTGCCAAACCATGAAGCTGTGTTGTGATTTTTTTCCACTGTTTGTTGAATGCACAAAATGAAACTTTTTTGTTGTCTATCATTTGTGTGTGTGTGTGTGTGTGTGTCTATTGGTTGTGCATAATATTTTCATGGAACATGCACTCTCTAAAAAAAAAGAAAATAAAAAAATAAGCAAGAAATATGCACTCCTGGAGGATTAAATCTTAAAGAAAAAGTTAATTTAGAGTGAAATTTGAGTGACAATTGTAGAGTGACCTGAGGGACAACTCCAATTTGACTCTAATTTCACTCTGAATTCACTATTTTCTAAAATTCACTCCTTCAGAAGTGAACATTTGCACTTGTTATTTATAGAAACTATGTTTACTATTATGGTATTATGGATTTTTTTTCAACAAAGAAACATAATCATATATGAAAGTAAAACAGAGCGCTTCAGTTGGGGATAGGATTGTGTAGTTTGGGTAATCACACAGTTTATTTATCCAAATCTTTATTGATTGATTGATTAACGTTTGTGTTACACCCGTGGACGTGCAGGTGTTTCAGACCAATACCGTGGATACAACTGATAGAAATGATGAGGAGAGACACAAGAGTTGTATAGTTGAGATGATGGTGGCAAATTGTGTAGGATCTTTATTTCTCTCTTTCCATTGTTGATCACAATGTCATTAATCGTCATTAACATGATTAATCCACATGACAAAGCATTTGTAAAGATCACAATTCAACAATGAATTTGTACCTTGGTCTCAACTTTTGAGTTATAACCACTTTAGAATCTATATATGAACGATTACTGTCTAGATTTACTATGAGACAGAACCTTGAAATACAACTCAATTATCCTCAGTATACCAGAGTGTACGTTTGATTGCTTCCAGCTAATCCTGCTTCAAAACATGTATTCATTGTAGAAATATGTGTACTATGACTCTGCCCTTATATTTGTAAATTATGAATACACTAACAATCATCCTTACGAGTTGTATTTATATTGATGATTTACCTTCCATATCAAACATATTTTCTAATATGAGACTGATGTATAACGTTGCACTTCATGATTCCATCAAAATATCTGGGCTGTTGGGAGTCTGGTCAATTAAAGGAGTACTAAAACTGATACATCTGTATATGCCGAAATACCTCCCTAAAGATGAGATATGTGTCTTATTAATTAATCACTTATGAGCTAGCTATAAACTCCTCTGAATCCACATAATTAATATGACAAGAGCATGATAAAAAACAACACTCGAAATTATGAATTATCAAAATAAAAAATCATTTAAAATAAAGTTAGATCATAACAGAAATTATCATCCATTCATGTGTTATCTCATTGGAATAAGACATGTTTTATTGTTTTGTATTCAACTACCATCCAACCTCATCGTCTTACTGGTTATGTCCTGTATCAAAGTACTGGCCCCTTTAAAAACCATCACAAATGTCTTGCACGAAGAAGGGGGGGGGGGATTTGCCTTTAAATAACACAACGGCTCACTCATCGTACTTACATTGAAGATATCAATAATTAATAATTCACTCTTCCAGTTCAGATTCCGAACATGGCAGTCTTCCTAAATTTTCAGACCAAATTCCCGCTATCCTGCCTACTCAATGTGCAGAAATCAGATCCTACAGGTTTGAGCCCGAGCTCGAAGATGAACTCGAATGAAGCTCGGAGGATGTGCTGCCATGCTGACGGTCAAGGAGTCTGTGTGCTGCAATGAAATCCCAAGAGTGGTGGAAAAGATGGACTCTTTTGCTGGTGACTACTTGGATTGCTTCACCATGCACACAGGGTTCAAGACCGTTTGCCTAGATGATTATGTATTTAATTGAAACTGCGTAATACCAGTACGAGCAACAATAATGATGAAGATGCCAGACTAGAGGTGATGCCACAGACAACGAGTAAGTGCTGTTATGTTTTTGCTATTATTTCTTGTGTGTTTTATAGGAAAATAGGTATAATTTAGATTTGAAATACGCTTGCATATAAACCCAACTTTGTTTGTTTGTTTGCTCTTTGTGCCAAACTTTTAGGCCAACAAAGTGAAAACCCATTCACGAGAAATATGGTATGTACACCTTATGTGTGTGAATTGAAGTTAGTATATGTGCATGTATTGACTGGCAGTGATTAAAGGAACTTGGAGGGTCATTAGTCAAAAGTCAGCGGTCAAAGGTCAAGGTCAAGGTCAAAATCTGTAAATGTCGGTCTCTTCATGGGTCCTACAGCTCGAATCCCTTGTACTCCTGAGAAGGAAATGCTTTTCTGGTCTAGTTAACAGCACATGAAGGCAGTGGTACCCGCACAGATCTTCCAAGGAATCTCCAACACCATCTCGCTAGCTGTCGGTAGGCAACATGGCGGTTTCTCATGTACAGAAAGGAAAAAAAAAGTACATGTAATAAATTTTGAAATTTAGAATGGAGAGAATTAAAAAATCAAAAGAAGTTAAATTGTCTTTGATACATGGCTTCTCTTTCCCAATATTTAGGGCCGGCGGAATGTTTTTAAAGGCATGGGGGCCCACTTCCGGGTTTCATGAGCTAACAAGCAAAAAGAAAAAAAGTCCTCAGCTCCTCCCTCCCCTTTCATTTCCAGGTTTCATTGTGTCCAATACCTTGAATAATGAAGTTTTACAAAATGCTTCTTTAGGATTAGAATGGCTAGGATACCTCAATGTGCGCAAAATTTTAATGAACTCACGTTCATGCCGACTTCAGTCCCAGAAAAGCACATTCTGTGAAATGACGTTGAAATCAATAAGTGGGACTATGGGATCATCTAAAGTTGTGAGGAGTTCGTTGGCAAGGAGTTTTTGCGATCGCGTTGTTATCGCAGCTCGTAGTTTACACTTTGAATAATTCCTGACATAAGTGAATTATTCTTTATTACATAAATTTGATCGTTACATACTATGCTACAGTGGGGAAAATATCGCTAATTACGATAGAAAGTGCATGCTTTTAATTTCGCGGGGTTATCATCGCAAGGTCACCTACATGCTGCCTTATAGTCTAGTACCTTGCTGTAGTTAGCTGTAGCACTACCAGTATACATGCGAGTACAACGTATACATAGGCACGAATACGTACGTTTGCGTAAATGTTATCTTCGTTAGACGACGATCAAGGGGGGTGCATTCGTTTCCACTCAGCTCTGTAGATAATGTAGGGTTAGGGCTAGCTTATCAACCGGCTACATTTATCAAAATGTAACAAAATGTCGGCATACTGGTGGAGGTGACAATGCATTTTTTTGCTACAATGTAAGCAGTTTTACTGACCATTATGAATCCAACGCAACTTTGCAGTTGATCTGAACCAAACGTAAAGTTGCGTTTGATTGCAAAGGACTTGCGTTTAAACGCAACTTTGCGATTAAACGCAAGTCCTTTCAGCAAGCGTTTAAACGCAAAGTTGCGTGAGATTTGAAGGACTTGCGTTTGATTTTTGGAGTTGCGTTTAAACGCAAAGTTTCTAGCAAAGGGGCCCTGAAATTCAGCGATCTGGTGCACACTTTGGGTGAAATTTTGGACTTTTTCCTATAAAAGAAACAAGTAGGAAAAAAGAAATATTCATAGTTGAATTACTAAACAGTGGTATGTCAGCTCTTGCTCCGCCTGTGCGACATCACTGTGGAGGCCTACTAAACAGTGGGGCCTATCACCGACGTAGCCACTATTTGATCTTGGGGGGGGGATGGGAGGGTATTTTGCTCTTTTTTTTTGCATTTTGATGTTGTGAATGGTGCATTCTGATGTGTTTGTTTGTTTTTTTGCGCGTTTTGTCGACTTGAAACAGTCCCACTTGTTTAAGGTAGCAATATATTTAAATATTTATATAATTAAATGTGACCCTGCACCTCAAAACAAACAAAAAGTCGCCAGACATGAATTCTTAGTTAAGACCATATTCTGAAAGAGCAGACTTTAAGCTTTAAAATGATGTATAACTCAAATCAAATGGACTCTCCTAACCTATCTAAATATTGGAAAGATAGCACAAACTCGGGAAAAGTGGGAGCTGAGGAAAGAGGCTCTGAAGTACAGTGTCTATTCAAGCGCTTAATCTTTACCAAACCGTGCTAGCTGTGCGGTGAATGGGACAAAAAAAGGAAGTAAACCACCAGAGTAACAACAATAAAAGGATTAAACTGAAATTAAGCATGCCTCATTAACACATTCTGTCCATAATTAATGCCAACTTTCAAATCAGTACCCCTATCCTTTCAAAAGTTATTAGAGTTGAAAGTGAAGAGTGTGGACAAGGTTTTTCAGAAATGAAAAAGGGATTCTAAAGACACACCTAAGCACACGATATTCTACCAAAAATGTTCGAGATAAACTGCTAAAAAACACAGTTTCCTGCCCGTTTTATGATACCAAATTTTAGCATAGTGTAAAAGAAGACCCGCTCTTTCAGCAAATATGAAAAAGTCAAGTTCGGCTAGGTTGACCCATTTCACTTATTTTCAGTCCTCACGCAAAATCAGTGTGCGCGACTTTTTGTTCGTTTTGAGGTGCACGGTCACAAATGGCATCACTTGCATTTCTTGTATTAACTATAACACTGAATATCATGAACGCGACCGAACCCGAGCGAGTAGAGCAAGCGAGGGGGAGGGGAGGGGGGGGGGGGGTGTCCATCTCCCACGATGAGAACTTTTTGCATTTTGATGCTGTAAATGGTGCAAGATGCATGTTTTTGCGTCTTCTATCTACTTGACAGAGTCCAACTTGTTAAAGGTAGCAATATATTTTGATGTAGATTATTAAACAATTTGCCTATAAAATGGTATCATTTAAATAAACTGCAAACAAAAGATAATGATGGAATAAATAGGGCTTTTTCAGTAAAGTGTTAAATGTTTGTCGGGGCGCTGTGGCATAGTGGATAAGACTCCCGACTCCCGATCAGAGGATCCGAGTTCGAATCCCGCCCAGTGCTTACGTCCTTGGACAAGATGTTTTTACCCACTGTGTCCCTCTCGACCCAGGTGTATAAATGTGTACCTGGCAACGCTAGGGTAATAATAATAGCAGGCCCCTCTGGTAGAGCAGTGACAACACTGAAGAGGCTACCCTGGGTAAATAAGACTTTATTATTATTACTATTATCACGGAATTTAGCTCTTATTCCGTGTGTGCATCACCTATGTGTATGTACAAAGTCGAGTGAGGTAGAGCTTAGGGGGAGGCTGTGTGAGGGGGGGTTCCCCGCTCGACGGAGCTTTTGCGTTATTAGAATTGAAATAAAGCGATCTGAAGCACACTTTTTGCGGAAAATTCGGAAATTGTCATTCCCGAAAGTGTACTAAGTCCATAGAGGGGACCAAGCAGTTGGATGGTGACAAGATACCTCTCCCATATCCAGGGAAGCTTTATTTTTTTTTTCATTTTTGGAAATTAACTCAATAATCTGTCTGGAAATTTGTCAATCAGAGAAGGTGGGAAGGGGTAAGCCCTATTCCCCACCCCTCCTACACGAGGGAGATTTTGTATTTTCTGATTGCATTTTAAGGTTTTGGTGCACACATTTTTCGGCATACTCGGAAAACGGTCTATGTTCAAAGTGTAGCCACAGTCTACTTGTATGCATGGGGCGAAGGGGGGGGGGGGGGAGCGGGCAAGCAGGGAGAAGGCTATCACCACCCTTCCCGTACGAGGGAGCTTTTACCTTTTTAAAGTTGAAATTGAGATATCTCGTATGCGCATATTGATGGAATATTTGGGAAATTATGTTTAAACGGGCCGTTCACGATCGCCCCGTCACTGTACAGGCATGCTAACCTGAAAACATTAAACTGCACATTACTTGAATATGAGACCATTCTGAAGCAAATAATTTTCACACAACAATAGATATATAATGTACTCTTAAATGAATACCACAAGGACTGGAACAATCATCCCCAAGCATTCCCACTGATTCCCACTGATCTGTTACCAGCCATTCCCTCTAAGATGAAAAATTTGGAAATCTGTCAATCTAAAAAGAAAGAAGGTAAATGATCGAAAGTTGGAGAGAGAGAGTTTTTTTTTTAAGTTTCAGAATTAAAATTCTGCAATCTGGTGCACACTTTGGATAAGATATTTAGACAGTTTTTTTTTTTAAAGCTCAAGAAAATTTTCCTCATTTCGGGAATCATCGGGGAACAAAATGATATGTTTGCCCCCCCCCCCCCCTGTCAGCCCCCCCCCCCCCCCCATCCCCCCTCCGTCCTCCAGGAGCGACGTCCCTGCATACGATGGTGCTTTTGCATTTTTAGAATTTAGGTGAAAATATCTCGTAAACACATTTATAATGTAGTCTGCGGAAAAATTTTAATTCCAGAAGTGTACTATTCTTTTTCTTTTTTCTTTTTTTTTGGGGGGGGGGACCCTCCGTTAATTGAAAGTATCAAGCTATCTCCTCCCACCCACGGAACACGGAACTTTTGCATTTTTATTTTAAACTGAAGTAACAGACCTGGTGCACACTTTAGATGAAACATTTGGAAATCTGTCAATGTAAAAGGACTGAACGGGGAGGGTATGGAAGGGGGTAGGACTATCCCCCTCTCAATCGAGGGAGATTTTGTATTTTCAGAATAGAAATTCAGCCATCTTTCAATTCATTTCAATTCAACGTTTATTTCATTTTTCGACAAAACATGTGTTTCACTTTCTTTGATAACAAAGAATAAGGTAAATAGAACATAATGAAATGAAAAGACTGTACAACAATTGAGGACCTATAGTAATCATACATTGTATAGTAAAAAGAAACAGAAGTAATCGAAGTGAAGTACATGTATACCGTTGCTTAAAGTGCGAAAAATGGAGAGACCCACTAAAAAGACAACGCTCGTAGTATGTGGGCCCCTCTGGAAAAGAACATCGATGGGAAGATAAATTGAATTATCGTAGATACAAAAAATAACAAAATGGAAGAAGTCTAGAAGCCCACTGAAAATTAGATAAATACAGATAAATACACTTACATAGACGCGAACAAACATGAAACAGGACTGGACAACAAGACAGCTACTGAAGAAAAGGTTGTACAGGACAAAACGGGATGGACAAGACTGACAAACTGAAGACAAAATAGCAGACAAGAACGTACAACACAAACACAAACAGAAACAGAACAACAGAAACAGCGATCTTCGGCAGAAGCATGCCAAGAGAAACAGAAGATAGTTGTGGGGAAAAAGTAATATTTTGACGCCTAAAAAAAGACAAGAAAATAGAAAATAGAGGGACGTATGAACAGGAGTAACATACGGAAAGTCAACTTCTAGACGCATGGGCAAAATGGCATAGATGACAACATTGCAAACATCCAGGAAAAAACAAACAAACCATTAATTCTTCGAAGAGGGGACAAAGTGAGTAGGTCAGTATGAAAGAAAAGGCCAAATGATTAATTCAGATTGTAGAGTCATACGATTGCAATAAAAAAGACTTCAGTCTCTTTTTTTTATGTGATGATTCAAAGAATTCCAATAATTTGGGTCTACATAAAATAAGTGTGTGTGTTTTTTTTTTTTTAGCAAAAATCGTCCTTAAAAGAGGTAAATGAAATTCACTGGAACGCCTAGTGGGATTTTTATGAAAAAAAAAATGATTTTTGAGGAACATAGAATCAAAAATAGATGGAAGCAAGTTATTGCAATACTTGTACATAAATTGCCCTAAATTAAACAAAAATAAATCTGTCATTTTTAAGAGCTTGTTAGAGGCAAACAACATTTTGTATGAAAACGTACAGGGGAATTACAGATAACACGGAGAGCTTTCTTTTGTAAAAGGAACACTCTCTCTAATAAATTCTGATGCGTGTTGCCCCAAACTAATACTCCATAATTAAGATGAGGCAATATTAACGACGAATATAACATAAGTAATGATTTTTGTGGAATATTAAATACTAACCTATTTATAATGCCTATATTACGTGAATTATATTTGCAAATATTAATAATAATAATAATAAAGGACATTTATATTGCGCAGCTACTATAATGATATACTCTACTGCGCATTACAAAATGACATGCATACAAGAAATTCAAACAGAATGTACACTACTTCAAGAGATGACTTTTTAACCTGGCCTTAAACTCATTAATTTCGACTGCTTGTCTTACAAACAAAGGGAGATTATTCCATAATTTTGGTGCAGCGTACAAAAATGCCCTGTCACCAAGAGTAACTTTTGATTTCCCCGATGGATATTTCAATAATGTTTGATCCCGTGAACTTCGAAGATGATAAAATGTTTGAAATGATGTTTTTAACTCTACAAGTTCCTGTATGTACACTGGTGCTGTACCATGAATGGCTCTATATACAATTAGCAGAGTTTTAAATATGATTCTCTGCTTTACAGGCAGCCAGTGTAATGCACGTAATAATGGACTACAATGAGAAAGACGAGGAGAATTACAAACTAATCTAGCACATGCATTTTGCACCCTTTGTAGTTTACCTAACTGATTATCAGGTAATCCATAAAATAAACTGTTACAATAATCCAATCTGCTTGTAACAAACGCATGGATGATTTTTTCAGTACTTTCCCGTGTCAAATGCTTCCGAATATGTGCAATATTAAACAAATGATAAAATGAATTTTTACATACTTCAGAGATATGTCTGTCAAAAGCTAGGTGTGAATCAAACCACACTCCCAGATTCCGTGCAGAATCAACAGGATAAATATCAACATCAATCACTTTCAGGCGGTCAGTGCGTAATTTTGAAACTTGCTGTTGAGTGCCACATATTACAAATTCGGTTTTCTTATCATTGAGTAGAAGATTGTTGGATAATAACCATTTGTGAAGATGCACAATACATAGCTCTATAATGGACACAGTATAATTCTCATCTGCTGCAGTAGGTGAAAAAGATATGTACAGCTGTGTATCATCCGCATAGGTATGACACATTACTTCTGGGAATTTGTGTTGGATTTCATGGAACAACCTACTAGCATACAAAGTAAAAAGAAGGGGACCCAGGCAGGAGCCTTGGGGCACACCCCAGGGTACATCAAATTCTTTGGACATACTGGAATCAACCTGAACTCTCTGTCTCCTATCATTCAAATAGGACTCAAACCATGACAATGCTCTGTCAGTTATTCCAAAATGTGTTTGGAGAACATTCACAAGAATGTCGTGTCTAATTAAATCGAAAGCTGCACTCATGTCCAGTAGAACTAAAAATACCACCTGTTGCTTATTCATTGCTAACAGAAAATCATTCTTCACCTTTAATAGGGCTGTTTCTGTGCTGTGGTTTTTTCTATATGCTGACTGCATCGGTGGTAGTAAATCATTGGTTACAAGATGTTGCTGAATTTGACCTGCTACTGCTGCTTCAACCAGTTTGGACACATATTGCAAATTACTAACAGGTCTACAATTTGAAAACTGTAAATCTGTAAATATTATCAGCATGTGATTTCCAGGAAAGTTTGTCATCCACAATGACACCCAAAAATTTGATATGTGCGACTCTTTGTAGATGAGAGTCATCTAATACTATAGTTGAAGAGTTTGTTCGCAAAAACCGATAAGTCCATTTTTGAAGATTTTGAAGCACGGTCTGTGTCATAAAGTACAAAATAATACTTTTTAAATGATATATTGGTCACTACATATAAAGGTATATTTATGAAGTTACACTGCAAAAAGACCGGTGTTAAATAGTGAACACCGAGCTGGTGTTCAATTTTCGGTGCTCATTTATGGTGTTAAATTAACACCTCCGGGTGTCATTTCCAAATTTTAAACTGTTTTTTGAAGAGTTTCTTAGTAACTGCACTTCTTGTTGATTTTTAATTTAAACAAGACGATCAAGAATTCTACATTAAAATACTAGATTTTTGAAAAAAATGTGAAAATAAATTTACACCAAAGTAACACCAGCTGGTGTGGTCTCTTTAATATAAAGCTGGACGGGTGTTAAACCATTGATATTAACACCAACAAATATCAAATCAACACCATGTGGTGTCATTTTTTAATTAACACCAGTACAGTGTCAAAATAACATCAGGTACAGTGTCAAATTAACATCTCGAAGTGTCAGGTGAACACTTTTCAACACCATCACAGTGCATTTTTAACACCTGTGGGTGTGGTCCTTTATTGAAGTTTGATCGGTGTTAGATTTAACACCCGTGGTGTTAAATCTAACACCGATGTTTTACAGTGCATGGTCAAAAAAAGCAAAAATTGTCTCATTATTCTCTTTATTTTTCTTGACCTTTAATCGCAAATATCTCCATTTTTCAAATATGGACTTATCAGTTTTTGCGAACAAACTCTTCATTTGTACTTAAACTATCAACAGTATTACTAAAAACATATATTTCGGGGGGTTGTTTTTAGCATTGAGTGGTAGCCTATTGGCTCTGACCCAGTTTGTCACTTTTTTCAATTCAATGTAAATTTTATGAACGAGAAAATCAACATCATTATGGGCAAAAACTACTTTAGTGTCATCTGCAAAATGAATAAAAGAGAGGTCGTTGGATAAGCGACAAAAATCATTGATATAAATAATGAACAATAACGGCCCTAAAAGACTTCCCTGTGGGACGCCACATTTAACTTCTCTGACAACTGAATCAGTATTCTTAATTGAAACAAATTGTTTTCTATCAACTAAATAGCTCTTGAACCACTCCGAGGCCTTCCCACGTAATCCATAATGCGATAACTTATAAAGTAAAATATCATGATTGATAGTGTCGAAGGCATTGCAGAAGTCCAAGAAAATACTAACTTTAAAATGAGAATGGTTATCAATTGCATGAACAACTCTATCAACAAAATGCAAAAGAGCATGCGTGGTATGTACTATGTTTCTCACGAAAACCAAACCGAGAATTCGTAAAAACTTCATGTACCTTTAAAAAATTCATCATTCTCTTCTAAATAAGCTTTTTTTTTTCAAGACCTAGGACAACGACGATAATAATGACATTACGCGATAATTGCTGACTTCAAACTTATCGCCTGTCTTAGATATTGGGATTACTTTAGCTAATTTCATTTTGTCAGGAAACACACCGCTAAAAATTGACAAATTAAATATGTAAGCAAGTGGATCAGCAACCGAGGAAATAACACCCTTAAGTACAAAATTATCTATAATCATCATAACCAGAACTTCGTTTATTTTCAAAAGAGGAAACTATATCAATTATTTCAAATCTGTTAGTTGGTATGGAAATATGGAATCAGAGTTGCGCTGACCTAAAAATTCAGTAAACTGAGTCTCTGTTGCAGAAATGTTTTGAGCATAATTTTCGCCTATTTTTGAAATGTAAGAATTAAAAATGTATTATTTGCAATATGAAGGGGATCATTAATCAATTTCATCATTCAATTTCATTTTATCAATGTCAGAGTTTTTACTCGGAACATTCATGGCCTGTTTTAAAACTTTCCAAGTATTTTTCATATCAAACTTATATCTTGATAATTGCTTATAATAATATCTTTTCTTTTCTTTTGGTGAAATATTTAGACAGTTTTCTATCAAAAAAGTAAGAAAATGTCCACACCTCGGGAGGAGGAGCAAAATGATATATTGGTCCCCAATATGTTTTTTTTTTTTCCTGGGGGAACCATCTCCCCCCCCCCCCCCCTCACTTCGACACCTATTCATATGAGGGAACTTTTGTAAGTGGAAGCTCTGCTAATATTAGGAAATACGTCAATCTCAAAAGTATACAAAGTCTATCGAAAGGGACCCAGTAGTGGAGCTTTTGCATATTCACAATTGCAATTTGACGGTCTGGTGCATAGTTCTGGCGATATTTTGAAATTTTTCCGTAAAGAAAGTTCGAGATTTAGTTGTCCTGATCTCGGGAATTGCTTGGGGGACAAATGATTTTCTGCCCCAAACATTTCCGTATGGGCGGGGCAAAATTAATGCCCCTTTGACACCATCCCCCCCCCCCCTCCCCTAGAATCGACGTCCCTGATTATCCCTGTGTATGGCTATAGATGTACCTAACTGAGTCATCAGATTCATATTCGCTCCAGGAATGATTCAGGAAATGGAGGGGGTTCAAATATGGCGGTATAGTTTTTTGTTTGTTATTATTT
Organism: Diadema setosum; assembly: GCA_033980235.1. Lineage (NCBI taxonomy): Eukaryota > Metazoa > Echinodermata > Echinoidea > Diadematoida > Diadematidae > Diadema > Diadema setosum. Next base: position 25,261,676 of record CM067074.1, read on the forward strand.
GTTTGTTTGTATTCGTACATAATTTGCAGATGGTCCCGAGTTGCTCGCGTCATAGCATGTTTATACACCATGTAGGGTAGGCCTATACTAATAAACGTTGTCAACGTCTTAACCATACCTAATGTTAATATTACTCTCTTCGCGAGCGAGCAAAGCGAGCGAGCGCTTGAGAAAATTATGTATGCATTATCCTAGCAGATAGAATACTGTTCAGCTCTGTTACCAGTCAGGGAGACAGCCGATTTTTAGGGAATGGAGATATTCGCGAAAAATCGGGAAAGTTGGACTTAATGAATTATTCATGACCTTTCCGCAGTCTCTGGCCGAAGCTCGACGCGTACAAAGTCAATGGCTATCACTGCATCGTTTTAACATGCATGTCTTTAAAAATTCACCTTAAAAAATCCTCATTATATGTTGATATTGAAATTTCACCCAATGAAAGATGAATAAATAAAGTTTATCTCCTCCAAAAATCAATATTCACATATAGTGAGGAAAATTTGTAATTGAAGGATGAAAACGCAAATCCAAAGTGTATTTTTTGAATCTCCGTGTCCCAGTTTCTTTCAAGGCGTTCTTATTTTGCAGCGATTATTCAACGAAACACAGGGACGGACTGTGTGTGTGTCTGCAATGCGCTATGCATGAACCGCGTTAACACAGTGCACGCACGTACCGTGCGTACGTGAGCGCAGTAGTTACCGCTGAGCTTCAACGTCTATGGGAATTGTGGTAGCCTGTCATGTTTTTGCCGATATTTCTATCAACAATTCATCTTTTTTTTTTTTCGTCAAATGATCAAGAGTTGGTGAGAACTGGTTTTGTACTTAGGTAGTCCGGTCCCCTAAACTCCTGGTTTGCCCGTACTTCTGTGGAATGTCCGAATGAAAAGAGCAAGAGACGGAAGGCACCGCCACCGTAGGTGTTCTAATCGGTTGCATGACGCTGGAGCTCTCGCACAGCCGTCGAACGTCAACTGCGGACCGCCGGAGCTCCGGGGTTCTTTCTTTTGCTACATGACCATGCAGTGTCCTCATACTTTCTTGCTCTCTTATGATCATGCTCACTGGGTTAAAAGTTACAAGCCTCATGCAACCACAAGGCTACCTCATCTAAATCATCGCAACATCACACGTACACTATCACGGTAATGAACCAGGGAACTATATTGCGACATCCACCCTCACTTTGTCTCTAGAAATGTTTGATCAACACGTCACAATCACATATGCTTTTAACTAACATAGTTGAAATAAAGTTAATAGATGATAATTACCTCTCACTATTAGTCTTGTCTTGTGAAGGTTTTTGCTGTTCTTCAAACTTGCATGTCTCTTCCTAGAGCTCTAACTTTGATCAAAATATAGGTCTGCACGACCATGCTCCGCCTTCCAACAACACAATGTCCATATGCATGGTCAATGTAGGGAGGTGCACACCTCCCTGGTCAATGCACTTGCTGTTTTGTTTTTTCTGCCATGGGTAAGTGATTGGGGGTACGCAGCAACAGAACGATGGAGGAGAGTGGGGGAGAGAGGGAGAAAGAGAGGAGCGCTAAAAATAGCTACACACAACGATACGTCCTCCAACTCGATGCGGATGACCGTGTGTGTACGCTCGCGTGTGTGTACATGCGTTTCTCTCTCTCCCTCTCGGTGAATTATTCTCATAGCGACTGGAAAAAGAACATCTGTAACGGTTCGCTCTGACCATATCGCGTCGCTCCATTACGCAACATCTGCTCGCGGTTCAATGTTCCCTCTAAGGAGGGATTTCAATCTTCCCTCAAAATAGGTAGTCTCCCTGACTGGTTACCTCTCTGAAGATGGGCGTATGAACGTCATGCAATATGCCAAACTTGGTACAATCACATTTCTTCTTCCTCATTTTTTTTCTCCAAATTTTGGAAGGGGGGATGGGATGATTGTACAGGCCATTCCCCCTCGTCCATTTCAGGGGGGGGGGGATGTATACCCCCCCCCCCCCCCTCTGGGATTTACGCCCATGGTCTTGTGCCAGTCTGTCGACACAAGTATTATTTCCAATACCGATACTCATTCTCATTGACAATACTATACCACCGTTCGGCTCGAGTTTCTCACCTTCACATACCACGTCACGGGATCGACGTTCGCTTACCTACGCAATGTCGGATATACTGGCCCCAAAATCTGTAACGAGTTGTCATTCCTCATTAAAGGTGACATCTCGCTTAAGAACTTCAAAACCAAGTTTGGAAATCATTGTCTTTCATAATTCTTCTGTTGCATGATGCTTTTCTAAAAAGACATGTAGTGTTCTGAAAGAACAATAGCCTTTGGACAAGGCCTCGCGCGCTGTTTGCCTCTCAGCAGTGTCTGGAAATAGACTGACGCAGTGTGCGTGACAGCAGTGATCGCTGGACCGAGCCGCGTCAGCTGCGGCCCCTCCGACCGTGTTCGTTGCTGTATCGCAATTAGTCTCGATTCAGACACGCAGGGGATATAAGCCAAAACCGCACTGGCTAAAGGCTAAATGAACAATGATGTTGTATTTTTGTTCTCAATCTCACTCTGGTGTACAAATCGTTTTACTGCCTGTTGGCTGTCTTCCATCTTTCAATCTCTTATCCTCGATAATTTCCCTGGGTTACATGTTATGCCCATGTTCATGTTTACGTCAACGTCAATGCTAATGCCCGGATGTATGTCCCATAAAAGCCTGTTTGTCTTCGTCTGCCTTGTTTCTTTTTCTTAATTTGTCCCAATGCTCTGTTGCGTACCTTCATTTACAATTGAATCGCGTACCATTGCATGTGATATTCATTTGTGTAAAGGGCGCACTCGTCACAAATTACTCTTCTTTAGAGATGTGCCACCCGCATGTTAAAACTGATCGCATTGTTATCTTTAATTATGTATATCAAATCAATTTGCGCTGGAAATGAATACCATTGAACTCATCTGAACCGATCTTTGCTGGCTCCTATTTTTTTCTTTTGTGCTACCGTTCTCATATTGTTCAATTTTCGCCGTACAGAGAGGAAGAGAAGTGGTGCACCAGGCGAAGGGTCGCTACTCGTAGCGCATTTCTTAATTGTTCAACTCCATGTGGAATGAGAATTGTCACATCTTTCAGTAGCTGACAGATTACAGCGACTGTGCCTTGATGTAGCCATCTTTGATAGAGAACTATAGCTCTCGGTCCTCGGAATTTCCCGGCCCCCAGCAGCCTGCACGTCAACAGTAGGAGTAGAGTGATCACTTGACAGGTGCGTTATACTTATCACAGAAATGATCGCACCGCGACGTTTAGGCGCACGGAAAACTAGTCGGTTGTTAAAATCGGTAAGTTTGGGTTAGATCATTCTTGTGCCATCGAAACCCACTGCGGACTACTATCATATAAGGCAATAAGAGCATCATTTCATTCCACCTGGGATGGATAGAGACTACACTTACCTCGTTCTGCTGCTAGCCGTTCTTGTTTCTGTGAACTATTGTCCCGTTTCAGAAGGTAAGACTGCTGAGAGATATATTTCATTTTTGGATCTGCATTGCATATATATATATATATATATATGCACTTTTGACAGGTGCAAGAAGAGTACGCCTGACAGCATTGTTTGACTGACTACAGCAACACTAAATGTCAAGCAAAAGTCTACTCGGCAGCCATTTTTGTAAATGACAGTGGGATAGTTTGTTCATTGATATCAGTTCTCCTACATAAGCATTTCACGAACAGTTTTAATGTTCATTATACTTGAGGAGCCAAAATTCTTCATATTTATTAGGATCATGACACAATGCTCAAGTGTTCGGTGAGTGTCAGTGTATATATTCAACTTCAAGGATGGTTTATTTTCTATCTCTAAATTACGACAGGAGATTGATGTTTCATGAGGAAAGGAAATACAACAACAAAAAATCCAAGAAATTCAAATCCAAACGAGTGAAATTTGTCTTTGGAATAAGTCAATGTTCAACTCTGTTTACATTGTGTTTGATAACAATTTGTGTCCCCATGGGACTCTGGAAAAAGTAGGACAGCCACTCAAAAGTCTTTTGGGTTGATTCAAACCAAATATCACAAACAACGCCTATGTCTTCATGCTTGAGAGGGTACCGAATTTGCTTCACACGGAAATAAGATGAGCCTGCATGCATCATACAAAGGCGTTGCGTGTGCATGCCCAAACCATTGCATGTATAACAATGGTACATAATATCACATTCGAGCTATTACAAAAGCCACATGAAATTTGGTCCCAACACGTTATGCGCGAAACGTTCATAGAAGATAACAATCATAGCAAACGTGTGGGATGTATTATACACTACTGCCTATAATGGGTTGTGGTAGGCCGACGGGCTAGGCCCTAATAAAAAAAAAAAAAAAAAAATATATATATATATATATATATATATATATAAAGACGCAAATCAATGAAAATGCATAAAGAGAGCTCCTGTGCCAAGTTGTTGTTTTTTAACAAAAAGATAGCCTTACGAACATTTCACTATAAGAAAACAAAACAAAACTGAGTAGCAATATAGTGTTGTATATACTTATGATTCCTAATATGGGTTGTATGACGTAGCATTCTTAGGCTATTGGGTGTAGACGAGACTACTGAGTGTGATTCGTTTCATTTAGGACTTGCTTTTTTAAAACTTACTGATGGGTATATGCATTAGCTCACATGAACAAAAATTTATAGAATCCCCCCAACTCCCTTCTAAGACCAAGAAGTAACAAAACCAATAAGCTATTTAATATAGGCCACGTACATGACTTATAACTCATTTTACATTTCACGCCAATATCCTATTTATGATGCCCGCACATAACATGACGGAAACTGAATGAATACAACTTTTGGACCGAAATATTTTCATGAACGGTACAAGGCGTTACGGACGTAAAAGCGACACAATGTAAGTTAGGCAACATAGCAAATATAAACCTATGCACTTAGATTGTGAACACTAACAGTGGCGGATCCAGAGGAGGCGCACCGGGCGCGCGCCCCTCTCTATTTTTTGTTAAAACAAAATACATTTTGTAATTTTTGTAAAAATTTGTAAAGGCGCCTCCCCTTTACGGAATTCCTGGATCCACCCCTGAATAATTATAGCATTGATATGGGAGGGGGTATTCATTAAAGTATCTATAGATCTATCAACTCAATTGATAATCGTCATAATTAAATAAACGTGATAATCTTAAACTGTCGATCTAGTAGATTAACATGTTGTTTCAGGTTTTCGCGTGATGAAGCGTCTGGCATGGAATGCTCATTGAAATATTAACTAAGCTCGTGTTAAGAAATGCATTTTCTCTTTATTACATACTGGAACCATATTTGTAGGAAGATTACTAAAATACCTTAGGACCCAAAATGATATACAGCCACTATATTCAGCCACTAAAATTATTTCAATACTCGCAAGCATGGCGTCGCTCTTCCACAGTTCACCAGAGAATGTTGTTGCGACACGGATTGTCGCCCCTACACGGATTGTCGCCTCCTGCTCGGGGCGACAATCCGTGACGGGCGTTGGCGGCACGGATTGTCGCCCCCTACACGGATTGTCGCCTGGCGACAATCCGTGTAGGGGACTGGCGGCACGGATTGTCGCCCGCCCTCGAAGCACATTTTGCTGGGTAATATCGTTCTGGACATTATCATTGAAATACTAACACATAACTTACATGGCTACATCCATGCAAACATGCCATGTAAAAAGTCTTGGTGAGGTTTCAAGGAAGTGTGTATGTGCGCGTGCACATGATAATTTAGTGTCAGTTTGTGCGTGTGTGTGTGTGTGTGATGGAAGAATGTGTTTATTATGTCAGCTTTTTGCGTATGTGTTTTTTAGCTGCGCGTGGGGAGGGATACCTAGTAAGCTGTTGCTGGCATAAACGTTGATATTGATTTTATCAGCAGCTTTGAATTTGATGAGTTTGTTTGGCAGATTTGTATAATTATGAATTCGGAGTGGAGCTTGCGTGCGAGCAGATGCTGCTTTTCTGCATACGGTCCATTATGTCTTATTTATCAACATTGGGAAATCGTTTCATCAGGCTCATTCGTCCGAAGGCTCATTATTCCGAAGGTTCGTTATTCCGAATTTCATTTTTGGATCAACGAACCTCTAGGTATAGGGAATTGTGTGTTTCGGATAAATGAAGCCTCGGAAAAAAAACGAAACTTCGGAATAGCGGAACCTTCGTGTGTGTGTGTGTGTGTGTGTGTGTCTGTGTGTGTGTGTGTGTGTGTGTGTATGTATTTGGGTTGGTGAATGTGGGTGTGGGATGATTTAGGTTTTGTTTAATCAGGGGTTGGTTGGTTGGGGATTGGATTTGAAGAAGGATAGTTATAAATGGTATGACAGATGTTGGTAGGATTTAATATTTAGGATAGATGTAGGCCCTAGATTTGTTTCGGATGGGGAGGGGAGGGGGTGGTCGGGTTTTTTATGACTGATTTCATTCTAGATTCGTGTATTGTATTTGTGTTTTGTTTTTTTTTTTTTATGTATATGCCCTTGTAAGTAAGAAGGTGTTACATGATCCAAACCAATGTATTCAAGGAATATAGGTTTGGTAGGGCCCTACATGTCAAAACTTTCTCGTGAAGATATTGTTAGTAGGGTTGGTCTATAATCGAGTTATCTATGTTGAAGTGAGATTATTTGGGGTATAAATTGACAAATCGATTCGTTTCTGTTTCGAATTGCCATTTGTAACTTTTTTTTTCATGTTACACCCAGAATGAGTCGATTTATGAATGATTTGAATGAAATCAATGAATATCAAGGAAAAAAGTGTTGAGTTGGTTTATTTGCATTATGAGGATTTGTTTTAGTGTTTGTTGGTGTTTGTTTGTATTACGTATGTATTAGCGGTGTGCAATGACAGTTCGTTTGTGCTAAAATCAACTAACGATTGACAAATTTTTTACGGCGTGTGGAAATTATTCGCTCATGCATAAAGCATGCCAAACCTATTCTGGGACAAAGAATAGTGGTATGGACGTTCTAGTTTATAAGACTGATGGAAGAAAATGACTGCAGTGAAAAATGAACAAAGACAGATAACATTTGGGGAGGGTACCTCCCTCGTATGTATTTTCTCTCGGTCTCTCTCTCGCCTAGCCCGCCTCACCGCTGATATTGGTTCACACACCCATACTATTTTTAGATCAACGCTGGTGTGAATTTTTTTAAACACGTGCTCATACACTCTGAAGGCGTTTGTATTGCCACAGTCGCGCCACTATATCTGCCCCCCCCCCCCCCCCCCCCCCCCCCACGGAAGAAAGCAGTAACTGCATAGCTGCTGAGCTGAGATAAATGCGATTTTGTGTTTTTTGCAGATTCTTTAAAAACACAGAAACATTCAAAAATAATTTTGTGGTATGATTATGCACCATACCTAGTTGTCTAACAATACCTAGGAAAAAATTATGTTTCCGTTATTTTTTAAATGTTATTTAGGAAAATGCAGTTACTGCGGTGGCTCACCCTTGATTCTGGGTAACTATACACAGCCCAGTCGCCGCTGTACATACGTAGCGCGTACAGCGTCTGGTCGGGCTAGATTCTGGGTAGTTTCCCCACGGAAAAAAGCAGTAACTGCAGACGGCCAGGAGTCTGCAGACGGCCAGGAGTCTGCTGTTTTCCCCATGGAAAAAAGCAGTAACTGCACATGTCACACGACCATAGGAGGAGATTGTTACCACCACCAGGTTATAAAGTTCTTCTACTTTGTGGTTAGTCTAGATCTATAAGATCTAGGACCTATCGCTAGACCTAGACTAGGTCTTGTCGATTGAATGGCATTCTGTGTAAAAATAAGGTAGACACCTATGTACCCTAATTGAACTTTGGAGTGCCCGGCCTGGCCCCTGACACATGACCCTGGACTAGACAATAAAGTCAAGTCTCTTCGTCTTAGATCCTAGTCGAACTCTGACGTTACACTTAAGCTAGACTACAGATCTATGCCCAATGTTAGTGCTAGACCTAGGTCTATTAGTATTTCCTACGTTAGATTAGGCCTACTGACATTTTGTCTAACACTAAACAGTTAACAATAGATTAGAATCTAGATCTACTCTGTAACGTTAGATCTGGTAGTGGTAGACCTATTTTAAACTTTAGGGCCTAGTCCTACATCTAACATTAGACTAACGTTAGTGCATTAATACTAGTGCTCATCTCCCTTCAATATATTTTCAGCTCACCTAGATTTTCTGGTTCTGGCCAAAGCCATGGCTACCATGACTTTTCCTCTGCAATTCATGATAGATTTACAGCCACAGGCATGCCTGGACCGCAGAAACTGTGTGACAGCATGGTTAACACTGACATGATCACTCAGACTGTACCAGACCTGCAATACTGTGCATGCAAGTGCGAGTGTGATGTGATGTGATGCAGTGTTTAGCTAGTTACTGTACTGTTATACAAATGATGCACAGGATAGAGTGTGTTAGTGAAGGTGCGGCGCGCTCGAGAGTATTGACAATGGTGGGACATGCACGAGGCGCAGCCGAGTGCATGTTTGCAACCGTTGTCAATACTCGAGAGTGCGCCGCGGGTAAATTACAGAATACCGGCAACCAATCACGGAGAGCGCAAATCGCTCTGAAAAGAGCGTAATTACGCTTGCCGATAGCAACCATCAAAAATATTAATCCGATCTGCGATACGGTCCGTGATTCGGCTGTCGACGATTGCATTTGTTTACGTGTGTTTTCTTTGGTCTGTGCGGTGAGAAGTGTGGTATTCATACGTGGTTTTCGGGGGTTTCGGGGGTGTCCCCCGATAGCGATAATAATGTAGTTCTAGATCCCGACGATGCTAGTCTAGAATAGCCGTTAAAATTTACCCGAATTTACGATGCATACTCACGTTTTTAGGAGTCGAGGGTAGTCCGTATCCTAGAAAACGACAGAAATTTAGGTGCATGAGACTAGAAAACAATCACTTATCTAATTGCTGGTGCTAGCTTGCAGTAGAGCTTATGCACTGTGTGGGTGCGCATGACAGACCACCATGTTGACTCTATGCAGTCACAGTACACATAACAGCTTATGCGTACGTGTGGCAGTGGTAGCGCGTATTGAGTCTGCAGAACGCGCGCATGTTTACTAGTACAGTGTACAATACGTATAGCAGTTGAGTGCGCACATGTCTCTGGACAATACGCGTATACGCGCTGCCTTGCCAAACTAGTGTGTAGTGTGATTGTATCGTGATGACTTGTGTCGAGAAGAGATGAAGGAAGAAGGGCTGCCAGCTGTGATGACGTCATCACGATTAAAATAGTTCCGTCAAAATCGGCTCGATTTTCTTTTATCGTCGATTTACTCGAGTTATCTCGATTTAGAGCAGTTTTCCTCCGAAACCACTCAATTTTCATAAAAATTGTGTGGTCAACCTACTTTTTGACGGCCGTTCCGTTTCTGGCCTTTTTGGGGGCCCCAAACGTCGGGAAAGACGAATTTCAGCCCTTCGGGCTGAAATTCATCTCTAAGGGAGAGCCGCCGGAGGCGGGGCCTTCGGCCCCGCCTCCGGCGGCTCTTATACGCACCAATATGCTAATTTATATGAGGCAAAACCGGTATTCTGTAATTTCCCCTGCGCCGCACCTTCACTAACGCCACGAAATAATCCTGTGCATCATTTGTTTTGTAAAATGGGTCGAAAACTAACACCATTATTCACGTACCTTTGTGGGTCAATACCAGTCAGCTACATGTAGCACTCAAAGGCCGCCGGCTGTTGTGGTAGCCCGCGGCCCGAACTAGAAGTTGTTTACAGGATTGACAGCGCGTATAGCAGCGCGTGACGCACTTGTAACAACTGATTGAGTGCGCACTAGTGTAAACATTGTGACGTACGTCAGGCCAGGGAGGTGGAAGAGAGACTCTTCTTAGTGCATACCTGAAGAAATTAATGCACGCACACGTGACTCATTTCAGCGCTTCCAATTGGCTACATTCTTGAACCCATTTTATAAAATCTGTTGTATGCTGCAGAATTTATGCGCATGCAGCTGCTGCACGCGTATTCTGCACTCTGAGCGCGCTGAGTCTGCCAGGTTTGCTAGTCTCCAGAAAGAAGCTTTTTCTACAACTTGTCATATATGATTCCCTGCGGGCAGAGTCAAGTTACTGGTAAAACAATCTTTTTATATCTACTCTCCTAAATTATGGGAGAAACTGCTGTTTACATTGTTTAAAAAAAAAAATTAGTAGAAAAAATAAATGGTATTAGGGGAAAAAATATACAGGAAGGACTATACAGAGTCTGAATGATAAAGACTAAATTGTTAGTTACTGCTTTCTTCCGTGGGCTTTGTTAGTTACTGCTTTTTTCCGTGGGGAAACTTGCAAAGTTGAATCAACTGGATGCAGTTACTGCTTTTTGCAAAAGTGAAAAATTATATTTTTGGTCACTTTCATTTTTCTTTTTGCAAAACTGACCTATTAACATTGGAGAGCATTGGGTAAACTATTCATTTTTGCAAAAAAAGTAGACATTCATAAAAATGTCAGTTACTGCTTTTTTCCGTGGGGGGGGGGGCAGAATTATTCCACATACACACGTAAGCATACAGGCACACGTATACACACAGACAAACAAACCACTACCACTTTGACCACCACACATGCACAGTTTCTATACATATTGTATTATTATACTCCAAACACACACATATACACACATTTACACACACACACACACACAACAAATCATACACATCACATATCATGCAGCTCACAACACACACACACACACACACGCACACACACACGCACACACACATACACACACACACGCACACACACACACACACACATACGCATAACTTACCAGTCATACCCATTCCACCAAAGCTTAACACCGGAGGAACCACCTCGAGCCCGGGGCGACAATCTGTGACGGGGCGACAATCCGTGTCGCAACAATTTTTTTGCCAACACGGATTGTCGCCTTCGAGGTCAAAAACTGGGAACTGCACAAGCGTCACGGATTGTCGCCAGGCGACAATCCGTGTAGGGGGCGACAATCCGTGCTGCCAGCGCCCGTCACGGATTGTCGCCTCGAGCAGGAGGCGACAATCCGTGTAGGGGCGACAATCCGTGTCGCAACAGAATGTCAAATAATTGAAATAAAAACTGCTAAGTATTCATGGTTCGAAAAACTCGTATTCCCTCTTTGGAAAGGGAATCTATAAAATGCGAAAAATTAATAGTTTTATTTTGATAGCAATATGATAAAGATTGATAACATAATTATATCGAGTCTAGCAAAAAAAAAAAAAAAAAAAAAAAAACAGCTGCTGAAAACTGCTTACCCAATATTGGCGAGCCAATCTTCGTCAGAGGCAAAATGACAAACAGGCAGGGAAAGCAATCACATAATTTTACATAAGGACTTCACACAACAAGAACAGTCAGGGATAGTCTAGGGACACAGAACAAAGAAAACAAAAGGAGAGGGTAGGAGGTCATGGGCAAGGAGCCCAACAGGTAAATAGAGGGGGGTTAGAGCAGGGGAGGGTGGACAGACAAAATTCAGAGGAGAGTCAGTAATGATCCTGAGGACAAAGGGGGCAACCATTGGCGGAAAAGGATGAATAGGGAGACAACATGAGATAAGGAACAACAACTTTTTAATTATCATTTTGCCCTTTTTATTTTTGTTCTTTCTTTCTTTGCGCTTTTTTCTAATTGCAGACCCCCCACACACATTTCTTCCTTACTCTTGTCAGAGTCTCTTTTATACAGCCTTTTCCAACTTAGAGATTAACGCACTTGTTTTGGTTTGTGTTTTACATATTGGTGTTTACTATGCCCATTCGTGCTTGCTTTTCAACATAAATACACTCACAAAAAAAAAAGTAAACGCTTTTTTCCCGTTCATATTTTCATAGTAGATTTAGATAAACACATTCGCTTTGTCCTCCAAGGCAGAAAAGTAAAAATTGCAGAAATCGACATATTGAAATTCGTTTGCAAATGCCCCTCAAGATAGCAATGATAACAAAAGACAAATTAAACGCAATGAGAGACACTAATGAAATAGCAGAAATAAGTTTTTGTTTTCTTGTTTCCCTTTATATTCTTAAACAAAACCATACATTTGGGGAAACTGAAGAGGAACACAATGATTTTCTGTCAACTAAAACTTTGAATAACACAGGGAATAAGCCGCAAAGGGAAAAAATGGACAGAATTTCTTCGTTTCATTTTTAATCAAGGAATTTAAGAATGCAAGAGACAAATTCAAGAAAATTTTTATTTCACGTTTTCTTAACTTTGAATAACATTTAAAATTTCTATAATCTTTGTTACCATTGCTTCTTCTCTGCTGTGTTTTAACTATGAATTTGACTGAAGATTCTTCATTTCTTCAATTATTAAGTTTTTACTTTTTTATCTTTAAAGGGTTCCAGACATTATAGAGATCATATGTAGATATTTGCAAATTAATTTGCATTTCTTATTGTGATAAATTCGTCTTTTGTTCTCATTGTTACATGGGAGAGTAAATACTCTTTGAATAGCAACTTGTCCGTTTTATTTTTATTTTTACTTTTTGTGCCTTGGAAGAGAAAAACGTGTGTTCACTCATGCGTAAAGCTGCTCTTTTTATTGACCGACTACTTTGATAGCCGATTAAATTACCTTTAAAGGTAGGGAATCCCATTTGCATGCCTTAAATGAAGAGTTGTGTAAATACAGTGGTATGTTGAAGAGAGTATCATTTTAGAAACTCCCATAAAGTATTGAAAGTGGAAGGTAACATTTAGTACATTTTTATTGACTGTTAGATTTTAAATTGAATTTTTTTCGGAGCTCACCGTAAATTCCAGTACATTACTAGGCTACCTTTGCAGACCCATGCACTGCATGTGTGTCCATCATGTATATTTTGTGAAGAAAGTTCATCAAAACTTACAAACATTTCTATATACATTCTTGCCACACACTCTATATGTTATTACATCAGCTCTTATACTTTTAGATTTGTTTTTATAGATAAAAGATACAGAAGACTGCAACAAAAAGGCTTAAGTGTGGCTGACACACAGAACTATGAGTAGTTGAGTTTTGTGCATTATTCAAATTGTAGATAACTGTTGACTTCCACATTTCTCAGCAGTGGCCTAAACAAGTCCCATGAGGTTCACATTTAATGTTTTGCTGCATTTTGGGAGGTCTGTAAAAGGTATCCCCTACCTTTAACATGGTGTATAAAACATTACTATTAGTCAAATAATCTATGAGAAAGATGAACTTTGAAAATCATTTACTTTCTTTCTTTTTTGCTGAATGTACATTTTCTTTCTCTTTTATTTTGTGCCCCTTTTTTCTTACATGTATGTGCTTTAATTATCATTGTATTTATTTCTTTTATCAATATCATTATCATTATTGTTGTTGTTATATTACCATTATTGTGTATACTTTAATAAGTTCGATTACTTGCATTTGTTGGTTGACTCTCACTTTCATTTTCTTGCCTACTCTTGGTACAGTACCTTTTTTAGGGCTTGCTGTTTGCTCAGCCCCCCTCTCCCTTTTTCCCTTGCTGTTGCTATTTCACTCTTTCCCTTACTTTATCTCTCTGTTGTTCCTTATCTTGTTTGATGTTGTCTCCCTATTCATTCTTGTCCTTCAATGGTTGCCCCTTGGTCCTCAGGATTACCTCTCACCTTCATTTTGTTGCCTCCTCTTGGTACAGTATCTTTTTTTTTTAGGGCTTGTTGTTTGCTCAGCCCCCCTCCCCCTTTCCCTTGCTGTTGCTATTTCACTCTTTTCCTTTCTTTATCTCTCTGTTGTTCCTTACCTTGTTTGATGTTGTCTCCCTATTCATCCTTTCCGCCAATGGTTGCCCCTTGGTCCTCAGGATCATTACTGACTCTCTGAATTTTGTTTGTCCACCCTCCCCTGCTCTAACCCCCTCCCTGTACCTGTTGGGCTCCTTGCCCATGACCTCCTACCCTTTCCTTTTGTTTTCTTTGTTCTGTGTCCCTAGATTGTCCCTGACTGTTCTTGTTGTGTGAAGTCCTATATATGTGATTGCTTTCCCTGCCTGTTTGTCATTTTGCCTCTGACGAAGATTCTGCTAGAATCGAAAGCTCAGGCCCATTTTTACTCCATAATTGTACCGACTGACATGGAATGACACAGCCGGCTTATCAAAGTTTATACTTTTTCTTCAAGTGATTAAATATTGAACTGGATTCACTCGACACCAAGCACATGACTCTGTATCACCCCTACCCCACTCACTCCATACAAACAAATACATGAACAGACAAACAAACGAGATTATGAATAGTAATACATTTTTCTCATTTTGAACGGCGTAAACATGGAAATTTCAGTGACGTGTCAAAACCATACAGTTTTCACTAATGTAAATGTTACTTTTTTTTTCTTCTTTATTTTTTCAGGGAACAGTACAAATATGTGTCACATGTTTGCAGGAATAAAATCGCATCCGAAGTACAATTTACTTTATCTTTAACTGTTATTGTCATTGATCTAGTCGCCATGATCTATGAACTTTTTGTATTTTTTTTCTTTTCCGTGGTCTAAAGTTTACATACTGACGACATTTTATACAGACAGCTAGATTTTTCAGCTGCCTTTTATTCACAAATCATTATAGAGACCGAAGTATCACTGTCATCTCGATCTCTTACACATTATATTCAAGTACGTTCATCTCTGTTTTGATCTTCATGTCATTCTGTGTCCCTATTTCGCATCTCATTTACACCCGTCCATCTGTAGGGTAAAACAGATGTCAAATGGGGTACTGACGCAACAATCAGTTCAATCATTTATTTCAATCACTACTCATTTCATTTTGAATATGGACAGAGGTTAATTTTCGTGGACTTGATCCTAGATTTAAGAATTCCAGCCATTACTTTGAAAGTGCTTCAACGAAGGAATAAACATTTTGTTTTTTTTTTTCTTTTGTGTTTTTAGACTTTTCTGACTGTAATCCCTTGTCAATGAGCCCAATCTAATCAAAACACTGCATATCTATTGGTTGGTTCCTGACTAAAATATCAAAATGTTCCGGGCATATTGTAGCCTGAATTAACTGCCATCGCCACATCTTAAAAAGGTAATACAAATAATATTCAACTTAACTGAGCACAACCTAAATAGAGAATAAAAGCACCAAAGTAATATTGTTAACTTAGTGATAGCAAACGAAAAAACAACAACAACAACAACAAATGAAGAGGCAAAGGAAAAAAAAACAACTTAAACAAAAACACATACATTGCCCACTCTGATGCCTACGGCAGGTTCATCAGCCAATGGCGCTAACAGGCACCATGCATCGATGAAAAGAACGAACTCATTTTACTAATATTTTGCTATTGTCTAGCCTCAGTTCTAGGGACTGTCCCCACCTTTCAAGGGTGGACATGGGAAGACATCCTACTGCCATGTCACTTAGAGGAGAAGCCTCTTGCCGTGTTTTGGACAAAGGAGAGCATTTCAAATCAGACAGATGAGGCAAGGAAAGCTTCATTCTTCGATGGGTACTCTGCGAGCGAAGAGGAACGGTTTAACATCGATGAGAATTATAGTCTCGTCATCACCGACTTGCAAGTGGCAGATGAGGGTCGCTTCTATTGCCAAGTGATGTTGGAAAATTTCGAAATTCTCTTCAATTTCACTAATCTGACGGTTAGCAGTAAGTAATTTTAGTTGCTGTTGTCATGACTTACTAGGAATGACCTACAGGGGAAAGAATTATGTGAATGAAATTGCGAAACAATATAACTTCATAACCATTCCAGGGAAAAGTTGCGAATGGACCCTAATTTTGATCCTCATTGACTAACAATGAAATAGCTTTCTGGTATTAGACATAAATTTACGATATATCATTCAAAAATCATTATGGATAATAGGATACTTAATGGAAAGCAATTTATGAACAAACTCTTAACGGTACCAACTATCATTGTTCTCCTACTGCTTCGACATCACATAACATCTGCAACAACGGAACATGGTTACATGGTTAACCCGATTCACTAGTGTTTTCCAAAAGAAATTAACCGTTTAATAAACCCATTTACATATTTGCCAGGGGTTAAAACAGAACCAGAGATTCATTGTTCTGTAGCAAGTATTTCATTTTATTAATATGTTGTGTATACCACTTTGTTCAGAGCTGTAAATAGCATTGTACTCACCCCCTGCACCATAACCAACTGGTATAAGATTACTGAAAAATATCTGAATTAAGATATTTCATTAGGCTTCATTTGAGCAAACATCGAAAAGAATATTAGAAATATTTAATTGATTGATATTTCATATTTATATTAAATGATATTTAAAAGCGAAAGGAATGCATTGGATAATCATTAGTGCAGGGTGAACACAAGGCACATTATCCCAGTCATATAACTATATGCGCGTAATATATTATCTAATTTATCTGTTACCAGTACTCACAGAACCTTCTTTGTGCCATGGATCATTCTTGTAACAGACACAAATGACACAAATTCATATTATAAACGTTTCCTGTTGTTAAGTCCCAGTCATAGACACCGCCCCTTCAATCCATGGATGGACAGGGGAAGACATCCAACTACCATGTGACTTCAAGGAGGAGCCTCTCGCTGTGTACTGGGTCAAGGAGAGCATGTCAAATCCCGAGCTGTCGACGAGTAAGGCATTCTACGACGGGGATTTTGTGAGCATGGCGGAACGGTTCGACATTGACGAGAACTTCAACCTTTTCATCACAGACCTGGAAGTAGCAGATGAGGGTCTTTATATTTGCCAAGTGGTGCTTCAGACCTTTGAGAATTTCTCTAATTCCTCCCTCGTGACTGTAAGCTGTGAGTTATTGCTTTAAACATTGTCACACATCTCACAGTCGTTCCAAATGCAATATTACGGGAAGTCAGTGACGTGATCATTTAACTAAACCTCCTAAATTATAATTGACATCTTTAATCAAAGACTGCAGACCTGGCAGTCAATTTTTCACCAACAAAATGTCACGAACAAAGCGTGGATTTTTTTTTTTTTTTTTTTGGGGGGGGGGGGGGGGGGGTAAGAGCTTGTTTTGTGAGGCAAAACATACAAACATACTTTTTTCTATTTATCTTTGGACTTTACATTCAAATTCTAGAACTTAATAATGACGTTAAGATAAAACAGTAAATTATGTAAACACTTGCGCAATACGAATATACTACAGCGCTGCCATAGTTAAACATCTTATTTATCACAAATTCCTCAATCTTGCCACTTTGTATACACTCGAGGTGTTCTGTATCTGTCTTCTATGCTTTTCTTCTTCTTTTTTGCCCATGCTTTAGATATTGGACAAAACATGAGAAATAATAAAATACCTAATATCATGAAAGTAAAAGAGGCATTTACAAAAACTGTAAATAAATTTAAATTTTGATTGGATATCAAGAACCCGACAGTCAAGGTGTGTAAATTAGTGTGATTGCCATTACATTGATTCTGACAGTGAGAAAAATCACAAAACCGGCTATCAAAATGTAAATCGTGAAGAGAGTTGGAAAACCCATTTCAAAAGGGATCAATGCTGCTACTTTCTCGTCGCTTGTTGTGTTACATCTATCAATAAAGTAAAAGAGTTTTTTATTTGTTCGTTTGTGTGTGTGTGTGTGTGTGTGTGTGTGTGTTAACAAAGTTTTGAATTGAGTGCATTTCAAAAACAATTTCTCGTTACCATAGCAATGACATCACAACATACAATAGAGGAATGCATCGACGAAAGGCAGCCAGAGTCAAGCCATTGTACATATCAAACTCCCTCCAACCTCCCTACTGTAAATCTCACGTGCGTCGTCAGTGGATTCAAACCTAATATTTCCATGCTGTGGACCGAGGAGTCGGGAAAGAGACTGTATTCCGTGGTTTCACAACAGACAATACTGTCTAACTACACATACGAACGATTCGAGACAATCACTGTAACAGCCAAACATGGGACTAAACAAACGTTCATATGCACGGCTACCGGGGACTCATTGAATGGAACGTCTACCGCAGAAATTACTGTTCTGCCTATACCAGGTTTCGTTCATTATCGATTACTTTTATGTTTCAGAATGATATCACTATCATAAAAAGTTAAATTGTCGTTCATCGACGCAATAAATAACATCCACCTTTCAGGTTTTGAGAGTATTGTAGGAATATAAATTCAAAGGCATACATAATCGGTTATACAAGTAATAGCCTTTGCCCATAATTGTTTTCGTCAGTGAAAAAAAAAAATCATTCGCAATAGAAACTAACATGAAAAATATTTGAATTCATAGGAGTAAGATGGTGACACGACATTTGCTCCTGCGACACTTGATCCAGCCTTATTTTCCCCAAGGACTTAAGGGTTAACGTCAGGGTTAGAGTTAGGGTTGCGATAAGGTTTTAGCTTTTGTTTGATGTGAGATTTAGGGTTAGGGTTTATGTTTGTGGATAGAATTTATGTTTGCCTTAGAGTGCAGATATTTCATTGGAGCAATTGACGCAGGAGCAAATGTCGTGGAAGAGAACAAGGAATCTGTGTACCATCAGCTAAGAGCTTTTATCGTCAGTATTGAATTCTTGTGACGATATTTCAATTAATGGTTTGATTTGGGTTGGTTTCTCTGAAGTTGTGAATTTGCACATTACTGCAACACAGAGATGCTATAAACCCCCCCCCCCAAAAAAAAAAAAATATATATATATATATATATATATATTTCACTACGTATATCATATCAAATGAAAAATGTGATAAGTGTTTTGTTAATGCCACTATCATGTCATCATTTTCATTCCTGTTCTGATTAATTTTCGATTTGCTACTTACTCGTTATTCAATTATGTATAAGATATCATGAAATAATTGATTGATTATTTATTTCAATTGCGTTTGCATCAAACAAATTTCAGATATCTCTGGATCTGGACTTATCATCGGACTGGCAGTTGGTGTACCCTGTGCTCTAGTCATTGTATTGTTGCTTCTTCGAAGATTTCTGCGGAAAGGTGTGAAGATTTGATTCTAGTAATTTGAAGCAAAACTAACTGAAATCGATAATTTACGTACGGGTGACCAATCAAAAACCTTTTGAAAAAAGAAGGATCTCTTGCCACTAATACCAAACGGATATAACCACTTGTTCCTTAACAGGAGAATCCTACATTCAACCCCCTTGAAGCAGCGATTTTGGAACGATGCCTCTAATTCATAGTCTTTCGGATTATATTTACAGCCGTCGGTCATGTAGTCGGTTAATAATACTGTTTACGCGCATTATATGTGACCCGCTACAACAAAAAGGTCCTAAAGTCGCGAACGGTCGAAGCCGTGAAAATCGAGTTTGAAGTTCAGAGCATTAAGATTGGTTAAAACTTACGATTTTCTGATTTTGATATATTTTTGGAGTCTAACATGTCTTCTATCATCTGTCGAAATTTTGAAGCAAAATGATCTAACGAAAGACCAAAAAAATAGCGTTTTTCTAAGCCATGTTTTTTTGGCGTTTCAACGAAGCAGAAACTGGTTCGAAAATTTGGATTGAGCGCCACAGATAGGTTCCGCCCCAAACAACGACCAGAGTGATCTCATTGGTCAGTTTGCTGCTTGCTGCTAACCGAAGCGTGAAGCTCGCACACTGCCCAGTCGACTGGTGCGTGCGGGCGGGGTGCGCTATGCTCAGCCGCTTCTCACATCCTGGTCACTGATTGGTTGGTGAGGAGACCGCCGACGCTGATGTGCTTGAATGAACTCTTCGGGGGTTGCTAGGGCTTACCTTCTATTGTCCAGAGGTGAAAACTGACTTGCGTGTCCGTTGATCGAGATTGCGTCGAAAGGAAGACTTTTAGGGCGCTTTTCTCGAAACAGTGATTTTCCAGACGTCTCGACATGCTCTCTTTTAAACATCGATATCTCCGCAGCCGATTATTTTTATTAAATGTGTTATATATCAATCTAAAGCAGACAGATTAGGGGATTATATCGTGCAATTTTCAAATAATCGACCTCGCCCGACTTTAGGATCATTTTGCTGTAAGGGACTCGTGAAACAAATATCCATTAATTTAAAAAGAGTGGGCTATATGTGACCCTGCACCTCAAAACAAACAAAAAGTCGCCAGACATGAATTTTTAGTTAAGACCATATTCTGAAAGAGCAGACTTTAAGCTTTAAAATGATGTATAACTCAAATCAAATGGACTCTCCTAACCTATCGAAACATTGGAAAGAAAGCACAAACTCAGGAAAAGTGTGAACTGAGAAAAGAGGCTCTGAAGTACAGTGTCTATCCAAGCGATTAATCTTTACCAAACCGTGCTGGCTGTGTCATGAATGGGACAAAAAACAGGAAGTAAACCACCAGAGTAACAACAATGAAGGGATTATCAGCTTAAACTGAAATTAGGCATGCCTCATTAACACATACTGTCCATAATTAATGCCAACTTTCAAAGCAGTAGCACTATCCTTTCAAAAGTTATTAGAGTTGAAAGTAAAGAGTTTGGACAAGGTTTTCCAGAAATGAAAAAGGGATTCTAAAAACACACCTAATCACACTATTCTACCAAAAATGTTCGAGATAAACTGCTAAAAAAAAACACACTTTCCTGCCCGTGTTATGATACCAAATTTTAGCATAATGTAGAAGAAGACCTGCTTTTTCAGAAAATATGAAAAAAGTCAAGTTCGGCTAGATTGACCCATTTCACTTATTTTCAGTCCTCACGCAAAATCAGTATGTGCGACTTTATGTTCGTTTTGAGGTGCACGGTCACATATAGGGATCGCTTACGAAATGATGTTCTACCCTTCTGCAAATCATATTATACAGTAAACATTGCAAAAACTGAAATGAGCTTTAACTCTGCGACACGAAGGCTAAGACGATGTAGCCTTCCGGGTTGAACAATAAATACAACTGCCTCCCGCATGCGAAGAACACCATATTAAGTGTCAGATATTCTCGCTTTGGTTACTGATAATTAAACGATAGACACGTACACAAACAAAATTGCTCAATCCTCAAACTTGATTTCCTGTATTCCTGTTGATAACTACAGGAGAATAGAGTAATTTAAATTAGAGGGTATCTTCTGTGACCATGCTGTCATAGGGATATTCTACTCTACGGTTAACATAAATACTGCCAGTAGATTCGAGCAAGTGAAAGAGCAAAGTGTTAAAAAGATACCTATTTCATTTACATAAAGGAGAGGGTAGGATGATATTCGATCATGACATATTTTGTTTGTAAAGGTTTTTTGTTTTTGCCTTTTTTCTTTTATTGTATATTAAAAAAAGATAAAGCAAAAATCATTCGTTTAAAAAAAATGCAACCACGCCGAACTATAGTAATTATTTGATAATTTCTCATATGTCATTCAAGCGTGCAAAAGTAGTACTTGAAACTACATGTTTTATCTAACGAGACCTGGTCTATCTTCTCGAATGCCATTGACAATTTAAAATTTTCCTTTCATATTTAGTTAGTCAACGGGACAAGCTTCGACAAAAGATAAGAAATTGCAAACCCGGAATGACGCTTTACTATACAAAATTAAGGACACCCCCGTCGAAGGTGAACATCGCCTTCTTTGGTAAAATTGCTGCCGGCAAATCCTGTCTCATCAACACCCTCAACTACGATTTGACCGGTAATAAAGACACTTTCCTTTTGATTGTAGTATGTCATTTTTGTTGATTTTGAAAACGGAAGGACATACTTCAGACTCATGAAAAAGAAACATTTCAGTGCAATGCATCTTAACTCTCGACAGGTTCGAAGTTAATTACTTCACCAACCCCACGCATTTTGTCCACGTATCAATTCAAGCGATGGTTGCAAAATATTATCAATTTACTACCTACTTATTTTGTTGACGCGTTGACTATAAAATGTGCACTTGTACATCAATGCACTGGAGCGCAGACAGACTGAGAATGCTGAAACATTAAAGTACGTAATACTTCGTATTCTCTCATGTGTATTACGTACTGTGTAAAATCTGAATGCACTATGCGTCAAAAAAAAAAAATTAGAGAAAAGCGGGATGGTGTTTAGAGGCCATGTAATTTTAAGAAGGCATTTTGTCTTGTATTTCGTTGCTATCATATTTTGAGGTGATGAATGTTCTGTTTGTTAATAATGTGGAGTACATGCAAAACTCAGTGAGATATCCAGCATCACAAAACATTCATATGTTTGTGATTCCGTTTAAAGTTTGATGAACGAAATTTGATCGTAATGATGCTTGAAGTGGTGAACATAATTATTATAGCGCTTTATAAACCACTTACAAATAAAACACACATACTCATAAACACTCATCACACAAGCGCGCGCAAACACACACACACACACACACACTCACACTCACCCACACACACACACACACACACACACACACACATAGAAGGATATTCTATTTATGACCCCTGAGCGTCGGTAATGAATGTGTAGTTCCGGATAATGAATATTTTTTTTTTCTTTTCGTCATGAAATCCTAATATGCCCCATGCAGTAGCTGTAATACATTGTCACGATTGTATGTTTACTCTTTCGCACGCCCGCTCGTTTATGTGTCTGTGTCTATGTGTGTGCGTGTGTGCTTGTGTTGAGAGAGAGGTGCATAGTCTTACAGCGAGATATTGTTCATAACATGATAGGCTGTGACAAAAGCCCTTATAGGAGAGCTTGAAGACAAGGTAAAGGAAACGGTTACAGCTCGTTATTCTGAATGTTCGTTATTCCGAAGGCTCTTTATTCCTAAAATTCGTTATTCCGAAAGTTCATTGTTCCGAATTTCATTTTCGGATTAACCAATCTTCGGAATAACGAACCATCGGAATAACGCCACAATTTTTCGGATTAACGAACCCTTTTTCATTTTCGGATTAACGAACCTCTAGGTATAGGGAATTTGCGTGTTTCGGATTAACGACCCTTCGGAATATTAAACGAACCTTCGGAATAGCGAACCTTCGGAATAACGAACAGCACCCAAGGAGACAGAGGGGGATGAAGAAGATAGAAAGAAAGAGCTTTATTCCAGTCACTAAACTTAACAATGTTTGTCTTCCTTTTCATTCAACGAACAGGAAAATATTCCACCATAGCAGACGAAGGGTACACAGAACAGCCAGGAGGAAAGACTCACCACATATTAACTGACAGAATCGATTTGATCGAGACTTGTGGCATAACAGACTTCTCTTCTGAGACGTTGGAACGCCTTGAGGACGAAATTAGTGAGTAAAATTATGAGGCAGAAAACTATTGATTGTCGATCTTTCATTTCATTTCGTTTATTTCATTTCCAACAACATTTTCATACACAAAATAATACAACATCAATACAAGGTAGTAACAAAGAAAAATACGTGAAGTTTACAATATTACGCATCACAAAAGCAAATGAAAATTGAATTAAACTAAAGTTGCAGGAAATGGAGGAGACATGCTAAAAAGCTGAGCTTGTACTTTGCAGTCTCCTCGAGGACAAAAAGACTAAATAACATCAGAAAGCAATTTGCTAGACAAAATGTACACAACACATATAGACCTATACAAACAAATAAACAAGCAAACAGACGGATAAACAAACACAAGCAAACTCTCTTCTAAAGAGACAGATAGAGAGAGTAAAACATTACACAGTGAAGGAAAAAGAGGAAAAGAGGACATTATTTTAAAAGAACAAACAGAAAGAGACAAGAGGACAGAAGGGAGAAAGGAAAAGAGATGAAGGGTCTATACCAGCACATGCGAGGCACATGGTGCGATGGATCACCGAAGTATACGTACATAATGTAGGAAAGGAATAGATAAAAGAAAAGAATGAGTATAACGAATAAAAAAGAAAGCTCAAACTTAAGGCTACCTAAAATATCTCATTCAACTATAAAGGAATTTATGAACAACTTCTTCAGTTTGAATGTGAATGTGTTTAAACTTAGAACTTGTTTCATACTATAATCGAGAGAGTTCCAAACTTTGGAGCCAGTAGAATAAAATATAGATTTAGCATACATGGTCCCAGTTAATGGCAAATGAAATGAGTTGGATTGCGGGGTAGGATAAAGATGGACAGATCTATTTTTAGTGAACATGTACTCAAACACAAATGGAAGAGATTTATTGGTAAGTTTGTACATGAATTGTCCTAGTTGGAGAAAATACAAATCCTTTACCTTTAAGATTTTGTTTTCATGAAATAACACATCAGTGTGGCTCCTCCACGATTCATTGCAAATATTGCAAATACGAAGAGTTCTTTTCTATAACAACAGTAATCTTTCCAAATGAGAAGAATGTGTGTTTCCCCAGGCGAGTATATCATAATTCAAATCAGGTAATATCAAAGATGAATATGATATTAAAAGAACGTTTTTGGGTAAACAAAATTTAACTTTATTTATAACACCTATATTTTTTGAAAAAGTACGGCTTATGGAATCAATATGTAAAAAAAAAAAATTACGGTCAATAATCAAACTTAAGAATTTGATTGAAGAGACTTCTTCAATGACTGTGTCATTCAGATAAACATTCCTTGGTACCTTTTCCAAAGAGTTACTAAAAATCATACATTTAGTTGTTTTTTTTTTATACTTTAACAATTCATTTGCTCTTATCCATTGAAGTAATTTATCGAATTCACTATTTAAAACATCAATGAACATATGAGGATCAGAATGTGACAAAAAACAACAACATTAGAATCATCAGCAAATAATAGAAAGGAAAGAATACTTGATGAATTCGGCATGTCGGTAATGTAAAGGATCCAATTCAATATTTAAAACATCAATTAACATATGAGGATCAGAATGTGACAAAAAAAAACAACAACATTAGAATCATCAGCAAATAATAGAAAGGAAAGAATACTTGATGAATTCGGCTTGTCGTTAATGTAAAGGATAAATAAAAGAGGTCCAAGCAAACTTCCTTGATGCACTCCACAATTGACATTTTGCATAACAGATGTATGTCCTTAGCATAAACAAATTGCTTACGGTTAGAAAGGTAACTCCTGAACCACTCCAAGACCTTTCCTCGGATACCATAATGTGATAATTTATAACGAAGTATATTATGGTCAATGGGTATCAAAGGCCTTGGAGTAGTCCAGGAAAACGCCGATTGTATGATGAAATTGATCAATAGCTTTCGACACTTTATCCAGAAAGGTAAGTATTGCGTGGGATGTACTGTGATTTTGCCGGAAATTAAACTGATCATTAGAAATTATTTTGTGAATATCCAAAAACTTTAATAATCTAGAATGAACAACTTTTTCAAATAATTTCGAAACAGATGTCAACAAAGATATAGGTCAATAATTACAGATATCTTCCCTATACCCTTTTTTTTTAATAAATGGAAATTACTTTAGAAATTTTCATATCCTCAGGGACAATTCCGTTACACAAGGACAAATTAAAAACGTGTACCAATGGATCAACAATAAAATTAAGAATATTTTTCAAAAGAACATTATCAATACTGTCATGCCCGGCACTTTTCTTGTTTTTCAAATTCTGAGCAATATCTAACAATTCATTTCTCTCTACAGGAACGAAAAACAATGAGTTACGATTACGAGTTTGTAAAAAAATCAGAAACATTCTTTTGACTATCCGGAATATTGCGAGCAAGATTATTGCAAATTTGTAAGAAATACTGATTTAAAATATTTGAGATGGATGTAGCATCATTGATAGTCAAATTATTATGTTTAATTGCGGTAATAAGTGGTTTCTCCTTATTTTTATTGATAGCTGTGTTAATAGTTTTCCACGTATTTTGAATATCATGTTTAAGCAAAGATAACTGATAAATAAAATATTTACGTTTCTCGTACCGTATTACTTGCATGAGAAAATTCTTATATGAAGTGGATTTATGATGAGATTGCTGACTGCGTTTAATTTCATCAACATATTCGGTTAATCGATCGCAACAAAGATTTCGATATCCAAGGAAGCCTAGGATATCTTTTGTTATTGTTACACC
The DNA here is from genome assembly GCA_033980235.1 of Diadema setosum. Taxonomy (NCBI): domain Eukaryota; kingdom Metazoa; phylum Echinodermata; class Echinoidea; order Diadematoida; family Diadematidae; genus Diadema; species Diadema setosum. The sequence continues at coordinate 25,287,768 of CM067074.1, forward strand.
TTTTTTCTAATTATAGGAACATGTTTATATAAAATAGAAATTAACGTTTGCATAAACAAATCATAAGCTTCGTTTGGATCCTCATTATCATATACATTGGTCCAGGCCACTCTGTTTAACTCGTCTTGTAACTTAACTGTACTGTCAGGTGTTATTTTCCGGAAACTTACCATAGGAGGCTTTAAAGTAAGTGAAAATGGGATAATGGTCAGATAAATCTGATAAAATAATTTCTGAGGCAGATAAAGGGCTGATGTTACAAAATATATTGTCGATAAGTGTTGCAGAATGATTGGTAACACGAGTTGGTTTTGTTATAAGCGGTAAAAAAGACGAGGAAGTCATTATATCTAGAAAATTTTGGGCAGTGTTTGAAGCCTGAAACTTTAACAAATCAACATTAAGATCCCCCATAATAAAATAATCTTTATTATTAAAAGTTGGGTGTGATAATAGGGATTGTACATTATAAAAAAAAAATCATATATATTTGAATTAGGAGGTCTATATAGTACTGACACAATTGTATTCTTTGAATAAGGGACCTTCATTTCAATAACAAGTGATTCAACCATTTCACTCATACAATTCAATTCATCATGAATAACATAATCCAGGTTTTGTTTTACATATAAAGCAACGCCTCCGACCATTCTCTGATTTCTGCTATTATGTATGAAATCATAACCTGGGAGTGAAAACATAGAAGTAAAACCCTGAGTGGCCCATGTTTCACTAAGACCTATTACATAAAAAAGATCCATGAGTGTCATCCATAAATAAGCGAAAATTATCAAAATTATAATTCAAACTCCTTATATTCAGATGCATTAAAGACAAATTATTGTCACAATCATTACCTTCAATCGAAAATTTGATATTGTTAATTGAGAAATATTCTGAACTTGGATATTGTTCATTGTTGTTCTGACAAAAAAAAAATTGACACTATCCTCATAAAAATTAAAAGGTAACTGATAATCCTTACTAGAGGGGTCATTTATAGTTGTCTGTGTTTCCGTGTTATATCTGAACATTTCAAAAAACTCATCACTGTTTAATGAATGAAAAGCAAAATCTTCTACTCGCATCATCTTTGAGTCAGAAAGAAATAGGACGTACTCGGTGCCATCGAGCACCAGTGTGCGTTCGAGCATACATGGCAGAGACCCCAGGAGGATGAGATAAGAGGGAGCATGAAAGAATGTAAGAGGATGAGGAGGAGGAAGGAACAGAAAAAGTGGAAGAAGTAGGAATAAGAAAGAAAACAACGTAAATACCCGAGAATTACAAGACAGCAAAGAACAAGCAGTAAACAAGAACAAGACAAACACCACAAAAAAAAAAAAACACATACCTATGGACTCATGACCAAGGTGCATTTCCGAAAGGCTAAACCCAAACATCGCTCTCCCTGCCCCCCCCCCCCCCCCGAAAGGTATGTCAAAACTGGTAAGGCAAGATAGACTCCGAATACTGTATAGTGCATACACAATTCTTTTTTTGTGACTACAATACATTAAAGCACTGGACTACAGTTGCCAGTTAACCCAGTGATACACTTGCTCGTATGGGCTAGGGTGAAGCTTTTCATTGGTCGAGCCTCATCACACGACGTTCCTCCGTCACCCAACACACAAACTTGACGAAAATGCGTTCACCGGTGCATGTATTATAAACCTTCGGTGTGTGACAGTTATTGTTCCATCACAAACTGGACGACATCGGAGCGTTTGTTACCAATACATTGTCAAATATATCATTAGATTACAGTGCATCTGTGAAGGGGTTCACCGAATCACATCCCTCATGTTATTTACATCTCACATATTATCATGTTAACGAAGTCTCATTACGAACACACACTAATCAGGGACCTGTCAGATTGTTAATTTCTGAGTTCAATGCCTGTACTAGAGTAACAATGATATATTCCAAGGACGGATCCAGAAATTTGCAATATTAAAGAGGGCGCACGCATCCCTCCCACAGTTTTCTTTTTTATGTCTTTTGCTTTAACAAAAAATTATAAAGGGGGGGGGGGAGGCGGTGCGCCCGGCGCAGTCTTCTCTGGATCCACCATTGTATCAGGATGTCATCCTGCCCGTGACATGACTTGTCCAGTGCTCCTATAGAGCATAGTCAAATAAGATGACATTGTTATAGAAAACAAGAACAAAAATAACAAGCTATTCTCAAGGACCTCATAATACTATGGACGACTATTTTCCACAAATGTACATAACATTTTAGTAAAGATGTACAACTCGAACAACTCAAAGCACAACCAACCGACACAACCGATTGGAATCAAACATTAACGAGTATTTTAAATTCAAACCCGCAGCTGTTTGCTGTTTATAATGTAATAAAGTTACTGAATATAACTTATTAATTTCAAAAATACCGAACAGTGTGTGAAAAAAAAAATCGGCTTTCTCAAAGTTGCTTTCAAAGGTTTACTGGATGTCTAGCAATAATCCAAGGTGGATCAATGGCAATACTCAACTGGAATACACAGAGGCCCATGTGGAATAGAAAAAGAGAGATCAACAGCAACAACAGGCCATTTTTTTTTTTAATATTCAAATAAAAGGTATGGTCCCTAAAGTCACGATATCTACATAAAAGGATAACAAATACGGGACCTCTGTTTATTGACTTCAACTGAACTTCAGAAATGCTATGCTTATTTGGGGCCATTGAGGTTGTCGTTAGAGCAGTGAACTCTCGATACATCCGAATTCTCAAATAGTCTATAAGACCGCCTGAATAATCACACTTACATGTAGGGCGGTCGGTCTTGCGTGATAATAATTTGAACATGAACATTAAATGAAAGAGAGAGAGAGAGAGAGAGAGAGAAAGAGAAGCAGCCAAGCCTGTAAGTCTCAAGCGAATAGAGGTTGAATACTCTGAGCGCTAAGAATACACAAAGACAAACGTGGAGTTCTTGATGTTGGTATACACAGGCAAAAAGAACTAGAAGGATTCCTTTCTACACTCTTGCCATGGGGCTTATCGGGCAGTGAACTCTCAATTACCACCTTAGTCTATTATAACAATAATCAAAAAGAAAATACAATAGAGTCTTTTTCACCAAAATTTCAGATGCAAGGTCCCGCCACCCAAGCTACGATACCCCCCCCCCCCAAAAAAAAAAAATGAAAATAAATAAATAAATAAAAAAGTCAGCCGAGCCAGAAAGTCTAAGGCGCATGGGAAGAAAATGTGACCCGCTACAACAAAAAGGTCCAAAAGTCGCGCACGGTCGAAGCCGTGAAAAGTCGAGTTTGAAGTCAGAACATTAAATGAAAAAAAAAAAAGGAATAGAACAGCCATCCTGAAAGTCTCAGGCGAATAAAAAGTGAATGCTCGAAGCGCTAAGAGTACTCCTAGACAGGAATTTAGGGATATACAGAAAAAACAACAACAACAACTAGAGGGATTCCTTTCTACAATTGGCATGGGGCTTATATAGCAACGAACTCTCGATTACCACCTTGACCTCGAATAATAATAATGATAATAATAAGTCTAGTGCACTGGTCTGTAAGGCGGTTAATCTTTCGTAAAAAGTCAGAATTAGACTGTAGTACATGACCAATGAACAAATAAAATGTATTGAACAAAGCCTGGAAGTCTCAAGCTCTTGTAGAAAGAATGCTCCGAGCGCCAGGAATACACATAGACACATTGGAGTTGTTGCTACGGGTATATAAGAAGAAGAAAAGAAGAAACTAGGCAAATTCCTTTCGCTAATTACTATGGACCCTAAGGGGCAGCGATCTCTCAAATACCGCTTTCACCAAATAGAAGATTGTTGGTAAGAAAAATAAAAATTCCACTCCCCTGAAGGGAAATGTGGTCAGTCTTACGTAATAAATCACAATTAGATAATGAACATGTGCTTGGGGTTCTTTTGAAGAAAAAAAATCCATGAAAGAAGAGGAAAAAAAGAAAAAAGGAAAGGTTCTTTTCTAAAGTCTATTAAGTGGAATTATATATAAAGTCATGTGTAGTCATATAGTTGCAGGCAACGTCAAAAACATGACTTAAGTTCCATTAAAATAACAATTATCCATTTGAAAATCAGAATCCATTGGGCTATTAATCGAATGACTTTTTTTTCCCCAATATATTTTTACAAAGAATCTTATGAGAACATGGCACTTCTTTCGAGGAAAATTTCGAAGAAGAGGAAAAATGGCCAAAAAAGCATATCAAATCCTTCGATGTTACATTACCGGAACAGAACAAAGGAATCGGGGCAACAGTAAAAAGGAAGAGAAATTCAGTATTAAAAGCTGATATGTCGTAGGTTATCAGAATATTTGTTATGGCTTGTGCCGATATGAAAAAGGGTCAAATAATCAGAAGTCCAATTAAACATATTGTTGTGAGGAAGTTATATATTTCGTGTCGAAAGAAAATTTGGTCAAAACACGTTCAACAAAATTATCAATTATTTCCATATATATTTTACATCTCATTACTGTCAACACTAAAATTGTGGTACTGACAGTTATCATGTTGAATCACGATGACAACATGACTATTCGCTCCAAAACGTATCAATACATCAGCCCAATTTTTCACAGATCAAATAATAATTCAGATAAAATTATGCAGCGTTGGCAAAGTGCTAACCTCTGTTTCGAACATATTAGAAAGTGTTGTTTACACCAGGCTTTTGAAATTCTTAGACACCCATAAAATTATTTCTGATCATCAATTCGGATTTCGGCAAAAGCATTGCACATCTCATGCAATCCTTACCTTCCTGGATAGGGTTTCAAAAGCGATAGATACATTTCATCATACTATAGGAGTCTTCCTGGACCTCTCCAAGGCCTTTGACACCATAGACCACAGCATACTACTTTACAAATTATCACATTATGGTATCAGAGGAAAGGCCTTGGAGTGGTTCAGGAGTTACCTTACTAATCGAAAACAATTTGTATTTATCAACGGACATGCATCGACTACACAAAATGTTAACTGTGGTGTTCCTCAAGGAAGCTTACTAGGTCCCCTTTTATTTATTCTCTATGTTAATGATATGTCAAATTCTTCAAACATCCTCTCTTTCTTATTATTTGCGGATGATACCAATGTGTTTTTATCTGCTTCTGATTCTGATCAATTAATTGATATTCTAAATAGTGAATTAATGAAGTTACTTCAGTGGATAAGAGCGAACAAATTATCAATAAACTTGCAAAAAACTAAATGCATGTTGTTCAGTAATTCGTTGGAAAATTTACCGAGAAACATTTTCCTGGAAGACACGGTTATAGAAGAAGTTTCCTCCATCAAATTCTTAGGTTTAATCTAGGACAATAAACTTACCTGGGGTTCGCACATTGATTCTCTATGTCGTGTTATTTCAAGGAATATAGGTGTTATAAACAAAGTTAAATTTTATCTTCCCAAAAATGTACTTTTTATGTTATATTCTACTTTGATACTACCTTACTTGAATCATGGGATACTCGCATGGGGAAACACTTTTTTTACTTATTCAGAAAGAATATTATTATTACAGAAAAAAGCTCTTCGTATCATTTGTCACAAATCGTGGAGAAGTCATACTAATAATTTATTCCACGAAAATAATATTTTGACAATTTATGACCTTTATCGTTTGCAATTAGGACAATTCATGTATAAACTCACCAACCATTCTCTCCCCCTTGTGTTTGATTCCATGTTTTTAAAGAATGAAACTGTTCATGCATATCCAACCCGTCAATCCCATGAATATCATTTGCCTTTGACTAGGACGGTTTTTGCAAAATCTTTATTCTCCTTTTCTGGACCAAAATTCTGGAATTCTCTGGATAATGATATAAAAGAAGCTTTAAGTTTTTATACATTTTCATTAAAGTTAAAGAATCATCTAAAAACTTCGTACGCAGCATAATAATTCATTCTTCTTTTTTTACTTTTGATTTTCAAAGTTGTTGTTGCTTCGTTATTCTCACTACTCTTTCTTCATCAGCGAGCCCGTGCTTTTGTGCCTCCAGTGCCCTGGTTATGACCCACCATATCCCTCTCCTCTCCCCTCCTCCCCCCTTGTCCACCTCGGACTTAGTACCTTCTTCACTATTATATCTTTCTATCCTCTCGTCATTTTTTTCCTTACAAGAGAGCCGCCATGTGTTTGTTAATGTGCGTCCGTATGTGTGCATGTATGTGTGTATTACTCTGTCTGTATTTTTTTTTTTTTGCCACCGCTTAGGGAAATTTGTTGTTGTTGTTTTTTGCAATTATATTTTTTTCTATGAGGGGACTGCATTCTACGAGCTCTGCTTTTTAGCAGTCCCCTCCACTTCCAGCAATATTGTTTATGCATTTACCACAGTGACGTAACAGTTATTTGTATCTCTGTTGATGATTTACCTGTATCTCTTTTACAATGTTGTACTTTTCATCGCATTGTGGTACTGATTTCACGACGTCTGTGTATACGAGCGTTTCTTTGTATTTCTTATTATTTGTTTGTTGGAAGTGAAATAAATCAACTTGAACTTGAACTTGAAAGTGAATAGTAACCTGATCAACACCATTCGATTATCTGTTAAACTCAAAATAGAGTAGAACATGGCGTCCATCGAATATCTTCACTCCGCTTAAATAGTTGGCGTTGGCGTTGGACTTTACCGAGGGCTGCTACATAACATACTCCTAGACAGTTTGGCGGGTGACGATATTGTAGATGTTCCTTAATCTATGATCCTCACAATTTATGCTTCCATTCCATGCTTAGCGAAGAACAAAGAAAAATAGAGGGGGAAAAAAGCACAAGAAACGCACTGAAATCCATGGCACCAGTCTCCGCGGCTTACACACTTCCAAATAATTCCCGAAATTAATGTAGGTAAAGTAAGACTTTAGTTGTTTCTGCTTCCATCGACTTCCATCCCTCCACTGGCGCTGGCTCCGGCGTTGTTGGTTGCGCTGGCAGACGGCCTGCCGAACGGTCGGCCTGTGGCGATGGATGATTCCTTCCCCTGGCTGCCCCATCTCTCAACGAATTCCTTTTGGTCGGCTACTGGTAGGTGGACACGGTCGACAAGAAGTTTCCATGACTCTGATTTGGAGGAATACGTCAGCTTGCCCGCCGAGCAAGCCGTTCTCAGGGCTGCTAGCTGTGGTTGCCTCTCACGTCTAACGCGCAAAGGAAGGTCTTCTGCAATATACATTGCAGTACCCTTGAGATGTTTGACGTTTTGCAACACTGTTTCTCTTTCCTTGTAACGTAGGAAGCGAGCTCTTTGGTACTCGATTTTGTTCACGAACTCGGTGGGTATTTTCAACTTCTCCACGTAGAACTTGGCCAGCACACTCTCGATGTTTTCGTTTTCTGACTCGGCTAAGCCGAAAAACACCAAATTTTCCCGGCAGATGTATGCATTCAGATTATCAATTTCATCTTGTAGTAGCTGACTCTCCTCCTTCATTTTACCTTGAATTTGTGGAATTACTTCTTTCTGTGGCGTTTCCAAGTTTTCGGAGTTGAAATTTACCGCCTTGGTTAGTTCCATCAGCTTCTTGTCGACCTTTCGCATTTCAGATTCCATCTTTCGTTCAAGATCTTTAACTGCATCCTTAATTTTGTCCGTTTGTTTATCGAGCAGTCTTTGAATGGATGGGAGAAGTGGTGGACTATCCGGGATACTAAACACAGGGCTAGAGGCCTTGGTACTGGATCGTTGACGGGGGCGCTTCCCGGCAATTGATGCCATTCTCCTCGTTAAGACTCAGAAAACACGGAGCAATTTATGGAATAATTTATTATATCTTATAATCACCCACTTATAGACTGGGAAAATATACGGCTGTGTACATCATCACCATCACTGTTAAACCTCCCATGCAGTTACTGTCCCTATGTGGGGGGATTTTGCTACCACATCCCACCAACGACCTTTATCATTGGCCACTCAAGTTCAATCTTCTTACTACTTTCCCTTTTTTCCCATCTCTCTTGAACGTGTTACTGTTGCTTCATTCTATTTCTATAGCCATGTTTTATTATGTAAAATGAGCTCTTTATGGCGATGTTCTGTTCAATCTTTGTTGTTGTGTCTAAACAGGTTATCTGAAAACACTCTATTTCTTTTTCCTTCACAGTCACACTACGTTAATTTAGTTTAGACTCTACTCCTTTAGATGTTATCCACGTAGCAAAGGCGTTGCTTGGAAGAAAGTGTTTCTATATTTCGCAAATTTATTTTCGTGTAAATTGTCATCAAATACGTGGAAAATATGGCATAAGTAAATTATTTATTATGTATTGTAACATACAATTTTTGTATTTCGTAAGTTATTCAGGAGTCGTTTGCATCATTTTTCGTACACTTTCCATATTCTGTTGAAAAACAAACAAACAAACAAACAAAGAAAATTACCCTGAAATTGAATTGCGATGGAATGAGACCTCGCGCGTGGCTTAATCACTGGTCCATGTCCGTGTTGACTAACATTTATCGTATAACAATGTTTTTAATTCTTTTGAAATGACCAAACATCGAGTTTGACCACATTACTTTCATGAACCGTTGAAAGTAATATTAGTCTAATGATGTTTTTGTTTGTATTTGTTTGTTTACTTTTACCTGTGTAGCATTCGTAGTAAACTCGCCGACCCTTCGGTTAAATGATCGTTAAATATTATCATAGCAAGAAATGGAAAAGAATAAAAAGAGCGAATACGTTTTACCAGAAACTTACAACAGCGACATTAATGCACGTTTGGTATTTCTACTACGATAGTATAACCGGATTGTTGAGAAGACAGTCATTTCTTTTTAGCCATAAAATGTTTGAATGAGAAGCGCAAACCTTTCAAAGGGGCTTGACAATTGTGTTCAATCAGTTGTTTATCATGTGTAATCCATGGCACAATCGTTTCCATTCCATTGATGCAGTTTTCATAAGTGAAGTGTTAACGTTTCGAGCTGTCAGTTCGAAAACAATTCTTGCTATTAAAAAAAAAGAAACAAGAGAACGAAACGAAACAAACATCAGAAGGTGAAAGACTTCAATATGTTAGCACTTAGGTCCAATTCCCCAAACTTTCTCTTAAATAAATGTAATGAGGTGTATCAAAGTTGCAGTCAGCTCTGAACTCTAAAGCGCTGCACTAGATAATAATAATAATAATAATAATAATAATAATAATAATAATAATAATAATAATAATAATAATAATAATAATAAGGTCTTATTTACCCAGGGTAGCCTCTTCAGTGTTGCCACTGCTCTACCAGAGGGCCCTGCTATTATTATTACCCTAGCGTTGCCAGGTACCCATTTATACACCTGGGTCGAGAGGGACACAGTGGGTAAAATCATCTTGTCCAAGGACGTAAGCACTGGGCGGGATTCGAACTCGGGTCCTCCGATCGGGAGTCGAGAGTCTTATCCACTATGCCACAGCGTCCCCATCGTTTACATTATTTTGATAAAACCACATATGGACAGCTGACCAACAATCGAGCCTTTAAACTGTTTTTACTAATTATAACAACGAAGTTATTACCACCTTGCCTTTTTCTCCAGATGGTATATTCAGAGTAAATGGTATGACACGTGTGAAGAGAAAAGACGAGGAATGTCATTGCGCTGTCTTTGTCTATCATCACAGGTGAGAGATCCAGTAGACATGTTCCAATGATATTCATTTGTTATGCAGCTTTCCTTTCTAGGCGAACAGTGCTGTTTCTGATAAGTTTTGAATTTCAATACTACTTTGTGTCAAAGTGGGATGTTGTTTAGTAACATCAAATAAACAGAATAGGAAAATATACAGCAAAAAGTGCACATGGAATCTGAAAATAATGGTACATATTTCGACATGTTTTCACGCAACACTAAAGATTACGTTAGCACGTAAGGACTGGTGAAGTGATGATAAAATCGCTGAGAGCTCCTCTGCGATCTACTGAAAGAAAGAAAAGAAAACATACACAAAATTACATTTATGTTATAAAGAGGTAAAAAAATCCATGCACATATTGCATTATCTTATCGATGAGTTTTGCACCAATCATGCCGATAGCATATCAATTTGAGATTATTATGGAGAAGACTTACATGATTATTATGTTTCACCATTACGAATGAACCAGATGAAATGATAGAATGATATTGTGTGATAACAGCAGGTGATTATGGTAACACTTGCAAATGCAATTGTAAAAATTGTAAAGTTACACGTTTTATGTCATGTAAATTTTCATTTACATTTTCATAAAACATGTTTTGATTCAAATCTATTAATTCACGTCAACCTTCAATGGAGTGAAATTTACCACAGGTGACATAGGAATACCCTGTTGGCCTCGATAAAGCTGCCTTTGTGCAAGGCCTTTTGGTATATCTGCTTGTAGTTACAAGGAAGACGTCAAAACAGCTATTTCCAATTTCTAACGAGAGACCAAGCGACTTAGATCACATGTGATCCACCTCTCTAATCATAACTCGGACGAACGTACCAGTGGGAGGGGAAATGTACCGCAATTTTTTTTTTATTTTTTTTTAGAACCCTAGTGTTGATATTTCATGCCTTATACATTGTGACTCATTCTCATATCTTTACTTCATTGGTTGGGAATTAGCTCGTTCTGGTTTTCTTCTCTTTTTTTTTTACGGGACGTTTATCTATGTAATAAAAAAAATGAAAAAAAAAGCAATCCTCTGTGCCAGCTTTGAGGAGAAGCTGAAAGGAAAGCTGAAAGCGGGAAGGATAATGAACCCCTGTCGTTTAAAAGTATAGGACCTTGCCCTATGAGCATGATGAGGATCAAGTGGGAGAAATACATTTATGACTCATTGAAAACACTCAGATATTTGGAGATTTTTACTATTTTGTAATAATTATTATGAAGAGGAGAACAGTAAACATGAAAAATATTTAAAGAAGTTGCTGTTTCGGTATTCTATGTTTGTTTTTAATTGTTACATAATCTAGTGTGTCTTCCCCTCTTCCAACATTTGTAGTCATGCTACCGATACAAAATTTAATAATACCCCGCACCTTTGATTTTTTTTCTATCAATAATTTTCTGTGACATGGAATGTGTAAGTTCTTCAGCGTGGAAGAGGAATTTGGGCTGACCTATCTAGGGACGGGGGGGGGGGAGGTGAGGGTTGAAGGGTTTCGTCTGACTGCCATCGTTGGTTCAAGAAGGATAACAACGACTATTTTAGAGGATTATTACCTTTTTCTGGTTTGCAAATGTGACCCTGCACCACAAAACACACAAAAAAGTCGTCATACATGGATTTTTAGTTAAGGGCAGATTCTAAAAGAGCAGACTCTAAGCTTTAAAATGATGTATAACTCAATTCAAATGAATTCTTCTAACCTATATAAATATTGGAAAGAAAGCGCACACTCTAGAAAAGTTTGAACTGAGAAAAGAGGCTGTGAAGTACAGGGTCTATTCAAGTGCCTAATCTTGGATACTAAGCCGTGCTACCCGTGCCATGAATTGGACAAAAAAGCTTGATGTAAACCACTGTAGCAACAACAATGAAGAGATTGTCAAATTAAGCTGAAATTGAGCATGCTTCAATAACACATTCTGTTCATAATAAATGTCAACTTTCAAAGCAGGAGTACGATCCTTTCAAAAGTTATTAGAGTTGAAAGTGAAGAGTGTGCAAAAGAGTTTCAAGATATTAAAAGGGGCCTCTAATAAAAAACCTGATTAGAAGAATAGTTCTTTCAGAAAATATGGAAACCTCAAAACTGACTCGGTTGACCCGTTTCACCTTTCTTGAGTCCTCACATAAAATCAAGGAGTGCGACTTTTTGTTTGTTTTGTGATGCACGGTCACAAATGTACTTGCCCTTTTTCTTTCGCAGAAAACAAAATCACGTGTCCAGTTCGCTCATTTGAGTTAGTAACTCGAAGACCTCAGTATCTATCAAAACCTAACAAAACTAACTGTTACTAAAGATATACACCCGTACATATACTTTGATACCCTCAGACCAGACAAGGGAGAAGACGGGATGAGGTTCATCAAGAAATTCCGCGAAATGGTGTCTAACCAAACCCGTAAGTAGGCCTACACAGTCACCAATATCTCATCAGCCATGACTAAAGCAAGGTTCCCACTTAGCCGAGTTGGAGTCCCGAGTTGTGCCGAGCTACGCGAACTTAAACTCGCTTGTACTCACGTGAACTCGCGTGAAATTTTTCAATTTTAATGAACTGCGCATGAGTGATCTACGTGGCAACATCGAGTTTACATAGCGGTACGAGTGATCCGAGCGTGATACGAGTCACACCGATCTTGGGGCGAGTTGTGATGACCTGTGTACGACTTAAATCGAGCTTTCATCGAGTTATAAAGAGCTTGTTACCAGCTCGTTACGAGCCCGTTACGAGTCCGTTATGAGTTCGCTTAATCCCTGTGAAATGTGAATAATTCCAAAGTGGATTGCACTCTGAATAAGCTAACACAAAACTCGTTGTAAGTCGCATAGCTCGATCTAAACTCGCGCTTAGCTCGAGGGCAACTCCACCTTGCAAATAGAAGTAGTAGGGTCGTAGTGCTCGTATTGCACTCTTCAAAACTCGAGCAGAACTCGCGTATATACTTGAAGGTGGCGAGTTACGAAGAGTTCATCGCGAGCTTCGTCCGAGTATTGAGAGTTGTTACGGGTAGTACGAGTATATTACGAGTTTAAAAGAGTTCAGCACGAGTTACTTTGAGTTAGGAAAAAATTTGAACATGTTCAAAAATTTTGGAACCACTCGCGTTTTCACGGGGAGTTTTGCAGATTCACTACGAGTTACGCGAGTTGTAGCGAGTTATCCCGAGTTACATGAAGAGCTTTACGCGAGTTATCGCGAGTGCCCCTTTGAGGCAACTCGCCACATCTCGCCAAAGCTCGGCACTGTAACTCGGCTAAGTGGGAGCCCTGCTTAACCCGTTTGCTTTGGCGAGCGAACACCCCCACAGACGGACAGGTTTTCCAAAATCGAGCCCGAACCGAGGGTTAATAAGGGGGTGTGACTTACGGTCCCGCTTTACCCAATCATCAAATTGCCGTGTTTGCGGTGTAGGAATCCGCTTTCTGATTGGATGAATAACGACCGCTCATGAATAATAATGTCGCTTCCCTTCGCTATCTGTGTTCGCGCGCGCGGTTTGAACGTCACGTACTCTACGATCGCCAATTTACGTTCCCTCGTCAACTCAAATGAATAGCGTCTCTTATTATTGGGCTCCAGGCTATGCCGAGGGTGTCGCAAATTTCTACTACGTTATTGTCTTGAATTTACTGATTCATGGAGGCAATCTTTTATGGAAACTGTAATCCGTTGATCACAAGCCTTCAAAGTCTTTCAATGAAAAGCGATCGATCGGAGGATTGTGTACAGGCTTGCGTATTTCCATTTACACGACTATAAGACACGGCGAGTAAATCTCGTATTGTGGCGATATCAAAAGCACACGAACCCACTCTTTACTTACTGTTGTTCACAAAATTCCTTACCATAGCTAGTCAAGAAATTTTGGAAACAGAAGGAAGTTTATTTATTGTATACAACGTTTGAAAATCTGTAACACCTTGTTTGTCCCTGCTACTTGTATCCAAATACAAAGCTCGCGTGTCTGTAACAGAAGCACGTGGCTTTATTTCAACACTAGGCAAACCATCAACGATGTAATATCACAAGTAGAATTGGTGGTACTGATTTATCAAAGTCGAATTTCGTAATAGAATAACGTCCACTTGAGTTTATTTCTTGGTTCTGTTTAGTAATTCCCATAAAGTTGACAAGAGCCTGGAATGTTCAATATTCAAATAAATCTTTACATCATTCTAACTTTCTTTGAGACGACTAAAAATGCATAATCCACTCTTGCGCGATACCTGCCATCCCCTGAAGAAGTCTGTATAAAGAAGTTTGCTTCCTGAAATTATCAGTCGTGACTACCTACAAATTTCGATTATGCGACTTATAATAGGCTTTCATGGGATGCATAAAAGAGATCACCGAGTGGATTTGTGAGTTTATTATCGGGGTTTGATGCTGCCATTTTTCTGTGCGATCTTACGATTCCCTTACAACTTCAACGTAATGTCGGGAAGATATTATTCACTATGTATCAAGTGAAATGAGATTTCACACAGTGATACAAGACATATATTTAAATATGATAAAAAGTAATCACCAACCTAAATGAGTATCGTTAATTCTTACATAGAAAAAAAAAAACAACTAAGAATAAAACACCGGTCCTGTTCCAGCCAGTTGACAGAACATGTATGAGCTCTTCAGATGAAACATGGGAGTCTATACGATGAGAAGAAAAAAAGGAGAGAAAAATAGGCTGGTCATCTAAATTTTGTTTGATGGACGGTAGATAATATGAAAAGATTTTTGCAAACGTAATGTGAAATTATACAAGATGAGGTTTGCCTACAACCTGTGTTTTGGTAATATCTTTCTACGATTTATATATGTATACATATTATGTATATATAATATAATATATAATTATTAGAAGAAAGAGTCTCAAGTACGCCATGGATCCAACGATTACAAAAAAAAAAAAATTATTACAAAAAAAAATAAAAATTTTTTGTAATCGTTGGATCCATGGCGTACTTGAGACTCTTTCTTCTAATAACTACAACATTCGAAGTCCAACACGTGGAAAATTCCAAGATAATATAATAATATATATATGTATATATACATATATACATATACATATATAAATTTTATGGGCAGAGTATCTTGGAGGAGAGATCATCACCATCAATGATTATGTTCAATCTACAGGTTTGTATATGGGAATGAAGAAGGGGATAGCTGGAAAGGAAAGTGATGAGATGTAATGAGATAAAATGAAGGAGCAATAATTGAGACAAATGTATTACAAAGGAAGAGCAAAACGGCAAAAAAAAAAGGCAAAAGAGAACAACATTATGCAAAGATTTTGCAGTCATTTTTTGTGTACGTTTGCCTTCCAATTTCGTAGTTACGTATAAATTCAAAATAGCCAACAAAAAAGAAAAAAAAGAGATAGCTCCATGAAGATGTTCATTCAACCTCGTTTGCCTTTCACTATGTCCTATCAATGTAGCATTAGCACAATTCAAATTAGAATGCCCATCGAGAATTCAGATTCGCATCAATGTGAGAGAGCGTCTTTTCAAACAGGGTCGCAGGTGAGCATTTTTCGAGTTCGTCGGAGAAGTTCATTCATATTAGAAACAAAAAGGTTGGCCACCCGGCAGCTGATAGAAGAAGACGACATGACCATGGGAGAACGGCGAGCACATGCCACACAAGCTTGAAAGTCTAAAATCATTACATCACTTCAGAAAATAACGAAAAGACGATATGTTTGCTGAAATAAACGACATTTCTCCCGACATTCTTCGATCTCTCATAGCAGACGGTTAATTTTGCTGAATGTAATGATCTTCTCTTATGTCATGAGTGTAAATCAACATTTGTTTTGTTGTGTATACCAGTCATCCCCCGATAAAAGACAGAAAATGAAGTACTATTCTCATTCAAGTAGCATAATGTATAAAGGAAACGAGCATTTGCTGCAATCGTCTATGAATGTGAAAATGCTTCAATGCGATTTCACGAAGTCTAAAGGAATGAATTCAAGTAGGTGTACCTAAAAATAGAGATGTATAATGCAATTATTATGAAAAATACGCAGCCACGATAAGTGCATTAACCACTTCAATAACAGCATGAAAATATTTGATCACATCAGTATATGAGATGGACAAGAACATTTCATGCTTTTATTGCTTGAAATATGCTTCTAAACAAAGTGCAATGTTCAATTGAAGCGACGGGTTATCACATCTCCGTCTCTCGCAAAACTGAATCATCACTTCGCAAATTTGGAGTGCTTTCAACAAATTTAAATTAAAAAAAAAAAATATTTTTTTAAGGCATGAGTTACCATATTCTACTGACTATAAATCAATTGAGCTACAAAACGGTAGTGTGTTGCTAAAACCATTGTTACTCGATGATCGCGAAATCATTTCAGTTGTGAACTTCCGAAAGAGATGGACTGAAAAACCCAGATTTCTAAACGTATAAATAATCAGAGCGACTATAGCCGAAAATTAGCATATTATGAAGAATTCATACAAAACTAGAACAAAGAAAGACTAAACAGTCGACATCACCGTTGTCGGTATCGTCGTAATATGGGATGTAATTTTATTTTGACTGCCTCTTTGAAATGCTGCAAACATCAAATACTGAACATCATAATTTTTATTTGTGAATTCTAAGCGTATGAGAGAGAGAGAAAAAAAAATTCTGCCCTATGTCTTGTTTCTCGCTTCATTGCAGCGTATGTCATTGTCGAAATTTAAATTCTGTAATACATGTTCGTAACAAGTACATGAGAACTTGCACATTCGATTCCCAACAACCATAAAATCATTGGGATCCGTAAAAGCGGTTACGTAATACATACGAAGCACATTCACTATAATGCATTCTATGGACCGGTGCAGAAAAAAGAGACTGTCTGTAATCGACCTTTGAACTTCTCTATTATGCTCATAATCCCCGACTTTTCAGATGGCGTCTACGAGTGCGTCTAGGAATGTTTTTGTATCAACATCCTGTCTATTCATGGAGGTACAATGTAACCTGATACTCTGGCCACTTGGTCTATTCAAAGTGTTCTCGCCTATAACACTCGCACATTTTACGCTGTGTTTCACCATGATGAATATAATTATAAGACCCAATAGTGGCAATATCGGCTCTTGCATTGTATCAAAATAATGACTATTATACAGTATATCCTCAATTTGGTTCGTTGGCCGAGTAGATTTGTTGAACGATCTTATAACATAACAACGCTGACATTCATAAGTATGAGAGAGGGGAAAAAGAGCTTCAAGCAACATCGAAGTTGAGTTTCTCAAACCAATCTTTCATTTGAGTTTGTTTCTTGGTTTTGTTTCAACAATTTTCATAATGTTGACAAGAGCCTGATGGGATGTTCAATATTTAAATAAATCATTGCATCTTTCTTGCAATCTTTGACAGCTAATGGTGACTTAAACTGCGAACTCCATGCATTTTTGTATAAAGACGTTTGCTTTCTGAAATTATCCATCATGACTGCCTCTAGATTTCGACCATAATTATATGACTTAGGTTTCCATGGGATGAATAAAGGAGATCAACGAGCGCATTTGTAAGTTTACTGTCGGGTTTTATGTTGCAAATTTTATGTGCAATCATGATTCCCTTACAACTCTACCGTAATGGCGGGAAGGTATTGTTCACTGCACATCACTTGAAATTAAATGTCACACAGTGATATGATAATCATCAGCAAACGGGATACATTATTGTTATATATATATATATATATATATATATATATATATATATATAATTCTATAAAACACCTGTTCAAGTCAGTTGATGGAACATTTATGAGCTCTTCCGGTCTGCAAACGAAACATCGGAGTTTATGCGATAAGAAGAAAGATTGAGAGATAGAGAGAAAAAAATAGGTTGATCTTCTAAATTTAGTTCCATGGACGGTAATCTGAACACACTTTTGCAAACGAAATGAAATATTATACACGGCTAGTTTTGCCTATAATCTGTGTTATGGTGATATCTTATTAGATTATATACATTTGTATAACAATACGGGCAACGTATCTTGGAAAAGTGATCGCCACCATCAATGGGGATATTCAATCTTTTTAGGCGATTAATTGTAGATGATGGGAATGAAGAAGTGGATAGCTGGAAAGGAAAGTAATGAGATGCAATGAGATAAAACGAAGGCGCACTAATCGAGGCAAATGTATTACAAAGGAAGAGCAAAACGGCATATTCGAGTGTTCAAAATGGTTCAACATTATGCAAAGATTTTGCAGTCATTTTTTTTTTTTTTTTTTTTTTGGTGTGTGTGTGTGTACGTTTGTCTTCTAATTTCACAGTTAGGTAATTCAAAATCGCCTACAAAAAAGAAAAGAAAAGATAGCGCAATGAAGATGTTCATTCAATCTCAGTTTCCTTTCACTATATCTTATCAATTCAAAAAAAAAACGTAGCCTTAACACAATTCAAATTAGAATGTCCATTGAGAATTGAAATTCGTCTCAATGTGAGAGAGCGTCTTTTCAAACAGGGTCGCAGGTGAGCATTCCCGAGTTCGACGGAGAAGTTCATTCAATTTAGCAACAAAAAAGGTTGGCCATCCGTCAGCTGTGGAAGAAGCCGACATGATCATGGAAGTATGGCAAGCACAAGCCACACAGGCTTGAAGGCCTAAAGTTATTACATCACTTCAGAAAATAAGGAAAAGACGATATTTTTGTTGAAATAAACGACATTTCTCCCGGCATTCTTTGATATCTCATAACAGACGGCTAATTTTGCTGAAATGATCATCTCTTATGTCATGAGTGTAAATCAATATTTGTTTTATTGTGTATACCAGTCATCCCCCCGATAAAAGACAAAAACAAAAATGAAGTACTAACAATCTCATTCAATAAGCATAATGTATAAAGGAAACGAGCATTTGCTGCAATCGTTTATGAATAATAATGCTGCAATGCGATTTCACGAAGTTTAATGGAATAAATGAATGTAGGCATACCTAAATGTAGAGATATACGTAGATATATATTAAAAAATACACAGGCACGATAAGTGCATAAATTACTTGAATAGCAGCATGAAAAAAAAATGATTACATCCATAAACATGAGATTAGACAAGAACATTTCATGCTTTTATTGCCCGAAATACCTTGCTCCTAAACAAAGCGTTCAATTTAAGCGATATGGTGATCACATCTCCGTCTGTCGCAAAATTGAATCACCACTTCGCAAATTTGGAGCGCTTTCTACAAAGAAAAAAAAATCGTTTTTTTTTTTGGTATAAGTTGTCATATTTGATTGATTATGAATGGATTAAACTCAATGATCAAAAACAAAATTGACTCGTGAACTTACGAAAGAAGTGGACTGAAAACACCTCAGACTTCTAAATGTATAAATAATTGACAGAGCGACTATAGCCGAAAATTAGCATATTATGAGGAATTCATACAGTACTAGAACAAAAAAGACTGAACAGTCGACATCACCATCGTCGGTATCATCGTAATATGGGATATCATGTTATTTTGACTGCTTCTTTGAAATGCTGCAAACATCAAATACCGAACATCATAAATTGGCGAATGCTAAGCGTATGAGAGAAAAAGAAAATATGCCATATTATGTCTTGTTTACTCGCTTTATTGCAGCGTATTTCGCTGTCGAAGTTTAAAGTCTATACATTATGTTGGTAACAACCACATGAGAACTTGCACATTCGCTTCCCAACAACCATAAAATCATTGGGGTCCGCAAAAGCGATTACGTAATACATACGAAGCACATCACTATAATGCATTCTATGGACCGGTTCAGGAAAAAAGAGACTGTCTGTGATCGGCCTTTGAACTCCTCTATTATGCTCATAATCCCCGACTTTTCAGATGGCGTCTACGAGCGCGTCTATGAATGTTTTTTGCATCAACATCCTGTCTATTCAAGGAGGTACAATGTAACCTGATACTCTGGCCACCTGGTCTATTCAAAGTGTTCTTGCCCAAAACACGCGTATAATAGGCTGTGTTTTACCATGATGAATACTCCAGTATATAAGACCCCATAGTGGCAATATCGGCTCTTGGGTTGTATAAATATTTTACAGTAAATCCTCTATTTGGTTCGTTGGCCAGGTAGATTTTTGAACGATCTTATAGCAAAATCAGGCTGTCATTCATAAGCATGACAGAAAAGAAAAAACAAACAAACAAACAAACAAACTTCAAGCATCATCAAAGTTGAGTTTCGCAGACCAATCTTTCATCTGAGTTTGTTTCCTGGTTTTGTTTCAGCAAGTATTTTTGCCATAATATTGACAAGAGCCTGATGGGATGTTCAATATTCAAATAAATCACTGCATCTTTCTTGCTGTTTTTGACTACTGATGATGACTAAATCTGAAAAAATCCATGCTCTTGCGGTACCTGCCATCCACACTGAAGTTTTTGTGTATAAAGAAGTTTGCTTTCTGGAATTATCCATCATGACTGCCTACAGATATGACTTAGGTTTCCATGGGATAAATAAAAGATATCAACGAGCGCATTTGTGATTTAACTGTTGGGGTTTAAATGCTGCCAATTTTGCTAGTGCAATCTTACAATTGACTTATAACTCTATCGTACTGCCTGGAAGATATTGCTCATTACGAATCACATGGAATAAGATTTCACACAGTGATAAGACATAAGTTATTCATCATAATAATAAAAAGTCGTCACTAACAGGAAAGATGATTGTTTTGATGAATATGTATATTTATGAGGTCTTTCGGTCTTCAGGCGAAACATTGGAGTCTATGCGATAAGAAGAAAGATTAAGAGATAGAGAGAGAGAAAAAAAAATAGGCTGGTCTTCTAAATTATGTTTGATGGATGTAATCCGAACAGTCTTTTGCAAACGAAATGTAATATTATACACAGCTTGGTTTGCCTATAAAATTTGTGTTATGGTAACATCTTTTTAGATTGTGTGTATATATTCATAATACAGGCAAAGTATCTTCGAGAAGTGATCGTCACCATCAATGATAATATTCAATCCATACATTTGTAGGTGATAATGAAGAATTGGATTACGGGAAAGAGAGGGAGAGAGATGGAAAGGGGGGGGGAGAAATATAGTGGTCTTCTAAATTTTGTTTGGTGGATGGTAATCCGATCACACTTTTGTAATCGAAATGTAATGTTACACACGGCTAGGTTTGCCTGTCTGTGTTATGGTAATATCTTTTTAGATTATATATATATTATTATTATATTATATATATATATATATATATATATATATATATATATATATACATATATACATACATATATATATATATACATATATATATATATAACGAAGAATGAAGTGGAAAGCTGGAAAGGAAAGTGATGAAATGTAATGAGATAGAATGAAGGAGCACTAATCGAAGCAAATGTATCATAAAGGGAAAGCAAAATGGAAAACTTAGTTTACAAAATGGTACATTATGCAAGATTTTGCAGTCGTTTTTTTGCGTATGTTTGTCTTTCAATTTCATAGTTAGGTAATTCATAATCGCCAACAAAAATATAGTTTCATGAAGATGATCATTTGGCTTTGTTTTCCTTTCGCTATATCCTATCACTTCAAAAATGTAGCATGAACACACTTCAATTTAGCATGCCAATCGAGAACTCACATTCGTCGCTATGTGAGAGAGGTTTGTTGTTGTTGTTTTTGTTTCAAACAGAGTCGCAGGTAGCATTTCCGAATTCGTCGGAGAAGTTCATTCAATTTAGCAACAAAAGGTTGGCCACCTGAAAGCTGAAGAAGTCGGCATGATCATGGAAGAATGGCGAGCACATGCCACACAGGCTTGTAGGCCTAACACCGTTACACACTTCAAAAAATAAGGAAAAGACAACATGTTTGTTGAAATGACACCATTTCTCCCGACATTCTTCGATCTCTCATAGCAGAGGGCTAATTCCCCTGAAATGATCTTCTCTTCTGTCTAGAGTGTAAATCAATATTTATTTCATTGTGTATACCAATCATCCCCCGATAAAAGACAGAAAATACAGTACTTTTCTCATTCAATATGCATAATGCATAAAGCAAACGAGCGTTATTTTGCTGCAATCGTTTATGAATATCAAAATGCTGCAACGCGATTTCATGAAGTCGATAATTCGATTGAAAGCATGTACCTAAATGCAGAGGTAGATAGAGAGAAGACACATGCACAATAAGGGCTTAAACCACTTTGGTGATAGCATTAAAACATTAATTATATCAAATAAAGAGAAGAGCATTTCGTACTTTTATTGCTCGAAATACCTTACTCCCAAAAAGTCGAGAGCTACAATTGAAGCGCTCCATAATCACATCTCCGTCTTTCGCAGAATTGAATGACCGCTTCGCAAATTTTGAGCGTTTTCTACAAATTTGAATGAAAAATTGATTTTTTTTTTCGGCATCAGTTGTCATATCCGATTGACTGAAAATGGATTGAACTACAACCAGTGGCGTTTGGCTAAAATCCTTGCAATTCAATGATAGCAAAATCATTTTGACTTATGAACTTACGAAAGAAATGGACTAAAAAACCCAGATTTCTAAACGTTTATCGAGCGACTGCAGCCGAAAATAAGCATATTAAAAGAATTCATACAAAAAATAGAAATACCGACTAAACAGTCGAAATCACCATTGTCACTATCAACGTAATATGGGATATAATTATATCAAATATACTTTTTTGAACGGCAGCAAATACCAGATACCGATCGTTGTTTTTTTTTTCATAGACAATTTCTTGCAAATGCTATAAACGTATGAGAGAAAACCTGTGCCATGTGTCTTGTTTATTCGCTTTATTGCAGCACATTTCGTTGTTGCGTTTTAATTTCTATGATAAATTGATGTTGGAACATGCACATGAGAACTTGCACATTCAATTCCCAACAACCATAAAGTTATGGTTACATATACATACGAAGCACATCGCTAACATCCATTCTATATGGACCGGTACAGAAACGAAAAGACTGTCGGCAATCGACCTTTTACCTTCTCTATTTTGCTCATAATCCCCTGCCCTGCCCCTCCCCTGCCCTATCTAGGAATGTTTTTGTGTCTGCATCATGTCTATTCATAATTCCTTTAACGGCGCTAGTCGTTAAAAGGGGTTTACACTCGCTCACTGACTTGTTTTCTGCCTTGTAGGGCGTTCGGCGCTAGTCGAAGCCTGAGAGCAGGCGGCATACGCAAAGAGCGCCGCCGAAAACATGAACGAGTGATCTCCTTTGATGGTTCCCGATGGCGCAACCGCTTTAGTACGCTTAGCAGTGCGCGTGGGAAAGCTGAACATTTAGCGTGGGAAAGTTTAGCAGTTAATGTGAGAAGGGATCATTCTGTACGTGGATTTCACGGAGAGAGCATCAATTTTGGGCCCTCGCTTAAATTATTGTATAGAGCTATTCATTCGTATACAAAATCGTCAACTCTTGCTACGATCAGAGGCAGTGGAATTTCCAAGATGCCAAAGCACATGCCAAAACATTCGTAGCGGAAAACTTCACGGGCTGCAGCATCGGCCAGCGCTCCTCCTGTACCGACAAGAGCAAGGAGGATTGCTCGGAATGCTCCCGCACCCAGTACACGCCGGGAAGGAACGACTACTCCCCCTCCAGTGTCCTCGCGATCCGCGGGGTCGGCGGCCCGAAGCCCAGCAGACGATCATAATACCAGCCGGGGCCCCGGCGCAAGTTCCGCTGTTGGGCAGCCGGACTACAGGGTGCAGACGGAGGACCGTGCTACGGGGCAGGCGGCCGGGAGGCGAGCTCATGTGACGGCCCAGCCTGAGCAGGACATGGGTGGCGCGGTCGGCGATAACGGTGAGTACCCAATGACGGGCTTCTAGTGCCTTGGCCTACGGTGACCGTACATAAGGTTAATGAAATGCCTGTGATCGAGGACGATGAACAGGGTCAGTCGTCAGTCACTGGATTCCCGAAGCCTCCCCTAATGTCGACACCTAGGGAAGAGCTAGGTTCAACGGTTCCCATATCGACCAAAGAAAAGATATGATAATAATAATAATATATTCATTTCACCTTATATGCACCGTGCGATGGTGCATCATTCATATCCTTGAGCGTCCGTAACGTTGACGTCATTGTTCACGCATGCGTAGATGCGTACTAATGGATATAGCAGCAAGTCTTTCCACTGTTGCACTAGGGCAGGCCGCTTATTACTCCTAAAAATGTGGAAAATTTTGCAGTTTCTAGATAAATGGGTGAGAAGAACCAAGTCGAAAAATGTAATGCATATTTCTTTTTTTTTAATTGTCACTGTGTTTATGATAGAAATTTAGCCGTGCTTTATTTGTGAAGTCGCCGTGAATGTGGCAATGGAGTTATTCGTGATTTTTGCTCCCGCTCAGCTGCGAGGTAGCCGCCAGGACCGCGCCTTGCGGCGCGGTCTCCGGGGCTAGTGCTGCACTACAACTACAGCCGCAGCGCAAAGTCCCACGAATTAACACCATGGAGCAGTGAACTAGTGCCTTCACTGTATAAGCATCAGTGTATACCGAGAGACACGGTTCCCGGGCGAGAGAGTTGTTCAAGTATATGGACGTCGTCAGATCTGCTGCCCGTTTTCCCGGCTATGGCTGGCGCACTAGAGTCGCGTTTCACCTCCCACTCATTTCGAATAGGTGCTACCACGGCGGCAGCAGTAGCGGGTTTTGACTCGCAGGTAATCCAGCAGATGGGGCGCTGGTAACTGCGACCAGCAGCCCCAACGTACAGTGTTGGGGCTGCGCCGTTTTGGCCTCGATATTTTAATGTTGTACCAAACGGGTGCCGTTCCGGCGCTGTATTTCCTTAATTTTTTCAACAAAAACTACTGGGAATACTTACATGGGTGGACTAAACCTAAATGATTTACATCGGCGACTGTTTGATGCATTTCATTGCTTATGATGCAGAAAATGCTGTCTTATAAGGCAAATATCTTCAGCTCACCGATGCTCACTAAAACTCACAATCACTTGCACATGCGCACACAATGCATTCAGTGCAGTGCATTGACAGCTGTATTACTCGCTACATGATGCATATTCACCGTGCGATGATGCATTATTCATATCATCCTTTTGCGTCCGTAACGTTGACGTCATTATTTACGCATGCGTAGATGCGTACTGATGGATATACACGTTCAAAATAGCAGCAAAGCTCACCACTAGGGCAGACCGCCTACTCCTAAAAAATGTGGAAAATTATGCAGTTTCCAGATAAATTTGTGAGAAGGACCAAGGCAATGGGGTTGTGTATATTTCATTTTATATTGTCACTGTGTTTATGATGGACATTTAGCCATGGTTTATTTGTGAAGTTGCCGTATATGTGGCAATAGGGAGTTGTTCGTGATTCTCACTTGAACGAAACTGCGGGGTAGCCGCCAGGACCCCGCCGCGAGCGGCGGGTCTCCGGGGCTAGGGCGCTGGGTGACAGATACACATAAACGTTACATTCGCATAAATTTGGTAGGGGCAGAATAGTCCCTTACATGTTGGGGACAGTTTATGTTCGTAGCTTCATGTTGCTATAGTTACTAAAATAGTGAATATGTTTTTGTTATGTTGGTATATACTGTGGTATGCTGAGGAACGAGGGTCTTGCTCACTATAACATTCAGTTTGAGCACATAAACTTCTGTAAATTAACATGTTAGATTATAGACCAGTTCAAGTATGATTAACCCAGTTTAGTAGGGTTAACCCAGCTTAGAAATTGTGAATTATGTCGAAAAGTATGGTCAATTTTACTATATACAAAGGCTTGGGCACATAGAGCAAATATTTGGTTGAGCTAGACGCTGCCGGGTGATAGTTTTCTTTGTTTTGCAGGCAGGCGAGGCCGGCGTACGATCCTGGTAGTTGGGGACTGGTAGCGTACTGGGCCGGGAGATTCGCCAGTCGAGAGGGAGTCCAAGCAATGAGGCAGCGGGCTCCAGTCCAATGGAGAGGATATAGGGGGCTTCGACTCGGCCAGGTTCATAGCAGGCTGGAATCGATTCTTTCGTCTCAGCACTTCTGCAACTTGTCACACGTCATCATCCACGCGGGTACAAACGACATCGGGTTTTTTCCGAAGAAAGCACGGATGGAGCTGGTCTCAGAGACAATGTTTGAATTGCAGCAACTTCTTCCAGAAGCAATGATTGTTTGGTTGGAAATCCTGCCAAGGAGGAAATACGCCCGTTTTGCGGATGCCCACCAGAATTGGGCTGATAGGATACGCCTTGCTATGAACAAGCGAACACGCGCATGTTGTCTGCAAGCAGGGGCTCCTGTTAGTACGCATCAAGCCATCCGACATCATGACGCCACTCTTTACAGACAGGACGGGATACACTTATCCGATGTTGGCATAGCACTATTTCTAAAAGACCTCAGAAGCGGGATAGCCGACATGATAATTGATATGATAATAATTAATAATTGATATGATTTATATAGCGCCAAATCCACTCTGCAGAGTGCTCTAGGCGCGGAAGGAAGAGAAAGTGAAGGAGACAAAGACATACAAATATCAAATACATGTAACGAGTAATCAAATTGAGGCTTTAAACAAGTGAGTTTTTAGACTGCTTTTAAAAGGGTCTGATGAAGAACAATTTTTTTTTTTTTTTTTTTACGGCTGAAGGTAAGTTATTCCATAAGGTGGGAGCAGCACGGCTAAAGGCACATGTGCCCCATATTGTAGTGAATTTTGGAATTATCAGAGAACCGGAGTTGGATGAACGTAGAGATCTAGCAGGGATGTAATTATGGAGTAAGTCAATGTTATACTGAGGAGCAGCGCCCTGAATGCAATGAAAAGTCAGAAGTAAAATCTTAAAAATAATGCGATCTTTGACTGGTAACCAATGAAGTGATCTCAAAATAGGGGTGATGTGAGTGTGCTTCTTGGATAGTGTAATGATGCGTGCTGCTGCATTTTGAAGCCTCTGTAGCATGGAGAGCTGAGTTAAATAAAACAGAGTTTCCAAAATCGAGCCTAGAGGATATCAAAGCATGGACTAATTTT
Organism: Diadema setosum; assembly: GCA_033980235.1. NCBI lineage: Eukaryota > Metazoa > Echinodermata > Echinoidea > Diadematoida > Diadematidae > Diadema > Diadema setosum. The sequence continues at coordinate 25,314,510 of CM067074.1, forward strand.
TCGGTAGAAGATCGGTTCAAATATTTTCTAATGAAGCCGATATTGCGAAGTTGGTATCTTACAGATCTACAAATGCTAGAAACTTGATGAGACATAGTGATATGAGCTAGGTGTGGTTTGCTTTTGTTTTGTTTTTGTCTTTTTATGTGTCAGTTGCCTCTAGCACTCACATTGGGTACACCAATAATGATGTACCACAAATCTTTATTTGTACAGGTATGTACTCTGACTTTGGCAAAACCTATAACGACTGTTTAATGAGCTAGGAGTGATTTGTTTTTGTTGCCCCTTTTCACTCACAAAAACGTGGGCACATAAATACCTACCACAATGTTTGATTGATGCATGTACTGAGAATTTTGTTAAACAATAGCAACTATGTCTAAGTTGTTAAATAATAATGATAATAGACACGGGTTGTGAGGCTGGTAATGAAAGGTGTTCATTAGATTGATAAGGGAGTTTATGAGATCGTTTGAGTTCGATAACTCCCAAGTTTGGTAGTAAATGTTTTGTAATGTTTTGTGGGGCTAGAGATAGTCATAAAATGCCTTTACTATAGGATGTAAACTAGCTCTTGTCCCGATGTGTGCTTTCTAGATTAACGTTGTGTATAGCAAAACAACAACAACAAAATATGTGTAACGTGGATCTTTATTGCGTCCCCACTTTTACCGCTGTACCGCTCTCCTGCGCATTGGCGGCGGGCTGTGCCCGTATGGCGGAAATTGTTCATTTCTGGGCCTCTGCGCAGATGTAGTTTATACAGTACATGAAATGTTTTCCACTTGTTATGTCAAACTCGTAGGGAAGGGTGTATTTCGGAATGTTTGTTTTATTAACAATTGTTATTGTGGCCATTTATGCATCAAGAGGCACCGTGAGGAAAGCCGGCGGGTCACGGACGCGCCCGCCTGTGACTAGTGCCGAGCACTTTTCTGATGCAGGGGGCTTTTGTATATGGGTCTGTACGCGCTTGTGGGTTCCGAGTTGAGTGGGCTCGCCTGTCAATCAGAGAAGTCCATTGTAGTTATACTCGATGGGGATACTTCTCGGATTACCATGCAGGGAGTCCTCCGACAAGGGCCTAAGAGGCAAGGCGGGATCCGGGGTGCTTGTCTGTAGGTGGCCCGTACGCAGAGAGCACTGCCATATATATATGTTGTTGTATTCCACGGTGCAGATGCTCGTCATGAGATGAATACAAATTTGCGGAGAGAAAACCCGGGTCCTTCCAGAGTTAGACATAGCAGTGGCGTGTTTGAAAGCACTTACTACTTGGATGATATTGCTGTTTGTCGGTGTAAAATTACCGAATCCTGAAACCGGAAAGTATAATTGTGTATAACAAGCATTGGTATGATCATGTTTTTACTTTCTCGTCTATAAAGTGTACAACCCTATCATGTTATCATGAGTAACTATGTTATGTAATGTGGTAAGCACTTTTTGTTTTGGTAAACTTGTACTCTCCAATAAATCCACGAACATGCATACGCCGTTCTCGGTTTGTCTTTATGTCGGAAGTGCAGTGAGTGTAATTCCTTTAACGGCGCTAGTCGTTAAAAGGGGTTTACACTCGCTCACTGACTTGTTTTCTGCCTTGTAGGGCGTTCGGCGCTAGTCGAAGCCTGAGAGCAGGCGGCATACGCAAAGAGCGCCGCCGAAAACATGAACGAGTGATCTCCTTTGATGGTTCCCGATGGCGCAACCGCTTTAGTACGCTTAGCAGTGCGCGTGGGAAAGCTGAACATTTAGCGTGGGAAAGTTTAGCAGTTAATGTGAGAAGGGATCATTCTGTACGTGGATTTCACGGAGAGAGCATCAATTTTGGGCCCTCGCTTAAATTACCCACCCCATACCCACCCCCTACACCTTTTCCTATTAAAAATGCATTGATTATTTGTGAAAGTTGTCGATACACAAGTAAATTTGGAATTACTCGAATTATAATTAAATGCCTATTGACCTGTCGATGTGGCAGGTAATAGACATTGAGGAAAGTTGTGCTGTACAGCAAAACTAATTGCTGAATTAATAGGAATTTAATTTTTGTTATAGTTTGAGATCGTTGTCCTTAAACAAGTGTGGACGGATATCGCGCTAAAGGCGGATTATAGGTCCGAGTGATGAGGGAATCGCAATGTGTGATCGTCTAAGGAATCCCAGACAAGACTATCTTGTTGTCGAAGTCTAGCTTGGCAGGTTGGGGCTTTTCTGCCATTTTTTCCTCAAAGGTTTTTTTTGGCAGTTTTTCACCCAATCCTGGGGTCTCCTTCCCTCCGGGGACGCGCGCGGCTTCGCGCCGTGGACGCGCGGCGGCGCTGGGGCTGTGTTCCTCACGGTACGGGGCATGGGCCCATGGGGTGACACAAATCTGGGTGGCGTCGCTTCGTGTTCATGACTGGTGCGGTGCTGCGCGTCTTTTCTGGTGGGGATTGGTAGAGGCGGAAATTGTTCATTTCTGGGCCTCTGCGCAGATGTAGTTTATACAGTACATGAAATGTTTTCCACTTGTTATGTCAAACTCGTAGGGAAGGGTGTATTTCGGAATGTTTGTTTTATTAACAATTGTTATTGTGGCCATTTATGCATCAAGAGGCACCGTGAGGAAAGCCGGCGGGTCACGGACGCGCCCGCCTGTGACTAGTGCCGAGCACTTTTCTGATGCAGGGGGCTTTTGTATATGGGTCTGTACGCGCTTGTGGGTTCCGAGTTGAGTGGGCTCGCCTGTCAATCAGAGAAGTCCATTGTAGTTATACTCGATGGGGATACTTCTCGGATTACCATGCAGGGAGTCCTCCGACAAGGGCCTAAGAGGCAAGGCGGGATCCGGGGTGCTTGTCTGTAGGTGGCCCGTACGCAGAGAGCACTGCCATATATATATGTTGTTGTATTCCACGGTGCAGATGCTCGTCATGAGATGAATACAAATTTGCGGAGAGAAAACCCGGGTCCTTCCAGAGTTAGACATAGCAGTGGCGTGTTTGAAAGCACTTACTACTTGGATGATATTGCTGTTTGTCGGTGTAAAATTACCGAATCCTGAAACCAGAAAGTATAATTGTGTATAACAAGCATTGGTATGATCATGTTTTTACTTTCTCGTCTATAAAGTGTACAACCCTATCATGTTATCATGAGTAACTATGTTATGTAATGTGGTAAGCACTTTTTGTTTTGGTAAACTTGTACTCTCCAATAAATCCACGAACATGCATACGCCGTTCTCGGTTTGTCTTTATGTCGGAAGTGCAGTGAGTGTAAATATACAATGTAACCTGACACTCTTGCCAGCTGGTCTATTCAAAATATTCTCGCCCATAACACGTGCACATGTGACGCTGTGTTACGCCATGATGAATATACGACTTCGATGAAGTAGCACAATCGACTGCGTTGTTTGTATGCAGTACATCCCCTACTCGGTGTGTTCTTGGCCAAGTGGCTTTTTTTTAACGATTTTATAACATAATCAGAATATTATTCATGACGGTAAAACTCTTCAAACAACTACAAGTAACATCGCTGTCATGATAACAAACAGACACAAAATCATTCACACACATCACATGCAGGGACACGCAAAAGATTTACTTTTGCATTTATTCAGTTTGCCTATTTTTGGTAAATCCCAGGACTCGGTAGCGGAAGAGGAAGGCCAACATTTCATGCCAATAATGGTAAGCAGGTTGTCATGCCGAGATGGCTTTCATAGAAAATCCATAAGTACGACATTACATTACTGATATAACACGAAGTAGTATGCCGCAATAATTTATCATGTAAATGTGTGCTAATAAGGTAGGTGCGTGCACGCAACGGTCTTGACCGCCGCACGCACGCTTATCACTTGAGTGTGGCAATTTGCATACCGATGCAAATGAGATCGCCAGAGCGTGCGGCTGGTCGCTCGTCATTGGTCAGTTTCCCGACCGTTGCGAAGGTCTGAATGTCGTGGAAATTGCACTCATGTTGTCAATATTTTGCTTGTTTATAGACATAAGATATGACCAATCATTACAAAATGTACACAGATGGCAACTTTGATGTATGTAGTCCCACAGAATATAAATCATTTTTAACATAGGCATCGTATTGTTGGTGAAATTCTAAGTTTAAAAATGCCTGTTCATTTCACTCTCTCAGCCCGAGTATACTCGGGACCAGTCCGCAGCCTGGAAAACGTCAGCCCGAGTAAACTCGGGACACGTCCTAAACGGGTTAAGAACTATTCTCTCTCTCCCTCCCTCGTTTTCTCTCTCTTTTTATTGCCAAACTCCTTGAATTCAAGACGTTCACCCATTCTTGTGCATCAAAAGTGGGATAAAACAGTGCTCAATCTGTTAATGGATGTTCAGGAAGCCATGGAACAAATTAAACATTGTTGTACAACATACCAACCCGAGTATGCATTTGCCCGTGATACCACCCAGATAATGTAGTTCCATTATTATTAGGTGATTCGAGTATCCTCTCGAATCACCACCTGTTTTTTAAGGATTCTTTCTTCTTCTTCTTCTTTTTCTTCTTATTTCTCCCCAAAAGTTGTGCATCGATTACCTCAGAAAGTCCTCTTCCTATCAATTTCAAACTTATACCATATATGTATCGTCTCCCAAAGACGGCAATCGAACTAAAATCAAAGTGATCAGTCGACCGTGGCGTCACTATGACGTCATTATATGAAAACACATTCTCAATCATATCTCATTAATGGAATGGAATTTTTCAATGAAATTTACGTCACGTATATTTCAAGTCAAGCGCATTCTACTCATATTCTCAAAATTCATCTATACCTGTATATGAAATATTTGTATGATCAAATCGAGCTAATTTTTTTTTTGCACACGTTTCAGACCATTAAGAGCATTTTTTGAAAAACGGACGCGTACGCGCGCGCGCATATACGCACGCACAGCTCATATGCAACAGAAGTTTCCCGTTTTTTCACACTTATCGCCTGCCTGAAATGTCAGGGAATATGTCTACCAAGTGTGAAGTCAATCCGACTCAATATGACGTCATACGGGCCCGTCAAAGTTGAAATTCCGCGCGCGCGTCAATGGCGATATACAGTGCAACAATGCCAAAAAACCGCCAATTTTAAATCCGATTTTACTGGTCAGGATGGACGGTGACTCCCCATTTTCTTTACATATTCTGAAAGCTGATGAGTTGTACATGTCATTTCATGGGTTGGCAATGCTGGAAAAATGATTAAAAGAAATCAAATTTCTTAATAAAATAAAAAGAGTAAATTTTCAAAATGACATCATCAAATTACAAGTTCACTCGAGCGTATCTTACTTATCCTTTGCCCATTTTAACCCAGATCTCAGTATGTTGTAGCTTACTAAATGTTTTTTCATTATTATTTAACACCATTTTGATTAGATGACGGCATCACCTCGTAATATTGGATTGAAAGTAATCTTACCAAATTTGACCAGTTTACGTGTTATCTTAATGGGAGTGCAGTTTTTCTGGAAATGAAAATTGACATGACTATCTTTTTCGAGCACTAGCTCACTTATGCTTCGGTGAATTTTTCTCAGATTTTAATATGTTGTAGCTGAGACTTTGGACTATCGTAATGTGCCCTTTATTTTTTCATACGGTATCGAGATCATGTCCAAAAACTTGGTTGAAATCAAAGCCTATCTTCGATATATTTTCATATTTCTTTCTTTTTCCAACTTTCTTTGCAATAACTCAAGAAAAACATACTCTATCACCACCATATTTTGCACATGTTTATTTCATATCACGTACATTATTTATAAAATAACAAATACTTCATCAGACACCATCTTGGGTATGTAAATTAGGGTCAAAGGTCATAAATGTTTCATCCTGTATCTTGGTGAATACATGTTCTATCTTCCCCATATTTTGCACACGTAAAGACCATGTTACAAGGATCATTTCACAAAATAACCACTTTTTGCTCAGATGCCATCTTGTCTGTGCAGATCGGGGTCAAAGGTCATATGTACTTCTTTCTTTATCTTCGTTATGACGTGTTATCTCTATGGGAGGGAACTTTTCTAGATGTGAAAATTGACATGATTGTCTTTATTGAGCACTAGCTCACTTACCCTTCGGTGAATTTCTCCCAGATTTTAATATGTTGTAGCTGAGACTTTGCGCTATCGTACGTGTTCCCTTTATTTTTCATAAATGTTGTGTCGGGATCACGTCCAAAAACGTGGTTGAAATTAAAGGTTATCTCCGATGTATTTTCATATTTCTTTCTTTTTCCAATTTTCTTTGCAATAACTCAAGAAAAATAGCCCCTATCAACCCCATATTTTGCACATGTTTAGTTAATGTTACGTACATTATTTCATAAAATAACAACTACTTGATCAGACACCATCTTGGGTATGTAAATTAGGGTCAAAGGTCATAAATGTTTCATCCTGTATCTTGGTGAATACATGTCTTATCTTTCCCATATTTTGCACACGCAAAGACCATGTTACAAGAATCATTTCACAAAATAACCACTTTTTGCTCAGATGCCATCTTGGGGGTGCAAAGTGGGGTCAAAAGTCAAATATACTTCATTCTGCATCTTTGATAGTGTATACGGAATTCGGTACCCAAGATGGCAGGTCTGACTCCCTTTTCAAAATGAGAATCCAAACATCACACGGCCAATGTCCCTAATCTCAGGTGAAAACTCGAATCATTGATTATTAAAAAAAAAAAAAAATCGGATCACCTAATTTGTCAGTCTTGACAAATTCCGAGTCTAGTTATTTCTTTTTTTTTATCGTGGCTACTATTGTAAACACTTAATGATCGGTGCTTATCTATGACAATGACTGGCAATTTATTAGTCACTTGCAATTAAACAACTTGACGGGAAAAGGCATTAATTGCCATAAATACACAGTACCCGCTTCATTATGTAAAATATTATATTAGAACTAGCACTGACTATTGGGCGGAAGCTCAATAAGTCTGTCCGGTAATCAGGTGTGTGTGTGTGTGTAATGTGCCTGTGTGTTTATAATGGCTATAACTAAAACGCTGAATAATTTGTGCTTACCATTGACTCATTCATGTAGTAATGTATTCATTCATTCATTGCTTCATTTATTTATCTGTATGGGTCAGAATTTTTAATGATGTAAAATTGAGCCAAAACAACGCAAAATTTAAAAAGTAGGAAATTCTCCAAATCATTTATCTTACCTGAAAGAGTATAATTCAAGCTTTAATATGAACCCAATTATACTAAGATTTTCCCAGAGGAACAAATTTTTATTCACCACGGAAGTTTACCATGTCCAGAGCAGCGAACGTCCGTGAGGAATAGTACTGCACATACATTTGAATACCATTTAACAAAGCTTGCAACGATCTGATTCAGTTCAAAATCGTAACGAAATATTTTAAGGGACATGGTGTTGGCAAAATATCAAGCTTGTACTCTTAACCTGTACGTAATGATACACAACTGATGATTATTAACCAAATTCGTCATTTCTGTTGAAATATTACTCTTCCGCTAAACACTTTCTCCAATTTACGCGCATTTTACAGAAACTCCATATTCCGACCTCTTATTTCACTATCCTATGCTTTAATCCTTACTCCCAAATAATAAGATACTTTTATAAGTATATCTGATCTAGGGAATCTCTATTACCCAACAAACATAGCATAGTTTTCATCACGGGGGTTCGCATATAGCTCACGGACGTTCAGAACAAACAAGCCATTGAACAATGCAGTTCTTTTGAGTTGGAAACGCATTCTATTCAGAGAAAAACAGCGATTTCATGTCGAGAACAAACTCCTCTGCAAAATCCTAAATAAATATTACCAATTCTCAATTATAACAGCTTGCTTATCTTTCCATGCTGAGGAATCAAAGAAAACACTTGAAGAGTTTGCAAAAACCGATAAGTCCATTTTTGAAGATTTTGAAGTACGGTCTATGTCATAAAGTACAAAATAATACCTTTTAAATGATATATTGGTCACTACATATAGAGGAACATTTTTGAAGTTATGGTCAAAAGAAGCAAAAATTTTCTTATTATTCTTTTTATTATTCTTGACCTTTAATCGCAAATATCTCCATTTGGCAAATATGGACTTATCGGTTTTTGCAAACAAACTCTTCACTTTTTCATTCTCTCGTAAATGAACGTACAAACGTACGTGTAATCTCAATGAGGTAGTCAATCCTTCAGTACGAATATATTTATCAAAAATTTTGTAATCACGAAGTAAAGATTCAGGTCCTAATTTTTTTATCTACAGTCTACAACTGTACGATGCAAAAGTTGCTTATAACGAACTTGGTCACAGCTAAATATGACAGAGAATAGACATACAGAAACAAAAATTTAAATGCACATAAATTACAGATTACTCAAAATTCCATTTTCCCAGAACTTGGTTTTCAGTGTTTAGCTGTTTTTATATAATTAAAGAGAAAACAAGCGTAAAAATATGAAAGAAAGATATTATTCAGAGGGGTGAAGGCTCAAGTTTGAGATTCTTCAGTTTGTCTCCCTCTACAAATGACAATTTGTTAAGATCGCAACTGCTGATCTGTAAATTAACAAACATGTCGGAAAAAAAGGAACCAGTGGGACTCGAACCTGTCATCTACTTCTTTCCGTGCAGCGACACTACCACCAGGCTGTCCCTGGTTGCCAGCAGTGACACGATGAACATTGAACAAATACCCAAGCCTCGAGATTCCAACATTGTTATGTTAAGTAGTCCAAGGCGGACAATGCATAGGATAAATGAGAGAAAGATATTATTCTGGCGACTTTTTGTTCGTTTTGTGATGCAGGGTGATATATTCTAAGATATCATATCCTATCACGATTGTCATTGTTATTTTTTTCATCCGTTACCTAAATATTTTAAAAGAAAATTGTGGAGGAAATTATTCTCACGGTGTTTGAGCCTTTTTCTTTCAAATTTAATATATGATTTAGGGTGTTTTGTTTCTTTTCCTGTTTGTACCTGACAAGTTGTTGTATCTACTTAGCTACGTATCTGCTTACTATTTAATCTTATGGAGTAAATTACTCACACAATTGTGAAGCAATTAAATTCACATTTGGTGGACATTGAGAATTTAATATGTTTACAGCATTCAAGCATCTAAGCCTAGATTTAGCATGTGTAATCTATAGGTGTAGGTACGCAAGATGCCAGTGTTTACAACTAATGTAAGCAACAAAAAAAAAAAATGGGATTGTAGCTACAAATTTTGTATCAAACTGAAGCATTTGAGCTATTGACTGAGGCAAATTTGATGTGTGTGAAGATCAATAGGTGTATAATGGCGGTTTGTGCAAAATGCTCTTTGCGTTTATACGTGACAAGCCCTGGTTCATTCTATCACTTCATATGAGTCTGAGCTGCTCGAATGATAGTTCTACTTTTTAGTAATATTGATCTTTACGAATGTGCTGCATTTCTTCTGACGATGATAATGATCATTAATAATGAGGTCGAAGTTTAGTCCCATCGTCGGCTACATTCCGGTACGAATGAAATCATTTTTGCCCACATAATAATAGTAGAACATATTTCTTACCGCCGATGATATTTGTTTGTGTGTTTGTTTGTTTGTTTGTCTGTTTGTTTGTTTGTGTGTGTGTGTGTGTGTGTGTGTGTGTGTGTTTTGTTGGTGGGAGGGGGTTTACAGCGTCTGTAGCATGAAGAGAAGTCCAATACAACATGATTACTCATCGCTTCACGGCACATTATGTTGGATTTCTTCGCATGCATGTCTGCATAAGGCAGCACGTTTGGTATTCAAATTGATAAGTAGACACCAGGTTGGGTTGAACACATGAGCTGGGACGAGGCCAGAGTTTCACGGAGGTAGTCCATGGGCCAAGAGGCGAAAAATTGGTTATTGGTACCATCTCAGGTGGCAATACCTTTTTGGTGTCATTTTGTTTGTTGGCCATAGATATGCTTATCAAGCTATGATAGCATTTCCAAATGAGTAGCTTAATCCTAATAAATGAATTTTTAACCACTTTGGTCTCGTTTTTATATCCCTATACTTCTGAATCGAGGCTAACCGCTATAGAAACAAGAGCACGGTCTTCTGTATGTCCATGGAGCTCATGGTATGTCCACAGGTGTTCTGTTTTAAACGCGGGGCGCTTAGTATTTATTCAAGGCAGCGAAGGGAATATCCAAAGGGTGATGCTGTCCAGAGCTAAACGCGATGCGTTTAGTCTTTATTCAAGACGGCGAAGGGAATATCCAAAGCCTATGATACAGTGTATATCCCTTTATCTAAAAAACAACAAAAAAGCAATTCCTCGTGGATTTTGCCGTATTTTTTATTATTCATCATTTTCCGGTAAAAACGCTGAGGTGAAAACACTAATGCCACGCCAATGTAGCTTTATTTCCATCAAACAATGAACCGGTACACTACAATACGTAATAATAAATACTATTGTAAATGAGCAGAGTGATTTTTGTTTAAAACTGATGTATTTGTTGAGAGGGTAGTATAAAAACAGTATAGATAATTCCTTTTATTAGTAACTTTAACGGTACATTGTTTTGTTTTGTTGGTTTTTTTTTTTGTTTTTATTTTTTGCAGTGTTTACCAGAAGTTTTACTGATAGTGTTGTTAATCACACAAACACACACACACACTCACACACACACACACAGAGATACGGAAACAATTGTCACACAATTAGTCCATGGGCCAAGACCCGAAAAATGGGTAACTGGTACCACCTGAGGTGGCAAGTTCAAGTTGTGCATTTTGAAATGGCATATATCTAAGGAATATTATTTTGCTATAAATGTATCATAGCATTTCCAGAGTAGTAGCTTAGTCATAGATTTCAGCCATCAACCCGATCAATGCCAAATATTTTTGACGCTCTTTGACCAAAGACAGGCAGAGTGTGACCTTTGAAAATTTCCACTAGGAATTTGTTTTGTTTTGTTTGCTTTTTAGATAAAGGGATATACACTGTATCATTAGCTTTGGACATTCCCTTCGCCGTCTTGAATAAAGACTAAGCGCTGTGGACATCATAACCCTTGGATATTCCCTTCGCTGCCTTGAATAAAGAATAAGTGCACCGCGTTTACAACAGAACACCTGTGGACATACAGAAGACCGTGCTCTTCTTTCTATAGCGGTTAGTTTCGATTCAGAAGTAAAGGGATATAACAGCGAAACCAAACGGGTTAAAAATTCATTTATTAGGACTAAGCTACTCATTTGGAAATGCTAACATAGCTTGATAAGCATATCTATGCCCGACAAACAAAATGACACCAAAAAGGTTTTGCCACCTCAGATGGTACCAATATCTGGCCTGGCCCATGGACTAAGGGCCAAAACCCAATGAAGAATAGTCCACCAAATCTCTCCATGAAGTGGGTAACAAGTGTTTTGTTTCGAACGTAATATTTTACACATACGTATGACTCGCGTGTTAAACTTGTTGAAACGGACTTCTTCTTTGCATGCATGACTTAATATATCATTGAGAGGGATACCTAGTAAGCTGTTGCTGGCATAAACGTTTTATTGATTTTATCAGCAGCTTTGATTTTGATGAGTTTGTCTGACGAATTTGTATATGAATTCGGAGTGGTGCTTGCGTGCGGGCGGATGCTGCTTTTATGCATACGGTCCATTGTATCAACATTGGGAAGTCGTTTCATCAGAAAGGAAGGTGGTATCGGTTCGGGTTTGTGTGTCGGGGAGGGGGGGGGGGTTACATTTCGTTATTGCGAAGGTTCGTTATTCTGAAGGCTCCTTAGTCCGAAGGTACGTTATTCCGAATGTTCGTTATTCCGAGTTTCATTTTCGGATCAACGAACTTGGTGAATGTGGGTGTGGGATGATTTAGGTTTTGGTTAATCGGGGGTTTGTGAGTTGGGGATTTGATTTGAAGAAAGATAGTTATAAATGGTAATAGTATGACAGATTTCGGTAGGATTTGATATTATCGCTCTTAGGATAGATGTTGTTTCGGTTGGGGGGGAGGGTTGGTCGGGTTTTTTATGACTGATTTCATTTTAGATTTGTATAATGTATTTGTGTGTTTTTTTATGTATGCCCTTGTAAAGTAAGAAGGTGTTACATGATCCAAACCAATATATTCAAGGGATAGGTTTGGTAGGGCCCTACATGTCAAAACTTTCTCGTGAAGAAATTGTTAGTAGGGTTGGTCTATAATCGAGTTATCTACGTTGAAGTGAGATTATTTGTAGTATAAATTGACAAATGGATTTGTTTGTGATTCGAATTGCCATTTAATTGTAACGTTTTTGTTCATGTTACACCGAGAATGGGTTGATTTATGAATGATTTGAATGAAATCGATTAATATCAAGGAAAAACAAAAAATGTTGAGGTGGTTTATTTGCATCATGAGGATTTGAGTGTTTGTTGGTGCTTGTTTACAATACGTATGTATTGGCGGTGTGCATATGACAAAGAATAGTGATATTGAAGTTATAGGTAAGACTGATGGAAGAATATGACTACATTGAAAAAATGAACAAAGACAGATAACATTTAGGGAGGGTACCTCCCCCGTATGCCTTTTTTCTTGGTCTCTCTCTCTCTCTCCTAGCCCGTCTCACCGCTTAAATTGACACACCCATACTATTTTGAAATCAGCGGTGCTGTGAACTCTATAAATACGTGCTCATACACGTTGAAGGCATTTTCATTGCCACAGTAGTGCTAGCCTTTAAACAAGGCGACTCGCTCTGCGTGCCCCCGTATAGCGCGTTTACCCCACAAACCTGTACGTTGGCCGGCGAGTGGAGCGAGCCGCCTTTATCCACTCGTTCAGGGATGTGCACTTTTGTCGTTGTTGTTGCTTTATATTCTTTGACAAATTTGCGTACAAATTTGACGCAGAAAATACACACGGCACCAAGGCAAGCCGCGCGCGCTTGCTAACAAATTTATATTCTTTGACAAATTTGCGTACAAATTTGTTAGCAAGCGCGCGCGGCTTGCCTTGGTGCCGTGTGTATTTTCTGCGTCAATTTGTACGCAAATTTGTCAAAGAATATAAAGCAACAACAACGACAAAAGTACACATCCCTGAACGAGTGGATAAAGGCGGCTCGCTCCACTCGCCGGCCAACAGGTTTGTGGGGTAAACGCGCTATACGGGGGCACGCAGAGCGAGTCGCCTTGTTTAAAGGCTACAGTAGTGCCTGCTGCTCAAAAAAGTTTGTTCGCACAAACATCAAAACACAAACACAAACAGACAGGCGTACGCATACAGGCACACGTATACACACAGACAAACAAACCACTACCACTATACAACCACCACACATGCACAGTTTCTACATAATTGTATTATCATACTCCAAACACATACACACACACACACACACACACACAGCTATGCGGAAACTCATACACAAGTCACTTATTGTACGCAACTACAAATCATACACAGCACATACCATGCAGCTCCCAACACACACACACACACGCACACACACACACACACAATACGCATAACTTACCAGTCATACCTATCCCACCAAAGCATAACACCGGAGCAGCCACCCCGAGCCGGGGGGGGGGGACACTTTTTGACGGGGCGACAATCTTTGTCGCAACAACTTTTTTGCCATCATAGATTGTCGCCATCGAGGTCAAACATTGGGAACTGCACAAGCGTCACAGATTGTGGCCAGACGACAATCTTTGACGGGGCGACAATCCTTGACGCCAACTCCGTCAAGGATTGTCGCCCAGAGCCGAGGGCGACAATCCTTGTCGCAACATCCGTCTTTACAATTCAGTCGGGAGCTGCGTGACTCCTCGAAAAAATAAACGCTGGTCCCTATGGGACGTTATCTAACACGTACTGCTATGAAGGTCTCTACATAGTGACATGCTGTGAACACACCTCATCGTGTACATAGCTGCCCCCCCACGGAAAAAAGCAGTAACTAACAAAGCCCACGGAAGAAAGCAGTAACTGACAATTTAGTCTAATCATTCAGACTCTATATAGTTCTTCCTTTAAATTTTTTTCCTAATACCATTTATTTTTTCTACTAATTTTTTTTTAAAAAACAATGTAAACAGCAGTTTCTTCCATAATTTAGGGGAGTAGATATAAAAAGATTGTTTCACCTGTAACTTTACTCTGCCCGCAGGGAATCATTTGACAAGTTGTAGAAAAAGCTTCTTTCTGGAGACTAGCAACCTGGCAGACTCAGCGCGCTCAGAGTGCAGAATACGCGTGCAGCTAGCTGCATGCGCATAAACTCTGCAGCATACAGTACACTAGCTAAACATTGCATCACATCACAGTACAGTCATCACTTGCACAGTATTGCAGGGGTCCGTTTCATGAAAGTCTTAGGAGAGACTTTCTCTCTCCTAAGTCATACTTAGGAGAGACTTTGCTAAAAACCGTTTCATGAAAAAGCTATCGCATAAAGCTATCACATAAACTCGGACTTAGGAGAGACTTTTTCTAGAAACCATTTCATGAACAAAGCTAGCACATAAAGTCTCTCCTAACTTGGCAAAGCTATCACATAAATCTAGGAGTGGTCAGGAGCACTCCTAAGTTTATGTGATAGCTTTTTGAGAGAGCCACTGTATCAAACTTTTGTCTCATTTTGGAGTAATTGACCCTAAATTTGGCATGTGTGACCACTGTCAAAGGTAGATATGCAAGATATCTTTTTCGCTGATATCGCATAATACGTTGTCATGAATGGCAATGGCAAATTTTCACAAAAACATACAAATTGTTGTGGATTGAACTACTGCCCTCAAGTTTTAAAGCAATGCAGTTGAAATTCTGCATAGAATCAGATAAATGTAATATGTAACTACATATTGTGCAAAACACTTTTTTCATGAGTGGTGTGAAAAAAATCTGTTGCCATGGCAACAAGTTTTTCTATACCAATCACACAAAGAAATATGTGAATTGACCTAACTTCCTTAAAATTCTCTTAACATTTGACCAAAAATTTGGCACATGACCATTACAGTATGTAGATGTGCAAAACTTATCTTTGGTTGCTGTTGAACAATCTGTTGCCATGGTAACAACATTTTTTCACTTAAAAGCATACAAAAATTTTGAATTCGCTAAATTTGTCAATCTTTGTGCATATGACATGAAATTTGGCACACATGTGACCGGCATAGTGCGTAGATGTGCAAACTTCATCTTTCGCCATTGTTGAACAAATCGTTGCCATGGTAACAGCAGACTTTGAATGAAAATCATACAAAAATATTGTGGATTCTGCTATCTCTCAGCTTTTGAGCATTTTGCTTGAAATTTGGTACATGTGACCACCATGATATGTACAGTTGTGCAAACTTCATCTTTCAAAGATATAGAACATTGTGTTGCTATGGTAACAGCATTTTCAATGAATATAATAAAAAAGGTGTAGATTCAGTTTACTCCTTCAATATTTGAGCATTTTACTTGAAATCTGGCACGAGAATGCTAAAGTACATAGACTGATGTGCAAATTTCTTCTTTGTTCTTTTTCACACAATGTGTTGCCATGGTAACAGATCATTTTGAATGAAAATCATTCAAAAATATTGTAGATTCAGCTAACTTCCTAAGCTTTTGAGCTTTTGACTTGAAATTTGAAACATATGAAAGTTATACTATGTACTTGTGTATATTCATCTTTCGTTAATACTGAACAGTGTGTTGCCATGGTAACATCATTTGTGAAAATCATAGGACTTTCCAGTTTTTACAGACTTACACAGTTTTTGAGCACTTGACTTGCAATACATATATGACACATGTGACAAACAGATTTTTTTAATTAACAAAACACTTACTTCAATTTTGAACAATGCATTGCCATGGTACAGCTTTTTTCTTTTTTTAATACAACCATATAAAGTTAGCGCTGGTTGAACGAACTCCCTCAGTTGGAGGTGGGAGTAAAAATCACAATGATACTTCTAATTTCAGCAGGTATTCTTTGTTTCGTACTTGGATTTGATTCCTCTCACCTCCCTGATTTCACTCATCAATTGCCACAATGGGAAAGCATTTCATTGAAAGAGGCAGTGTAGGCCGACAATGATTCAATTACACTGTATTTAATTCATTCACTGCTATCAATTTCATACTCATTAATATCAATTCCTCACAATTTAACTACATGTCATGTGATAGATTATATAACTGCACAAACTATTTCACATATTTCATTCTAGTTGCGTGATTCATTAGAAAATCTGATCTTGAAAACATTATTTCATTATTCAATGTCATCATAATCACAGCACAATTATCACAACCACATTGGTGATACTGGTAAGAGTCCTTGTGAAATTATTATCACTCACAGTATTTTCTGGTATTACATTCTACTTGATTTCTACATTAGAAGCTATGCTTGATTTTATCTTTCTAATCAAATAATAATTGCCCGCATAGACATAATTTCTAACTGGGTTACATAAATATTGCCGTCACATGCCTGGAAATAATAACAAATAGAAATGTCGCTATGGCGACTGGTATGCCTCCGCCATGATGCATGATTCTCCTAATAGGTGTAGATAGTGCATGTGGACAATGTGTGATTACATTTTCACAAAAATGGCTAAATATTAAAATGACAAGTTTGTCACAAATGTGTTGAATGCTCACCTTCCTTGACCTAGGTTTAATTGGATGAATAGGAGAGCATGTATTTGGGATTTAAGGACTTTAACTTGACTTTGACCAATTCATACGTTTATGCACTGAGTAATTTCCAAGGTATGGAGAAAAAGTTCAATTTCTGTATTGAATAGAAAATTGTTACCATTTTCATCTGGCTTTGACCCTAAAATTCATAAGATAATCTCTGTCAGGCAGAACATGCATAAATATGTAGAAAGTTTAAAAATAACTTGAGCCACTTCCGAGACATGGAGGAAAAACTTAATTCAGCACTTTCACTTGATCTTTGACCTTTTGACCTTTGAGGCAAAAAAAAAAAAAAAAGATCTTTCCAGAGAATCTCTATTAGGTTATACATGCATACACCAAGTGTAAAAAAATAATCCTGCTGGCATTGCATAAACATGAGGGAAATAGTAAAAATTTTGAAGTGTTGCCCTTGACCTTTTGACTCCTGACCTTTGACCCCATGAACCCCAAATTGTCTAGATAATCACTGTCAGTCAGTACATGTATGTTCCATGAAGATACCTCGAACAATTTCCAAGGTACGCAGAAAAAAGTGAAGTTTTACTATTTTTAATTGACCTTTTGACCTTTGACCTCATGACCACAGACTTTACCAGAGAATCTTAATTGGGTAATACATGAATACACTAAGTTTCAAGAAAATATCTTCAGGCATTGCAGAGATATGGTGGAAATAGTTAAATTTTATGTATGTGACCTTGACCTTTTGACCTTTGACCTTGAGCATGTGCACCCAAAAGTTGATAGGCACAACTTCGCCCCCTAATACACATACATGCCAAGTTTCATTAGGATACCTCAAAATGATTTTTAGTTACGCTTGCCACAAAATTCATTACGGACGGACAGAAGGACGGACGGACGGAAGAACGGACGGACGGACAGAAGGACAGATGGACGGACAACCCGAAAACATAATGCCTCCGGCACCACTTTGTGGCGGAGGCATAAAAACAATGCACTGCAATGTTCACTGATGTATTTATGTTTGGATCACTTATACATCGACAGATTTTTCATAATCATTTGTATTATTTTCATGGTTTATTAATCAAATTATGAAAGTAGCTGAACTTCACACAATGCTATCATTGCAAATATTTTGTAAGCATAAAATGATATGTGTTGCAATCCACCTTCTTTGCACTCTAAGGTTCCCTATATCAGAATATCAATGATGATATTAATACTACTAATAATGACCTTGTCTACTACACAATAGCTTTTAATCATCAAAGATCAGAAATCAGACTCTTATGTGCTGACTGATACAGAATTTGCATTTATCCATTTTAAAATGCTTTCTTACACTTTACAAGGCCCATAAATCTTTCTTTTTTTTTCCAGAGTGCTTCAATTCACCCATTTGCTTTTCACTGAATCGTTTGCACGCTTAATTGTTCTGTTCTGTTTTGTATTGTAATGTTTTTGCTTTTTCTTTTGAAGGGGGATTTTTCTCATTTCTGGTTTGGTTAATACATGTACCTGGCAAAGCACTTATGCCATCACCTATGCCCTCTATGGACTCGTCTATGACAAAACTCAGTGAAATTCATCAGTCAGACTGCAATAGTCTGATTGCAGCTTCATATCTAACACTGCAATTGTGACTCTGTATCACAATATCAACAGAAAGTCACCAAACATGGATTTCTGGTTAAAGGGCTGGTAAAGTTTTGGTTGAGACCTGGTTTCAGATTGTTAACATTTCTTCTCTTTTTTTTTGGGGGGGGGAGGAGGGGTGATATAATAAGAAACCTCTTATGAAATATGAAAGACCATTAATTCAAAGAAGAATTCAATGTTTATTTGATGAAAATTGGTTTTGAAATGTTTGAGATATCCAAAATAAAGGAATCCTAATAAAAGGTGGAACCAACTTTTTACTAGAATCGCTTTGTTTTACTCTGCTTTTGGATATCTCAACCATTTAAAAACTAATTTTCGTCAAATAAACATTGAATTCTTCTTTGAATTAATGCTCTGTAGCACTTCAATAGTGGTTTCTTAGTATCTTGCAAAAAAAAAGGGTCAATCCTGTTTCTGAAAGAGCACACTCTCAGTTTTAAAATGATGTACAAATGAATTCAGATGGACTCTCCTATGTATTTGAATATTAGAAAGAAAGCACACACTCTGCAAAAGCATAGCTAGCAAATAGGTCTGAAGTATGCGGTCTATCTTACCTAGCTATGTTCTGTGCAATAAATGGGACAAAAACCAGGATATAAAACTCTAGAGCAACAATAATGAAGGGATTATCAGATAAAGTTGAAATTAAACATGCCAATTATGTGAACACAAAATAGAAAAGCAGACAGAAAACAATCAAGATGTTGTTAGGTTCTGTAACATTACTCATGTCATTTGCAGCAAGTGCATAAAATTTGAAAATCTATCATGTGTGTAGGTCTAGCGACAATAGACCTATTCTTATTTTCCAAATGATGTCCTGAAAGACATAATATTCGCACTCCATTTTAGGAATTTTTGTTGTGCAAGAAGCTTTTGTCATAAAGATCTATTACAAAATCACCATGACATTTGCATTCATGACTTTCATTACAGTGCTGCAGGTACATGTCAGATTCTCACATCTAATGCAGCCACCCCCCCCCCCCAAAAAAAAAATGTATACATTGTATACCATTAATTTTTGAAGGATTGAATCCACAGCGGTCAAAACCAGCATATGTTATATTCAACCTGTCTGCATCACCTCTGGCAAGCTCCATGCCTTGAGAATCTATATGAAAGAAAAAAGAAAGAAAGGACAAAGGAAATAGAATATGGAAAAATAAACAATACTGGTTACATACTGAAATTTTGTGACATGCAAATCACATCCCCTCTCCCTGACATTATACAGAGTGGTAACATGTGGGTGTACAGTTGAATGAATACACACACGACTACCACACATATCATCACACAGAGCTGCTTGTCAGCAATTTAATATACAGTATATTAGCAACAGTTTAACAGCATCAAGGAAAAAAAAAACAAAGAAAACAAAGAAAATCGTCTGGGTTGTCATACACAAGAATTAGTGTATCGGATTCTTCCTGACGAACAAAAAAGGTGTGACACAGACTCAAAATGAAAATGTGATTGTGACTTAAAACACTCATCTAACATAATGGCATTCATTCATTCATGTCAGTAGAGACTTATTTGACTTTTTTTTTTTTAGAAAGGATTGTAACTTATGTCAGGCAAGCTGGGAGTTCCAAAATAAACAGAAAGATGATTCAATGGGTTATGCAACAAGTCAGCTGCATTGCTATGTCAGTGCATTAATCAACTCTTGTGAGCCGTACTGAATTCCCAATTGTGGCTGATATAGACATAAACATTAAATCAACTCCCAACTGGGGTGTATGAATGCACTAATTTCTTCATTTCTCGTGTGGAACAGTTCACATATAGAGGTGACATTGTTTGTCCACCAAGTCTACAATAATTCCTAAAATAAGAAAGACCGAATTACCTGTAACTGATATGTCATCAACAGAGGTTGCCTTTTTTCAACTGTTATTCAAGTTGTTTATTTTGTAAAATCTTTATACTTTCAAGTTTAATTTGAGAAATGCATACCTGTGTTCTGTTGTAGATAAGATGCTGCTATACAGTTCGTAGTCTAATTGCAGTTTGACTCTGACCTGGGTGAAGTTCAGCTGCAGTTGTCAGTCCCAAGGGCTTGGTGAGGTTCAGCTCTCTTCAGGCCTTTGGGTGTGCAAATATAAGAACAGTTAAATACCACACAAACAGAAACATCGGATGCACAAATGGGATAGTTGGAAAATACTTGAGATGAGTGTACATCTTTGTCAAAACAAGCAATAACAACAAAATGTTCATTAATGAATATCAATTTTGTAAGATATATTATGTGAACGACAAGTTGTAATTGCCAGTTTTCAAAGTTTGAATCACTATGTAATGAGCCCCTGTTAGCAAATTGTAAGAGTATGAGGTAATTTCAGTAATGAATGAGAGGGGAAATTAAAAACAAGCATTCACTTTATTCAGTTGGCAGCAGATAAACCCCCTTGCATTATGGACACTATGGCAAAATAAATAACATTACAATTACTAAATCATATACAAATGGTGAACAGATAGTTTATGACAAATGCCTACCTGATCAATAATCTTTGATTTGCATATAGTTAGAAACTTTGATCATTCATGCATGAAGAGATAAGGTCAAATGAGTATTTTATGGTCATTTCAGACCTTTCTGTGATCACTGAAGCATGACGTGTTATGGTCTGATGATAACGATTAATTTCTTTTGTTTTTATGGAATTTTAAATAGTATCTTGCCATTCTATACATAACTCGTAGCATTTCATTGGGTTATATTCATTTTGACATGACTTAAACTTTGAATTATTAATATCATGGCTAAACCTCTGTACAAACTCTATGGTGGCAACCTTCACTAGAAATTACTTCATTTAAATATTTTTGTACAATGAAAAATGCCAATTGAAATATTAAGAAACCTACATCAAATTCCATCATATTGTGTCACCTATCAAAACATTGAGTGAAACCATATTCAACGAAGCATTTCAGTGATCACTGAAAGGACTGAAAATTACCATAAATGTGCCTACTGGACCATATCTCTTTATACATGAATGATCAAAGTTTGTAACTATATGCAAATCAAAGGCTACTGATCTGTTTTTTACTTGTAGCAAACTATCTGATCACCACTTGTATGATTTAGAAATAATCTCAGTTATAATGTAATTCATTAGGCCAGAGTGTCCAACATGCAAGAGAGGTTGACTAATTTTGCTGCCAACTGTAGATGATCAAGATAACATGATTTCTCAACTTGCTTCAATAGCTAAAAATAATCATTTAAAGGGACTGTACAGTACTGGTTGAGGTGGTTATTCACGTTTTGAACATTTCTAAGTGAGATAATGAGAAACCTCTTATGAAATTTGAAAGAGCATGTAATTTTAAGAAGGATTCAATGTTTACTTGATGAAAATTGGTTTTAAAATGGCTGAGATATCAAAAAAAAGTGATAATAATAAAAGGCGACAGGCCACAACTTTATTAGGCTCTCTTTGTTTCACCTTAATTTGGATATCTCAGCCATTTCAAAACCGATTTTCATCAAATAAACTTTTGATACCATTTAGAATTGCATGCTCTTTGACGTCTCATAGAGTGGTTTCTGAATATCTCGCAAAACGTTATAAGCTAAATCCTCACCTCGACCAGAACTGTACACACCCTTTAACACACCAAATGAAGATGGTGGAATATCCATGACACTGTCACTTGACTTTTCCATTTGCATCTTGCCCCCAGTCCTTAACTCTGAAGTGGATGAAGTTCACATGGTTGTCTGGTCCTTGGCTGTTTGGAGTTTATTCAATATACAAGAACAGTTAACATCTTACAAACAAAACAATAGTGCAGGACATGGTACATTAGAAAGTATGTTAGAGATGGGTGCTTTGCCTTTGCTATAACAAGCTATAGCAATCAAATTGAAAAGCCCTACCATTGATTTTGAAAGACTGAATTCACTAGTATCTACTGATCCATAAGCTGTAAATAGGACTTTTCACAGTTTAAAATGATTAGCTATGTCAAATATTCTTGTTTCAAACATTGTAAAAGCATGAGGCTGTTTTGATACTAGAAAAGGGAGAGGGTAAATAAACAATCATAGTAGGGCCTACAATATTAAGATAACGTGACTGCTAAAGTTTGTTTCAGGAGCTTGATACATGTAGACATGCAGGTACCCCCCCCCCTCCATGAATTATCTTTTTTCAATTGGATCAGTATGTAATATTATACAGATAGTGAAATAAAAAAAAATGCAAAAAACAGTTGTTTCTAGAAGGGTCACTATTCACTGGATAAAAATGTTTGTTTTCAATTACCAAGATGGACATTACAGCAAACATTGTTTTCAATATTTCCTGTCTAACACTATTCAACTAAAAATCAAGAGACAATTTGATGTCCAAATGTAAATAATGTTGCAATTGTAGTATTTGAAAATATACAGATATGTTGTCTGCTAAAATAGTATTATAAGCTAAAATACTTGCATTCTGTTGAAGGTGACCATGCTGATAGATAAGTCTCGATGAAGTTCAGTAGCAGTCTAGCTGTGGAGAAGATGGAAGTTAAGCAGTTTGGTTCTGTGTTCAGTGAAGTTCAGCAACTGACTCTGGGCTTTATGAGATGCAGAAGTCTGATTGTAGCAGTCTGACTGATGTTCCATATCTAACATTATAATTAAAAATGTGAATACAAAATAGAAAATGTGTTTTCAAACCGTTGTTTGATTATACAAGATTTTACACACAATATCTAGAATCTGCATGAAATTTGAAATCAGTTCACATGTTTTTGCAGTTTAAATAATTATATAAAGGACCTTATATTATTTTTTTTTTTGGATGATTAAAAGAGATACTACTAGTATTTGAGTTGTCTCAATTTAACATGTGTAAGCCTATAGTTTGGGGTATTATGACTTCTTGAGGTTCTAGATCTTGTCGATAGGCATCCACGTTGCAAGGTCTACATCTACCTAAGATCTGGAAGGACCAGCTGTACTGTGGCTTCACATTCGGGTTGATCACAGTCACAGCCTGAGATGCAGCCACAGTCTGACTCTGATCATCAACTGTTGTCATGTCATCATCATCAATTAAATTGCTAAAAGAAGTTGTGTAAGCGGTACTAGCATCGGAGTATGGACCTATAGAATCTACTAACTACCTAGATAGATAGCACTATTTAGAAGACCGATTAACTTCCTTACTGATGAGTGATAGGCCTACTTATGTTAATGATAATATGTTTAAGAATACCAAGGCTAAGGGTTCAGTCTGGTTATACTTTTGGTATACATTGGTTAAGTAGTATCTAGGTCAGTAGGCGCTACTCAGGATCACTATACCACTGGATTCTAGATCTATAGACACCTGGTAGTATAGCAGTAGAATTCTAGAGGTTCCATGCCAATGAATTTAGGTAAACATCATTCTCTATCTTATTCTTATACATGCATTGCGATTACAGTGCTGTATGCACTTAGAATTGTGGAAGATAGCTTTCAAGTCTGAACCAAGATCTGAACCATGGTTTCCAATTCATATTCTGTGTAGACCTGGATCTACGTACTACTACTAGGCCCTACTACTACTACTAGATCTAGTTAGTCTAACCACTGTCAGACTCTCCAGATAGTACTACCTGCCCTAACCCCAGAGCACTCCCTGTTAGTTGTACAAAGTGCTTTGCGTTCGGGCTGGTCGCTGTTATCATAACCCCTAACCCCTAGTATTTTACAAGTTTTTGTTGTAGACCTATAGTAATGTTAGATAGTAACATTAGGACTTGTAAACGTAACAATGACACAGGTAACGTACAGCTGGTTCTCTGTAGTGTAAATGCTAACGCTATAAGTTCACGTTAGGGCCTAAATAACATTAGGCTTAGGTTAGGCCCATAATTCCGTTGGACAAAATAACCTCGATTTTCTAGACTGAAAAAAACAACAACAGATTTTTCCTGTCGATTTGACACAAAACGGAAAATTTGTATCACTTCTGAATACTATCCACACAGCTAGTGACAGTGTAATTATTCAATGTTAGACACGTCTTCAAAAATATAGGCCTAGGCCCTAAAATGCAGATCAATTCTTATGAAATTTCCGGTTTCTTCTTCGATCCCTTCACTATTCAGGCCTTAAGTTACCTGCAATTCACCCATACATGAACAAATCGGGCAATTGCTCTCATGAAATATCTGCACGCTATTAACATTTCACTATTACTTGTAGAAGTTGTAGTAGACGCTACCATGCTAAGCTAACTCAGCTGGCCATTTGGTCATTCAAACAAACGGCGATGTGCCTACGTGGGACTATTGTGATAACGCTACTACCGGTAAGATTAGATCTACATCTAGCTAGCCCTTGGAGAATTGTAGAAGATTCGAACAAAAATATATCCAAATAATATAACATTATGAATCCACATGCATTACTTTTCAATTGTAGACAGCTTTAAATATACTCACTAATAGAAATATGTACTGGTAGCGGTGTAGAATGCAACTTAGCCTCTAGGATCCTGCCTCCGTCGTAGATCTGTTGCCTCTGCGCTGTATACACTACACTGTGTGTATACGTGCTATGTCTTTGTAGCGACTGCTCAACGCATGTTACACAATAGGGAGAAAAAGTTAATGATATGCTAATGATATGTTAATTAGTATTACCCTCGAACATGACGATTGAAAAAATTAAAGTCTCTCATAGCTTAGGAGAGACTTCGTGAAAGGGTTTTCACTTCTCTGTGAAAGTCTCTCCTAGCTTAGGAGCGGCTTGGCCATTTTAAGATTTATGTGATAGCTTTTATGTGATAGCTTCATGAAACGGACCCCAGGTCTGGTACAGTCTGAGTGATCATGCCAGTGCTAACCATGCTGTCACACAGTTTCTGCGGTCCAGGCATGCCTGTAAATCTATCATGAATTGCAGAGGAAAAGTCATGGTAGCCATGGCTTTGGCCAGAACCAGAAAATCTAGGTGAGCTGAAAATATATTGAAGGGAGATGAGCACTGGTATTAATACACTAACGTTAGTCTAACGTTAGATGTAGGCCCTAAAGTTAGGTCTACCAGATCTAACGTTACAGAGTAGTTCTAGAGTCTAATCTATTGTTAACTGTTTAGTGTTAGACAAAATGTCAGTAGGCCCTATAGGCCTAATCTAAAGTAATAGATCTAGGTCTAGCACTAACATTGGGCATAGATCTGTAGTCTAGCTTAAGTGTAACGTCAGAGTTCGACTAGGATCACTTTATTGTCTAGTCCAGGGTCATGTGTCAGGGGCCAGGCCGGGCACTCCTAAGTTCAATTAGGGTAGGCCTACATGTACCTTATTTTTACACAGAATGCCATTCAATCGACAAGACCTAGTCTAGGTCTAGCGTTAGGTCCTAGATCTTATAGATCTAGACTAACCAGAAAGTAGAACTTTATAACCTGGTGGTGGTAACAATTCTCCTCCTATGGTCATGTGACATGTGCAGTTACTGCTTTTTTCCATGGGGAAAACAGCAGACTCCTGGCCGTCTGCAGTTACTGCTTTTTTCCGTGGGGAAACTACCCAGAATCAAGGGTGAGCCACCGCAGTAACTGCATTTTCCTAAATATCATTTAAAAAATAACGGAAACATAATTTTTTCCTAGGTATTGTTAGACAACTAGGTATGGTGCATAATCATACCACAAAATTATTTTTGAATGTTTCTGTGTTTTTAAAGAATCTGCAAAAAACACAAAATCGCATTTATCTCAGCTCAGCAGCTATGCAGTTACTGCTTTCTTCCGTGGGGGGGGGGGGGGCAGATAAACAGATGATATTCGTTCCGAGTGCGTTATGATTTTTAGTTTCCATCGACGATATTCAGAGTCCAGTAATTGACGCTGTGAATTGGTTATTCACTATGTGGAAGGCGATAAAGTTTCAGCTTTAGTTTAAATTTCAGTGGGTTTATTTTTCTCCACTTTTACAAGTCATGATTGAAAAACCTATAATGTTCACATAACGTACAGACAAGTGTACTCAAAAGAAATATATATGATTACGTGTATAAAACGTACATTATTATGTAACCGTGCATCACAAAACGAGCAAAAAGTAGCACACACTGATTTTGTGTGTGGACAGAAAATACATGAATTGGGTCAACCCAGCCGATTTTGACTTTTTCATATTTTCTGAAAGAGCAAGTCTTCGTTTACATTATGCTGAAATTTGGGATCATAAAACGGGCAGGAAAGAGTGTTTTTTAGCAGTTTATCTCGAATATTTTTTTGGCAGCATAGTGTGATTAAGTGTTTTTTTTTTTTAAGTCCCCTTTTCATTTCTTAAAAACCTTGTAGACACTTTTCACTTTCAACTCCTAAACCTTTTGGAAGGATGATGCTAATACTTTGAAAGTTGGCAATAATCAATGACAGAATGTGTTAATAAGGCATGCTTAATTTCAGTTTAATCTGATAATCCCTTCGTTTTTGTTACCCCGGTGGTTTACATCCTGGTTTTTTTTCCCCATTCATTGCACAACCAGCACGGCTTGGTAAAGATTAAGCGCTTGAATAGACACTGTACATCAGAGCCTCTTTTCTCAGTTCAATCTTTTCCTGAGTGTGTGCATTGTTTCCAATGTTTAGATAGGTTAGGAGAGTCCATTTGATTTGAGTAAAACATTTTAAAGCTCAAAGTTTGCTCTTTCAAAATATGCTCTTAACTGATATTTCATGTCTGGCGACTTGTGTGTGCGTGTGTGTGTGTGTGTGTGTGTTTTGTGGTGCAGAGTCACATTATAACTTATAGGGGTCCTTTACCTTAGATTGTCTTTAGGTATAAAGGGAGCCTACAGGTGGAGACCATTATCAATGAGTGGCCACTGTGCAATGTTGTTTCTCACAATGTTCCTTTATCTTCTACTGAATAAACAAAACATATACCCACAAATTAAAAGAAAAATAATCTTGATCATGCAAATATTTTCACTATCACTTAGCCGACGAAGACAACACGAGAGGAACATAACAATTGAACCAAGAAAGAGATAGCGGAATGGGGACGAGTTGACAGAAGAAGAGAGATATAGTATACTATGTAAAGAAGTTCGGAGCTTAAGCTAAGCATTTTGTATTAATTATTTAAAAGAGAGAAAGAGATCCCAGTAAAGCCAAAATCATCATTAAATTGTTCCCCGAACTAGTTAAAGAACAACAACAGCAACACATGTTTGTTTTGGTTGGGGTAAGCATTTTGCAGGGAAGCAGATTTGGGGCCACCACTCACATGACGGCAACAAAAACTAAAGTGTTGTATTATTTGCGTCGTTTCCGGGCGCTATAATCTTTCTATACAGCATTTGTTGTCGAAGCATGAGTAGGACAGTGCTCATTTTTTCCCCTTTTGTTACTGTAAATAGACATTGTAGGGACATTATACTTTGTAATATGGATATCGTTCAAATTATATTACTCGAGCTTCGTGCCTATTTCATGTTAGGGGCCTGTGTTCGTTTCATATTGTCAATAACGTCATGAATTAACAACAGTGAAATGAATTTATTATCAAAATCCAGTCAATACCAAACAGATCACTGTTCACCACGTTAAACACGAGTTGCAATGGTGAAAAAAAAAAAACACAACAACTCTAGAGATGTTATCCCACGTGTTTGTGGTGGACATAATTAATTTCGCCAATTCAATTTTCGTTATAATTCATGCTATTAAAACCATTAAGACCTACTGCATTTCCGTTGTTTTTAATCCATGTATTTGTTTTTTTTTTTTTGGTTTTTCTTTCAGAGAAACATCCGATTATCACGGTATCTAACAAGAACGAATATGCCGATGCTGAGGCCGTTCGTCAAGAAATATCCAAGATCTGGTGGAAAACCTGGCTGTTTGAAAACTATACCCAAGCAGATAATGAGGAAGACGTTGAGAAAGACATTGAATATCTAGAATTTCTCTGGGACACACTCGAATGGTGCGATTTGACGCTCCATTTGGATCGGTGACTTGCCTACGTATAAACCTATGACTGTCATATCACACCATTCAGAAAATATTTCCTTAGATTATGTCCCAATGCCAAATGGTTTTGCTTTGCTTATATATATATATATATATATATATATATATATATATATGTATATATATATATATGTGTGTGTGTGTGTGTATGACCCTGCACCACAAAACAAACAAAAAATTGCCAGACATGGATTTTTAGTTAGGCAGATTCTAAAAGAGCAGACTCTAAGCTTTAAAATGATGTATAACTCAATTCAAATGGACTCTCAATTCAATTCAATTCATTTCAATTCAATTCGGTTTTATTTCAAATCAAAAGAAGCATAACAGTTAGTCCGCAGACTAATAGTGTCATGCGTACAGAATAAAAATACATGCATGATTACAGAACATTCACAATCCAAGAAAAAAATCAAAAAGTTAACAAACCTATTAAATTCATCAGTCATACCAATATCATACAAAGCGTATTCCTTATAGTCCCATTATTACACATTACATTTACACAAAATTAAAACTGTATTACACATGTGGTGATATTGCTGTAAACATAGATGCAGACATTCAAAAACAGACAATATACATGTACTATGGCTAGAGCAGTATAAATTTCCACATGCAACGTAACGAATAAAAAAAAAACAACAAAATTAAATCAGCGGATGTATAGTGCCATATATGAAAAAACGAAAATACGACAGTTCATATCTTTGAACAATAAAACAAACAGAGATTGCACTGATATCAAATCACCTTTCAGCACTATATATCATTAGTATCAAATTACTATTGCACTGCACTTCAGAAAAAAAATATATATATATCACATGGTGGGAGTATGAAATTGGGCATACCATGTAGGTAAACTGTACACATACACTTACAACAGGGAATACATGTGTGTATATCATAACAAATTTAAAAACCATGAGTCCAGAAAAAAAAAAATAAATGAAACATGCCCCTTTTACTAAAATATTATCTTCATCAACATAACCATACACAGATATACGCTCATAACTATATATAATAAACAGGTGTATCATGTACATACATATAAACAGCGTAACCTATCTAAATGTTGGAAAGAAAGCACACACTGTGGAAAAGTGTGTAACTGAGAAAAGAGGCTCTGAAGTAAAGAGTCTATTCAAGCGCTTAATCTTTTCCAAACCACGCTAGCTGTGCCATGAAAAGGGAAAAAAACAGATTGTTAAACACCAGAGCGATAACAATGAAGTATCAGATTAAGCTTAAATTAGGCGAGCTTTATCAAAAACATTTTTCCATGATTAATGACAACTTTCAGAACATTAGATTTATCCTTTCAAAAACTATTAGAGTTGAGAGGGAATATATTGTACAGGTATTTTAAGAAATGGAAAGTGGACTCTATTAGAAACATTTAATCACACTGTTCTACAATAAAGTGTTTGAGAAAAAAAAACTGCTAAAAACACAGTTTCCTTTTTGTTTCATGATCCCAAACTTTAACATAATATAGAAGAAGACTTGCTCTTTCAGAAAATATGAAAAACTCAAGGTTGACCCATTTCACATATTTTCAGTCCTCACACAAATTCACTGCGTGCGAATTTTTGTTCGTTTTGTGATGCACGGTCAGATATATATATATATATATATATGAAGAGTTTGTCCGCAAAAAAACCGATAAGTCCATTTTTTAAGATTTGTCATAAGTACAAAATAATACATTTTTAAATGATATATTGGTCACTACATATAAAGGTACATTTTTGAAGTTATGGTCAAAAGAATCAAATATTTTCTTATCATTCTCTTTATATTTCTTGACCTTTAATCGCAAATATCTCCATTTGGCAAATATGGACTTATCGCTTTTTGCGAACAAACATATGAAGAGTATATATATATATATATATATTATAAGTACATACATATACTATATCACGATTATGCCTGATATATATAATGGATACATGTGCATTGTACTATCATTTCTGGGCACTTTATTGTTCCGCGGAGGAATACGTAAATAAAGAGTTCGACAAGATGACCGACATCGACCAAACACCTTGTTTGAGAGTCTGGGTATTTTTGGTGGTTATGATGGTTCGTTAGGCCAAGTTAACCCCCCCCCCCCCCCATAACAAATTGGGGGCACGTCACGAGAGTTCGGCAGGGTTTCTGCGGACTATAGTGATTTGGTCGGGCTTGAAATGATCCCAGGAGTGATTTTTCTTTCTCGCTTGGCCGATGAATTTCGGCCAGTAGCGTGGTATAGCGCTCTAGGCCATTTCGTGGACATGGGCGATACAGTTTACGTCGCGAAATTACGTACAGTACTGTATGTAGTGCATCGTGATCGTTACAGTTTAGGCCAACTGTATGTGCAGGTGTTACGATTTGAGAAAGCATGGTGCGTTTATGGCGTAGTGTGTGTGCACGGAGATGGACGCGGAGTGATGTTATACATTTTGATGCAAATCGGTCGTCTTTCGGTGTTTGCGTGAGGAAGCGCACGGTCGTATTTCTTTCGGGATCGAAAGGGTTAATTTGGCACGTGCGCAGTGTTGAGGATGGTTTAGTCTGGTTATACGCTGCGTGTGTGTAGTGTCTCTGCGTGGAAACGTTGGTTAAACGTTAGTTCCGTACGTGGTGGTTCGTGTGTGGTTTTGTATGTTTTTATTGAACAATAATAACATATGTACAAAAATAGGTATTTAAAACACACGACGTAACAGAAGCACTGAAAAATAAGACATAAGAAAGAAATAAAAGAGAGAAAAAAGAAAAAAAAAATAACACAGTCACAGTTAAATTAAAATATGCTGACCCGCGGCTATCCACTATGATGTATCGTGAACTACCAATATTCGGGCCTCCCCCCAGGATGACCGGCAACCCGACCACTAACCGACTGATTTACTGCTCGGACCGGAACGGCCGGGGCAGATTCCATTGTCTTGCGTTACGTATTTTTAGAAGGTGATGTCTCACCTCCCTGCACTTACACATACCAGGCACCTCCCTGCACATACCATAGACCTAACAAACATGCAGGAGATTGACCACCACACTCATTACTTGGGAGGCATGCCTCCCTGCTTATACAGTCAGACCATTATGTTATGTTACTCCCGCACGCACTGCGCACGGGGCTGCTTCGTGCGGCTGCGTGCAGGCTCGTGCGATCTCGCACGGGAGCGTATGGCTCCGTGCGCCCCTGTACGCGCCCGTGCGTAGTCGTGCACCTCCGTGCGGATCTGCACGCCCCCGTGCAGATCCGCACGCCTGCGTGCGGATCGATACTCCCTCGCACGCTGTCGCACGGACCCGTGCGGGTCGGGCGCACGGACCTGTGCGGCCTTGGGGTGCGATTGCTCACGGCCCCGTGCCGCCAGTGCTTGGTTCCCGCATGATCCCATCTCACCTCCCTGGTTCCCGCAGTGCTTACACGGTACGTGTGTATCAGGTGTATACCCCGTGCGAGTCCATGCGCCATTCCCCGGTCGACAGTTTCAGCGCAAGCTTGAAATGAGACGATTCCCGACAATACAAGGCTTGTTACTTGCGCCAAGGAGCTTCAAACCCTTGCTTACGCATTGCCAGTTAGTCGGCAAGCCGAAAAACCCCGTCTAGAATATCCAAGTTCTCGCACGGGTGACATCGAGTTGACCCCGCAGATCATGATCACTAAATTACGTTTTCACATGATTTTTTTTTTTGACAGGTTAAGGCTAAAACCTGAATGCAATATTGTTTACATTTTCCAAGAGTGACATGAAAGGTCATCGACTTCGTGCATAGCTAATTCATTACCGATGTCCCGGAAATAATGGGTTCACATACTCGTCTAAAATTCCCCTAAGAGTCTTCTTTTTCATTGTAGGGCACTAACGAACGCATACCATGTAAAAGGAAACGAATTATCCAGCTATAAGATGATACCTAAGGTGTAACGTGATGATTAGATGGGTCAGCAGCGCGCGCCAGCTGAAATCATAAGGATATCATTCCTTTACTCGGCACGAAATCGCGAAAATATTGTACTGTCCCACATATAGAAATTGACGTGTTCCATGGATGCCCTTTGTGTGTTATGAGCGACCCCAGCGTAACTGACATGGTCAATTATAAGCGTCTACTAGCTGTGATATACTGTGCTTGTGTCTGTCGGTGGGCATTATGTACAAGTAGTCTATTGCCTCTTGCTTGGCCTCTCTCTCTCTCTCTCTCTGTCTTCTCTCTCTCTCTCTCAACAAGTCATGAATTCACTTAACCCATCATGCCTAATCGAACTACGACATGATTGAGGTAACCGCGCCTTTTCATTCTCATAGTCAAAATCAAACTAATTCTTTACATAATTTAAAAAAAAAAAATCCTCATGTAATTTCTCAAAATACTCAAAAGATGGCCTCAGTCAAAACTTTCTACAAAGATTGCATACGGCAATCTTTACGGCCTAAACAATTATTTTAGAGCTATTAGTTCACCCTGTGACGATGACTTCGATTGCGTTTTGAATTGTACCGAACTACTTTCAACACAACTATTACCTTTATAGTTCGATTGATGAACTAGTCTTTTGAATTCATAGCCGACATTCGTAATCGTAAGCATACAGTAACAAAATACTGTCAATAACAGTTGGAAAAAGCAAATGCTATAATAATAGCGCGAAATACACGAGTAACGATCATCTTCATACATTCTAATTCCCAAGTGATGTCGCTTCGAAAATGACACATGGTTTGATTACTGCTTCAAGCAAAGAAAAGGAAAAGGAATGGGATATACTTCCAATGATAATATCACGCCGTACAAGGCATTCCACTGTATTCGGTAATGTCGGTTACGTTTTTGTGCGCTTTACATACGGAAAATAAAAGGCAGATTGATGCTATTAAATCCTAACACAACACATTCAAATGATTTTTTTTTTTTGAAATAGACCGTGTACAATGTAATGCTTTAGTATTCGGTTTAAAACTTTAAATTTGCGAGTCCTTTATAAAGTTATATGGGTTATTACATTATCAAGCAAAAATTACAGTACTTTAAGGATTCGGATTTGCTCAGAAGATTAACAATGCTATCTTTGGCAATACAGTGTAGTTTGCAACAGAGACAATCCGCGTCAATAGATATACAATGTAATTCTGTTTTCATAAATAGAAAGGGAAACGTAAATAAGTCAACTTTATAAATTCAATTAGCTTTCTCACCAACTGAACTTGATTTGATCTGCCGTGCATGATATCGCTGTGTGTTCGTTTAATTCTATGATATTGTTTAATTTGATATTGTTTAATTGGCACGCGTGTTTTTTTTTTTTTTTTTTTTTGCAGAATATTTCAGGTAAGTATAATTCATTGAAGCTAATAATGTTTGTACATAATATGACCTGTTCGTTGTTTTGTATTTTCATTTTTATAATATATCACGTGTCCGTTATCTGATTATGACTTCGAAAATATGACAACTGTTTAAATGCGGAGTATGTACTGGAACACTAATGTCTCCCACCAGTATAGACAAACTAATTTCTAGTCGTCTATCCCCGCTTGAAATGGAAATGAAATTACACACACAAAAAAAAAAGGAGAAATAAAACGAAGTTCAATTTTCAGCAGATTTCAACCGTTTTGTTTAGTGCCTGATACATGTAATGGACAAAATTCTTTAGCGCATAAGCAATCACACAACTTTTGGGAATAAATGTATGTCTTAATGATTGTATCTTATGGAAGAAATCTCGTCTCCCCACCTGAATTTTAGCTTCTTCTTTTTCAAGCTTAAGGGAAAGAAATAGTTGAACATCAATCGCAATCATAAAGAGAAGCCACATTATTAAAAATAAACACAGGAGTACCGAGACGCACTACGAAATAAAAACTGGCCTTTTATCACTATTGACAACGTATGACAATGAAATGCTTCCTTTTGTTGGGGGGGGGGTTATTGATTACTCTGAAGGTTCATAGATCACAAAATTAATATGGTTCGCTATAAGCTTAGGTTCGTTAAGAAAAAAAAAAATAAACAGATAAATGCGTTCCTTTTCCGGTGTTTCCTTTACCCGAAAGTAATCAAGCAATCACTTATTTCAGTATAAGATTTGTGAATACAAAACGACACGAGGACGGCCTTTCAAGTATTAATTCCGAATATAATTGTAAATATGATTATCGGTCTATACTCAACTTCTCAAATGCAGAAAGATTACAACTGTAAATGTGGTGTTCTGTAAAAAAAAATAAATAAAAAAATAAATAAATAAAGATAGGTTTAAGCTACAAGTTAATGGTTCTTTATTTGCTATGGTGTCACAAAAGTGACCGAGAATAAGAAGTACTATAATTTTTAATTGATATGATACAATCATAATTATAAAAAACAACATGAAGCTGTCAGGCCTCTACATCAACATTTGCTTCTGATACGTATAGTATAAATTATGTGCAGCTTTGGCAAGCGCGATAAAAGCGATAAATAATGTGGACGCAACGCCTGTAAGGGAAATGTGCCTAATATGGCGGGAAGTCAGAATGTTACGGCTGGCGTTTTTTTTAAAGACGGCACAGATTGGGGCATGGCGCGTGTTAAACCTATGGGAAAAACGTTGGGTTAGGGTTTATGGTTATGGTTAGGGTTAGGGTTAGGGTTAATCAGGGTTAGGGTTAGGGTTGGGGTTAGGGTTAGGGTTTGATGGTTAGGGTTAGGATTAGGATTAGGGTTAGGTTTAGGGATAGGGTCCCCAATCTGTGCCGTCTATAAAAAAACACGCTTACGGCTGTATACAGCTGCAGCAGAGCAGGCACGAAAGCAGTCGTTGATGCTCTGCAACATTACGACCATGTGCATTATTAGAGGGTTTTTAGTACACACAAAGAACACGATCTGAGAAGACGACTATCGTTAATTAACTTCATTAACTTTCTCTGCTGATGCTGTCTTTTGAATCCCCGCCTACAATGGGTTCTCAGGTTCTATTCACTCTAGTAGTCCATGGGCCAGGCCAGATATTGGTACCATCTGAGGTGGCAATACCTTTTTGGTGTCATTTTGTTTGTCGGGTATAGATATGCCTATCAAGCTATGATAGCATTTCCAAATGAGTAGCTTAGTCAAAGTAAATGAATTTTAAACCAATTTGGTCTCGTTGTTATATCCTTCTACTTCTGAATCGAGACCAACCGCTATACAAAGAAGAGCGCTGTCTTCTGTACACCTGTATGTTCACATGTGTTCTGTTGTAAACGCGGTGCGCCTAGTCTTTATTCAAGGCAGCGAAGGGAATATCCAAGGGTTATGATGTCCACGGCGCTTAGTCTAATATTCAAGACGGCGAAGGGAATATCCAAATCTTATAATACAGTGTATATCCCTTTATCTAAAAACAACAACAACAACAACAACAACCAATTTCTCGTGAATTTTAGCGTATTTTTCAATTATTTATCATTTTCCGCTGAAAACGCTACGGTGAAAACGTTAATACCATGCCAATGTCGCTTTATTTCCATTCAACAATGAAAGATTATGCAAAAACAATGTACCGGTACACTACAATACATTATAGTTAATAATGTTGTAAATGAACAGAGTGATTTTTGTTTATAACTGATGTATTTGTTGAGAGGGTGGTATAAAAACAGTATAGATAATCCCTTTTATTAGGAACTTTAGATATGATAACGGTACATTGTTCTAGATAAAGACTAAGCGCACCGGTGACAGCTATGGACATCATAACCCTTTAGATATTCCATTTGCTGCCTTGAATAAAGACTAAGCGCACCGCGTTTACAACAAAACACCTGTGGACATACAGAAGGCAGTGCTCTTCTTTGCATAGCGTTAGTTTCGATTCAGAAGTATAGGGATTTAAAAACGAGACCAAATTGGTTAAAAAATCATTTATTTTGACTAAGCTACTCATTTGGAAATGCTATCATAGCTTGATAAGCGTATCTATGTCCGACAAACAAAATGACACCAAAAAGGTTTTGCCACCTCGAGTGGTACTAACAACCCATTTTCGGCTCTTGGCCCATGGACTATAGGTATTGGTACTTGCTAAACGCATCTCCTTTAGTTTCCATTGACAACAACATGGGAGGAGAATGGAAGCGATCAAGGCCCTCGCTAAAAGACGCTTGTTGTAATACGCATTGCGTGCCTTTCTTTCTACTGTTTCCTATTGTTTGTGAGTTAAAAACTTGCGGCAACTAAGTCACCGCAGCCGACCCACAACGCTTACCGACTCATTCATGCGGCGGCAGCGGCACGGACACAAACGCACTTCAGTTTACATTCGGGCTGCCGTATTGGTTAGAATAGTTAATGATAGAACTGTCGTGCGATTGGGTCATTAGGGACTTTTCGATTTGCACGTTGAGCCAGGCGTCACCCTGTTATGACGTAGTTTTTACGTACTGCGCATGCGCGAGTGTCGACCCTCGGCTCATCGCACAAAATAGGGAGTTTTCGATTGGGTGAACGAGAAGGACGTGCCGCCGAGCGCAACCGTACGTCAAGGCGTCACGTCTGTACGTTGACCAGCTGCTAAAACACATTTCGATTTCGGGCGCCGGCGTCACGTCTCGTGGTGTGTGCAGGAGGCAACCAGGCCCTGTGCCTTGCGTGCATACAAGCGGAATTTGTGACTCGTTTCTGTACTTGTAATATTTATTTTGTCTTTGACTAGATGCGTATCCTGGGAGGAATTATGTGGATTTTAAAACATGATGCATGGTAAGACTACTAGGCAAATGCACTGCTGCACTAGCCAAGCCAAAAGCACCAAGATCTGTTTGCGTACAGCATTACGTGTAAATGCATGTGTGGGACTACGGTAGGCAGTTGCAAAGTGCGAAACAGTGAAAACGGGCAAATAAAGTAGGTACCAGAGGCTGTAGTTTGTACGTCAGCGCTGCTGCTGTGACGTATCAAGATCATAAGCTTTCATGTATTTAGAATATAAAAATTCTCTCGAAAGAAAAAGGAAAACAGGTGAACTGAGCACGGATTTCCCGAGAGTCATCGTGCTCTTTCGCACGATACTCAAGAGGAGTGTGACGTCATAGCAAGGTGGGTTGAGCGCGGCGCAACCGATTTGGGTGGACGGTGAAAACCGGGGTTAACGCGTTCGAAATTTGTGCGATGAGCCGAGGGTCGACACTTGCGCATGCGCAGTACGTAAAAACTACGTCATAACAGGGTGACGCCTGGCTCAACGTGCAAATCGAAAAGTCCAAATTCATTAATTTCGAACGCGTTAACCCCGGTTATCACCGTCCACCCAAATCGGTTGCGCCGCGCTCAACCCACCCTTGCTATGACGTCACACTCCTCTCGGGTATCGTGCGAAAGAGCACGATGACTCTCGGGAAATCCGTGCTCAGTTCACCTGTTTTCCTTTTTCTTTCGAGAGAATATTTATATTCTAATTACATGAAAGCTTATGATCTTGATACGTCACAGCAGCAGCGCTGACATACAAACTACAGCCTCTGGTACCTACTTTATTTGCCCGTTTTCACTGTTTCGCACTTTGCAGCTGCCTACCGTAGTCCCACACATGCATTTACACGTAATGCTGTACGCAAACAGATTTTGGTGCTTTTTGGCCTAGCTAGTGCAGCAGTGCATTTGCCTAGTAGTCTTACCATGCATTATGTTTTAAAATCCACATAATTCCTCCCAGGATATGCATCTAGTCAAAGACAAAATAAATATTACAAGTACAGAAACGAGTCACAAATTCCGCTTATATGCACGCAAGGCACAGGGCCTGGTTGCCTCCTGCACACGCCACGAGACGTGACGCCGGCGCTCGAAATCGAAATGTGTTTTAGCAGCGGGTCAACGTACAGACGTGACGCCTCGACGTACGGTTGCGCTCGGCGGCACGTCCTTCTCGTTCACCCAATCGAAAACTCCCTAGTATCTTACACATCCAAGCTATCGCCATATACGGTAGTGCGTGCGATTGAGCGTAAACGCCGTCGCTAAGCAGGACTGTTGTATTGTTTCGTCCCGTGAAAGAAACAGGTTGTTAGCTTGAACGTAGGCCGGACTTGTTATTGTTAATATTGGCCTTTTAAATAGTTCAATTTCATATCGAAATTCCGAGCTAAAACGCTGCAGTATTGATGGTAACGCGTAAACAAGGAAATGTGCTGAAGTGCCGAAAACTGTAACTACGACCAGCAGCCTCATACGCATCTACGCTGCCCTATACGCATCTACGCTGTGCGTGTGGGGCTGCCAGTCGCAGTTACGAAAACTGGCACCCTAGCTGTATATACCACAACAGCGTAATTCAAATTATTTTGACTGAGTGAGGATGACAATAAATGTGTGTAATCAAAAAAAAAAATATATATATATATATATATATATATAAATATATATCATACATAATGTATATGGTTGGAAATAAAAGAAATATGGATATATAATGATAGAATTTAATCTTTTTTAAATGAATAATAATGATTGAATCATAGGGAAATATAGATATTATATAGTCTGGCAAAAATAGTCAAAATTATGACTAATTGCCATTAAACCTAAAACAACAACAACAACAACAACCCATCATTCTTTCTTAACCCGTTTGTGTCTCGAGTATAATCGGGCTGACGTTTTCCAGGCTGTGGACTAGACCCGAGTATACTCGGGCTGAGCGAGTGAAATGAAAACGCATTCTTAAACTTAGAATTTCACCAACAATTCGATGCCTATGTTAAAAATGAATTATATTTTCTGGGACTACATACATCAAAGTTGCCATCTGTGTACATTTTGTGATGATTGGTCATACATCATGTCTATAAACAAGCAAAATATCGGCAAACATGAGTGAAATTTTCACGACATTCAGACCTTTGCAACGGTTGGGAAACTGACCAATGACGAGCAACCATCCGCACGCTCTCGCGATCTCATTTGCATCGTTATGCAAATTGCCACACTCGAGTGAAAAACGTTCGTGCGGCGGTCAAGAGCATTGTGTGCACGCACCTACCTTATTAGCACACATTTACATGATAAAGAATTGTGGCATACTACGTCGTATATATCAGTAATGTTACGGATTTTCTATGAAAGCCATCTCAGCACGGCGACCTGCTTACCATACTGGCATGAAATGTTGGCCTTCTTCTGCTGCCGAGTCCTGGGATTTACCAAAACTCGGCAAATTGCATGAAGTCAAAAGTAAAATCTTTAGCGTGTCCCTGCATGTTGTGTTGATGTTTTTGTGTGTTATCATGACAACAATGTTACTTATAGTTGTTTGAAGGGTTTTACCGTCATGAATAATATTCTGATTATGTCATAAAATCGTTAAAAGAAGACAACTTGGCCCGGAACAAACCTAGTACAGGATGTATGGCATACAAACAACGCAGTCGATTGTGCTACTTCATCGAAGTCGTATATTCATTATGGCGTAACACAGCGTCACATGTGCACTTGTTTTGGGCGAAAATATTTTGAATAGACCTGCTGGCAATTTGAGTATCAGGTTACATTGTATCTATATGAATAGACTGGATGCAGATACAAAAACACTCCTAGATAGACCCTCTCTTTGACGCAATCTAAAAGGGCAGGGGATTAAGAGCATAATAGAGAAGGTCATAGGTCGATTACTGGCAGTCTCTTTTTTTTTTCTGTACCGGTCCATATAGAATGGATGTTAGTGATGTGGTTCGGATGTATTACGTAACCATAACTTGGTTGGGAATCGAATGTGCAAGTTCTCATGTGCATGTTCCAAACATTTATCTATTATAGAAATTAAAATACAACGAAACACGGCTGCAATAAAGCGAATAAACAAGACACATCGCACAAATTTTCTCTCATACGCTTATAGCATTTGGAGAAATTGTCTATGAAAATAACGATCGGTATTTGATATCTGCAACAGTTAAAAAAAGTATATTACATAAAATTATATCCCATATTACGTTGAAAGTGACAATAGTGATTTCGTCTGTGTAGCCTGTTTCTATATTTTTGTATGAATTCTTTATAATATGCTTCTTTTCAGCCGCAGTCGCTCGATAAATTATACAAAATGTTTAGAAATCTGGGTCTTTAGTTCATTTGTTTCGTAAGTTTATAAGTCTAAATGATTTTGCAATCATTGAGTTGCAAGGATATTAGCCATACGCGAGTGGTTGTAGTTCAATCCATTTTCAGTCAATCGGATATGACAACTTATACAAAAAAGAAGAAGAAAGTATCTATTTTTTATTCAAATTTGTAGAAAGTGGTCAAAATTTGCAAAGCGCTTATTCAATTCTGCGAAAGACCGAGATGTGATTATGGAGCCCTTGTGTAACACTCGACTTCTTGGGAGTAAGGTATTTCGAGCAGTAAAAGTACGAAATTAACTTCTTTTTAACTGATGTAAATAATGTTTAATCGCTATTACTAAAGTGGTTTAAGCACTTATTGTGCATGTGTCTTCTCTCTATCTCTGAATTTAGGTACATGTTTTCATTCGAATTCGAGCCGAAAAATGGGTTGTTAGTACCACTCGAGGTGGCAAAACCTTTTTGGTGTCATTTTGTTTGTCGGGCATAGATATGCTTGTCAAGCTATGACAGCATTTCCAAATGAGTAGCTTAGTCATAATAAATGAATTTTTAACCAATTTGGTCTCGTTGTTATATCCCTATACTTCTGAATCGAAACTAACCGCTATACAAAGAGGAGCGCTGTTTTCTGTATGTTCACAGGTATTCTGCTGTAAACGCGGTGCGCTTAGTCTTCATTCCAGACGGCGAAGGGAATATCCAAAGCTTATGATACAGTGTATATCCTTTTATTTGAAAACAACAACAACAACCAAAAAAAAAAAAAAGAGATTCCTCTTGAATTTTACCGTATTTTGCAATTATTTATCATTTTCCGGCAAAAACGCATGTGTGAAAACGCTAACACCACGCTGATGTCGCTTTATTTTCATCCAACAAAAAAGGATATACAAAATGCAAAAAACAATGTACCGGTACACTACAATACATTATAATGAATAATATTGTAAATAAACAGAGTGATTTTAGTTTAAAATTGATTTATTTGTTTAGAGGGTAGTATAAAAATAGTATAGATGATACCTTTTATGAGGAACTTTAGATATGTTAACGGTACATTGGTCCAGATAAAGACTAAGCGCACCGCGTGACAGCTGTGGACATCATAACCCTTTGGATATTCCCTTCGCTGCCTTGAATAAAGACTAAGCGCATCGCGTTTACAACAGAACACCTGTGGACATAAGGAAGACAGTGCTCTTCTTTGTATAGCGGTTAGTTTCGATTCAGAAGTATAGGGATATAAAAACGAGACCAAATTGGTTTAAAAAAATCATTTTTTATGACTAAGCTACTCATTTGGAAATGCTATCATAGCTTGATAAGCATATCTCTGCCCGACAAACAAACTGACACCAAAAAGGTTTTGCCACCTCAGGTGGTACCAACAGATACAGATATTTTGCCCGTATATACAATCTAAAAAGATATTGCCATAACATAGATAGGCAAACCTGACCGGATGTAACATTACATTTCGATTGCTAAAGTGTGATCGGATTACCATCCATCAAAAAGAATTTAGAAGACCATCATATTTCTCCCCCACCCTCTTTGATCTCTCTCCCTCTCTTTCCAGTTATCGGATATCCAATTCTTTGATTGAATAGTATCATTAGTGAAGATCACTTCTCGATGATGCTTTGCCTGTATTATATATATATATATATATATATATATATATATATATATATATATATATATATATATAATACATATACATTCATCGAACAACATTTAGAAGACCAGCCTATTTTTATCCCTCTCTCTTTCTCTCCCTTTCAATCTTTCTTCTCATCGCATAGATTCCAGTATTTCGCCTGAAGACCGGAAGACCTCATAAATGTTCTATCAAATAT
This sequence comes from Diadema setosum, assembly GCA_033980235.1. NCBI lineage: Eukaryota > Metazoa > Echinodermata > Echinoidea > Diadematoida > Diadematidae > Diadema > Diadema setosum. The sequence goes on from CM067074.1 coordinate 25,356,838, forward strand.
ACAAATTCCACAAAACAATAGTCTTTCCGGTTAGTGATGACTTTTCGTCATAATTATATTATAACAAATAACTTCTGTCTTGTCACTATGTGAAATCTTATTTCATGTGATTCGTAATGAGCAATACTTCTTGGCAGTAGAGTTTAAGTCAATTATAACATTGTACATAAAATTGGCAGCATTTAACCCCCTACTGTTGAATCACAAATGTGCTCATTGATCTCTTTTATTTATCCCATGGAAACCTTAAGTCATATCTGTAGGCAGACATAATGGACAATTCCAGAAAGCAAACTTCTTATACAAAAAAAAAGAAACTTCTGTGTGGATGGCAGGTACCGCAATAGCATGGATTTTTCAGATTTAGTTATCATAAGTTGTCAAAGAAAGCAAGAAAGATGCAATGATTCATTTGAATATTGAAAATCCCATCAGGCTCTTGTCAACATTATGAAAGGGATAATTGCTGAAACAAAACCGAGAAATAAACTCAAATGAAAGATTGGTTTGCGAAACTCAACTTCGATGCTGCTTGAAGTTTTTTTTTTTTCCTTTCTCTCATACTTATGAATAACAGTCTGATTATGTCATTTAAAGATCGTTCAAATATTCTACTTGGCCAACAAACCAAATAGAGGATATTCTGTATAACATTCATGCAACGCAAGAGCCGATGGTCATTGCCTTTATGGGGTCCTATATATTCATCATGGTGAAACACAGCCTAACATATGCGAATGTTTTACGCAAGAATACTTTGAATAGACCAGGTGGCCAGAGTATCAGGTTACATTGTACCTCATTGAATAGACAGGATGTTGATACAAAGACATTCCTGGACGCGCTCGTAGAAAAGTCGGGGATTATGAGCATAATAGAGAAGTTCAAAGGCCGATCACAGACGGTCTCTTTTTTCTGCACCGGTCCATAGAATGCATTTGCCTTCGTATAGAAAGCGCTCCAAATTTGCGAAGGGTGATTCAATTTTGCGAGAGATGGACCTGCGATAACCCATCGCTTCAATTGAACACTTTGTTTAGGAGCAAGGTATTTCGGGCAATAAAAGCATGAAGTGTTCTTGTCTCATCTCATGTGTATCGATGTAATAAAATGTTTCATGCTGCTATTGAAGTGGTTTATTCACTTATCGTGCCAGTGTAACATATATTTATATATATATATGTATATATATAACATATATGTATATATATATAAGCATATATCTGCATTTAGGTAGGACTAGATTTTTTCATTCCATTAGACTTCGCGAACTCATGCACATTGCAGCATTTTCATATTCATAAACGATTGCAGCAAATGCTCATTTCCTTTATACATTATGCTTATTGAATGAGATTAGTTCTTCATTTCTTTCTTGTCTTTTATCGGGGGATGACTGGTACTGTATAAACAATAAAACAAATATTGATTTACACTCATTACATAAGAGAAGAACAATTCAGCAAAATTAGCCGTCTGTTATGAGAGATTGAAGAATGCCAGGAGAAATGTTGTTTATTTCAACAAAAATATTGTCTTTTCCTTATTTTCTCAAGTGATGTAATAATTTTAGGCCTTCAAGCCTGTGTGGCTTGTGCTTGTCATACTTCTATGATCATGTCGGCTTCTTCTACAGCTGCTGGAGTATACACGATGGCCAGCCTTTTTTTTTTTGTTTTTTTTTTGTTGCTAACTTGAATTAACTTCTGCGACGAATTCGGGAATGGTCACCTGCGACCCTGTTTGAAAAGACGCTCTCTCACATGGAGACGAATTTGAATTGTCTATGGACATTCTAATTTGAATACGTTTTTTGAAGTGATAGGATATAGTGAGAGGAAACTGAGGTTGAATTATGAACATATTCATGGCGCTATCTTTTTTTTTTTCTTTTATTTTGTCGACGAGTTTGAAGTACATAACTGTAAAATTAGAAAACAAACGTACACACACACAAATACAGAAAAAAATGACTATGAAATCTTCGCATAATGTTAAACCACTTTGAACACTCGAATATGCCATTTTCTCTTCCTTTGTAATACATTTGCCTCGATTCGTGCTCCTTCATTTTATCTTATTGCATCACATTACTTTCCTTTCCAGCTATCCACTATGTCTTCTTCATTCTCATCATCTTCAATTAGTCGTCTAGAGTGAATATCCTCATCGATGGTGGCGATCACTATCAAGATACTTTGCCCGTATTATTATGTATAATCTAATAAGATATCACCATAACACAGATTATAGGCAAACCTAGCCGTGTATGATATTTCATTTCGTTTGCAAAAGTGTGTTCAGATTACCATTCATCGAACAAAATTTAGAAGACCAGCTTATTTTATTTTTCTCCCTCTCTATCTCTCAATCTTTCTTCTTATCGCATAGACTCCGATGTTTCATACGCAGACCGGAAGAGCTTATAAATGTTCCGTCAACTGACTTGAACATGTGTTTTATAAAATAGTTGTAAGTGAATATATATTCTCCTTCCTTTCTCATGTCTCTCTCTCTCTCTCTCTCTCACACACACACGCACACACACACACACACACACACAGATAAAACAATAATCTATCCCGTTTGCTGATGACTTTTATCATACATATCATATCACTGTGTAAAATTTAATCTCACTTGATGTGTAGTGAACAATATCTCATCCCGACATTGCGGTATATATCGGGTTGTAAGTGAATCGTGATTGCACATAAACTTTGTAACATTAAACCCGACAGGAAACCTACGAAAATGCGCTCGTTGATCTCCTTTATTGATCCCATGGAAACCCAAGTCATATAATTTTATACGGTCGAAATATGGAGGCAGTCATGATGGATAAATTCAAAAAGAAAACGTCTCTATACCAAAACATAAAAAATAAAAAATACATAAATAAATAGGTAAATCGTGGATTTCACAGGTTTAGTCATCATTAGTTGTCAAAGATTGCGAGAAAGGTGCAATGATTTATTTGAATATTGAACATCCCATTAGGCTTTTGTCGACATTATAAAAATTGTTGAAACAAAACCGAGAAAACCAACTCAAATGGAAGATTAGTTCGCGAAACCCAACTTCGATGTTGCTTGAAGTTGTTGTTTTTTCTGTCATACTTATGAATGACAGCCTGCTTATAAGGTCGTTAAAAGAATCTACTTGGCCAACGAACCAAATGGAGGATCCCATTCATACAACGCAAGAGCCGATATTGCTACTATGGGGTCCCATATATTCATCATGGTGAAACACAGCCTAACATAATTACCCGCGTGTATTACGCAAGAATACTTTGAAAAGACCGGGTGGCCAGAGTATCAGGACAAGTTACATTGTACCTCCATGAATAATCAGAATGTTGATACAAAAATATCCCTGGACGCGCTCGTAGCCGCCATCTGAAAAGTCGGGGATTATGAGCATAATAGAGATGTTCAAAGGCCGATTACAGACAGCCAGTTTTTTCTGCACCGGTCCATCGAATACATTATAATGAGGTGCTTCGTATGTATTATGTAACCGTTTTTACGGACCCCAATGATTTAATGGTTGTTGGGAATCGAATGTGCAAGTTCTCATGTGGTTGTTACCAACATTATCATAGCATTTATACTTCAACAATGACATACGGTGCAATAAAGCGAGAAACAAGACATAAATTATGGCAGTTTTTTTTTTGTTCTTTTCTATCTCTTTCTCTCATACGCTTAGCATTCACGGGAAATTGTATATAGAAATTACGATGTTTGATATTTTGATGCTTGCATGCAGCATTTTCAAAGAAACCTTGAGATAACTAGGCCGGTGGTGTAATGTAAAACATTTTCTTGAGTAAAGAAACGATTCAATCAATATCTATATAATATATATTTATATATATAAATGTATATTTATATTTATTAATCTATGTATGTATATATATATATATATATATATATATATATATATATATATATATACATAGATATGTATAATGCCCGTGTTTTGTTTCAAGCACCACAGCTAACAGCGCACTTGCTCCTATGTGGTCGTAGCCTTCTTGTGGGTAAGGGGATGTAGGGAGCGTTCACTCAACAACAACAACAAAAAAAAAAACAAGGGGGGGGGGTCAGTTCCTTCCTTGATTCTCATTTCAGGTAGACTAATGATTTTATCAAAACATTTGGCTGGAGTATGACCTCAGTACTGTATCGATGCAAAAGACATTTCTAGAAGCCTGGTCGCGGATGATGGCTTTCAGAGGTGTAATCAGCCTTTTATGTGTGGCACAATGCGTTCTTTTAGTGAGGGTTACGTTATATTAATTAGTGGCGGAGTCAAGTCCATAGCTAGAATAATGTTTTTCAGATGCCGATAGCCCAAAACAGTTTTGATTATCGTAACAATCTCCCGAGGCTGTTCTTCATGGATTAGTTCCCCCGTCAGCGCAATGGAACAATGCATGGTTAGTAATAATCCGATACACCGGATGCGAGGTACAAGTTGTATGACAAAGAAGTATAAATATGACATGATTGTGCTTCATCATCACAAAGTGCCAAACTAGGCTGAAAACAAAACCACACCATACATAACACTATTCAATGCATCGATCGGCAAATCGTTACAACCGCCATGATGGATGTTTATTTACCCCCATTCCCACAATGCACTAAGCCAGCTTACCAATATCCAGTCAACATCCAACAATTACGCAAATACACATGCATGCGATAGGCGCGAATGTTATGGTGAACCAGTCACAAATCGGATTTTCCCGAGGTATTTGTTCGTTTGTTTGTTTTTACGATACTCGCGGGTTAATCGATCATTATCAAAGGGGCATGTTGGTGCTTAAGCCATCACAAGAAACGTTTTAAATCCACATATGACTTCGCTCTCTTCCAGCAATCTAGTAGTTGTCAGTATTTTGCCAAGATTACAAACCAATCGAGACGGAAACTGTTAACCCTCTGAATGCCAAATTGATTTCGTCTCCATAGGTTTGTGTGTGACATTTGTGTACATTTGCCTTATTGGCACTGAAAGGGTTAATATACCGACCTATCCTGCAGCGACGATGTTTTTTGTTTTTTTTTTTTTTTTTTTTTTAATCTCCTGCTTACGACAATGTGTAAGCTCTACATATATTTCAAGGCTTTGGGGGAATATCAGAAAGGACAAAGAATGTGTTTGTGTGTGTGTGTTTTTTTAATCCGTTCCTTACGGGAACCTGGTTTACCAGGTTCCCAAAATGAAGACAAGGGCGCCTGCTTCAGTGGCCTAAATTCATTTTTCTTTGTGTTAGAATGCTCAGAAGAGTGGGTTTGATAAAAAGATCTGAGTTTATTCTTTCAGGATTTGTTCTCCTGCTGTTTAAAAAAGGGGGTAATACAGTATTATGTACCTTTTCCTGATTTAGTTTTTTGCTTGTTCCGCTGTAAACTCGTACGAACATGTACATAAAATGATCAAGGCTGAGATCAGTTAGAAATGCGGGTTCGCTGACCCCAGTCACCTCATTCAGGTACCTGGTTTTGTGTAGAACAAAAGATTCTGAGAGCTCATCAGCGCACGCTCTATTCATACCTCGCACCCGATCGATATTTCCATTGTTCACGGGCACATGTAGTTGACCGTAGAAAGGGGGACACAATGAACCGCTTGACTGCCTTCACACAGCTGGATTACCAACCTGTGGCCTCTCTGTCGACGGGCGAAAAGAATCTCGTTTGGGGGCATTAAAGGCACTCAGAGAATTGCGGAAGGAACGGGAGGCAAAAATAGTAAAAATACTAATACACCATACTGATAATGTAACAATATGGAACATCTACAATGTACATTTATTACTACCTTTGAGTCATCATCAACATCATCATCATCATCATCAACAAATGGTTCCCTTAATGTAATAATACAATAGCTTTTCTCTGTTGTTGTTGTTGTTGTTGTTGTTGTTAATTGTCATTATTACCATAATTATTTCTACACTGTTCAAGTTATCGAGTGATAAAGACACACATGGAACCACACAATTTTTCCAATTTCTTTGCAAGGAGACATACATGTACACACGGTGATGGTACTCCAAATTCTTAGAAAGATTGGCAGTGATCTCTGCAATGTAGAAAATCGTCCATTTTTGGACAGGCATGAGTGTTTACATGTAATACGCAGTTGCGCACACTTATGATGGCTTTCATTGAACATTGTACAGTGTGTACATCGTATCGTCTTCTCGCGATCGCTTGCAGGCACACAGGCATGGGCACGGATCCACAGACATGGACACGCAGGCGCACACATAGTCATGAGCACCCACTTTCAAAGTAGATATTATTATTTACAATGCATGCACGCACGGCCTCTTCTTCTTCTTCTTCTTCCAGTAAAGTACAGACCGCCGTTGGCGTATTATCGTATTATCGTGCGAAGCCTCCAATGGATTCGCACGCAGGATGCTAGTCCACTGCCTGGACTGCCTTCGTATACAGTGTGTACCATTATGGTGTGTATGGTATTAGCAATATTGCACACGGAAATACCGTCGTTGAGGGCGTGTAGTATAAGGAGAGGGGGCAGCAATTAGTGGACTCACGCGATGCGTGGACTGTCGCGATCGAGAAGACTACGCGCTACCGCCAATGAGGGCGTATGAGAGAGTGAAAAAAAAAAGATAAGAGTCCCGTATCGGGACTAGCAGGATGCTGGATTCGCACGGACTCGCACGGTAGCGTGCCAACACCACGCACGGTACCGTGCCAACATCTCGCACGGTACCGTGCCAGATGGTCCGCACTCGACGGTGGCACGCAGCCGCACGGAGGCGCACTGACTGGCACGCAGCCGCACGGAGGCGCACGAGGTCGCACGGGGTCGCACGGGGGCGTACAGAAGCGCACGCACCCGCACGAGGCCGTACGAAATGGCACGGAGCCGCACGCACCCGTGCGAAACCGCACGCAGCCGCACGAAGCAGCCCCGTGCGCAGTGCGTGCGGGAGTAACATAACTTAATGGTCTGACTGTACATTCATCATTCGCACGTCCACAAAGTAAATTGTTACGATAACCATGGAACCTGCCCCGACCTCCGGACCTACAGCGAACCTGTCGACACCGCCATCCATGCAAACATAAACCCAGGCTGCTTCAAGACTCCTAATTGATAAAACAGACGAGAACGACCACCCCAGTAGGGGGCCACTGGGAATCCCGCGGGCCAGACTGCAACAGTGTATGAGTTGCCTTTTTAACATGTACATGTGCAGTTGTTATGATCTTCATCAAGAACAGCTTTGAATGATAGTATTCAACTCCTGGCTTACTGGAAACACATGAATTCTTACAATGGTATGTACTTTATAAAACAAAATTAAACTTTTGCAAATGTTGACTTAATAGTTGAGAGCAATCAGGTATTCTGACTTATATTTCGACTTAAAAAAGGAGAGAAGTGGTAGGAAATTAGGTTTCTCCTTTTTAAATTTACATCGATAGATATAAAATCGTGTACATAAAAGAAAGAAGTTAATACATAAATAATTTGTTTGCTCCTTGTTACACCCAAACAGCCTTTGAAAGGAAGAAAATTGTAGTTGGTCCCGTAATTTTGCACTCAAATATTTTTCCAAACATTTCCAAAGTTGATTGACAGCGGTACATTCAACCATGAAATGCTGAATTGAGTCTTCTATTTGATTGCAGAGACTACATAGGTCTGTATCAGACCTCTTAATCTTATACAGAAATCCATTAGTGGCTATAGCTCTATGGAAAGTTTTAACATAAAAGGACCTTAACTGAGTTTCAATTGTACATCTAAGGTTGTTTCTATGAATCAGTGTCCATTCCTCATCATTTACCTCTACACCAAAAATATTATTCCACTTTCTGCTTCTATCCAGAGGTAGTAATTGGTCTTTAAAAATTGAATACGAAAATTTTGTAAGACTCTTGCAACTACATAACTTACTGACAACTACATCATATGGGTCCCTTAAATCATTGGACCATGCTCCAAGTAAAGGGATGGCCTTAAAAAGGAAATAATACGTATTGAGATGTCAAATTCCAACACCAGTTCAAAAAATTCCTTAAAACGTTTACTGTCAAAAAGCAAATCCTGTACTGTTTTTATACCTTTATCATACCATTCAGCATAATAAAAATATTTCTTCGTTTTCAAACAAATATTTCTATTAAACCATAAACTGTCTAGTTTATGCATCTCATTCAAATCCATTTTACCCAACAGCTTACTTTTAAACGCATACCAGACCTTAAGGGTTTCAGCAAGCTGAACATTTACATTCTTTAAAAGCTTATTAGGAGCACTTGTTCTGAATAAAATGAAAGGATCTACATGAAATTCTTTTATTATTATTATTTAAGTCGATTTGCTTCCAATCACTGTTGAAATCCTCGTTCAAAATGTATCTAGACCACACTAGTTTTTGGGTCAGAGCAAATGCCCTAATATCTACCATTTTTAAGCCACAATAATCATATTCATTGTATAAAAATTTTCGTTTTATCATATCGTTGCCACCTGACCAAATAAATTCAAAGAATGAGTGTTCCAACTTTTTAAAATATTGTTCAGGAATATGGATACACAGAGTAGTAAATAAAAACAATAATTTGGGCATTACAAGAGTCTTAACAACAGTTACCTTCCCTATAAGAGACAGGGATCTTGAACGCCAGCAGTTTAAGGTCTGCTCAATACCACCCACTTTCTTATTATGATTCAATTCAAAAAGTAAATTCAAAGCCAAAGAGAACTTTATCCCCAAACAGGAAAATGTTGAGTTATTCCAAATCAGCCCTTTTTCACTATACGGTTTTTCCTTCGATTTTTTTCTGAGAACCCAACCAAATCCCTTCACTTTTTGTTACATTAACCTTACAACAGGAAAAAGACCCAAATTTCTCCAGTGTATCAAAATTATTATTGATAGACTCCAATTCTCCATTCAAAAAACAAGTTGTGTCATCAGCATACATGCTAAGTTTATATTCATCACCCCCGATTTGGATGCCTTTTATGCTAGGATTACTTCTTATTGAAATACCTAAAATTTCTATCGCTAAGAGAAATAGGTATGGGGATATTGGGCATCCTTGAAATATTCCCCTTTCCAAATGAACTAATGGTGACAAATATCCATTATTTAGAATATAACTACTCCTGTTATTGTAAAAACATTTAATCAAAGTTAAAAAATCATGACCAACATTGAAACGATCCAGAACTTTATAAAGATATTCATGTTCTACACTGTCAAATGCCTTCTCTGTATCTAACAATAATAAAGCACCAGGAACATCATGAGAATTAGTGTAATCAATCAAATCAATAATTAAACGAATATTATGGGCTATATTCCTGCCTTTCAAAAAACCAGATTGATTTTTGTGGACAACGTCTAACAAAAAGGACTTAAGTCTCAGGGCAAAACATTTAGCAATTATCTTATAGTCAACATTAAGTAACGAAATTGGTCTATAATTCTTAACATACAATGGGTCCTTATCTTTCTTTGGCAAGAGAGAAATAATTCCATTCCTTTGTGTCTGGGACATGCAGCCTTTTCTAAATGAATAATTATAGGAGTTCATTAATAAATCATAAATATCATTCTTCTTCTTCTCGAGTCACTACACAAGTCCTGTCCAGTGCAGAGCGCAGGATCTGGCTTTGGTGTTGAAAGTCTCCAGGTCATTGACAGTGCATGGCTCTGGTAGGAGGGGGCAGACCAAGAGATGTTGCATTGTCTGATCCTGCCCGCAGTCGCAAGCAGTTTCTCCATCCCTATTGTAGCCCCATTTCTGCATGAGGACTTTGCATCGTCCTGTTCCTGTCCGTAGGCGATTCAGGCATGACCAGGTGGGCCATGCCTCACTTGAACCCGGAGGGAGTGATTCACTTGGTTCATAGGAGAGCTGATGCGTCACAGACTGGAGGTGGTTGGACCATAGGGTAATCCTTCGACCGTGGGCGGTGCCATCAAGGGATTCGGTTGAATGGAGAAAACTGCGTCTGGATTTGAGTCTCTTTTTAGCAGGTTCACGATTGTAGAGTGGGTGGCGAGGGTTGACTTCTTGCTTGGTTAATATAATAAATATCATTAAAGAATACAACATAAAATTCTTTGGGCAGACCATCTAAGCCAGGGCATTTATTACCTGGCATCGACTTAATTGCATTGAATATTTCAACTTTTGTCAGTGGTTGATTGAGTTTTTCTTTTTGGTCATTTGAAACTACTGGGATGTCTAATCCTTCAAAAAAAAAAGTATCCGTCTCTGTTCTAGACTCTTCAGACCAGTGGGAGGAATACAATGTGGAATAAAAACCGTGTAATTCTTCCATGATATTCTTGGGGTTCACTATTAGAGAATCATCTGTGTTTTTCAACATAAAAATATTTTTCTTTTCTGCATGTCTCTTTTCTAAATTACAGAAATATTTGGTGCTTTTCTCACCTTCCTCAGCCCACTTCACTCGAGATCTAACTATAGCACCAGCCGTTTCTAAATCATATATGTCTTCCAACTTTTTTCCGAGATTATCTAATGCTTGAATTAATTCAGTACACTCTGAGTCATTTTGTGACTTATTGAGCCTTTGCCTTAAAATTTCAATTTCATCTTCCAATTTTCTTTTTTCCTTGAGTTGCTCTTTCTTTTTCCGAGCCGAATATTCTATACAATAACCTACTATAGTACTTTTCAAAGAGTCCCAAATTACATGGGGGTTACAAGATGATTCAACGTGATCCTTTTTAAATTCCTCAATCTTTACCTTAATGTACTCTATAAAATCAGCATCTCTCTGAAGTAAATAACAATTTAATTTCCAGTATCCCCTGCCCCTCTGAAGAACTCCAATAGATAAGTCTATAGTGACAACTGAATGATCTGATGCCAATCCATTCGATATTGTGCTACTCAAAACATTTGCTAAAATACTGTTTGACACAAATATATAGTCAAGCCTTGAAAGGGCTAAGGGATTTTGTTGGTGTCTCGTAAATACCCTGTCTGTGGGGTGCATTGAACGCCACATGTCATTTAAATTATATTCATCTACCAGATATGAGAAAATATTTCTTGATCTTAAATTACCATGTTGAGTACGAGATCCCCGGTAATCCAAGGGACCCATAGCTAAATTCAAATCGCCACCTAGAATAACGTTGGATTGATCACTATCATCGATATTAGCAAATAAGTCTAAAAAAAAAAATCTGGATCATCCTGGTTGGGGGCATAAACATTTATTAACTTTAACATCAATTTTTCCACTAGTACATCTAAAATAAGAACTCTACCATTTTCGTCAGAATGAACATGGGATATCACAATATTTAATCCAGGTTTAAACAAATTTGGTACGCCTCTAGAATTGGAGGTGGCACTATTAATGTACATATTCCCGCCCCATTCTGATGTCCACATTTGCAAGTTTTCGTCAACAGAGTGAGTTTCCTGGAGTAAAATTATGTAATCCTTTCTTTGGTGTAAAAACTTAAATATCTTCTTTCGCTTGAATGGATCCTGGAGCCCCCTACAATTAAAAGTAGTTATTTTAAGAGACATTGTGTACCATTCTTAAATTGAAAGATGTTGTTTCCACATAGAAAACTTCTTACTGAGCATACTGAAGGTATTATGAAAACTGCAAATGCAAAAGAAAATACCACTGAGTCATTAACACATAAATATACATGTAAATAAGCGTTTGAACCAATGAACAAACACTGAAGTGTGACAAAAAAGGAATTAGGTAGAGAAGTAGAGAGAAAAAAGGCAAGCAAAAAATATTGGCGGTAAGTGGTACAAAACGATGGCATATGTACATGAACATAAGGGACCATTTATCTGGAGAGCTCTGTACAGTCAGTTACTTGAACATCTGACTAATTATTGCTCATATAGCAAGAGTCAAAAACCTGTATAATTCGTTGACCAGCGTCCTCAGTCAAGGAATATAAAGCCTCCGTGATCATGTCCCTAGGTGTAACATCTAATCCTGCGGGCTTGTCAGTCGGCCGTTGGCATCCCTGATTTTGATTGTAGCCGGATAGACGAAAAATGCTTTGATGCCCCTCCCCCTCAGATCTTTAAGCTTTGGCAGATTCTTCCTCCTCATCTCCTGAACTCTCTTGCTGTAATCATCTGCTACATACATCTTTGCTCCATCAGCTTTTCCCTTGAATACTTCGATCAGCTTTCTTCGAGCTGTTTCCTTTTCCCTGTATGTTGCAAATCCAACATGGATTGGGCGGGGTTTCCTCCGTCCGTTTTCAGCAGCTGCTGGTGGCTGGCCAGAGCGATGGGCGCGCTGAACAGCCGTCGGGCCCACAGCGCCGGCGAGGAGGTCTTCTACGAACTGTACACAATCGCGAGCTCCTTTTTCTGCACCTTCTGGTACCCCCCAAATCACAACATTGTTGCGTCGGCTTCTGTTCTCGAGGTCATCGATTTTTGCATTAGCCTGTTCTAGCTCCGTTTTCAGCTTAGCTACGTCATCGACGACATTATCCACATCAAAGCGCAGCGCTTGCTGGGCCTGCAGCAACTCAGCGAACCTCGCCTCCTGCCGATGCTCGAATTCCACAAACCACTGTGGCATCCGCCATGACCGGCTGAACTGAACTTGTACTGGTAGTGGTACTAGCTGAATGGAGACGAGAGACTTCAGGGTTTTTTGCTGGTTTTTTCTTTACAGGCGAGTTCTCCAGACTTGGTGGTTCCCGTGACTTTGGACGACCATTCATGGTTTACAATGAGCAGAGTAACAAAATCAAAAGCTGAATTTAATCCGATGAAAAGTTGACAAATATGCGAGCGTACCCCCGACACGTGTTCTCTACTTGTCCGCCATATTGAGTCCCCCTGGTTCGTGTGTGGTTCAGCACACGGGTGATTCCACGGCGGTTTGTATGTGCTTCAGCATACAGGTGATTCCACGGCGGTTTGTATGTGGTTTAGCATACAGGTGATTTCACGGTGGTTCGTGTGTGGTTTAGCATACGGATTATTCCACGCTTGTTCGTGTGTGGTTTAGCACACGGGTTATTCCACGGTGGTCGTGTGTGGTATAGCATACGGGTTATTCCACGGTGGTCGTGTGTGGTATAGCATACGGGTTATTGCTCATATTGCGACTGGTTTTCTTCAGTTGAAAAGTTTTTTTTTTTTTTTTCAGCAGGCTGGCTGGTGAGAAGTCAGATTTTCTTGTTGCACTATTAACTGTACATTATTGGTGCATAATGGAGAAAGATAAAGATTTTTCCATTGAGAAGTTTGTGGATTCACCCACAGTTGAGGAGTTGCTAACCTTGAAAAAGGTTGATTTGTTGCGTGTTGCAGAAAACTACAAGGTTCCTGCTGTGAAGAGCACAATGAAGAAGTCAGAGATTACACAGCACACAATCAATTTTCGTGTAGATGAAGAAGTATTTCCCCTCCAGGCATTGCGTAGCATATCAGGTAGTCCCCCTGGTGATGTGCAAGGGAGTGTAGGAGTACGTTTGAAAGAGCTTGAACTTGAGAAAACGAGAACTGAATTAGAGAGAGAGAGGGTTTCTCTTGAAAGGGCTCGTGAAGTCGGTGAGAGAGAGTATGGTGTAAGCGTCAGTGGTGGGTATTTTGATATCGCCAAAAATGTCAGAATGGTTCCTGAGTTCGATGAAGGAGATGTAGATAGATATTTCCTGCACTTCTAACAAGTGGCTGATAGCATGGAGTGGCCAAAAAAAAAATGGCCTCATCTTTTGCAGACGAAGTTAAAGGGAAAGGCATGTGATGCTTATGCTTAACTGTCGCGCGAAGAGGCTCAGCATTTAATACACAACAGTAAAAAAGGCAATCATGAACGCGTACGTCTTGGTTCCTGAAGCGTACAGACAAAAATTCAGGAATAGTAGAAAGCTAGAGTCACAGTCATTCAGAGAATTTGCAAAAGTGAAGGAAATTGCCTTCACTCTTTGGCTGCAATCAGCAGGCGTGGCTACTGTTGTATTTTGCGGGAACTCGTGCTACTAGAGGAGTTTAAGAGTTCGCTACCTCAAGAGGTGCGTTCGCATATTGAGGAACAACAAGTGAAAACTTTGTTGATAGTTAGTACAATGGCTGATGAGTATACTTTGTCCCATAGTCATGGAAACAGGTATGTAGGAAGCAATGCAGCTCCTAATCGTCAAAGTGCTGGCAAGACAAATTCTAGCTGTAAGACAGAGGTGAAAGCTGGTCTAGTGGTAGAAAATGAGACTGACAAGAAAGGTAGGAACACTGAGAAGCCTATTGTGTGTTTCCATTGTAGGCAACCAGGGCATGTGAAGTCTAATTGTCCCATTTTAAACAAGAAAAAACAGGAAAAAGACAAAGAAATGAAGTCTCATCCCAATGGATTGGTGAGTCGTTCGGTTGAATCGACAGGTGAGTGGTGTGAACAATTTCAGAGTGTGATTAAATCAGCTGATAAAGACAAGATTAAGTCTCAGTATGAACCATTCACTTCTGTAGCCTATATGTCATTGATAGGGTGTGATGAAGCCAGAAAGGTTACCATCCTTCGAGATACTGGTGCATCTCAGTCATTGATTCTTGACAGTGTTCTGCCTTTCGGGCAAACGTCGTCCACAGGCACAAGTGTACTGTTACAAGGAGTAGAAGGAGGTTATGTTGAGGCCCCTCTTCACACAGTCGATTTGCAATGAGGCCTAGTTTCAGGAAGGGTGAGCCTTGGTGCTAGGAAGTCACTTCCTATGGATGATGTAGCATTGATATTAGGCAATGATCTTGCAGGAGACAAAGTCACTATTCCAGTGGTCAGTGCAGTCCCTTTGGATAAAGAAGGAAATGAGACAGCTGCATTGGTTCAAGAATTCCCTGAAGTTTTCCCAGCTTGTGTAGTCACACGTTCCATGTCTAGAAAATCAGAGGAGTCTGAAATGAAGGCTAGTCCAGAGGATATTAGTCTAGAAGGGAGTTTCTTCTGTCGGTTGGATGATGTAGAAGTAAGTAGAACTGCAGCATCAAAATCACATCAGATAGGGGATGAGTCTCGGCCTGTAGGTGAAACTGAGATTGGGTTTAACAAAAGCTCTTTGGTTGACACAAAGCCGAATGATCCACAGTATGTTGAGAGAAGTGCAAGTGAGAGTGTGATGCCAGTCATGTGTGTGGTAGGAGAAGAGTTGAATCACACAGCAGATGATCAATGTGCTGAACTAGAAAGAAAGTGTTCAAGTGTGAAGCTTAAGAACTCGGATGCACTTTGTGATCTTGACAGGAAATTGGGTCATTTGTCCCATGGTCAGAGAGATGATGTGAAACAGATTATTACAGATTTTCTTGAGTTGTTTTCAGATGTTCCTGGTTGCACAAGTGTGGTGCAACATGATGTGGATGTTGGGGGTCAGATCCCATCAAGCAGCACCCTTATCGTGCTAACCCAGAGAAGATGCAACATTTGCAGATTGAGGTGGAGTACATGTTAGAACATAACATTGTAGAGCCAAGCACTAGTGCATGGAGTTTACCATGTGTATTAGTTCCAAAGCCGGATGGCTCATATCGCTTTTGCACGGATTATAGGAAGGTGAATTCATGTACTAAATCGGACTGCTTGCCTATTCCAAGAGTCGATGACTGCATCGATCGTATTGGAAAAGCGAGTTATGTCAGCAAGTTTGACCTACTGAAAGGGTATTGGCAGATTCCTTTAACACAGAGAGCAAAGGAGATTTCTGCGTTTATAACTCCACAGGGCCTTTTTCAGGATACCGTAATGCCGTTTGGCATGAAAAACGCCTCGGCTACATTCCAACGCATGATGAATGAGTTGATTTGTGGATTGGATGGTTGTGACGTTCACATCGATGATGTGGTGGTGTACACCGATTCTTGGGATGACCATGTGAGAACGGTGAGGGAGTTGTTCAAGCCGTTGTTAGCGGCCAGTCTCACAGTTAACCTGGTGAAAAGTGAGTTTGGGCATAG
This sequence comes from Diadema setosum, assembly GCA_033980235.1. Classification (NCBI taxonomy): domain Eukaryota; kingdom Metazoa; phylum Echinodermata; class Echinoidea; order Diadematoida; family Diadematidae; genus Diadema; species Diadema setosum. Next base: position 25,372,839 of record CM067074.1, read on the forward strand.
TGAAGTGCAGTTTCTTGGTCACGTCGTTGGTCATGGTCGAGTTCGTCCCGCAGCGGCTAAAGTCCAAGCAGTCCAAGATGTCCGTGTTCCCAAGACGAGGAAGGAGCTGATGAGATTCATCGGCATGGCCGGATACTACCGTCGCTTTTGCTATAACTTCTCGGATGTTGAGGCACCCTTGACTGATCGCCTGCGGAAGAACGTGAAGTTCCAGTGGTCAGCCGCATGCCAGTCTGCGTTTGACCAAGTGAAGGCAATCCTGTCGAGTGGGTCCTGTATTGGCAGCACCGGACTTCAAAAAATGCTTCAGCCTAGCTGTCGATGCCAGCGATGTCGGAACAGGCGCCGTGTTGATGCAAGCTGATGACGATAGAGTGGACAGACCAGTCTGTTACTTCTCAAAGAGGTTCAACGCGCACGAGCGGAAGTATTCTACCGTTGAGAAGGAGACCCTAGTGTTAATTCTTTCGCTCAGCCATTTTGATGTCTACGTGTCTACATGGGCATCACAACTCAACCTGTTGTTGTGTGGACTGATCACAACCCACTGACATTCGTCAACAGAATGAGAAACAAAAACCAGATACTGATGCGATGGAGTTTAATCCTACAGAAGTATAACCTTGACATTAAGCACACTCGCAGAAAGGAAAACATTGTCGCAGACAGTTTCTCGTGCTTAATTGAGACATCTCAATATTTTTCTCGTTGCCGGATGCAACAATTGTGCATAATGTATTTTATGTTTGTAACTCTTTAAACAGGTGTAATTTTGTTTTGCAAGTACACAGGACAGTGGGTGTACAAACAAGTGTAATTTTGTTTTGCAAGTACATGCTTGTACACACTACAGTGTGTGTACATCATGTATATGTATGTATCTTGGATACACTATAATTGTGATGCCAACAGCATGAATGGCAGTTTGAGTGTGTAAATAACAACATGGAAGTACAAATGTATCTTCAGACATGTTTGTGTTAATAAGGAAACACAGCAAGCTATATTTGTGCTCTGAGTCACTCTCCACAAGAAGACATTATGAAGGCTGTTTTAAGTTACGCCAGCCATCAACAGTTGTCAAGAATGTGAGTTTTTGGTGATATTAACTTCAAACAGGTAGTGTTGCTGTTTGTATAGAGAATGTGGTGTATCGAGTAATGTAGGTACAGTTCAGGTATCTGAAGTTTCATACTAACTTGTACATGTACAGGTATTGGTTAAATTTGTTGTGGCATACACCCTAAGTTTATTGGATGTTGCCTTTTGGATTTAATTGGCATGTATACTGTATTAGGTACACAAATTATATAGTTATACATGTACATAGCTTTTGCTCATTATTAAAGCTCAATCATTGCCTTGGTAAAGGTGTCCAGTACTTCACAGTAACTGTTTATCCAATACACCAACAGGCATATACAATGTGTTTAAGCTGACTGTGTTATACCAGGATGTATACAGGTATACACTTACTTATTAAGCTTTAGTGTACACACAGGTTATCATCAAGGATATCTCATTCAGGTTCATTTGATGCCTTGTCAGGCAGGTCATATTCTTGGTGTCTTGTATGTTGACAGGAAAGTTTTCAGAAACATAACTAGGATAATGACATTTGTTGATGTTTCGGCATTTGAATAGATGCTGACACAACGTCTACAGGTATATACAAGTCACATATCATGGAATATGATGTTTTGGTTGTAGGTAATATGATTACATTAGTTGGATAATTCTCTATGCAGTTGTTTGTGGAAGAAATGACGTGTTTATGATCTTCGTACACAGGTTAATTATTTGATATGACAGTGTAAAACTGACTTACATGTATCTTCTAATGAGGAAACAGCATGATTTTGGTACAACGTGTATTGTTTGTATGCATGACATGATTGCATAAAGGTTAAGGTGTTGAGAAAGTTAATATTGTAGTATTCAGTGTTTCACAACTGCATGCAATTCCAGTATGCTGTAACTCACAAGCTGCAGTAACTCACGAGAGTGTTAGATTGGTACACGTTGATTGGTACTAAAGTTGTACATGTTTTATCACAGGTTGTGATGATGATATAGCCATAACATACTTTGTTTATGTGTTCTTAATAATACCGCAACCATGGTAAACTCATGGATTTATAAGAGTGAGTTGGAAAAGGAATGTACAATACTGTTCTAAAATATTGTGCCAATGTAAGAGTCCATTTGTGTTGAAACTGTTAAATGCACTCTTTTAGGGGAGAAGTGTTATGGATACATGTGCATTGTACTATCATTTCTGAGCACTTTATTGTTCCGCGAAGGAATATGTAAATAAAGAGTTCGACAAGATGACCGACATCGACCAAACACCTTGTTTGAGAGTCTGGGTATTTTTGGTGGTTATGATGGTTCGTTAGGCCAAGTTAACCTCCATAACAACATGTATATACATATGTCTTATGTCATCCCACGAGATCGACACCCACGAGACCGACATCGAAAATAGGTCCATGAGTTATACGGCTCACGAGTCATACAGCCCATGAGTTCGACATTGGGCACAAAAAGCTCACGAGACCGACACCAGACAATAAAAGGCTCACGAGACCGACATTACGCAGAAGAGGCTTACAAGACCGACACAAAGCAAAGATACAGTTAATGGTATAAATGTTTTATGTAAATGGTTGAATGAAAATGGATCAGTTGTTTATACCGATACAACTAAAGTTATGTTAATTTCTGGTAAAAGGAAGAAAAATCCAAATAAATTACAAATTAGAATGGAAGACAAATTGTTAGAAAATGTAACCAGATTTAGTATCTAGGCGTTATTGTAAATCAGAATCTAGATTGGTCTTTTCAAATCAATGATATTGTTAAGAAAATTATGAACTCTCTTATATGTATGCGAAAGATTAACCACTGCCTGACGAAACCAGTACTCCTTCATTTATATTTCACTTTGATACTTCCTTATATTGATTATTGTTCAACTGTGTGGGGCTCACTGTCGAAGAAAAACTCAATGAGGCTACAGAGGTGTCAAAACAAATACATACTTGCCAACTAATAAGATTTTATCAGATTCAGTAAGATTTTTTACAATAAAAATAGCAAAATAAGATTTTCTGTCAGAGAAATAAGATTTTTAAAAAAATATATTTAGATATACCTTTCATGTGTATTTTCTGAAGATTTGACTGAAGGTAAGATTTTTACCTTCAGTTTGCATATAAAATCAGATTTTTGCAATCCATGAGTAAGATATTTCATCTTGAAATGTTGGCAGTTATCAAATATTGTCGCTTAGTGTTAGATGCTCCTTATTATGCCCCTGTTCAAATTATGTTAGATTCTTTGAAATTACAATCCGTTAAAGGACAAGTCCACCTTCATGTACCCATTGAAAGAATGCAGCAATACTAGTAGAACACATCAGTGAAAGTTTGAGGGAAATTGGACAATCCGTTTAAAAGTTACGAATATTCTAAGTATCTGCGCAGTCACTCCTGGAAGAGAAGACTACTAAAGTGTATGATGTTACGTGCGTACAACTATATAAGGAACATAAAAAGAGAATTTCACAAAACTTTACTTTTTGAATAAAGTGCACATTTCTTCGACTTGCTACTGACTTATGTTAAGGGTAATATCATTCCCCCTGCCTTCTGAAAGAGAGAAGTCGAGCGTTCTTTTGTTATGCGAGAAAAATGGAAATATGTTGAATTTTCGTTTTTCTTTCTTTATATCGTTGTACTCATGTGACATCAAAAGCTATAGTAGTCTTTTTATCCAGCCGTGACTGAGCAGAAACTTCAAAAATTCATAACTTTTGAATGGATTGCCCGATTTTGCTCTCACTGATGTGTTCTATTGATATTGCTGCATTTCCTCAACCCACATGTCTATGAAGGTGAACTTGTCCTTTAAACATAAATTGGAATATAATTATAATGTATTTATGTACAAGATTTTGAATGGCCGTGCTCCAGAATATCTAAGACGAGTCTTACCTCAGCGAACTAATCCATACTCTACGAGATCAATCTCCATGCACCAACTCTATCTAGCTAAACCCAAGACCGAGTATAAAAAGCAGTCTTTTTCATACACAGCAACGAAGCTATTTAACTCTCAACCCGTGTTTGTCAAATCCTCCCCCTCACTGCCCCTTTTTAAAAGCAATGTCCGCAACATCCAGGTGGTTACCAGCAGTAGTTAATTTCTCGTTTCTTTGAAAGTTGTACAAATGTATTCTTCCTGTCACATCTCTTTCTCGCCCTCTCTTTCTCTCCCTCTCCCTCTCCCCCTCTTTTTCTCGCTCTATCTATCTACAGAGGCTCTCCACTTTTATGAAATGTATTAGTGTGTATGTTTGTATAATTATTATTGTATTATCATAAATGTGATTTATTACGGCAGGGCTCCCTTGGAAAGCAGGCCTTGCGGCTTGAATGGGACTACCCTGCTTTTATAAAGAAGACAATAAATAAATAAATAAATAAATAAATAAATAAATAAATAAATAAATAAATAAATAAGTAAATAGATAAATAAATCAATCAAACAATCATGCAATCAATCAATCAATCAATCAATCAATCAATCAATCAATAGTCCACGAGACCAACACTAGGCAACAAGGGTCACGAGACCGACACTAGGCAAAGAAAGCCAACAAGACCGACACTAGGCAAAGAAGGTCCACGAGACCGACATGATGAACAACGCCATCTACATGTCAATTACAAATATGTACCTGTATACAGGGTGTTCAATTAAGGGGAAAATTACATACTGATGGGTTCAATTTCGTTACGGTGTCGAGCGAAAGATTGAAACTTACTAATAACAGCACCACCTACATATCAACGACATTAAGTATGTATTTGTACACGAGTGGCTTCTAGGGGGTAGTTCTGTACGCTACGAGGTGCGACATTGTTACAATTTTATTCTTTTTTTAAAATAGAATTGTCCTCTTCATGGGACCACCCCCCCCCCAAAAAAAAAATGTATAAAAAATGTTAGAGGACAAGAACGATGAAAGGTTTAATTTTAGATGCCGTCGTGCTATATTCAATAGGCTTTCCTAATTTCTAATTAGACCATGGACAGGATGTACTTTTTTTCGCCATTTTCTTTCTCACTTCACAAGTATAAGTAGGACATATTAGATAAATTATCTGTCTGCTTATACCCGCATACTATACAGTTTAATTTGTAATATTATTCTCTTTCACTATGATGTATGAAATTCACCGAATTGAAATTTTGCCCCTCGATTTCAGTGGCTTGTGTTTGTAAAATAATTATTCTTTTCAAAACCGTACATTTTTCAGGAAATAGAAAAGTTGTTTTCATGGATGCATCTTCTTTTCCCCGAAGTTTTAAAGCTGCCCTAATTGACGATTACATTATTTTCTGTGAATTTATACCATGCCAAAGAATTTGCAGATGACTACCCCCCCCCCATATCATGTAAAGCAGGTGTGTACTACAACACTGACCATTTTTTTTTTTTTGTGAATAATTTTCTTGTAGTGAACTTCATTTCATACATGGGTATTTTTCTAGTTGGTTGATCTGAATGTCCACATCATTAATTTATTATGTTTTGTTTTTTTTCCTGAGTAGGTGTATACCGGTATGAGCTTTTCAGATTTGGAAAAGAGGATGTTTTGGAATTTTCGAAAGCAATGTTGAAACATTTAATGCACTTCTACTGAATTTTGTTTATTTTTGTACAAACACTCACATACGCAAACATAATTAAAGATCTTGACCGCTCAGGGGATGAGGGAGGGCAATTGACGAGGTAATACCCTAGCAATTCCCTAGCAATCTCTTATACCTTGTTTATGCTATTATCTGGACACCCTATTCAATTAATTGGTCTATAGGTGGCGCTGTTTATCCTGTCGGTCTCGTGAGCCTCTTTTGCCTAGTGTCGGTCTATCGGGGGGCTCTTTTGCCTAGTATCGGTCTCGTGAGCCTTTTAAGCGCAGGGTCGGTGTCGTGAGCTTTTTGTGTGTAGTGTCGAACTCATGGGCTGTATATCTCGTGGGCTTATTTTACTTGATGTTGAACTCATGGGCTTTATTTCCACAGTGTCGAACTCGTGGGCTGTATAACTAGTGGGCTGTATGACTTGTGAGCTGTATGACTTGTAGGCTGTCGGTCTCGTGACGCGTGCACCCGACAAAACTTACCCAGAGTTCTATACGCAAAACTGACTACTGTGATTGGTCAATACCCATTATTCTTTGACTGGGTGATATTCATATTCTTCTGTCAACAACATTTCAAGCACATACCAAAAGTTTCTAATGAAACACCATGAGCCTTTGTTTGAATGACTAAAAAGAAAAGAAGAAGAAGAAAAAAAAAATGTTTCGTAAAAAAAAAAAATAATAAAAAATAGCACAAGCCGATACTGATTTTCTTTTCACATATGAGGGGAACCAATGTTTGCATAAAAAAGGGGGATGCGGACAAACAGGTTGGAACAAATGTAACGAGGACATCAGTTCCATTTTAATCAAAAATTTAAAAGAAAAAAAAAGATACAAGTTCGACTATCTTCATGATAGAAACAATAAAATAATTATGCATGTAATATCATTACGTGCACGACTATCAATGCACTGAGTAAAGGGTTCGCACAGTTCATGCTAAAAAAATGCATACCGAGTGTGTCCTTGCCAGACGCATTGCTGTTTACACGTGGGTAAAAAAGAAAGGGAAAAATAATCTTATAGCACAAATCGACCTTCGGCAAGGTTACATTCAAAAAGTCAGAAGGAACACAATTTAAAGTCGTTCTTGCACTGTACAATGTGTACGATTGAAAAGTCATGTCTAATTCTGAACATTGTTTTCTCTTCTCTCTCTCTCTCTCTCTCTCTCTCTTACAGACACACAGACACACGAATTTTAATTGATACAAGTTTCCCGAACTTGGTGCATACTGTAATATTGATTGCTGTGTAACTGATTTCTGAAGTATGATCAATGCAAACAGAGTCAGAGAAGTTTGATACGCTACTTTATTACATTGCCCTGCCAATCTTAAAATAAAAGCCAATGGCTATACCAGGACTCCGCACTAACCTTTTTTGGTGGCCCGATTGGGCCACCAAAATCATTAATTTCAAAGTTTTGGTGGCCCGAGAGAAAAATTTGGTGGCCCGAAGAAAAGAACAAAACAATGAAAAAAATCACACATCACTGCGTGCATTTATGCATTTCCGGCGAAAAAAAAGTTACGTATTTATTGACATAAATTTTCCCTTTTTGGAAATTTGGTGGCCCGACTTTCATTTTTGGTGGCCCCGGGCCATCGTTAGTGTCGAGCACTGAATATACATGCAATTGTTTTCCGGTAGCAAATGTAATTAATAAGATAACGTGTTTGTATCGTCTCTTTTTTTCTTTCTTTCAAGACATTTTTTTTTTATTTGTGAAGTCAGTGCGATTTATGGGCTCTCACCTCAATTCGTGTGTACGTTTTGTTCTATCTTTTTCCCCATTTTTTTCTCTGTTCTGTATTCAGCACCTCACAAAAAAAAAAAAAAAGTGGGAAGCAGGCACCTGTGCATCTAAGCAAGATCCGAGACAGGCAAGACCTGCTGACCTAAGAATATATTTGCTTTAAATTACTAAATTTGGGTTGCTTGTTAGCATTAAAACGTATGCAAAATTATCATTAGCTCTCGTCCATTGTCCCCATGAGGTCCACATGAGTGAAGCTGTGGGCAATTAACAAAATAATGTTAATATTCTGTGATCATTAATAACAATGCGGAAGAAGTACGGAAGTGACAAATGATGGAGAGTGTCTGTGCTCCCAACATTGCACCCCGAATCTCTTGTTCTGAACAAGTTCGAGTGTCATTAAATCAACCGTGAGCAAGTAGAGATACCCGTGGTAAGCATGTCAGATTGTCAGATTGTCAGCATGCCAGATTTACCCGCAAGTAGAGATACCAGCAGAGTACCCGTGGACGGGTAGAGATGAGCTGAGGACCTTTTTTTTTTTTTTTTTTTTTTTTTGCTTGTTAGTTTTATGAAACCCGGAAGTGGGCCCCCACACTTTTGAAAACAGTGCGCCGGCCCTGTATAGAATATTCGGGGTTTTTTTTAAGTGTCATTAGTTACAAACGCATTTTCCTGTTGAACTATTCTGCCATGCATATGTGTACTTGCTATATTGCCACTGCCTGTCGTTTTTGTGACAAAATTTCTTCTAACAATAAATATTCGCTGTTGGCACCCAAACGACACGTATGTCTGCATGATTTCAGTATAGTTGTATAATACCAATTAAATACACATTATACACACAACACATCACGCACATTGCAAAGGAACATGGTTGATCGAACGTGGTTTCGAAACAACTGGTATACGCATATACACTTGTTCGATCAAAGCGAAAGAGAGTAAGTAAAGACTAATTAGAGCGTTAGGGGTTAAACAAAATGCCAAAGGTCCATTTACATTAAAAAAAAGAACGCGGCAATGTATCATTGCACACCTCTTGAGATATTTTGATTTTTTTTTTGTTTCTACACTCACATAGAATTTATGTCTCTCTGTGTGTGAACGTGTGTGTGTGTGTGTGTGCACTTGTGTGTACTACTTTTGTTTGTAGATGATCACCGGAATCCCAACATTCCATCGATCTTCTGTATGCCTGACTTACGATGAGGAAAAGCATTGACAAGTATTCTTCACGTCCGTTATACTCTAATCACTGTAAACCCAATTTGATTGTCTAACTACTATTGCATCCATCTATACTTAAATCCCAGCTGTTTTGTATGATAAGGTCACTGTAAGGGCGTTCTCGCTTGATAACGCTAGTACCTCCGTGGAAAAAAAAAATGTACTGCATCGCACTGATTTGCACTGTAAAATCGGGTAAAACTGTATTCCGCTCTGTCCAGTTGTCAAAAACATCCCTATTGGTTTTTTTTTTTTTCACGATTTCTAACAGAACATCACCGACCGTGCTAGTGATAATATCACTGTTTTACAAGGATCACGCGGTGACATTCGAAACAACACTAGTACATGAACCACCGCCGTTTCGCCCATTCTTTTTTTACCAGATGAGACAGGTGGATCCAAAAAAACTGTAAAGATGAAGGCTGCCATGAGAGGGTATTGCAGAGACACTTCTTTCCAACCCGATGATATATTATTAAAAAAAAAAAAAAGAATATTTTAAACATTTTTTGTGACGATTGCCGAAATGCCAAGCGTGCCAAGATTTGGGCAGACATAACGGTTGTACCTTTATCAGTTGTTGGTAATACTGATGAGAACCCTCATTTAGTGATTATTCGTTGAGTGATCCAGGGAAGTGTGGCTGGGACTTACCTTTATATATATATATATATATATGTATTGTAGCGCCCCACGTCTGATTTCAGGCCTGCTAGTATTCAGATACTCCTTACCTTTAAATGCAGCAAGTGTTATTTGTACAGGATGAATACTGATGTAAGCTATGCATGATCACTTACCGTTGACTGTAGATGCATCTATAGGCATTCTCTTAGTGCAGTCGGTGCAGTCGACGTGATGTAGACCTATAGCGAGTCTTTCTGGCCATCTTTGTGAAATCAGTTGTTATATATCTGTAATTTAACCGAATGAGGAGCATCCCTATATAAATTCTTGTAGTTAGATAGCTGGATTTAGGATGAATTGACGGCTCCATGTTGATATGACAAGCGTTAGACGGCAAATGAATACTGTACAGTACTTGAGCACTACGCGCAGCGCGTATTGTTCATTCATGATTGTTTCCGGAATGAAACTCATTTACATACGAGCTGCATTTGGATCCGTCAAACTTACTCTTAGATGTCTAAAATTGTTATTATAATGAAATAGTAGAATTTGAAGAGAGGTAAATGATATCAGTCAACGGCATTTTGTTATGACTTCGGAGATATATGTATGTTTTCGTATGTTAGTGTGTAGTAACTTCGAAATTTGAGATTTTAATGTCATAAGTGTACGGTTATGCCAGGATTCGTGTCCGCGGAGAATGTGCACTGAAGTGAATTGTAATACGTTGTGTTTCTCGGATATTTTCACCTTTTCGGCTTATTATTGATTGCGCGGACAATAAGAATAAGGATAATCTACATGATATTGATAAAGATTGTATTTTCTTTCCAATGATGTATATCGTACATCAGGTCTAAAGTTATATTTTAAGATAAAGGCAATTTTACGTCATTTAAATAGTACAAAATTGGCACGGATCGCCATTTTCGGGCAAGTGCACGCATTCTACGCGGATCGCGATCCGCGTAGTAGGGGTTTCCTACTACGTCCGCAATAAGCGTATATAAAGGGCAAATTTCAGTGTGAAAATCAGAAGGGGATGGGGTTACCGCCGTGAGCGGTCAAGGTGTAAACAACCCAATAAGCGGTCTGCTGACTGACATAGTCCAATGTAAGGAACAAAGTTAACCGCTGAGAGCGGTCTTTTATAATTATAGCTCAAAGAATAATTTAGCCCCCATAATAACTTAAGATATAGAAAGACAAGATTTTATAGTATGATGAGTATTCCATAGAGGTAGTTTAATTCTGTATATGAAGTAACAGTGGCGATAAATTGGTTTGTAAAGATGAGTTAATAAATTGATGTTTAGTGTTATTTCACTTTGAATTCAAAGACAAATCTCTTCTGACTTTTTATTAGTGTGATTAAGTTACAAACATTGCGGTATACAACCTCTGAAACATCTTACGCATTCAGATTTCCCTTTACTTCAAGATCATATATTTTGATCGAAACGAACTTACTGTATTCATTTGGTGGATAGTGCCCCCTGTTATATTACGAGAATTAGCTTCGAAGATTAGATAAAGTCTTTCCGCTCGGGACTTAACAATCTTACACGCGGCCTGATTACACGATGAATCCTGACAAACGACAACACAAGACAGAACACAATACAGCACTGGCCAAAGATGGTGTAGGCTACACTCTCGAACCCCCAATAATGATGAGCGAGGAGAACAACGGCGTGGACGACGAAGTAGAAGCGGGGGGTCGCCACAATATATATATATATATATATATATATATATATATATATATATATGTATATATATATTGACAGCAAATCTTGCACATATATTTACTGTCCTTGCACCGCCCCGCCATGTTGTGGTTAAGTCCTTTGATGTCAGTATACTCTCTTAATTTCTAGGACTTAAATTTTAAATCTTTCTTACGACTTAAAATATCTTAAGTCTTTAAGACTTATTTTAGGTGGCTTCGATTAAAAGTTGAGTGTCGAAGCTGTTCGCAATCTAAATCTAACAAGGACTTAAACTTTCAGCCAATCAGATGACTTGTAAATGACGTCATGCGCTATCTTGAACCGCCTAAAACCGGAATTGGCGCCGGCCGTCACTTTGCTTCATGCGATGCTAGATAGCGTAGTCATACACACACATTCAGTGTACATGTACTATACTTGTACCTACCATCGACCATTTGCAAACGCTATTGACTCGAACAGTTGAGTTGGTCTTGAAGGCACAAGTCATGCAGCCCGGAGTTTTTTGAGGGCATGATCTGACGGAAGCTTGACCAAGTTGCTTAAAGGTGAGCATATTACTGTATGAATGCTCAAGAATGTGTTTGATAACTCTGGGACTCAGTACCGGGTAACCAAAGATAAAAGATGTTAAGATGTGCACTAACCGCCCTACATTTTTGGCTAGTTTGAGCCTTGCCGCTGTATACAGCGCTGTCCATCCCTGAAGCGCCAGTGCTAACGTTAGCTGTTCATGGCTTGTGTGTCTATCCAAACATTGTAACAAGTTACATGTAGGCTAACGTTTTACTAGTATTGTGGGGGCTCTATCTCGGTAAAACTGCAAGTACAAGTGTAATAATACAGGGACTCTTATAAAGCGCCCATTCTACCTAATGATTTACGATGTTGGTGTCTTGACTGAAAGGTAAAGCTATGGCCTAACACTAACAACAGGCTACTGAGTACTGTAGCGTAGGCCTAACTGTCGTCTAACACTGAGTAACAGTAACAAGTTAGTGTCAGTTCACCCCTTCCTACACTCTTGTAAGGTTTAATTTATCAATTTCTACGTAGAAAGGCACAGTTCGAGGCCTTATCATGCCCTATGCTGTGATAAAATGTAGGGCATATGCTGTTAGATGGGTTTTATTTTTAACGTTGTGTTACTAGTAATACTAGGCCACCAATAGTACGTAGACCCTATGGGCGCTTAAATAGAACTGCGACCAGCCCAAACACGAAGCCCCCTGTGTGATGAGCGCCCCAGGGCCTAGGGTTTAGGGCGCCAATTTTGCAATGCCAGTGCAGTGGCGTCAAGCTCTGAACTGTAAAAACTTCTATCGCATGGGCCATATTGGCTGACATCACCAATTTCCATTGACTCCCATATTAAAATAGGGGGTCTACATTTAATAAACAGTTTCTGTTCCATTGCATGACTAGGTCTACTGAGTCTGATGTCACAATAAACAATTACCTTTGGCGTGTGCACTCAACACTCTTACTATCAAGCGTGCATCATGTCACTCATTTTACTGGAATAATCAACTTCAACGCTACTTGCACTCGGCTGCGTACATGTGTATGTAATGTGAATGTGCTACTGATTTGCATTCCATGAAAATACTTTTACTATTATTACTACCACTCAGTAGTAGGCCTGGACACCTGTCCTAGGCCTTATGGTTGCCATTTCTGCACTGAATTCAAGACTCTTTCTTGAACTAGTACAACCTGTACGTCTGTTAGTGTTATTGTTGAAGGCGTTGTATGAAACAAATAATGTATGGGATTAACTCGTGCAATGGAACAAGATTTCGCACCTGGATAAAGATATTCTACTCCAGTCTTTCTCTTTGTAGCATAATCAATGTGGTGATCTGTGTTTGAGTAGAAGGATCTAGACTTAAAAATTCTACAGATCTACACTTCTGGCTGAGATGTATGATGATGATGATGATGAAGTCTTGTATAGCGCCGGTATCCGCCAAGTCAGGCGCTCATGGCGCTTGCTCCAAAATAAATACATAATTCAGCTTAAATTTCATGGGTGCACCGCTTGTGATATGACAGTTAAAATAAAAAGAAATAGTTCCAGGAAGTAATTGTCTCCAAATGTGTAAACATACATTCTTACACATTGGCATTAAGCATCACATACACCAGTGAATGTAGTGAAGTTTTACAATATAAGAGGCCTTTTTTTTATTTTTTACTTTTAATATTTTTTAACATAAAGGGAATGCAAATTACCTGTTATTTGTATAATTTGTACTCCAAGGAGTAGTCTGTCAGGACTATCCCTTCTTGGTGTTTAGATATGCAAGACATCCCTGGTATTTCTAAAAATTGATTTTAATGATAACATCTGAAACAAAAATCAGAGATATCGGTCTCATTTTTTCCTCCAGCATGAAATACAACCCTCGAGACCAATAAGAAATAATTAATTACATAAAAATCTAGAAATGTGGCTATGGCGACCGTTTATACCCCCGAAGCATATTTGTTTTCTTCCTTTTTTTTTTGTAAAGCGTTTCTGTTTTTCATTTTCCACTTCCTTATCACTGATATTTCACAGTTTTTGTGTTTATTTTCAGATCAATGCGGACTTTGCCCAGTTATACCGAGAAAAGTGCAGGAGATGGTGAACAGATGGGGGCCATTTTACGTCAATAGAATCTTGCACTTGCCAAGCGAAACTACCCTTAGTTGCAAGACATCGTAGGAAGATGTGAAGACATTGATGGAGACAGTAAGTCCTTCCGCCAATCCTCATAGATCTTGTGGCATTGATTATAATTACTGGAACAATTTCTGTCTAAAGTGTAAGAGTAAAACTTACTCATTTGTTTATGCTTCATTGCTATTACACCTTTCAGGAAAGTGAATGTGTACGAGTTTGCTCTTCATAGACTGATATTGATAATAAGTCGAAAACTGAATGTTAGGGATTGTCAGAGCTGATACAATACGTCATATCTAATATGTTAAAGAGAATGTGTGAAATACTTAAAGTTGAAAAAAAAATTGTATTGTGTTCCATTCTATAGGAATTTTGTGGAATGTCACTACTTGCAGCGATGCTTCACAGACCCAACATCCCCATGTAGAAGAAAGGGAGAGGACCTCTCATGCTCCCGAGGGATGCCCAGCAGTACCTGGTGCAGAATGACTATGTGCCTGTAAGTAGTATATGCTTAATGTTTATAGACTTGAAATCAGTTTATGATCAAATCATTGAGCTTCCAATTTTGAGAATTATCAATATGCATGTTTCATTGGGCTTTTAAGTACCAGCTCATGTTTAGAGAAGAATATCTGAGCTTCGTATCTTACAAAGCAATGCTCGTGTAGAATCTGCATGTACTCAGTAACAGGTGGAATTTAAAAATCTGAAATTCTCATGCTGTCGTGAGAAATGCAAAGTTTTCTTCTCTGATATATCAGTGTTTTTTGAAGCGATTCTTCTCAAACAAACTTTAGAACATTCAGCAATGAGTATTGTGTAGGGGTATGTACCGTGTTTTGACAGTTTTCTTTTAAATTCATTAAATTACGGATTAAAAATGCATGCTGACTTCTATTGATTTGATTATGTACTTCAAATATCTTATGAGTCTGGAACATGTAAATATCAAGTAGGCCCCACCCCGATGATGGCAAAAAGTAATCTGATTTCTGGGAATTTTTTTCAAGGCTTTGAGGTTTACCAGATGAGACAAAATGTTTTAAAATAATATGTTCCGAAATATATCAGAAATATTTACTTGTACATCACAAACTAAAAGTTCTGTGATGAATATGTTATTAGTACATTGTATTTAAGATCAATATGTAAAATTATATTTTAATATTTTTTCCCTCCAGAGTGCCCTCTCACTGAGAACTTAACTTCCCTCTATGTGATGCAAAGTTTATTTGATAATAATTGTAGCCTTTGTCATTTGCTCAAACGATTCAAGTGAAATTTAGTTCGAAATATCAGTAGTGCTATACATGTTTAATCTCTTTTCAGGTAGGAACCAATGTTCATGGCATTGCTGATGCAGAGACTCCAACCCCAGCCCCAAGCATCTTCTGATCTGGAGATTCTCCCACCTGAAAGCCTTAGCAAACGAGAAACGCCAAGTTGATCCACGCGAAACGTATACATCACGAGCGAGAAGCGCGAAGTTCAGTGATGCTAAAGATGCCACCTTCAGCCAGCCCTGCTTAGTCAGATAAGGGAGTGACTAGACGTACATCCAGTATTTTCTCATCCTGGACAAGACCATACTAAGTCCAGGCTGGAGATGACCGGAAGCAAGAATTTGACAGACTCTTTAAAGCCCACTGTGTCTTCATCGTCAAATATGCTTGGGTGCTTGAAGCATTCTTTGATTTTGTGGCGGCATATTCATGTACTGCTACAATCCCAAGTGAGGGCTTCGTTCTGGGCATTATAGCCACGAACTTCAAGAACACGTCAGTGTATGATGCTAGTAAGATTTTCCGACATTGTGCCACAAACCCATGCACACAAGAAGCATATCTGACTTGCCCTGATGTGCAGCAAAGTTTTCTTAATTTTCGGTGAATTCTTAAATCAAAGTAACACAGGTAAAATGCTGCAATGTTTCCTTTGAAGATACTATCATGTGTAATGTTTGACTCATGGATATTGAGTTATGTTATGTGTGCCTCACTTTTCCATTTATATTGAGCTACAAATCCATGCACACAAGAAGCATATCTGTCATGCCCTGGTTGTAGTAAAGTTTCCTTGTAATTTTTTTTTTTTGTGCATTTTTAAAATAAAAATAACACAATGAGGAAAGTTAATGCCGCAATGTTTCCTTTAGAGGTACTATCATGTATGTGTGTGCCTCACTTTTGCATTTGCATTGCTACGTGAACATTTAAACAATATTTCAAGTTTTTATACATGTCCGGTTTCAATTTATTTATTGTTCATCTTTGGCTTGTTTTCTGTATATTATGTCTGGTTGATGATGAAAAAAAAAAGTAATGCCAGATCCGCATTGATTTAAATTGAAAGAAGAAAGTTTAAGTTCCCCTGAACACTTTTGTAATTATTCAACGATTACCTCATTTTCATCACTCCCACAGTGTTGTTGAGCCATTGTCCATCACATTTATTGAGCGCTGATTTGTTGCTATTTTCATTATGACGTTGTGGCTAAACACTTTAATATGAAACTCTCTATATAAAGAAATAAACTTTGGTTTTCCAGCCAAAGTATGTGCTTGAACCCATGAGGAAGGATAGATTCAGCGCAGATGGGCACCTTAAACAAATTTAGAGCATTTGACCACTATGGTATATAGATATGGAAACAATGTGGTGAGCAATGCATAGCCATGGTAACAGCTTTTTTTAAACCAAAAAACATACAAAAATATTGTGGATTCAGCTAACTTCCTTTAGTCTTCAAGCATTTAGCTAGAAATTTGGCACAAAAGACCACTGTGGTATGTAGATATGTAAACGTATTCTTTCGTAAGTGTCGATCAATGTGTTGCCATGGTAACGGCATATTTTGAATGAAAATCATACAAAAATATTGTGGATTCAGTTAACTCCCTCACTCTTTGAGTAATTGGCTTGACATTTGGCACATGCAACAACTTTAGCATATAGATGTGCAAACTTAATCTTTCATCAATGGTGAACAATGCGTTGCCATGGTAACAGCATCTTTTCACTAAAATGCATACAAAGATATTGTGGATTCATGTAACAACCTCAGTCTTTGAGCATTTAGCTTGAAATTTGGCGCATCTGACCACTATGGTACGTAGATGTGCAAACTTAACCTTTCGTCATTGTTGATCATTGTGTTGCCATGGTAACAACATAGTTTGAATGAAAATCATACAAAAATATTTTGGATTCAGGTAACTCCCTCAGTCTTTGAGCATTTGGCTTGAAATTTGGCACATGCAACCATTGTAGTTCAGAAATATGCAAACTTCATATTTCATCATTGTTAAACGATGTGTTGCCATGGTAACAGTGCATTTTCAATGAAAATCATACAAACATTTCGATTCTCCTGTCTCTGTTTAGAGCATTTTGGCTTCAAATTTGGCACATGTTACCTCTACATTACCTAGATGTGCAAAAAATCTTTTGTCAGTGTGGAAAATGTGTTGCCATGGTAACAGTATATTTTGCATGAAAATGATACACTAATGTGAATTCAACTAAACCCCTCACCCTTTTAGCATTTAGCTTGAAATTTGGCACATATGACGGCTATGATATAGGGCCTATAGTTGTGCAAACTTCATTTTTTTTTCTTAATGTCCAACATTGTGTTGCCATGGTTACACAATTTTTAGTAAAAACCATAGAAATCGTCAGTTTATTTATCTTGCTCACTCAGTTTTTGAGCACTTGATTTGAGAGGTGGAACAGTGCATTTCCATTGTAATTTTCTTCTTTATTAAAAAGTAAGAAAAAATAATCCTGGTTGAGCTAATTCCCTCAGTTGTGGGTGGGGGTATATTAATCACAATGAGTGATAATTCTAGTTAAAAATTCAGATTGCATCACTTCAACGTAGTGCTTTGTTACGAGATATGACATCAAAGTAATTAAGAAACTAGTGGTCCATCTCACTTGAACAGTCTCTTGAGATGGTTCCCTGTCATCAGTTGAGATGGATTCTTAGATATCAATAGATTAAGCAGGAATTTGTATATTCTTTTGTCAAACATTTTGTCTACCAAAATGCAGTATGGAAATGTACTTATGTAAATCCAGTTCAGACAATCGATATTCAAGGAATTTTAGAAGTAAGTTTAGAATGTTAATTGTTATGTGAACTTCTTAAGGTTTTAAGGTGAATTTACTTCAGAGTTTACATAGATCTTGCTCCCTACTGTTGTATGTAATACAGTTTGGATTCAATTGTAAATTTTCCCTATGGAATAGTGGAAAAATTAGGAAAGTCTGGTAAGAAATAAGGAAATGTAACACATTTTCAGAAAACATTTCTTGACTAGTCCGTATGAATATGCAAATACATGCAGGTGAAAAGTGTAAAAATATTTTGAAGGAATGACATCATCAATTCCCTCATTTGGATGTTCATAAAGACTGGACAAGATCTGTTTTCTGGAAATGTGTGAAATTGAAAAGAGGCATATCTTCATTATTTCGTAGCTGATTTTCATAGTCTTTACACCATTCTGTGTAGGGAAATTTCTTCTCTTTTCTAATTTGATTACACTAATTTTGGCCTTTACTTCCCTCTTGATTAAATTTATACTATGCATCATTCCAAAAAATCAAATAATTCCTTAAATTGCATGCATGGGACGTACAAAGCGTGTAAATCTAAACGTCAACTTAATGGAGGCTGTACTGTTTATTACACAGCATCATTTCTAAAATTTAAGTTATTACAATTCATATATAATCTTATATTTGTTCATAGTTTCCATCTTAGGACTTAACAATGCTCACCAGTAAAAGAAATACATAAAATGAAAGTGAATCGAGTCGTATGGAGTCATCTTGCAAGATTTAAAAAAAAAAGTGAAAAAAGTAATCTATTTAGCAATGAAGGTTCCAGTCGTCTAGTAACTTGTTTACAGAACACAGTGAAAGAAGCATCAGTAACATGAATGTGAAGATGTGACCATCTGAGACTATTGCAAAATATGCTCTGTTTTCATCATGTCGTACATGTATTTCATTTTTTCTGGAGCCTACATGTGTATGACAATCATCTCTATATTTTGTAACTTATCGATGTTTGTGAAAAATGCATCAGTTTGATTTTGTTAAAATAAATAGACCTTTACATGTGAAGAAAGTGCATCAATTGGCTGTCATTTTCAGTAGTCTGAGTTTAAATCCATGATGGATTTATTTGAAATAAATCCAAGGAAAGATAAAAATAAGTCTTTCGTCGTTTAAATCCAAGCTGGATTTATTCTAAAAACAAGTCTAAGAAAGATTTAAATGTAATCTAATAAGACTTAAAAAATAAATCCTATAGACTTGAAATTTAAGTCGAACATAGACTTAAATTTTTAAATCCTAGCTAAGACTTACTTTTAAGTCCTAAGGTTCTGTCTGTATTTACAGTCCGCTAGGACTTAAAGAAATAAATCCTTAGGACTTAAAAATAAATCCTAGAAATTAAGAGAGTATATATATATATATATATATATATATATGACCGCGCATCACAAAACGAACAAAAAGTCGCACACACTGATTTTGCGTGAGGATTGAAAATAAGTGAAATGGGTCAACCTAGCCGATCTTGACTTTTTCATATTTTCTGAAAGAGCAAGTCTTCTTTTGCGTTATGCTAAAATTTGGGATCATAAAACGGGCGGGAAAGTGTGTTCTTTAGCAATTTGTCTCAAATATTTTTGGTAAAATAGTGTGATTAGGTGTGTCTGTAGAGTCCCTTTTTCATTTCCGAAAAACCTTTTACACAGTCTTCACTTTCAACTCTAATAACTTTTGAAAGGATAGCGCTACCGCTTTGAAAGTTGCCATTAATTATGGACAGAATGTGTTAATGAGGCATGCTTAATTTCAGTTTAATCTAATAGTCCCTTCATTGTTGTTACCGGGGTGGTTTACATCCTGCTTTTTGTCCCATTCGTCACACACCAGGACGGTTTGGTAAAGATTAAGCGCTTGAATAGACATTGTACTTCACAGCCTCTTTTCTCAGTTCACACTTTTCCTGAGTTTGTGCTTTCTTTCCAATATTTAGATAAGTTAGAAGAGTGCATTTGATTTGAGTTATACATCATTTTAAAGCTTAAAGTCTTCTCTTTCAGAATATTGTCTTAACTAAAAATTCATGTCTGGCGACTTTTTGTAAGTTGTGTGGCGCAGGGTCACAAATATATGTATTTATATATATATGCATATATTGACACACACACACACACACACACACACACACAAACACACATATATACTGTATATATATATATATATATATATATATATATATATATATTATACCGTATATCACGCCTAAAAAAAAAATACAACATAACCCTCCGCAACGATAGCTTAAAATATAGTACACTGTATATCAATCCCAATACAATTCCAGAGTATGAAACTACAATCTATTATCCACATCTTACAGAAAGCCCCATCCGATTTGCTTCAGTGGTCATCAAAGAGAAATGACGATCTTTGTAGAGCATGTCAGGAATCCCTTCCCTCCAATTTCTGTCAATTGTGTTCACACATTAGTATGAAGATCCAAGAGCATCCAAGTGCTTAACATGGAAGGAACAGACCCATGTCATGCTTCACAACAATCTACTTTTCTCTGTGACCACTTAACCAATTTGAATGGGGATTTCTGCAAAATATAAGTAAGATTTTATAATTATTTGAAACTACATAAAAATAATGTTTTATTAACACCTGAGAGATGAGACATCTCTACTGTGATTTGATATGGCCTGGAGGTTACACGATTTCATTTTAATGTTATTTCTTCTAAGCCTTCTGAGCAGATTTGGTGACTCTGCCACCAGAGCCGTCATCCTTTTCCACTTCCTTGATCACACTAACGGCTACCGTCTGCTTCATGTCCCGGACGGAGAAATGTTCCAGGGCGGAAACTCATAGAAGGTCTCCACGCACATCGGCTTCGAGGGCATGAATTTGAGCAAGCAGGAATCACCACTCTTGACCATCTTTGGGTTGTCCTCAAGTTTTTTCCCCGATCGCCGGTCGATCTTTTCCAGTAGAGCGTCAAACCTGCATTCGATGTGGGCGGTGTGGCAGTCGAGTACTATACAAGAGGATATCCGGCGTGGATCTGACCAGAAGGTTCCTCACAATGGACTTCCTCACAATGGAACCTTGGAGTGGTTCAGGAGTTATTTAGTTGATAGAAAACAATTTGTAACAATTAAAAACTATGATTCAGTTGTCAGAGAAGTCAAATGCGGCGTCCCACAGGAAAGTCTTTTAGGGCCGTTATTGTTCATTATTTATATCAATGATTTTTGTCGCGTATCCGACAGCCTCTCTTTTATTCATTTTGCAGATGACACAAATGTATTTTTTGCCCATAATGATATTGATTTTCTTGTTCATAAAATCAACATTGAGTTGAAGAAAGTGACAAATTGGGTCAGGACCAATGCTCAAAAAACAAAATATATGCTTTTTAGTAACACTGTTGATAGTTTAAGTATGAATATAGTATTAGATGACTCTCATCTGCAAAGAGTCTCACATACCAAATTTTTGGGTGTCATTGTGGACGACAAACTTTCCTGGAAATCACATGTTGATAATGTTTGTAATATATTATCACGCAATATAGGTATAATAAACAGATTGAAATTTCATATTTCACACAAATCATTACTTATGTTATATTCATCGTTAATATTGCCTCATCTTAATTACGGAGTATTAGTTTGGGGCAACACCCATCAGAATTTATTAGACAAAGTGTTCCTTTTACAAAAGAAAGCTCTTCGTGTTATCTGTAATTCCTCTGTATGTTCTCATACAAATATGTTGTTTGCCTCCAACAAGCTCTTAAAAATGACAGATTTGTTTTTGTTCAATTTAGGGCAATTTATGTACAAGTATTGTAATAACTTGCTTCCATCTATTTTTGATTCTATGTTCCTCAAAAATCAGTCATTTCATAAATATCCCACTAGGCGTTCTGGTGAATTTCATTTACCTCTTTTAAGAACGATTTTTGCTAAAAACTCACTTATTTATGTAGGCCCAAGTTATTGGAATTCTTTGAATCATGACTTAAAAGATGCCCCATCCATATACTCTTTCAAGAGGAGACTGAAGTCTTTTTTATTGCAATCGTATGACCCTACAATACTGAATTAACCTCTTGGCCTTTATTTATACTAACCTGTTTACTTTGTCCCCTACTTGAAGAATTAATGGTATTTTTCCCCTGGATGTTTGCAATGTTGTCATCTATGCCATTTTTTACCCAAAGAGTCTAGTAGCTGACTCTCCGTGTGCTACTTCGGCTCATATATCCCTCTATTTTCTATTTTCTTGTCTTTCTTCAAGGCGTCAAAATTTCGCTTTCCCCAGTAACTATCTTCTGTTTCTCTCGGCATGCTTCTGCCGAAGATCGCTGTTTATGTTTATGTTTATGTTGTTTCTGTTGTTCTGTTACTGTTTCTGTCTCTTCTTTGCGTTCTTGTCTGCTATTTTGTCTTCAGTTCGTCAGTCTTGTCCATCCCGTTTTGTCCTTTACAACCTTTTCTTTAGTAGTTGTCTTGCTGTCTAGTCTTGTTTTATGTTAGTTCGCGTCTATATAAATGTATTTATTTGTTAATCTAATTTCTAGTGGGCTTCCAGACTTCTTGCACTTTGTTATCTTTTTGTATATACGACGGTTCAATTTATCTTTTCGTTGATGTTCCTCTCCAGAGGGACCCACATACTACAAGCTCTGTCTTTTTAGTGGGTCCCTCCATTTTTCGCATTTAAAACAATGGTATACATGTATTTCGCTTTGATCACTTATGTTTCTTTCTTGCAATACAATGTATGATTACTTTACGTCCTCAATTGTTATACTCTTTTTATTACACTATGTTCTACTTACCTTATTTTCTGTTACTAAATGAAGTGAAACATATGTTTTTGTGAAAAAAGAGAAATGACAAATGACAAAAAGACAAATGTAATGCCTTGCTGGCGATGTCAATGATGACAGTGGTTTATTGGTGAAGTCAGGTTCTGAAATTTAGCACTGATGAGGCGGTGAAATTTTGATTTCGTTGTTTAAAACCTTTTTTATCTTATTTTTATCCTTTTTCTTTCTTTCTTCTTTTTTTTTCTGTCATGAAAACCGTGAACAGTAGAGTTTGAGAGTACAGTAGTGTTCAAAAAAATCATTACATACAAGTGTACTGGGCAAACTGTGTGATTGAAAGTAAACAAGCATACTTACATATCTGGGTTAAACATCAGCCACACGAACACACAAAAAGAAAAAAAGGTGTTGGGCCACCAACTATCCATAAAGGCTATCTTTTTGTGGTCCGAGTGGGTGACTGAGATTCAAAATAGTTGATTTCAAGACCACTCCCTTTACATGTCTATTTTTTTTTTCAGAAAGATCCTAAATATTTTGGTTTACCTAGATAAATAACTTAGTTCATGAGGTTGATTTTCCTGTGCTTTGAAAGAATTGGGGGATATGGGAGGGTGGATCTTACAAACGTTTCATACACGCATTTTCATCAAAAGCTAAGCCCCACATTTTTGCAAGGCAAAGCTTCATCAAGACTTTCGTGGTATATTTCAAAAGATTTCTCCTCCATTGTGGCGGTGCTTGAGGGTCCGTATAAATTGAGATCCAAGGTGTGAAAGAGGGGGTTAAATCTGGCACAATCAACAGGGTTTGAATTAGATCATTATAAAACAAAAGTGTTCCAATGCCCGCCATATAAAAATTATGCCAATGCCTTTCAGTTGACTGGAATTTCATAGCATCCAATTTATTCTCGACTGTGTTGTTTTGTAATCCTCGCGTTTACATGCCTCTATCATCGCTTGATTCTTGGGAAATAAGAGCAGTAGAAAACTCCGATTGAATAATAAATTTCTCTTTGTGTGTGTGTGGGGGGGGTTAGGTGGGTGGGAGGAAATGGCATTCCATCCAGAAAAGAATTATTGTAATGTCTTGCGCCATCACGTCGTTCACTTTACACAGTTAAACGTCTAATGATACCAGTGATTGTATGGTTGTGACATAATTATAATGAGAATGTTAAACTCCATCACTTTCGCATATCTCTATATCAAATGAATAAAACAATGTTGAGTCAGTGAAACAAGGAAACGACAACATCATCATAGAACCTCAAGGAAGACCACAGAATAATCAGAAATGATAATCTCCAGCAGTTATAAAGATGCTGCAAAAATGCGTATTTGTGCGTTTGTACTGCATTTTCTTTAATGCAGCTTTGTCATTTTGCTAATAGTATCTTTTCTTTTTTGATTTTGTGTTTATGTGAGTTTTCTTTTGCTTTATTTTGTTTTGTTCTTGTGTTTTCCTGTTTTTGTGGGTGGGAGGTGCGAAGCATTCTGTAGTGATGCAGTAATGAAATCACTTGTTATGTTTCTTTCGCATAACCATACACAAACTCCCCATGCATGCCATGTAGAACTGCTTTTAGGGCTGATTTCATCGAGTTCCAAGATAATGTTGTGATCTTGCCAATTGAAAAAGCTCCCTACCGTGGGAGGCCACAGGTGGAAAAAAACCCCTCCCACACCCTCGCTCGCTCGCACATTCGCATGCCGAGATGCCGAGTCATGAAAATCTCACTCATAAAATTTTTTTGAACTTGGCATCCCTGCTGTCACTACAGTGTTGTAAAGCAAAATGACTTCGGGTTTTACAGCGTCCTGCATTTACGTGACAAAGTCTGAAAACAAATGTGCAACATGAAACGCAGTCGAGCTGTGAAGTTCAACCAGAGAACTTTGTACCTACATTTATGTAGCACGTAGTATGCAAATATGTGCATTAAAGTGTAAATACGGAGCCAAAAGAAAATAGTTAAAATTGTCTTGGAGTAATATGCACGTTCATAAAGGCTGAATATGAAATCACGATGAGGTAGAGATGATCTCAATATGCATCACTCCGCCAGTATATAGATGTGCACACAATCATAAATTCCACGCACTAAATACAGTATCTTCGTACCGGTATACTACACCACAATCCATTCATAGGGCTTACGCAGAACCACCCAACCACTAGGCAGCACAACGCGTAGCACTAATACACAATGTGGGTCTGCATGCGTATTAAGAGAGAACTGATCAGTTGACGGACTGTTTACGTACGTGTTACCGATGTCAGCAGAAAGTCGACGCTCTATAGGTTGTGTGGAAAGATTAAAGATACTAATTTTGACAAATGAAAAAGGAAATCATCTTGTGATGGATAAATACTGCACTAAGCTTCTGCTGCTGCAATCAGTAGTGATTGCTTCTGTAGTCTACCTACACGTTACAGAAGGTAAGTGACGGTAACCTCTTTAATTGATTTGTACTACATACTATAAGACCAGGTGAAGATTTATATTGCTGCTTACATGATAGAACGTTTGGCCTGTTTAATTGTCAAACAGTATTATGTATCAGAAATAACGAAAGAGAAAATGATGCCTATGTAGCTTTGGAATTATCATTCCCCTTACAACTGTTCCTGTGCACGAGTTGGAAATGGGTGTATGCAGTATTTCTCTCTTTTCTTTCTCTCTTTCTCTCTCTCTCTCTGTATATATATATATATATATATATATATATATATATTACATTCATTTGTCATGTCAAGATTCAAATTTGAAGATTCAAATTTATTTTCACTTCCATCAAATAAACAAAGAAATTATATACAATGTATATGCACAAGATATTTGTAATAACTACAGAATGTGAATTAACAGAGTACACATTAAAATGCGTAACAGATGAAAAATGAAGCACAATTTATATTTGTTGATATGTTCATAAAGCATAAAATGCAAGTTAACTAAGGATGGGGTTGGAAATGGAGGGTCCCACTATAAAGAAGCAAAGCTTGTACGATATGGGACCCTCAGTAATACACAAGACAGCAATATAAATCAAAATAAAACGAACCAATGTCAGCAAAAAAAGAAAGCAAAATAATTGGGAAGGGGAAAAAAGTAAAGAAAAGAAAAAGAAAAAATAAAGAAAAAATAAAGCACGTGCCATCTTGGACGCAAGCAAACTGGATTCCATGATATAAAATAGTGATAAAATAAAATCTGGATTAAATGTAAGACAAAAATATTCATACGTAGTTATACCGGTATAGAATGCAGGAGGAGAGAATAGACACATCGGTATATACGGAACAATAACAGGAACATGTAAGAAAGACCTGTGTTTCAAAAAGAATAAATTCATAATTGTTTGATGTTCAAAGAAATTATGACTTAACTGAGATAATAAAACGAATCTAACTCGGTTGTATATTGTAAGATTTCAATAAAACAATTCTAATTCGAGTTCAAAGATTGAGCTGTTGTAATATTGTTATGAAGTGAATTCCAATACTTTGGCCCATCGTAGATGAATGTATTCTGAGCCAGCAAAGTTCTAAAAATTGGCGAATGGATATCATTCGATCACCTTGTTTGATAATTGTGAACGGATTGATTACTTCGACCTTGTTTCAAATCTATTTGGGAGAGGGTTCTTATTATAATTGTACATAAATTGTCCTAAATTAAACAGATACAAATAATTAATTTTCATTATGTTATACTAAAAAATAACGGGTCAGTATGGGACAAAAACGCAGTATGACATATGATACGGAGTGATTTCCTTTGCAATAAAAGTAATTCATCGAAAAGTGTTTTACATGTATTTCCCCACGCGAGAATACCATAATTGAAATATGTGACCATGCACCACAAAACCAACATAAAGTCGCCAGACATGGATTTTCAAATAATGGCAGATTCTGAAAGAGCAGACTCTAAGCTTTAAAATGGTGTATAACTCAATTCAAATAGACTCCCCTAACCTACCTAAATACTGGAAAGAAAGTACACACTCTGGAAGAGTGTGAAGTGAGAAAAGAGGCTTTGAAGTACACAGTCCATTCAAGCGCTTAATCTTTACTAAGCCGTGCTAGCTGTGCAATGAAAGGGACAAAACACAGGATGTCAACCATTGGAACAACAATAATGAAGGGATTATTAGGTTTAGCTGATATTTAGCATGTTCTATTAGCATATTCTACCCAAAATTAATATTAAATTTCAAAGCAGTAGCGTCATCCTTCCAAAAGTTATTAGATTTGGAAGTGAAGAGTGTGCAAAGGATTTTAAGACATGAAAAGCGACCTCTAAGACATACCTGATCATTCTACTCTTCCCCCCAAAAAAAAGGTTGTAGACAAACTGCTAAGAACACACTTTCCAATTCATGCTAAGATAACAAACTGAAGAATAATATAGAAGAAGTATAACTCTTTCAGAAAATATGAAAAACTCAAGATTGACTCGGTTGAACCATTTCACCTTTTTTGAGTCCTCACTGTGGAAATAAAGGTATTAGCCAACATTTGTAAACCTGCAGCAATTGGTCTCATAGTTAGCATGGAGTTTGGGTATGATTGCAGTAACACCTGTGCAAAATTTCGTTCCAATTAGTCCATTACTTTCATAAAAATAAATGAAAATGCACCGTATGCGTGCGTATAAAAACGCTCGCTAGCTCCGGTCCACGCACGTACTACATGCATGCGATACATGTGTAAGTTAATGTACGTAGCTAGCCCGCGCTCGTAATTCGATTTTGGGTCGGGTTGACCCGGTTTGAAAATTGATTTTAAAACGATGATTATCTCTCTTTTATCGAATGGTATAGACAAAGAGCAACAGGTGAGGTATGTTACTGTTATAACTTGTACATGAAGTCGTGTTGGACCTGTTTTATGCAGTTTTGATTTTCGTGGGTTTGCAAATGTGGGCTAGTACCTTTAAAGGTCCAGTATACCTTTGGGAGCAGTGATTAAAAAAAATGAGCAAGATATCACATTTGATGCATAATGCAGTACCACAAATCAACCTACCATATAAAATTTTCGCAATAAAGCCTAAAATATGAGGTGATATAAGTATTTTCCTTAATCACTGTTAATAAAACGTAACTGTAGACGGTTTAGTCTGTAAACATGTTTAATATAACTATTGTTCACATTATGTATATTTACCAATACTTAACATCGATTTTACTGATTTAAAATTTGTACAGTGATTGTTTCTATCCAATACTCACATTTAAGATCTATTTTAAAGCACTAGTGGTGGGTTTTTGTTTCATCTGCAAATGGTAAATTATGCCTTTAGAATCAAGGAGTGCGACTTTTTGCGAATATTACGTGAAATAGTTTTACATATACTGTCAAAATGAAATTTTCATGAAAGCTTATTGTCGACTGTTATTCCAAGAAATTTTACGTCAGAAACATTTTCAAGTGGAGTACCATAAAAAACAATATCAACAGGTAATGTCTCCGTAGAATTGTTAAAAAGCATAAATTTTGTTTTTTGAAGATTAAGAGATAACTTATTTGCTTTTATCCACAGTGCAACACTTTCTAATTTTGAATTTATTGTATTTACAAGGGTAAGAGAATTATTGTGCAAAAGCAAAATAAATTTGAGTGGTCTGCGAAGAGAATAAAAGAAAGAACGATCTGATGGTTTACAAAAATCATTTATGTAAACATTAAACAAAAGTGGACCTAATAAACTTCCCTGCGGAACCCACATTTAATATCTAACATTTGTAAATTACAACAATTTAAAAAAATGCTTCCTGTTCATGAGGTAGCTCCTGAACCACTCGATGACCTTCCCACGCACTCCATAATGATGTAATTTATTAAGTAAAATATCATGATTAATGGTGTCGAAGGCCTTGGAGAAGTCCAGGATCAGATGAGAAGATATGTCAATGGCATGTGCCACTTTTTCTATAAAACTCAATAATGCATGTGTAGTGCTATATTTCTCCCTAAATCCAAAATGAGAATTTGAAAATATATTATTGGATTTACAGAAAATAATAGTTCTTTCATGAATATTTTTTCAAGAATTTTTGACAATGTTCTTCACAAAGAAATTGGTCGGTAATTATTTACATCTAATTTGTCACCTTTTTTTTAAACAAAGGGATGACTTTTGCTGTTTTCATACTTTCAGGGACGGTTCCGTTTAAAAGGAAACTAAATGTATCAGCTAAAGGATCCGCAGTTCACGATATTACCCCCTTTAAAAGAAAATTGCTGACGTCATCGTGTCCAGCACTTTTTCTTAGGGGGGGGGGGAACTAGAATCAGAAACAATAACTCCTGATTGATCTCCTGATTGTATGTTGGACTAAAAAATATTGAACTAGAATTTGGTGGACCTAAAAATTTGGAAACAAAATGTTTTGTGGAGGGAGGAATATTACTTGCCAGATTTTCCTCAATTGAAGAGAATTTATGATTATTCAAAATGTTACAAATTTGATGAGGATCTTCAAACATTTTACTATCGAATCTAATTATTGTAATTTCTGATTCTTCGTGGAGACATATGAAAATTACAGAATTTATGAGAATTATATAAAACCAGAATATAAGGGAAAGTGAGGTGAGACATTCAATTTATCAAACTTAAGCTCCAAAACGTTAACAGTGGGTTCACTTGGTAATGCCACAATCCGTCATATTTTGATCTGTGTCAACTGATGGTGATAGTAGAAACAAACATCATCAACTTTATTGTCACCAAAGAAAAATTACAGATAGAAATGAAACCATTGGTACGTAGCATCTTCGAGAATAACAGAACTGACGTCGTGAAAAGGTTTGATCGAGGGAGGGATGAAACATAAATCAGAACAATCTGACTCTAAATTTGGGAAGATTTTTTATTAGAATCATCGGTTAATGTTTCTATTATCATTGTCGGTATTAGACTTATTCATCTCTAAATACAAAACAAAAGGTATTATGAATATGATCCTGTCAATCTAACATGACTATAGCGAATTTCGGAAACCGGTATTTGCTTCACAAAGACAGATTATGTTTACACGTTAAACGTTGTTTCAAACGCACAGACAATTTTACACCTATTCTGCATAAATGTGGCGATAAGGCAGTATGTGCAAAACTCTTCTTGTCCTAGGCTGATTGAGCAGTGATTCCGTAGTTTGTATATAAGTCCAAATTCATCTAAAACACAAATGCATGTTCCTTGTTTTGTTTCAGAATTCCATCGATGATCATTGTTTCTAATTTCTAGGAAAAGCGTTAGTGTAGTTGATGTTAATAGTGCATAATTGATTTCGTGTTCTGTTACAAGGTATTGAGTTAAGTTAGGAGATCGAAGCTGCAAGTTAAGTGGATTGGAATAAATCTGAAAATTGAGTAAAATTCCTGTGATATAATGTACTTCTGTTGTCAACTGCGTGGTTTTCCAGTCTGAATATAATACATGATATTAAAGCGTTCACACAAAAGTATGCAAAACACAAGGATTGTTTCCATCAAGTCAACTGCATTGATTTTAAAGAGCATAATGTGCTCATGTGCTTTGTGCATAAGATTGTAGGCCCTGACCTATAAAGTACACTCATAGCCAGAACAAGGTAGAACAGCATTGTGGTGTAACAATGGCGTCGTGTTCTGCGTGTTTTGCCACGTACAGTTGTACAAAGCGTTGAAACATGTTTTCGGGCTCTGAAAGACACGCGAACTTTGATCCGACACGTCGCTGAAATGTGTGCATTGAAAACGAATGAAAACTATATAATAAGAAAGGGTTGATCTATGTTGTCTTGCAAAACGTGCTTGTGCGGGGGAAATCAGTCAACCTGAATTGTAAAAACAATAATGATTTAAATGGATATTGGATATTACATTTTTAAAAAGCTGTCTTCAATTATAGAGTGTTTATTAGGCGAACATTATGGTGATGTTTGTTTGTAGCTTGAATTTATAAGTCATTTTATGAATAATTTACCTCGTCAACTGCTTACATGAACAATATCTTAACAGCATTATCTATAAGGGTCTATCTCTTCAGATTTAGATTCCGTTTATTTTGCTTTCCTTCCTTCTTGAGATTATCCCTGTAACTAAACCTTACGAACTGTCGCAGAACGTTGAGTGGTGTGCTCCATAACACTTTTGTTAGTCTATGAAAAAAACATCAACAACAAGCGTCTGAAATAATGAATGGGAGGGAGGATCACAATAGCTACACTCATTTTTTTTTTCCTCAGAGGTTTCGTCTTAATGTTCATCTCGCCTAAGTGCGTGGAGAGGAGATACCAATTACCAACGCACCTGCCCCTTACATCTTAACAAAAAAAAAAAAAATCCCCTGTTCAGGTTGGAGATTTGTGATTTTGATGACTGTTATTTTCTTCCATAACTACTCATAGCCTGTGTTACATTCTGATCACATCAAAGTACGTTTATTTAAAATTGGTCCGATTCATAGGTTTATTCTCAAAGTTCTGCTGCCATGTGTGATGTTCTTAGGAATAGCATGAATAAATGCAGACACCTTTAGATGTTGTGGTAATCTATGATAAAACGAGAACATTTTTTGAATCAAGATGACATTTTCTTATGTCTCACGGCTCGCAGACAGTGGTAGTAATGCTATATTCGCTTGTGTATGTAGGTTATTATAATAATGAAAAAAACAACCAGAAATAAACTTTCATAGTAAACGAAAAAATATCATATACCAAGCTATAATGAGATAATAGGGGCGACATAACCTGGCTGTGCCTGATAAAGCAAGAACTATCATGGGAGTAGGTGTACTTTTAAGTGTGTGCGTGTGTGTGTGTGATTGTGTGTGTGAGCGTGAGCGTGTCTAGGAATAGCGTGAGTTTAGTTGATATTTTGTACATCAAGTTTGAAAGTTTGAAATTGTGATGCTCTCTCTCAAAAAAATATTAGTTGCCCTAGAGTGGGAGTATAAAAAAAAGAAATAAAAAAAAACTGCGGAATATTCAATAATTCTAAAATCTCTTCCTCAAGTCTGAAGGATTTTTTTTATCAAAGCTGATGTTTGAATGCTATCAATGTTCAAGTTTGTAAATGTCTGTACTTACCACTTACTTAAGTCCATTAAGGTATATAAAGATATGAAACGCTCAAACGTGCCAACGTGCATGTGCATTTGAGGCTACTCCTCATACGTTTCACAGAGAGGGAGAGACAAAGAGAGAGAGAGAGAGAGACCGATCATGTAGTTGGACCTATCTCTATATTTGTTATGGGTTCTGTCTGACATGTGTCTGGCGACACACACACAACCACCGAAGCACACGTTTTATTGAGGTTATAAGAGAGCACTGATTCAGTTGGGATTCCCAAACGCACATCAAACCTTGTACGTTATGAACGAAAAGAATAAGGCGGGGACTTTACATTTAGTAAAGAACATTACGAAATGATCGTGAACAAGAGTGGTTAACTAAGCATATGCATCTGCTCTGGAATGAACATAACAACACAACACTAAATCAATTAATCTGAGGTGAAATTGAAGACACTGAATACGAACGTGGCTTTTATTCATGTCACTGCCTGCAGCAAGTACATTTTGGCAGGTAGGCATATTGAAATTTATTAAACAATGTAACATCATCTTAAGTTCAGAATGGTATGATAAGCAATGACTAAAAACAACATTAACATGAATAAAGTGAATATCAAGGTTTTGAAGGTTACGGCGTGTGGTGTCATAAAATCGCTGATGAGAGTGTGTGAGTGGACATGTTTTGTTGTTGTTCTTTTGTTTGGCTGCCATAAATTGTGTTCTCTTTGCTTAGGTGTTTTGGTCTTGTTTTTTTTTTTTTTCTTTTTTTTTTGTCTCTTTCTAGGAGAGAGTCGTATTGCATCTTGATATTGTTGATATTGTAAAGGTGCTAACTAGGCTGTTTAGATCGAAGGAAGACACGAGTATGCATTGGGCTTTAAGACTTTTGTTTTAAAAAATTGATGTAAATATTGTACATCGCAGTAGGTAGGAACAGTTCAAATGTCAGGTAATTGTACTAGCAATATCACATTGGAAGTTGTAGTAATATTTTATTTTTTTGTCTTATTAGTGTTTTCCTAATAATTTCTTCATCGTGATCTATACAAATCATAGACAGGATTGAACGTCTAGTTCTGTTATTTTTTTTTTTTTGTTTTTTTTTTTTGCCATTCAGCACTTGTTGTGTTTCAAAGCAAACCCAAAGAATGTAAAAAGTGCTTGAATAGCTGCCATTGCCACTTCACTTCAATACATGAGCTGTAGTTTACCTTCGAAATAATGCTAAACCTATCCATTATGCAGGAGACTCGAAGAATTTGAAAAAAAAAGTAAGAAAAGACGGTAAACATTGTTCTGCTAAATTTTAGGTAAGCAATACAGACGAGTTTATGTGTTTGCTTCCTTAATCTTTATTGTCTAGAGCTGTCATCATCTTGGTGAATATACTTGTAGAATCCATCCCTGAAAAGGATTTTTTTCTTTTTTTTTTCTCTCTTTTTTTTTTCTTTATTTCCCATCGTCTAGCCTCTATGGTAACCACCGCCCCCACCTTTCAGGTATGGACAAGGGAAGACACCCGACTTCCATGTCACTTTAAAAAGGAGCCCCTCGCTGCGATCTGGGTCAAGGATAACATCTCACATCAGCATTTACAGACGAGAAAGGCATCATACTTCGATGGGAACTTTGTAAGCAAGGACGAACGCTTCGAAATGGACAGGAATTTTAGTCTCGTCATCACCGACTTGCAAGAGGCAGATCAGGGTCGATACCACTGCCAAATTTTGCTGGAGAATTTCGAGGTTTTCTCGAATTCCACCTTTCTGACGGTTACACGTAAGTAAAAAAAAAAAAAAAAAGAAAGTTCATCATGTCATAATCGTGAAGGGGTTGGTGGACAAAGAGATTTTACATATGAATGCCATGAGTGAAAAAAAAAATTCTTGGGAGGGCTGTTAAGCAAATAAGCAGATTTTTTACAAAGTTTGTACTAGAAGACTTTAGATAACTATCCAAGCAAAATTCTTACAGGGTTTTTCCTCAGGAATGAAAAAAGAAAATAAACTTGAGTAATCATGGAGTTTACTCTGTTCAATACATACAAAGCTTGGATGATGAGTTTCATGGTGAAAACATAGAATTTTGCAGTATTTATGTAGCACGTCAAAAAGAAACTAAATGAAGATGCAATTTATGTAGCACGTCAAAAAGAAAATAAATGAAGATGTAATATTACTGATATCGTTCTTTACATTACCCTTTACAAATAACAGCAAGACAACATGACTATTCTGGTCTCATCATTGGACTAGTCATCGGTGTTATCGTTGCCCTTGTCACGCTGTTTTGCCTTGTTGGAAAGATCCTTCAAAAGTACTATCCGGACTACCTACCTGTGAAAGGTATTGATGATTAGCATTTATTGCAACAAATATCAAAAATAATAATGACATAATTATCAAACAAATCAGTTCCTTCGAATTATTGTAGGCATGATTATTCTGAATCAAAGTGTTCTGCAAAGATATTTCCCCACAATTTCAACATGAACACACATGATTTAAAATCAACAGGCAATGCACTATAGTGTACACGATAAACATGAATATGTCATCAGCCTTTCTACCTTTGTAACATCGCAAAAGTGAATTCTCGCACATTTAATCATGTGCAGCACTGTCAGATAGGCCCCTTCTAGAGTCAACACGTAATCCGTACTCCCCACTTCAAAATTAAACACACGCACACATAAACACATACGAAACGTTTTGTTATATCCTACACGTTTTTATTTCCTTAGAAGGTTACATTGGGAAAGTGAAAGGCCCCTCTAGAGTCAATATTTAACAAACCGTGCACCAAAAAAGAAAATGAACACAATCTAATACATGAAAATGTTTCAACTTTGTTTCGTTTTACAGGATGTGGCTGGAATCCCTGCTGGCGGAGACCACCCAAACCAGATCCGGCTGACGTGGAAGCAGAGTTGTGTATGAGAAAAGTTAACTTAACATACAATTTGTGTCCAGAGGGTGATGGGGCACTAGAGTTTCCAATATTATACACGCCTTATCATGATGTTCAAAGATTTTAGTACATTTCTTTATTTCTCTTTTTGTATACAATATACAAAAACACGCTAACACACCGACACAAACATACACACACACACACACACACACACACACAATATGTGTGTATATATTATATATATATATATATATATATATATATATATATATATTCTCACATTTCTTCATTTGTTCATCTGTTCATTATTTCTGAATGGTAGGCTGGTGATCATAATAGCTTACCTCAGGTTACCTGAATCTTGTGAAATGATATCCAATCACTGTTATTTCAGTACATTGTCAGAATGATGATGATTAACTGTATACTTTCATCCGGAGGATATACTTAAAGAGATACCACATAAAAATCTATAACAGAATCAAGGACAAAATTTTGTCTATGAAAAGCATTTTAAGATATGTTGAGAGGAAGGAATGTTTCTGGGTTTACATCAACTGGATTGTGTTTCTTACTTTATTAATTTGTCAGCTTAAATGCACTTTCAGGATCAAGAGAAACATTCAATTTGAAAATGAAATGTGAGAAGTCGACGAAAATCGTAACTTCACGATAAGTGCAAAACAATTTCGTAGTGCCTCATTGTCCCTAACGATCTGCAAATAATTGACAATATTTAGACTAGAGTATTATTCATCATGAAATGTTTGGGGGTTTTTTTTCTTTTCTTTTCTTTTTTGCCCATAGTGAACAGTTTGCGGAAACAACGAGACGAGCTCCGACAGAAAATCAGGGGTTACCAACCAGGAAAGGCACGGTATGATAAGCGTTTCGATGCTCCATCGAAGGTGAACATCAGCTTCTTCGGTGAAATTGCTGCTGGCAAATCATGTCTCATCAACTCTCTCAACTTTGCCCTTACTGGTAATTGATTGTTAATCGAATTTTGTTCACACTTTGAAAAACAACGGGAGTGCAATGTTTGTTTGTTTTTCCATTCCACGTCTTGTGCACTTATCTTGATGAGTTTCATATTTGATGTCGTAAAGCAAAAGTGTACTGGCATTTTTTGCTTGTGCGTGGTCTTCCTCTACAAAAAGTGTAGGTGACATAGGACAACTGTAGGAGACTGTCAACGTTTTCATTGAAAAAAAAAATCATATCCTGTCCCAGCATCCGTTTCAAAAGTAATCAGTTCTTGGGGGCATTTCATGAAGCGTTTTGTCCGACAAACTTGTAGGACAAATTTGCTCTTATCCAGTCAGATGCAAGGATTTCAGTAGCTTATAACAGTTTGTCAGAAAAAAAAAATATCTGATCAAAACCTTCATGAAATGCCCCCTGCTCTGCCCTGTACAACAAAAGACAAAAAGACAGTGAATAGTAAAGGATGACAGTACACCGAATTATTGATGAGTTTGATAGGCAAAATAATGTCAAGTTAAATTTGTAGTATCTTTTTATTTCATCCCATCCCCCCCCCCCCAAAAAAAAAAGTATAATTCATCAAAAGCTTTGGTGTGCGCAGTATATGTATTTTTTTCTTACATCGTATGCGTTCTTGTGTAGGACTTTAGGTTAGTAGGTATGATTATAAAGCATTGTTAAACTTTAACCGATGCGGCATAGTTCACTCCCTGAAATATAAACTGCAACTACGAACTGTTATATTTCATCACGTGGTATAAGTCCTAATATTAGAATTGTGAGTACGATATTATCCCATTTATTTTCCTTGAGATAGATTATGTCTCGACAAAAAAAAAAGGAATAAAAAGAAAGAAAACACGCGGTAACTAGGAGACTGTAACACCAGCTAAAGTTCAATATTGCTTCCACAACATCCAATACTTCTTTTCTCTTTTCTTTGCCGGGCGGCATGGAAGTAAACACGTTGTTGGCTAGTGAGACATGAAGGCAAATATATAAATAATGTACTCAACCACACAAACAGAATACAGTATTCCTTATCTGCAACCAGTTCGCAATACAGGATGGTAGTTCAATCAGACTAACAACTTACCGACTCAGACTCAGATCAACTTTAATACCCTCTTTGTGT
This sequence comes from Diadema setosum, assembly GCA_033980235.1. Classification (NCBI taxonomy): domain Eukaryota; kingdom Metazoa; phylum Echinodermata; class Echinoidea; order Diadematoida; family Diadematidae; genus Diadema; species Diadema setosum. The sequence goes on from CM067074.1 coordinate 25,409,622, forward strand.
GTATGCCAACTGTTAGCTAGACTTCAAAGTCATGATGGTTGAAAAAGATGGAGACAAAAAGCGAGAAAGAAAGGTTAAGGGCGATCTCTCTTCCACTTATACTAAATGTAATAAATTATGAGCCTTCTGTGTCCCTTTATACACTAACAGGGAATTATTCCACCGTCACTAAAGAAGGAATAGAAGAAGATGGAGGAAGGAAGACCCGACGTCGCTTCCACCACATATTAGCCGAGAGAATCGACTTGATTGACTCATGTGGTATACAAGATTTCTCGTCTGACACTTTGGAACATCTAAAGGAGGAGTGCAGTAAGTACACAACTTGAAAATAAAATGATTATTCTTGAAAGCACAACTTCAATCAAAGGAAAAAACAAAAGGTCTGTGGTACGTATTACATAATTGAATATCATCGTTACCTTTATGCACTATAGTCAGTGAAATTATGTACTATCGCACGTCAGCTACTGGGATTTCACTTTACGTCTACCCCATTTTTCCCATTTCCTTTTGTACTCTAGTTACCACAGTTATACCATTGTGTGTCGTTTGTTTGTTAATATTGCAGCTTTATGGTATTGTGCCACTGTTTCCCGCAAGATTGTATTACCTGTTCTTATGCCGTCCGAATCTCACGATTTTTTTTTTTTGTATTTTTGGCCACAAGGAGTCTACTTTGCAAGTCCCACCCCCCCCCCCCCCTTTTTTTAGACTTTATGGACGCTCTACATGTGTTTCTCTTTTCATGTAAATCTTTCTGCATCTATTTATGTTTTATTATACACTGTAGCTTCAGCAAACCAATATTTGTGTGATATTTTACACAGTGAGTGGAATAAATATTGTGCACTAGCTACATTATGCAAATCTTTCATTTCAGGATATTTCCCCACAATATTGTCATGACAACGATATAGTTGACGACATCGTTGTTGCTGTCTATAAGACAGTCAAGGTACAGTCCTGCCATCAAATAGAGTTACCTCTACTTACTATATCTCTGTATTTTCCTTCTTTTCAGATGGAATATTCCGTGTAAATCATCTGGAAGTTGGCGTCAAAAGAAAAGAAGAAGAATGTCACTGTGCTGTGTTTGTTTATCATCCAAAGTAAGACGTTTTTATTCTTTTTAACATCGGGTTAACACATTAATTTACATCAAATATTATGTTAAAGTTGACTCTAACAGCGTAATAACGCAGATGGACTTCGGAAGAGGTTCTGTTGTAAGAGGATGGTAATGCAGTTGCTAACATTACTAGTGGTTTCAGAGAGCAGTTTCATGATTAATAATCACATGTTAATTGTGGGGTGACCAGGATACCTATAATGACATCGCCTCACACGACTTCATTTAATCTGACACAATTCGTTACCACTTCACAAAATATTTGATTTCTGCGACATTGTTTTGCATATTTCTCTCCCGGGAGATATCTATGTGGAAGTAAGTCTGGCATGCCTTTGTGTTGACAGGTCAGGTAGAATATCATACAGTGATTATTGAATATAACAGAAACAACTCTCCGAAATGAAATGCAGACGTTGCACGATACTTTCGCCATGAATGACGGGTTACCTTGCCAATGTCCCTATGCTTTTCTTCCTTTAGTTTGAATAACACAGAGAGTTAGTGTATTTAGTGTTTGTTTTGTTACAATGACATCCTCCTGTAATGACGGCCTTTTTGACAAGATCCGCGTGACATTTGATTTTGGTGACTAAATGCATCATCACGATATATTATAATAATGATAAAAAGGTATGTCAGGCCATTGAAAGGTTAAAGAGATAGCTACAAAAGAACTCATAATCGTAAGTATCGTAATGAATGGTCTGCGAAAAAAAAAATTCTGCCATTGGTATCAGACAAAGATTTCTGACAGCAAAGTAAGGTGCGACAAACTTTCTTAGTTAGTTGCCCAGGGCGATTGGAACTCATTGTATGAAAAGATTGCTTACGTAAAATTAAAATGAATGCAGGCTAGCCAAACTTTCCTCACGGCAAAGTGGGACAAATTTCTATATGGCCATTAAACATATTTATCATCCAATTAAAACAGCATGTAAAATATAGAAACTGTGGAGGTTCTCAGTCCAGTAATGTCATGTGTTTATGAGAAGACATGACATGCGCTGAGTGTCTAGCAAAATGTAAAATAATATTTTTGATACTTTAATTCCAGTCCAGGCATTGCAGAAGATGGGAGAACGTTCATTAAATCTTTCTGCAACATGGTGAAGCAACATCTCGGTATGTACGCAGAGTCTCTTACATCTTTAGCCATATGGTGTCTTTAACAGTATTTTGTGGCTGATAACTTGAAAGTTAAAAAATAAAAAAATAAAACCAAAGAGATAGCATCTGCTTTCTTCACCGAATGAGACATAATAAATTGGCTTTAGATATCAAAATATCTCCTGATTTTTTCAATAGAAAATTATTATTATTCAAACATAATTGCATTGGAAATTAGCCATTTGCACTTTATTTTTGGTGCACAAACATTACAATTTAGATTAACCAAATGATTTAAATCAGTATTAATGAAAAAAAAGAATGAAGAAAGATATAATTGTGTGTAAAATCACAATAAAGAAATGAAGTGAACACTTTATTGGAGGCAAAATGATGTCACTGAGACAAACATAATCTCACTGAAATGCACATGTACACAAGATTCAAGGGGCTTCCGACTTCATTTCTCTAGAAATGTGTTCAATTGACTGACTGAATTCGCATAATTCATGTGAAGCAGTCGCCTTGACAATGGAGATAGAAAATGATTATTATACAAACGATGTCTCTATGTACATTTGGAGTTGAAAAATTTAATTGTCTTTCAGGACACCTATATGAACTACATTATTTGCGGAAAGCCTTCTTTAATACACAAATTTATTGGTTGCACCTTTTCTTTCTTTACAGTCCAGTTCTGCATGTCTTACAAAATAGATTTAATCTGTGACCAGCCTCTGACATGTTACCTCCTCTTTAGTCGACAGCGACACTTTCTATTATTCCTTTTGAGGGTTTTATCCTTCAGTTACAAAGTTCGTAGCAAAAGATTGGTCGCAGTAAAGGGAATAATCTGATGATTGTATCCCACGTTGATACAAGGATGGAATATATGATTTCGCACTTATCGGCTAGTATTAGATTGTCAAAGTCTGCATTTTATCTTTTCTATTTTTATCGTATTTCTTTTTCAGGCACAAATTCACTGACTGTGCTAACCCACAAAGATGATATTACCGATCCAAAGACTGTTCGAAATCAGATATCAAGGTTCAGAGGCAAGAAGAGAATCTGGATGTTTGAGAATTACACCACTACGGATAATGAAGAGAACTTAGAAAAGGACGTGAAGTATCTGCAGTTTCTGTGGTCGGCCCTGCAAATTTGTGATGAGACTATCAAATACCGCAAGAAACATGAGAAAGCGGATGGCTAGCCTCGTAACGGCTAAAAGTTAATTCAAACAAGAGTGTGAGAATATTTTAACATGGCTTCTCATTCTCCATCATTTTATCATGGAGATTCTTCCATGGTAATCCTCATTAGTATTCACATCCGTTTGCTATAACATCCAACTATTGATATAGTCATACGAAGAAAAATACATATTAACCTACCCATTAAAAAAAAATCATGCGGAACGCGTGTTCATTAGAATAGTTGCAGGTAGTTTTCGGCTATTATCTATTTTCTCTGTCATTTCATTTTTCAAGCCGCTTTTTATCATGGAAATCTCAGAAAGATGCCCACACAGTTGCATTTCTCTGAATCAGGGAAGAAAAATGAAAGAGACAGAATCATAAAATCGGAGAAAAGTAAAGTCAAATAAAAAAAAAAACTGCCCTACAATGGGTGAAACAACAGCAAGAAAGAAACTTCACACTAAAACATGTTGTCCTTACATAAACACGAAATCATATTGGGAAAGGTTATTAAGAATGAATTAAAAAAAAAAAACCATTAAAATATAACGCCACCACTGTATTTTGGTCACAATTTACTCACATAAAAGGTTTCTCTCCACTTCTCCACGCAAATATGACAAAGTTCCGGTAAAATCACCCGACCAATGACCCTTTTGTGGTTCTATCAGGGACATCACTATCATTTGCAAGCACATTGCATGTTATACAATCAAGTATTATTGGAAACAGGCGGTCTCATTATCGCATCACCAAAAGAATTGATTCAGCTAACCTGAACATTAGATACGCCTTGTATGATATTCATTGTTATCTTATTGATTTACTTTTGCCGGACTATGTGAGATCATTGTGTTTCAGTTTGTCCTGAAACTGACGCATTGTGTGATGAGTGTTTGGGCGTTGTACCGTTTTAGTGCATTCGGTGTCATCAAGGAGTGTACATTATAGAGATGATGACCACCGGGGGAGGGAACATACCGAATGTTCAACCGGAAGGGTTTGAAATGCTATTGAGGGAGGTTATAAGTCGAGGGACTTATAGCCTCGCGAAATAGCCTTTCATACCCTGAGGGTGGAACGTTGTGTACATGTTCCCGACAACAGAAGTCATCATCTGTTATATTATATGGGTTTAGTCAAATACGTCAAATACGTTAACGTCAACCACCAGCACAACGCACTCGATCGCTCGCGCGAATCGCGCAGAGCCAAATTCACTGTGCGCGGGTTCTTCTGTCATTTGTTAAGTGAAAATGTTTTCCCATGGGAGAACATTACCAAAATGTTCGCCCATGGGCGAACATAACGAATGTACCTCCATCACGTGACTGTGTTTAGCCAATCACTAACCGGTATTTGACTATAAACTCATTTAATATAGCTTGTTGTTGTGTTGTGTGGATGCACTGCTGATTGACCTTACAATTCAATATAAATTTCTTGAAATTAAAGACATAGAATACATGAACATACAGTAATAGAATATAGAACCTTTAAACAATCATAATCATACTATGCAAGCCTTTCTGGGTTGTGAATACTCCTTTCTTTCTCCATCCTCATCCCATAACACCTTCTTCCAAAATCTATCCATCTTCTTCATAATAGATTGGACGAAGTCGATCACCTGAAAATGAAATTGAACGCCCAGACAAGCTCAACCGGGACTATCGAATAAATTTGATGCATGAGTAGAAAATGCAATGCTCGCATTTGGAAATTGAATGTTCATGCATGAATTTTATTTGGCGGAAACGAAATAGAGCTTCCATAAATAAAATTGATTGCTCAGATTCTGAATTTGAGTGCCCAAATATTTTCGCGTGCGCTGTGTGAATATGGATCGATGCACATTCATGAATTAAATCACACAAGTATGACCTTGACAGGGAAGACCTTTATTAAATAAAGGCGTGAATATCTTTCCATGGGGATTGAAAATTTGCCATGCAATTCTATTTGTATTAATGTAATATGTTGAGTGTACGGGACATCGAATTTCATTGTTTTAATTGTTATTTTGTTCTCCATTTTAAGGTCGGTTAGATGTTGGTATAAACCCTCATTAGATTTGTATTATCGTAGTGCACACAGATCAATATCCTATATTGTACATAATACATAATTATAGGTGCAACTTCAAACAAGCATGCATCGAAGAGTCTTTGTACATGTACAATGTATGTGGGCACGCAACTGCAAGGTAAATGTGTTTACAGTCCTGTATTAGCACGTATCCTTGAAAATACGACTTTGAAACCTACATAGCTGGTGAGGACTGCTTCATATACACATTAATTCTTTCAAGTACTTGTCTTGTTCGGTTACGATAGAGTACGCTTTCTGTCAGAACATAGTTCATGCGCACTTCTGTTTCTCACGTTTTTTCTTCACTATTTTTTGTTGTTGTTGTTGAATTAACGATACATGAATGATTTCATATAACACGTTTTACTTGTGTATGAAAAAGAGAATAATAGTTCAGTTGTTGATTTTTGTTCTTCACTATTCATCAAATAAGTTGATATTTTAAATTAGATGAAGATGGAGATTATTTTCAGCAAGTTCTCGTTTGTACATTTTTATGCCTTTTGTTCCACAAGGATTTGAATTTTTGTACACTTTTTTTGTACACTTTGAAATCGTGTTTGCAATGCTTGTTTTCATTTCTTATACAATATTTTAACGCATATTGTTGTGTTCAGTGGGCCCAGGATAAATTTCTTTCACTTTTGCATACTCCTTCTGTCTTTTTTATACATTTGTTCGATATTTCAAACTTGTGAATAAACTCTCCTTTTATACATATTTTTTTTCGATGTCGTCTCTATAAGAACTTTAATGACTACGTATCCATGCGTTTGAAGAATTTGCAATGAAACCTGAACACACCTCTGAAAAAAAAATAGAACAATGCACAAACACACACACACACACACACACACACACACACATAAACATTTATACACAGTAAATCTTTGAAATCTCTTCGGAATCTATATTTAGGCCCTTTCCCTTTAATACACTCCTCTTATGAAGCAACTCTATATCACCACGATGGCCATTTATGAAAATCAAAGAGCCGCAAGTTCAGGGAGGTTCGAAAATACAGTTATCACATATGAATACAGTAGAAGAATAATATACCTCCTTTGAATAATGCTCCTATGTACATGGCTAAAGTTCCCAGCCATCTCTTATGATAAACAATATTACTAAATACAATTTCAACTAATCCACCAAAAAAGCAGGTACACCTCAGAAAAAAAAAATGGGGCTTTTTTTGCTTGCTATAGTGATTAATAGTCAAGCGTTATGACTCTAAAAGCTTTTCTGCTGAAAGATATGTTCAAACACATTGAAGAAATAATTGAGTAAAGCATACGCCCAAGGGGAAAAAAAATCAAGTCAAATGGACGACACTAGGCAGACAAGGCTCACGGGACACAGTGCTGGTTCCGTTTTCTCACTAGCCCATAGTGTCGATCTCATGGGCCTTATTTGCCTTGTTTTGAGCTCATGGGCCTTTTTTTTTTTGCATTTTTTCTGTCTACTGTTGAGCTCGTGAGTTGTCTGACTTGCAGGCTGTATGACTCATGGAAAGTGTGATTCTTTTTTTATGTCGAGAGGTTGTTTCACTCAAGGGTGTCGAACTCGTAGGATAAACTCGTTGTTCTGATCAGGATAAACTGTTTATACCTCTCATTACTAGTCCCATCGATTCATTGAATTCACTTGATTTCTCTTTGCCAATTACAAGATACAGAATAAAGTGATAATAGAGCTCCATGCTATCATGATATAGACTTGGGTTTGATTTTTACCATAACATCCAGAGCATTCACTAAAAGATTTCAATGAAAAATATATTTCTGTTATACCTAATACGATGTTTTTGAATCTCATCTTCAGAAATAGAAATAAAATGACCCCCCCCCCCGAGAGTTTGAAATCTAACTGGAAGACGAGTTGAATGGAATTGTTCAGTCTTGAAAGATTAATGCCGACATAAGGAAAGCTGCTCCATCATTCATTTTTTCTTCAGACAAGCTGATAAAATATTCAGCACAGAAAAGGAAAAATCCAATTTGTTTTATCGGCAATTGTCGTGAAAGATATTTCTTTTTGAACCATTGCAGTAAGCACAAAGCTTTTGGGGAGTTGCGAAATGTGAAGCATTATCATTCAGGCAGTGCATAAGGTAGTTTAGTCTCTATACCATCTTCCACAGAAAACTGCCAATCAGTAAACATCACCACAATGGTCTAGTGATCACGTATAGGGTGTTTAGTATTTATGCGATTTTTTACTCCCTCCAGTTCCCAGGCGAAGGGAAGGCAAATCAATTGACGGGCTTTGACGATATTTTAGTCATCTAGCTTGTCTTATTTTGGACATGTAGCACACCAATTCCTTCCGGGTAAAATGGACAGAAACTACAAGAGCGCAGTTCTGTTACTAACAGTTACGGTCTCTTGTGATCTATTATACCGCTACAGAAGGTAAGAGTGATATTTTCCATACATACAGAGTCAAACGTTTGCAAGCTAGTTCTTTTGCAAGCAATGTCAATGTTTCAACTCTGTGGTCAATTATGCTAGGAGTTAATTTGCATCCCCATGAAAGTCCCGAGAGTCCGAAAGAAGTGCCACTTACAAGTCAGCTACACGTGTCGGACTCACTCCCATTTTGATCATGTGTAAATCTTTGTGTTAGTGTGCACTGTGTGCATTTAAGAATGTAACGGATGCACCCTGTGCATAAACAAGGAAGAGTCTGCACCTTGCAACTGAACGGCGGCGTCGCGATTTGTTCGCCCGAGTCATGATATAGTATGTGGAACATAACGACACATATTCAAACTACGAAAGCCACGTGAACTTTGATCCCCCATATGCGAGTATGTGAATTGCAAGTAGGTGGAAGCTATTATTCACAGTAACGCAGTGTGACGGTATTTGTTGACACCATACACAAAACAGAATGAATGAAAGAAATTACAAAGAGAAATCTCTGTTACAAGTACATGTGGCAGGTCAAAATGCAATTTGTATTTATAACCTTAATATCCTTATTGTATCTGGTTACAATTAGTAAATATCTTGAGAAGCACCATAGGCCGTAAAAAACGTAAAGCATTACCGCAGTGTATAGCTGATGATAAATGGGGTGAAGTGTAGGTTATAGTACGATGAGTGTAAATCTAACAAGGGAAGATGGCATTTTGTACATTTTCAAGTATTATCCACCATCAAATTCTCGTATACATATTATTTTGTGATGCGTCATTGCAAAAGCCAAGAAACGTCAAAACGAGTTTTCGCACCCCCCCCCCATGTGCCCTTTGAAAGGTAACAAATAATAAATCAATTATTTAAAGACCAAATTAACAATAAAGTCACTTTTCCAGTTTGACTAACAAACTTTAGGGGATACTCTTCTCACTTTTTCATCTCCTAGCCTCAGTAGTAGGCACTGTGTCCACTGTTCACATATGAAAACCATTCGACTGCCATGTAACTTCAAGGAAGAGCCATTCGCTGTATTGTGGGTCATGGAGAGCAGCTCAAATCAGCAGCTACAGACAAGGAAGGCGTTTTTCTTCGATGGGAACTTCATTAGCAAGGAGGGGCGTTTCGAAATGGACATGAATTTTAGTCTCGTCATCACCGACGTGCAAGTGAAAGATGAGGGCCGCTACCATTGCCAGCTTGTATTGGGAAATTTGAAGGTTTTCTTAAATTCAACCCTACTGTCTATTACCTGTGACTGATTGATCTCCCCCCTCCCCCCCCCCCCCCCCCATCAAATAAAAAAAAAGAAAAGGGTAGAAAATGTCTTTTGTCTGTCTAGGGTTTTTTAAGGAATCGTTTTCCCAGTCTCATTTGGGTGTGAAGCGTGTGACGTATCTGGAAAGTTCGACCGTGATGAAAGTGAGCCAGGATACCGAACTGCATTGGTGGAAATTCGATTAGTACGGATCGTACGTGAGACGGTGATGCGACTCAGACGCTGGCTGCGCGCACGCAATACCAAACCACGGTGACTATATTATAGAATGAAGATTGATTGGCGGGTCCATTTAACTTTCTTTCTTTGAAACAGAACTCTTCATTCATGATATGTTGTAGTACCTCATATCAATTTCCAGTTTCATGAATCAACAGTGCTTAAACATAATCAATGCAACTTTAGTCATTTTTTTAAAAGCGAACTTGAAATCAGACCAACGAGAAAGCGTTACTAAGTCAAAATCCTCAACTTGCTATCGATCATTTTATCGATTTACACTAAATATTTTGACTATACAAATATCTTATATCATTTTGTAAATAAGATATGCACAACACAGTCAACCTCCATGCATTTTTACAAAATCAAACATCAGTTACAAAGAAACCTGTTAGGCGCGTCTGAGGAATATCTGGTAAAATCGCAGCTTGGTTCTCAAACTGAGCAAAAACTTTGAAGGACCTTTCTCTCTCTCTCTCTCTCTCTCTCTCTCTCTCTTTCTCTCTCTTGCTACTCTGTCGTTCTCAAAGTGGCGCGGTACTTTTTCAATCACCCCCCCCCCCCCCACTGGGAGGTATCCCAACGTCTAAACAGTCTTAAAGCTAAACATATGGAATGTATTTTCTACGAGACCTTTCATAAACACTGAACATTCAAACCCAGTCATATTTTATGCCGTAGGCTTGTAGGAGAAACTAACGCATCCATGAATTTGCATATCATTATCTTATTTGTCTGGAGTTATCTAATTTGTGTGATGCCCAAAGCAACCTGTTCCTACCATGAACCGTGCAGGTATAACATGCATAAATGACACAAAACTGATATACACACTTTCCATCGTCTAGCCCCAGTGGTAAACACCGTTCATACAGTTCAAGGATGGAAAGGGGAAGACATCCAACTACCATGTGACTTCCATGATGAGCCGTTCTTTGTGTATTGGGGCAAGGTGCACATTTCAAACCCTGAGCAGTCGACTGGCAAGGCATTGTTTGACGGAAATTTCGTCAGCCGTGAGGAACGCTTTGACATTGACAGGAACTTCAACCTAATCATCACTGACTTAGAAATGGGAGATGAGGGTCTCTATCCTTGTGAATTGGTGCTTCAGAATTCCCAGATTTCCTCGAATTCCACCCTTATGACAGTTTTCTGTGAGTAGTTGTTTGTATCGAAGGCTCCGAGCAACTCTCAAATGATTTTTTTTAACAACAATTCAGTGAAGATAACTATAAAAATGCGAAAGTGTCGCCATGTTCACTTGTCAGTATTGGACATTATAAGACACGATATAATATAGCATAAAAGAAAGTTAAGAATGAATGAGGACGTTCATGGAAACAGCGCACAATGGTGATAGCAAGTGTTGTTCTAGTTCTCCATAAAGATATCGAATCAATCAGGTCTGTTACCGGTTCTATAATAGATCTGACCGGCTCTTGAGAATGTCAATTACTGCTCTCCGTGCACCTATGTTGTCAGTGAGTGGCAATCTGTTGGCGGCAATTAGGCTTCAACCTTGACATCACGTGAATAGACGCAAACCCGACTTACCTTCCATGTGACCTAAGTAGTATTGGCGACAAGCTTGTTAAATCTTGAATAATAGGATACCAAAAGCTAGTAATTAGATATTTAGAAACTCAATTTTATTTAGTAAAAGAAGTGTGTGTACTTACAAAAGTGTCTTTCCTGTTACTGACCCCGAGTTGAAAAGTTTCACATATACTGTGAGCACGATCAAGCTCCTGTTTTGAGTTTATAGCTTATTAAACACACCGCTAATAAAGCGCTTTCGAATCTTCTCAAATCTTTTGGATGGTGATCAATTCTGCTATTATGGCTTCGCAAGTTGTGTGTTCATTTAGGGATGAACCGCTGTGAACATACAGAAATCGATGGGTCAGCTTGTTTACTTGAATATTTCTTTCCTGAATTAATTATCAGCCTGTCTTTATCAGACGTGGTTTTTCATTTATTTTTATTTTCGTCTTTACTTAAAAAGTTATATATCCTTAGCGTTATAGAAATGCAACTGCAGCCAAAGTTTTGTCTAAAATACAGTTCAATGTGTTTTCTAATATAAGAATTATATTATTCTCTGTTGTTTGTAGATACGGATCCGTTTTGACATGTGAATTTGTATGAATTTTTTATTTAGAAGTTCTGTAGAAATTCATCTTTGGAATGTTTGTGTGTACTCCTTCATATGTTCCTACCCCCTCCCCAAAGTTTATTATGGACTGTAGTAGTCCCATCGCATGCCTATAGTCCGGCAAATTCTTGAATTTTTTCGTTCGTGCTGGTGACGTATTTTGTAACCACATAAGATCAAATCTTTGAAACAAAAAGAGTTGTTGGTAATTGTAAGATGACAAATAATTATTCTCCAAATAAGAATGTTAGTTCTTGTTTCCCTAGCAATGGCATCAACACATGAAATCGAGAAATGCGTCGATAGAAGCGAGCCGAATCCAAGCCGGTGTACCTACCAAACTCCCTTCCTTACTTCTTCCTTTGACCTTACGTGCGTCGTACGTGGATTCAAGCCTAACGTTTCAATGCTGTGGATCGAGGAGACAGGAAAAAGAATACACGCTGTTGTTTCGCAGCAGACAAGACTGTCTGATGACACATACGAAAGGTTCGAGACAATCACTGTTTCAGCCAAACACGGGAAGGAGCAAACCTTCATATGCACAGCTACTGGAGACTCACTGAATGGAACGTCTACAGCAGAAATCACCGTTCTACCTATGTCAGGTTTATGAAACTCCGTCACTCTTTTTTTTTTTTCTTTCCGAAAGAAATGGGAGCCAATACCAAATTGTCTTTCATGATAAAGTAAAAATCTTGCAACACATGTTGTAATTTGTAATTTTACTTTCATTCTGAGGTTTATTTTAATTAACCATTACAGAGATAACGTTTACAAATGCTCACACACACGCACACGCACATGTATTTAGATGGAAATATGTATAAAAAATATCACCTAGTCAACCTAATCAAGCAAGCTTCTTGTCTATATCACAAATACATGTTAAAAAAAAAATAACGAGAACGGTGCACCTGACCTCCATTGTACAGAGTCTTTTTTTTTCAACAGTGCAAGTTGTTACGATGTTTATTCCGATACTCCGTTTTGTGGCCTGCATCACAGAAACCAAGAAAAAGTCGCCAGACATGGATTTTTAGTTAGGGGCAAAGTAATTCTATGATGTACAACTCAATTCATATGGAGTTTCCTATCCTGTCTAAATATAAGGAACAACAATGATGAGGTTGTTAAAATCAAGCTAAAATTAATCATGCTATATTGACACATTTTGTCCATGACTACCACCAACTTTCAAAGGAGTAGCATCCTTTTTTTTTTTTATTAAAGTCATTAGAGTTAAACGTGATGATGGTTTAAATGGCTTTTACGATTTGAAAAGGGGACTCCAAGACAAACCTAATCACACTATAAAATTCTACAAAGTATACAGAGGTTCTCGAAAAAAAAAATATGCTAACAACATAATTTCCTTTTATGATCCCAATCTTCAGAATAATGTACAAGAAATTAAGATTAGTTTTTCGGCGTTGAAAAAAAAAAACATTAACATTGTGATGTTGCCACGACACCTCTCTCCCTCACTCTCTCACTCTCTACAAATATTTTCTTGCAAATGTCATAAGGAGATGATTTCATGTTTGATTGTTTCTACGTCATATTTCAGGGAAACGTGGAAATTTAGGTATTGTCATTGGACTCGACATTGGTATATCTGTTGGCTTTGTCATCGCATTTCTCCTCGTTGGAAAATTTCTTCAAATACACTATCCGGACTACCTACCACGAAAAGGTACCGAGATTTGATTTTTGTTAATCATTGCTCAGTGTAACCCAAACAATGAATGTGGTAATATGCCTGTACTCTGGCCTACCCTTTTGAAGGTCGTATGAGATAATATGATACAACATGCTCTTAATGTCATTCCAGAATGAAAGCTTCTTAACGTATACCACAGAATTGACAACTATCAGACTATGAGTATAAAGGAAAGTTTCTAACCTTACGATGGTAAATGTTATCATAATATTATCAAGTATGGGCACATAAGTAGTTACAATGTCCACATATTAGATATTAAAAAAATGACACACACAAGAACAATTTCATTTTTTTTTTGTTTTTTTTTACTGTTGTTGATGTCATGTTTCAAAGGATGTGGATGGAATCCTTGCTGGCGGAGAATATACAAAGAAGAAGAGGAACTCTTACCGGGTATGAAAAAAGTTATGGTATAACATCTCATATGATAGAACAGAGACGAAAGAGTCCGTCATTTTTACAACCATTATTTCCCTTTTCCCCGAAAAGAATTGTAATGTGATTCATCATTTGAAGTAGGGGGGAAAACAAACACTTCTTTAAAAAGTGTGTTCACTTTATAATTATATGAAGATAGTTTCTACTTTAGAGTGTACCAACCGTGATACTTGTAAAGAAGGTATTTTTTCCGATGGAGAATGATCACCTTTCTTATACACTGCCTAACCTCCCCCCCCCCCCCCCCGCCTAAAAAAAAAAAAAGAATGGATTGACAAGGTCGAGTGAAGACAAGGGAATTGTGGAACTATACGGTCAGATGAATTTAGTAAGGTTTCACTATAAAAGACAAGTATTTTACATCGTTCACAATACCTTATAGTGTCTAAGATTTCCCGTTTTGGGGGATTTAGGCAATTTCTTAGTGCTTAGAATGATCTGCAAATAAATGACAACCACATGATCTGGTTAATCAGCATAATGTTCTGTTTTCATTAGTGAACAGTTTACAGAAAGAACGCGACGACTTTCGACGAAAAATACAGGATTATGTACCCGGAATGGCGTGGTTTACAACACCTTTTGAAAGCCAATCAAAGGTGAACATCGGTTTATTCGGTGAAAGTGGTGCTGGCAGATCGTGTTTCATCAACTCGCTGAAGCGTGCTCTCTCTGGTAAGAGATATTCATTTTGCTGCTTCTTGAGGGGCAGAGATGTATATTTTCATCTCTCACGGCAGTGCGACATGGGGGGGGGTTGTGAAAAAATAATTATACAATTCCGACAAACAGTTGTTACAATGCAACCAGAATTATCAAACTTCCTTGTCAAATCCATGTCTAAAAGTGTCTGCAGAACTATCATTAATTTTCGACGATTTGTCGTATGTCGTTGTTCATACTCCAACCTGCACCCAGACCCAATTCTTTACCAGCTCACAGATAAATCAGTAAGTTAAGAGAGACTGACAGAACATTAATTCCGTCGAAACGCATTGTTATTGTCGTTGCATCGTCATCTGATAATAATGAACATTGTGCCCTCACATAACGACACCCCCTAAACAAAAAAAAAAAGAAGAAGCACTTATTTTTCTTTTCCCCAGACTACTTATGTTTGCTTCTCTTTTGTATGCAAGCTGAAGGTTACGGAATGCTTAGCAGCTTGTGTAATGCATTGTCTGTCGTGTGTGTGTGTGTGTGTGTGTGTGTGTGCGTGCGTTTGTGCACATTTCCTTCTATTACATAAGGAATCCATACCCTCATTGTGTTTATGACCAAAAAAAAAGTATGGGGACGAAAGATAAAGGAACACTGGAAGACATTATCAAAGCTGCGGAGATAGAGATATGGAGAGGAAGAAAGAACTTTATTCCACTCCTTGAAGGTTAACTGTTCTTGGTTATGTTTATATTTAATGGATAGGAAAATACTCAATCGAAAAAAGCCAAAGGGTACGCAGAACATCCAGGAGGGAAGACCAATCACATATTGACTGGAACAATTGATTTAATTGATACCTGTGGAATAGCAGACTTTTATCAAAGACTTTGGAATGCCTTATGGACGAAATGCGTGAGTAAACTTGTAACAGGAAACTCATTTTTAATCGTGGAATCACTCATTTCTACATGTTACCTACAAAAAAATCCAACGAGCCTAGGTAACAGCGATTCATGCGGCCAACGAACTGCACGTAATTGAATAACATGAGTCATACACCATGAGTCATACAGCCCTCAAGTCACACACTTAGACACCTATATCAGGCCCACGAGCAATGTGACGAGGAAAATATTAGGTAAAGAAGTTTTATCAGTTCGTCGACCTTTTATAGCTAGTGGGCATTTTACATGATGTCGTGCTTGTGGACCTCTTTTTTTTTTTTGAGTGTGTAGCTCATAGACTATATGACCTGTGAGCTGTGTAACTCGTGGACTGTATGAGTCCTGCGACTGTCTATAGCTTGTGATGCGCACCCCCAAAAAAATGTGCCACTGTCAATGTGTACATCGTTATCATTTCTATATACCTTCCACGCAGTCGCTGTCATTATGTTGGTGCTTTTATACGCTATTATATCCTATCAACAAACTTTACCATTAGCCACTCATGTTTTACCTTTCTCCTGTATTCCCTGCTTTCAATCTCTCTTTTACGCGGCGGCACTAATGCGTCATTCTCTTTGAGAAATGTCATACTACAAAGCATTGTTGTTTATAGTAAGGTTTTGTTCGGTTTGTAATTGTTTTCCTATAAATTACTGAAACCATTATTTTTTAACTATTTTTACTAAATGTTATTACCTCCATAGTCACACTCCCCTCTTTCCCCTCTCGTCTTTATTTATCCATGTAATTGCCATACATGTTTTATGTGCAGCTGATATCAAAGAAGAAATGGAAAACTCCGAAATATGGTAAAATCTCATTGACATTTCAATGACGACAGAATCAACGCTTTGTATTTTGTACAATATTAAAGAAACTGGATTGCTGTAAAAGACAATCCCTTTTTAATACTATAATTGGGTAAAGTGTGTCAAAGATAACCGATTTCAAGAGACAGGAAATGTGTGCACTTACGTCCACTTCACGCACTCTTCTATCGTAATTTTTCATTGATTTTTCCTCTTCCTGAGTGAAGAGTTTAAGTGTTGGACAAATTGCGGACAAGCTTTTACCTCGAAAACAATCCTTGGTTAAAAAAAAAGAAAAAAAAAGTTTGCAAAAGACTTCAATTCGTAAGTATTCCAAATCAGCTGCCAAAATTGATGGAGAGATGACGGGGTGCATAAACGTAACCATCAACTCTGAAATCTAAAACACTATTATGTTTTGCAAATTCGTTGTAAGTCGCATAATTTTTAAATAAAAGCAAAAATTGCGATAGATGTAATGATGTGTTTTTAAAAAAAAAAAATGCTTTGTTTTCTCCTCTGTCGATTTTTTTCCAGATGGCATATCTCCAGTGAATAATATGACCCTTGTCAAAAGAAAGGATGCAATGTGTCATTCCGCTGTGTATGTTTATCGTCACAGGTGAGAGATTAGTAGATGATGTATTCAGATATTGTATAATTATGTAGTGCAGTTTGCCTTTGTTGTAGGCAAATGTTGATAATTGCAAGCTATATATGACAGATATCCAGATATTCGTTTTACGAGGTAAAGCCCCTTTTACACTTTCACGGATCGCATCACGGATGACCACGGATCGTCGATCCGGGATCATTCGTACTGTTTCCGGCATGACCGTATTGACTCCGTGAAGTCATCCGGCATTATCCTTGATCATCCGGCATGTCCGCGGAAAAAAAAAAAAATTAAGCTTGCTTAATTTTTCATCCTGGACATCGCGGATGAAAATCAATACAAACTCTTCCTTGTTGGCACCGTCTACTCCGTGCTGCCTCCGTATTCCTTCCTCGTAGGCATCGGCTACTCCGTGTTGCCTCCGTACTCATTCTGGGACAATCCGAGAAGACATCGGGACGTCCGTATTAGCATCGGCGCCATCCGGGATGAAATATTCGTGTATTTTGCCAATACAAGCTCATAAAGTCCGTGAAATTTGCTCACATCTTCCCCCATCAGTACAGCCATCAACCCCTCATACTGTTTGTATAGTGGTCGCCGGAGAAGCTTAAGTGACCCACACATACCTCTTTTTTTTTTCCTCTTTGTGTGTGTTTTGATTTGTTTTGTTTTGCTTTGTTTATGTCTTGATTTTCCAGAAAAATGAGCGTTTGAAACAAAGAGATATGCCTTAATGGTGTCGACAAGCAGAGAAGTATGTACGCTGTTGCAGATTTCTGGTGTGCTTGTTATATTTAGCTCTGGAGGTATGTCGCCCGAGAATGATAAAGTATCAAAAGCAAAAGCAAATGTCATCTGTCAACATTTTAGGGATATCCGTGTAATGACCTCGAACGGACCCAGTTGCATCCGTGCTCTTCCTTGATATCCGTGTTGCCTCCGTATCGTTTCCGCTGTGGTCGGCGTCCATTCCTTGTCTGTACGTGTAGGCGCCGCACTTGTCCGTGTAGCCTCCGTACTTGTCCGTGTAGACACCCAGTTGGGATCGTGTTCACACCGTCATTGAGATGAAAATCGATATTTTGCATGCCGGAACACCACGGACGACGATCCGTGGTCATCCGTGTAGCAATCCGTGAAAGTGTAAAAGGGGCTTTAGTAGTGTTCATGGTATTATTACAAACCAAGTCAAAATGCATTATATGCATTGCATAGGCCCTTTCAGTGACATAATTTTCTTACAGCAATCACCAGTTTTTTGGAAAAAATGCTACAATTTGGATGTCACTATAGAGATATGGTATGGAGATCCCCCTCCCTGATCATAAACTCAGACAATTTGGCTAAATAGGTGGAATGCAACCGAACTTTTCTAAGAACACTGGTGTTATAAGTTTCAGACAGCATACCCCAAAATGCAAGTTAAATATAACGAAATATGACGACAAACATCTGTCGATAAGGATTGCTTTACCTTTTTTCTAACTCGTTTCTATTCATATGACTGATAAACGTTTTGAGCTAGAGAGAATAATATTTTCCTTGATTCACCAGACGATTCTGTTTGCTTTAACATGAAAAGTAGGTTTCTGCAAGTTTTCGAACCAACTTTACGGAGCAGCTGAAACTTGCTGTTAGCAGGGGAGTGAATTGAATGGACCTCTAGTGTTTATGCCCTGCGGTCAAGTGGGGGATATACATCTGTAACGCAAAGGTCATCATATTTTGGATACGTTCACTTGTTTATGACCGAGGCGGCGCAAAGACATTTGTACGTTATTCTATCCGTTTTCTTCCCGATTCCTAAGGTATCTTTCCTTTTATTCCAAGACAAAATTGTGTGTGCTCCATGGCAGTAATCAGGTACTAGAAGAAACAACATAATGCGTACTCATTGGAATATCAAAAGAAAAAAAAATCAAATTACTATCAAGTACATGTGGATATCTCTTGATACTCTCAGGCCAGACACAGGAGAAGACGCGATGAGGTTTATTGACAAATTCTTTCGTTCAATGGCATTGTTTCCAAACCGTAAGTATAATATAGTATCCTATACGTCATTAGCCATGTATCTCGGAATCCATGCTGATGAAACAATCAATGCAATAGCTTCATTTTGCCAAACTGATCTTATTGCAATGTTTGCAGAATGTAAGGCATGAGATATTCATATCAACACCGAACAATGCATGCCTACAGTGATGGGCGGTGCTAAAGGAAGATGACTCCGTTTGTACACGTTTTCCGCGCCATGTGTTTGGCGGATACTGACCACAATAATCTTTTTAAAAATCTAAATCTTCATAAAATGTTAATTTTAATGCATCTATCCTGCTGGTCAAACTCTCACATTGATATCTTTCAGGTCACACTTTCTAAAAGGGGATTTGTTTAACGTATCGTTTAATCAAATGTTCTTGTCCTTGTAAACCCTTTCTTTCGCGAATATTGCCTCCGCCAAGATGTTTCGTTAGACTGCAGGTATTGTATGGGTGCCTTATGTCTTGATAAGTTTTTTTTTTTTTTTTTGGGGGGGGGTTTTAGATTACATTTATTCATTTATACATTCATTCATTCATTCATTCATTTATTCATCCATTTATTTATTCATTTCTTCTTGTTTTGCCTGTGATTCGTGTTTTTGACATCATGTTTTTAAAACATAGTTTGATATGGGTTGTATTGCTATAAGCATTGATACGTGACCAACGAACTCCAGTGTTTTGGCTATTCAAACCTAGTTCTAGAATGTGTGCTGGAATTTCTTTATTTTTACCACGCCAGTTTCACTAAATTATTATGGTGATGAGATGCACAGACAGGCGCGCCGGAAGCAGTTTGGGATTGGGGGGGGGGTGGGGGTGGGGGCAAATATTGGAGGGGGCTCACGAAGACCATACATTATGTTACACAATACACACACACACACACACACACACACACACACACACATACACACACATATATATATATATATGTATATATATATATATGAAGAGTTTGTTTGCAAAAACCGATAAGTCCATTTTTTAAGATTTTGAAATACGGTCTCTGTCATAAAGTACAAAATAATACCTTTTAAATGATTATATTGGTCACTATTATAAAGGTATATTTTTGAAGTTATGGTCAAAAGAAGCAAAAATTTTCTTATTATTCTCTTTATTTTTCTTGACCTTTAATTGCAAATATCTCCATTTGACAAATATGGACTTATCGGTTTTTGCAAACAAACTCTTCATATATATATATATATATATATATAATATGTGTGTACAATGGCGTACCGTGCGTCGAGACATTGGGGGGGGAGGGGGGGCACCTTGTGGAAGAGTGATTCTTAGCGTGTGTATGCTTGTGCGTGTGTGCGTGCGCTGTCAGTCTGCAAACTTAATGGGACTACAATACATTACGGAATGTGATACATTCAACAACGCAGTCATTGAGCAACATTGTAAGACAGTTTTCCTTACATGGATTATGGAATGATGGTGTGAAACGGCAAGCACTGTCAGCAACATCAGGAGAATTGCATAACAATAAAATGCGAGCGAGCGGAGCGAGCGAGATTGAAAATTTTTGACATTCTACAGTCCAAAAACTGCCGTTTGTGGCTATATCTTTCGTTTTGGAAATTAAGGGGAGGCGCACCGGGCTACTGCTGGCAATTACTGGCAGCAACGTTAGGAGAATGGTATAACGATTAAATGCGAGCGAGCAAAGAGAGGGAGCTTGAAAAATTTTGACATTTTACAGTCCCCAAACTGCCGTTTGTAGCTATATTTTTGCTTTGGAAATTAAGGGGAAGGCGGCCCAGGCGCAACTGCTGACAATTACTGGCAGTAACATTCTCTTTTACAATGGCATAACGATTAAATGCGAGCGAGCTTGAAAATTTTGACATTTTACAGTATAAAAACTGCCGTATGTAGCTATACTTTTTTTTTCGCTTTGGAAATTAAGGGGGGGACGCACCGGGCGCAACTGCTGGCAATTACTGGCAGCAACATCAGGAGAATGGCATAGCGATTGAATGCGAGTGAGCTTGAAAATTTTGACATTTTACAGTCCAAAACCTGCCGTTTGTAGCTATATTTTTTCGCTTTGGAAATTAAGAAGGGGGGCGGTGCGGGCGGGGGTTAAAACTTTTTTTCCGGGAGCGCTACCTACGCATCAGGTGTTACGTTATTATACTAGCGGTGGAAGAGGGACGTATGGAAGATTTTTTTTTTCTCAAGGGGGGGGGGGGGGGCACACGTATAACAATTACAAAACAAAGAAGAATTTTTAAAAAGTTGCTTCAAAAGGAGGGTTGGCATGGGCCAGTTGTGTCCGCCTCTAAACCCGCCAGTGCTTAAAGCTAACATTTTTATATTTACACGATTTTCCATAGCCAAAGGCCTCTAAAAACTGCAACGGTTACCGTTGAATGCGGTTGAGATAATCTGCTCACACGCAATGAGAAATGAATGTCTAAACATTTGTGAGAGTTAAAATTACTAGTCTTAGCTAATAAATTTCCATATTTGTATTTAACATTTATAGTATATTTATTTTATTTCATTTATTTTTATTTATTTATTCATTTTGTTATTTTCTTTGGGGGGCTTTTTTTTTGGGGGGGGGGGGGGGCAAAAATGCGTTTTGCCCCCCCCCCCTCCACACTTTTTGGATTGGGGGGGCGTCCCCCCCCCCCCCCCCCCCCACTTCCGGCGTCTATGTGCACAGACAAACATAGTTAGAGACCGTTGGCAAACAATAGCAGCAAAGAGTTTAGTGTACTAATGTGAGGGAGACAGGCCAAATACATATCGATAAAAATAAGTTTTTAACGTCCACTCCTCCACAGAAGCTAGAGAAAGACATGGTTCAACTGGTGAAGCAAAATAACCGTAATAAGTAATTTGCATAACGCTCACAGGCAAGGTCGAGGAATCTCTGAAGGATGATGCTCCCATCTTTACCAAGTGTTGACTGAGTATAGGATGTAGTGTTACCGTCGCCTCTCCCAAACATTGACCTTGACAATCGGTTTGCTTTACTTCAGCTTATTTTTTTGATAAATGCACTTGGACAATCCTGTTATAATTTAAATGTGTTTTTGTTGTTGTTTTTCGCAACACAATTACTGTGTTTTCACACTTTGAAACTTTGAAACCGGATATGAGCTCTGTTATAATCCAACGTAATTTGAAGAGCTTCACGTGACTTTCAAGACACTCAGTTCGGGGCTGTAGAAGGTTTATAAATAATGTAATACATTGCAGTGTTCATAAGCTTACAGAAACAGAGAGTTGACTCGAGCTGAGCACTTTTAACTTTTTCGACATCTTATCACCTCGGAACTATCACCGCGTCTACCAACCCGATTTTATCGTTACATGGTGTCAAAGACACTTGTGCTCCTTTGACGTTATAGTTATATTTTATTCCTGGCTCAACTGTTTTTCTTTACTTGAATTAAGGCCAAACTATTTGATTACTATTTCCCCTGGTTTGATAAAATAGACGATGAAAATGGTGTAGGGAAACATGGGGTTAGTGCAATGAATGAAGAAATTTTGTTGTCGGGAAGACCTCATGGAGGAACAGCTATAATCTGGAAACAAAGTAATAAGTTGAAAGTGGAACCTGTAAGATTGGATTCAATTAGTAAGAGAATGGCTGCAGTTATTATAACCTTTGAAGATATGAAGAGAATGTTATTATTCAATGTATACATGCCGTGTGATGATAGGTCACAGTACGGTAACTTACGGCAGTACCAGGAAATTTTAAATGATATTGAGATTTGTTTGGAAGGAACCAATGTTGACTATGTCTGTATTGGTGGTGATTTTAACACTGATATCTCCAGAGATACTTATCAAACTAGATTATTTTTAACATTTTTCAATGATAATTTTAAAGTTTGCACACAAGATTAGTGTTGTATGTTTGAGTACACCTACAGAAGTAAAGGGACTAATGCTACATCATTGATTGATCATTTCGTTACAACTGAAAATCTAGCAGAGTCTGTTCAAGAATACGAATGTATTGACACAGTACATAATTTTTCTGATCATGTGGCTGTGAGATGTTTACTGGATCTGAACGTCTCTGAGGCTGCTGAGAATCAATCTATTCCAGGTCCCCATAGGAGAAAAGGAGGTTGTGTGTAACTGGAAATATGCCAAAAAGGAAGACATCAATAGGTATGAATCAATACTAAGAGGCTTGTTAGAGAAGATTGATGTGCCCTTATGTGCTATTCATTGCAGTGGGACGAATTGTAATGATCATTACTGTGATATAGATAATTTTCATGAGAATATAATTAATGCATGTTTGACAGCAGCTAATGTAATATTTGATAAAGATATTTCAGAAGTCAAGAGTAAAGTTATACCTGGCTGGAATGAATATGTTGATCCGTTTTTTAAAAATGCATTGTTTTGCCATAAGATGTGGGTTGAAAATAGACGTCCACAAGAGGGTCAGTTGTTTGAGATTAGAAAGAAATCAAGGGCTGAATATCATAAAGCTCTAAAAAGAATACTGAAAGAGGCTGAATCAATAAAAAGTGATAAAATTGCTGCGGCTATTGCATCTGGTAATTCAAAAAATTTGTGGAAAGAGGTAAAAAAATGTAACAGTGTTAAAAATGTGAAAAGATATCCAAATGTAGTTGATGGAAAGCAGGGAAAAGAGGATATTGCTGAAATGTTTGCACACAAATTTGAGAATCTGTATAACAGCGTTTCCTTTGATGAAAGAGAAATGGCTATTCTCAAAAACAACATTGATAGTCTACTGAATGAAAAATGCAGGCGTGATTCATGTACTCATGGTGATCATTGTATATCAGCAGCTGAAAGTTCAATGCTATAAAAAAGCTGAATAAGTCTAAGAAAGACGATATTACTGGAGTAATGTCAGATCATTTTATTTATGGTAACAACGCTGTAAGTGGATATGTTGCTTTGTTGTTTACCTCAATGATTAGACATGGGTATACACCTGAAAATATGCTTAGAAACACAATGGTCCCTATTCCAAAGGGAAGATGGGCAAATCTTGGAAACTCATGTAATTTTCGTGCAATAACTCTGAGTAGTATAATTGGAAAAATCTTAGAATTAGTTATTATGAATAGAGAACTAGATCATTTATGCACAAGTGATCTACAGTTTGGGTTTAAAGAGGGGATATCTACGACAATGTGCACAAGTATGGTTAGAGAAACAGTTTCATACTTTCTCCATGATAAGAGCAATGTTTATGGTCTTGTGTTGGATGCCAGCAAAGCTTTTGATAGAGTCAACTTTGTCAGATTATTTGAAATTATGTTAGGCAAAGGGGTGTGTCCAATGTTTTGCAAGCTGTTGCTAAATATGTACTTAGATCAGAAGATCAGACTCAGATGGAATGGAGTTTATTCTGATTTCTTCACGGTTTCAAATGGAGTTAAACAAGGTGGTCTGTCTCTGTCTGTGGTTCTGTCTCTATATTGATGGGCTTCTGCATCAACTGCAGGCACTTGGTGAAGGCTGTTACATGGGTCAAATGTTTAGTGGTGTTTTCTCATATGCTGATGATTTGATCATTTTATCCCCAAATGTGTCAGCTCTGAAGGAAATGATTACTATCTGTCAAAAATATGCTTCTCAATTTGATTTGAAGTTTAACAGTGACAAAAGTCAGCTTATTATATTCAAATGTAATGGAAAAGAAGTTGTAGATCCAAGGATAACAATTAACGGAGAGTATGTGAAAGTTGTAGACAATATATGTCATCTTGGTCATATTATTACAAATGATATTTTGCATGCTGATTTGTCTAAAATTAATGGTGATTTTAACCGTCAGTGTAATATTTTATTGAGTAATTTTAGATATGCTAAGTGTGAGGTACGTAATGTTTTGTTTAAAAAATTTTGTTGTAGCTTTTATGGCTCTCAGTTATGTCCATTATATGACTCCTCTTTAGATGCATTATATAGACGCTGGAGAACTGCTGTTCGAAGAGTATGGAAAATTCCATGGCAGACACATAATGCATTCTTGCCTTTTTTATCAGCAATGATGAGCCCTGAATTATGGTTCCATAGAAGGTGTTTGAATTTTATAACAAAATCTTTAAACACAAAGAATCAGATTGTTTCTTATATAACAGGAATGAGTAGATTTGGAGCATATTCTGTACTAGGTGGCAATTTGAGATTTTTGAATAGTAGGTATTTTTTAGACCAGTCGAAGATAAATGAAAGATGGAAGGTATTATGCGGTGAGATGGATGAAGCCATGAGGAATGCCGAGCAAATAAGGGAATTGATACATATGAGGGATTACAAAGAATTTTCTCTTTTAAACCCTCAAGAATGTAATGAGTTGATTTCGTATCTGTGTTTACATTAATGTGGCATAGTGTAGTTGGAATGAAATACTTTTAGTTTTTTTACTGGCTACACTATTATACAGAATATAGAGTAAAAGATGCATTTTTTTTTCTTTTTATATCATCATGACTGCTTCGGGGACAGTTATTGAATTTTATACACATGTTGTGCTGCATGTACACATAGTTATATACATGCGCACTGTCATATTGCTGGTAGTCTATTTGCGGGAGTGTATGGGAGCGAGTGAATGCCAAATTGTGAATGCATTCGAATGTGCGTATACGGGTGCATAGTACATAGAACATCGTACTTATTGAACAATGTGTGCATGCCTATGAGAGCATGCACGGGCGCACGTGCACACTTGTGTGTACACATCATGTACTAGTAGTCAGAGAGTGAGGTACATTGTACATTGTGCTGGATTGGGTGCGTAGTTTTTTAGCCGGGATACGGATGGGCACTGTGCTCCACTCACTTCCCCGAACAGTCAGAGTGGGCACGGGTGAGGGAGGGTTGATGGGAGAAAATATGTGGATGTCTGTTGGATCTCCCTGAGGGCTTTTTTAGACCTATGTGTGCGTCTGTTTAATTTTTTTTCAATATTTCATTTCTGTATCCATGTCTACACATTGTATCTGCATGTTTTTAGGAATATTTTACTGTATATATATGTGCTTTGTAAGAAGCGAATAAAGAATATAATAATAATAATTTCCCCAAACTAACCAATATATTTAGTGAACAGTGTCTCATGGGTGTCTACCACTGAGAGGATTGTAACTTCGTCAGTCATCAACTATTGAGTTAAAAAAATGCATCCTACTCTGTAAAAAATGTCTTTTTGTATGTGTGTGTTTCTAGGTACACCATCGTTGATTGTACTAACGCACAAGAGTGAATATGAAGATGCAGAGGCTGTTCGTCGGGAAATGATAAGAGTCACAGGCTGACGGAAAGAACTTATCTGGATTTTTGACAACTACACCCCAGCAGATAAGGAGGAAGACATTGAAAAAGATATTGCTTGTCTACAATTCCTCTGGCTGGCCCTGAGGGGTTGCGACATTAATCTCCTTTATTGTTCGTTAATGAAATAATCTCTCATAGTACAATATCATTTCTAACGGTATTTCAAAAAACAAAACAGATTTTGTTAGAAATATGTTTTCAAAGGGTGTATATGTCTGTGTTCTTTTAATAAGCCGATTCTATTTTACTACAGAGCTAGTATACTGTTTCAGATATTGATGCAAAATAGTGTTTATTGATGAATCGTGTCTTTGCAGTCTTTGATCATCGGTTTACTGCTACATTCAATGCTGAGGAAATTAGTGTGACGTCTTTCAGGTCTGTTTTTAGATGTGAATCTACAGTACTCTTTGCTACATGCAGTGACATGCATGCCAAGAGTTACCTAGCATTGAGGGCGTGTACCGATATTTTATGATCTACACAATACTTGTGCGCCTACAACACCTAAGTGAGTTTCGTGTGTCTGTGTGTGTGTTTGTGCTAGTGTATGAATGTGTGTGTTAGGTATACAGAATAATATGGTTCTTCAGTTAGAAAGTTTCCGATCGCAGTTCATCTATCATAATTCTAATTTCAATAGTTCATTTTGTTGCGTAATGTAGCATACCTGTAAAAATAAAAGGAACGCGGCATTAGAAATGCTTACCTTCTAGGGTAAAACTCTATATCACGTATATTGTGTACTTACTATGAAGTGCTATTTCAAAAAATAAAGATTTTTTGTAGATATGACAACATGACTTTCATTCCCTCAGTCATTGTGACTTAACTTTTCATGTGAAGAGCTCACTTCAAAAGGCGCTTAATACATCATTTTTCAATGGATTTAGCACCTTTTGGAAACAAGCTGTTAATATATACACACACACATATATATACATATACATATGAAGAGTTCGTTCGCAAAAACCGATAAGTCCATATTTGCCAAATGGAGATAATTGCGATTAAAGGTCAAGAAAAATAAAGAGAATAATAAAAAAATGCTTCTTTTGACCATAACTTCAAAAGTATACCTTTATGTGTGACCAATATATCATTTAAAAGGTATTATTTTGTACCTTATGACAGAGACCGTGCTTCAAAATCTTCAAAAATGGACTTATCGGTTTTTGCGAACAAACTCTTCATATATATATATATATAGATATACATGCATATATATATATAGAGAGAGAGACAGACAGACAGAGAGAGACAGACAGACAGACAGACAGACAGACAGAATGTGTACAAATTAACTGTGACAATAAGTTCATATTTGAATGGGTTTTCAAACATAAGCATCAGAGAGTTGTCAAAACAACAATGGTGCTTTTGATAATATATACTCAACCCCGTTTGACTGATATTAGGCCAAAAAAAAAACAAACACTATCTTAGTCATTTATTCTTGCATGTGCCTCCTTTGCAACTATTGCCTTGTACATTCATAACAAACCTCGTTGAATATTTGGCCCACAGCAGAATTCTTCTTAAGTTATTACGTACACCTTTAGGTGAAAGCGTAGGCCTATATAGTGCCGGTTGTTTTGTTTTGTTTTGTTTTGTTTTGTTTTTCTGGGGGGGGGGGGGGAAGATGGGTGATAATTACCTTAAACAGTACCTTGTTGAAGTATGCGTGTAAAACACGCCAACGATACTATAATTAATTCCAGGTTTCGTATTTCATGCTTCCATTTTTTATTAACCTTCTGGCAAAAAGTAGCAATAGTAATCGCCGCTTGCGATGTTAAGCTCAAGGTCACAACGTTTTGTAAGATATGTAAGATTTTTTTTTTCAACACACCTTGAATGTGTTTTCCATGTCTGCGTCGCCTTTGCTTCTATACCTGATATGGTTTCTTGTTCATTACTTTTAGTTTTTTTTTTTTCCCAAACTAGTGTATTTGATTGTAACTGTTAATTGAGATATGTGACGTATATCCAATGAAAACACACACACACACACAAACACGGAAAAAACATATCCTGCGCTCCTCTTTATTGTGTGTTTCATGTGGTGTATTCAAATATATATATACATATATATATATATATATATATATATATATATATATATTAATTCTTTTAAGCAAAATTAAAAATTGGTAGGTGGCGTTTGTATCGTTTTTATTTTTATTTTTTCAATACTAAAAAAAGGTGTAACGGGTCAATCAAGTCAATTTTGAATTTTACATGTTTTCTGAAATAGCAATTCTTCTACATTATTCGTAAGTTTGGTATGATAAAATGGATGGGAAGTGGGTTACAGCAATTTTTCTACAACTCTTCTTTTTTTTTTTTTTTTTTTGGTGGAGAAGTGTGATCAGGTATGTCTTAGAGGCTCCTTTTCCATTCTTGAAAATCCTTTGCACACTCTTAAGTTTCAACTCTAATAACTTTTAAAACAATAATGCTACTGCTTTGAAAGTTGACATAAATCACTGACAGAATGTGTTCAATGTAATGGATTATGCTAATAATCTCTCCATTATGGCTGCTACGGTTAGTGGGGCAGAAATATGAAAAAGATGCTCACATACGGCGGAAAGTATGAAATGTTTGCACATAGGGGTATTTTGGGGCGCTGATTACAAAAATTGCCGCATCCAAGAGATCTGGCCATGGGGTCGGCCGCCATTTTGAATTCCAATATGGCCGCCATCAAAGATCCCTATCTTCAGTCCTGAAT
This sequence comes from Diadema setosum, assembly GCA_033980235.1. Lineage (NCBI taxonomy): Eukaryota > Metazoa > Echinodermata > Echinoidea > Diadematoida > Diadematidae > Diadema > Diadema setosum. The sequence continues at coordinate 25,438,537 of CM067074.1, forward strand.
GACATAAGCCATTGAAATTTGATAAATAAAAGCATGGTGATATGATAACTTCAAAACCAGACTTATTTGATATGTCTGACAAGCTGCACGGCAGCCAATTTGAATTTTCCTACATAGTTGCCATGTTGGAATGTTGAAATTCTCTATCTTGGGTTTGTAAATTAGGCTACTTGATTGAACGCGCGTTTGTAACTGATTGAGTGCGAGCTGCTGTATTTACATTGTGACGTCAGTGAAAGGTGCATGGTGCTTCACTTTTGCTGCCCTTTTTGGTATGCCCGTGAATGTTAGTCGTGATGTTGGAATTCAAAATAGCGAGCATTGCGTTTGTCAGACACATCACATTAGTCAATTCTTAAACTCAGTATGTTAATATACTTGTTTGCACCTAATTTCAGCGCCACTCACCACTTAGAACTCGAGATAGAGATTTTGAACATTTCGTCGAAGCGGCCATACTGGAATTCAAAATGGCGGCTATTCGATGTTTGTCAGACATTTCAAATTAATTTGTCATCAAATTCAATATGTCAAAGCGTTCTTGTGTACCAAGTTTTGGTACCACAGGTCACTAAGAACTGAAGATAGGGATCTTTGAATTTGTTTTGTGATGGCGACCATATTGAAATTGAAAATGGCGGCCGATTCCGCGGTCAGATCTCTTGGATCCCCAAATTACCCATACACGTATATGCAAAATTTCATACTTTCCGCCGGATGTGAGCATCTCGACCAACTTTTGTTACATATCTGCCCTACTAGGTGGTTTACATCCTGTGTTTGGCCGATTCATCTCACAAGTAATTCCTACCAAAATTTAAGGACGTTCCTCAGTTGAGTTGTGCGCATCCTAGCTGCGCAGGTTGGCAGTGACGTAACAAAGAGCGTAGAAGCGCACGCACGAGTGATGAGCTGAGCTAGCTGAGCTGAGCAGCTACTAGTAGATCGAGCTAGAATGTGGTACGTACGGATACCCGACAGCTCCCCACCGCGGCCGCGCCGGGGGGCCTCGCTCGGCTCGCGTGCCGACTGTACGGGTTACAATCTGTACATACTACGCAAAGTTCAGCGGTCCGAGCCGCATGGTCATGGTAGCACAACACTGATCTACGGAATCGGGAAGCTTGCAAGTGGAAATGAACTGTTTACATTTTCAATCCATAGATCTGTTTTGTGACATGCAGTTTATTATCTGTTCATCAACATAGTCAAGTCGAGTGTTAAGGTACCTAGGGCCTCTAGGCCCTAGTCGGGGACTACTAGTCTATTAGAGTAGGTGTAAAAAACAACAGCAGCAACAACAACAACAACAACAACAAAACAAACATATTACACACACTTCATATTTACGTCTAACAACTAAAACAATCTGAGTTTCTCTGTTAAAATCTAAATTAAATCTATACTTGTCATTAATAATACAAAATACTTTTTTATTTTTGGTTACAAAATACAAGGACACGAAAGTGTCATCAAACAATAGAGTATTTGTCACTTTCACCATTCAGATATTAATTTTTGATTACCAAATCTGGTATAAAAAAAAAAGGAGAATCAATTGTTTTGTTTTGTTTTTCGGGGGGGGGGGTACTCAAGGTACATCTCCATAGTTTACAACACGCACTTTACCAACCACTGCAACAACCAACACATGCAATCTACAATCAACGTCATTACACTGTATATTAATATTTGTTTTTCCTTTGGAGGACCGTCAGACTAATGCCAAAACTCCCATTTCCTTATATTTATTCTTCTTCCTCCATTATCACTTTCTGCACATGGTTACAGCAAGTGGGTAAAACAAACAAACAAGCATGTCAATGTGGAGTTTTCCACGCTTGCGTCCACATAATATCATTAAGGCTGTGTAAGGAAAATTATAACAAAAGCGCACATGTACCTTCCTTTCTGAATATTTTTCACCATATCAGTGCAATTGTGACACGTTTTTTTTTTTCTGAAAAAAAAAGAAAGGAAATGGGGTTTTGAGTGAACCGCATGATATTCATACATCTTAGCAGGGTATATCCCTGCATTGGTTCCTGGCCAGATTTGGGGGTCTTACGATGGTTTTTGTCGCAAGGATGCTCTGCTAGCACTAAAACGAGCACATGAACCCCCCCCCCCCCCCCCATTTTTACAATTGTTCTGCATTATTAAGTAACCCTTCTTCTACAATTTGATAAAGTTTCGTAAAAAAGACATGGTTTTGAATATACAGCATGACATTCATGAACCCCACCTAATCAGGGCACCCACGAAAGTTTTATAACCAGATTTTGGGGTCCTATGATGATTTCTATCATATTGGGGGTACTGCCAGTACAAAAACGAGCAAATGACCCCACACTTTTTATCGTTTTTCTGAAATTAGTAAGGTTTCTTCTACAATTTGGTCAAATTCGTGAAAATGACATGGGTTTTGAATGTACATTATAATGAACCCACCCTGTCAGGGCATCCCTGCATAGGTTCCTGACCAGATTACGATGATATATGTCCCATGGGGGCGCTGCTAGCTCAAAAAACGAGCACATGAACCCCCACTTTTAATTGTTTTTCTGGAATTAGTACGCCTTCCTCTACAATTTGGTCAAGTTTCATGAAAATGACATGGGTTTTGAATGTACAGCATAAGTTATGAAGTTATCAACCTTGAGAGATTTCGGTGTTTTCTGCCGCGTGAGGGCGCTGCTTCCTCAATTACTACAATTGTTGCAAATTTGGAGAAATAACCAGGATTTGAAAATAATTATGGGGATTTAAGTTTGTCATTGCAGGTTTTGTTGCCAATCATGGTCTTGATCCTACATAACGCTATCATTTTGGTACTGGACGGCCAGATTGTCATTTTCTTCAAAGTCCCGTAGAAGAAAAACAAGCGCATGAACCTCTGGTTTTAATTATATATTTGGGCTTCGGATGGGTCAAAGTTACGGTCTGGAAAGTTTGAAGAAAATGACATGGACTTCACTTTAACTGAGGAACATCCTTAAATAGGTTAGGAGAGTCCATTTTATTGAGTTATGCATCACTTTATAAGCTTAGAAGTCTGCTCTTTCAGAATCTGCTCTAAACTATAAAAAAAAAAATCCATGTCAGGCGATCTTTTTGTTGCTTTTGTGGTACAGGGTCACAAATATTTGTAATGATACACCGCGGTCTTCCCACGAGATCGACACCCACGAGTCATACAGCACAGAAGACCGACATGGAAAATATTTACATGAGTCAGCCCACGAGTTATAAGCTCACGAATCAAACAGCCAGTGCGTGCGCACTATAGCTAAATAAAGCCCATGAGTTCGACAATGCGCACAAAAGGCTCACGAGACCAACACTAATCAAAAGAGATACTTTTCCCATGTAGAATGAAGTTCCCAATTCTGGCGCGCGTCCACGTTTTTTGTCTCGCACAGTGTGAAAAAGCAGCTGGGAGACTACGAACCATGGAGATACAGTTACATCGCCATAAGCAGAATAATTCCGATAAACTAAGTTCTTCGTCCATAAACTTGCATAATAGCCGAAAATCTCAGTTTATCAGTTGATGCACAGTTTTTGTTAATGTGTGTGTTTTTTTTTTTTGAGAAAAAACTGTGTTTATGGAGCAATAAATTTAGTTTATCGATAAACTTTGTCTATCAACTGAAAAACGCAGTTTATCAAGCGAATATGGCGCGCCATTGCCCAATAATACCGATAAACTGAGTTTATCGCCGATATCGCCGGTAAGTTGGGTCAGTCGGTAGCGCGTCTGCCTCTGGCCCGAGTTTGGACTGAGCAATGTTGTGTGTAATTATACTGTCCCCTCTAGCAAGAGGCAAAACGCTCTCTCCCTCGGATAGGACATAAAATGGAGAGTCACAACTCATGCTCCTGCTTCATGCATTCATCGCACAGAGCAGGGTGTTTAACTCGGTGAAGTATAGTCAGCCACACATCCAACTGGACCCCATCAAAGACCAGCTTGGCAAAGCTGAATATGGGCTATCCAGCCGTCTTCTCAGATGGAAAATTAACAAACAGACAAAAAAAAAAAAAACAACAAACACACTTCGTTTATGGCCAAAAAACTCAGTTTATCATTCGATAAAAAAGTTGTTGTTTTTTTTTCGAGAGAGAGAGAGAGACTGTGTTTATCGAGAGATAGACTTAGTTTGTCGATAAACTTTATGAACTGAAAACGCAATTTATCAATTAACTTAGTTTTTCGCTCGATAAATGGTGTTTAATTCTTTCAAAAAAAATGACTGATAAACTTACTTTTTCGGTGATAAATTCAGTATATCACTATAAACTAGGTTTATTTTGTCTATTTACTTTCTTTTTAAAGGCTGCCAATAAGGAACTCAATTGTTTCGTGTTCACGCCATGACAGACGCATTTCTTGTCAAAGTTCGTTCGATAAGGGTAGTCGATACATGTACGTTTATCGACTGAAACAGAGTTTATTGCGATAAACTGGGTTTTTCGCTCGATGAACACAGTTTCTCTCGAAAAACATATTCAAGCCAAGTCACTTGTGGGCGCTAACCGTTGCCACTGCTCGTGTGCCGTATTACAAGCTCCAGGCATTGTACGACACTGATAGTTGCATTGCGGCAAGTTGTCAACTTAGACCAAGGAGGTACTAGGCAAGTACCTCCTTGCTTAGACCAGGCGTACACTAGGGCGCGGACAAGACCCGGACAAGACCCGGAATGCAAATTTTGTATTCCGCACTCCTTCGGCAACCTGTCCGCACGTTCCTGAACGTGTCCGCTCACTGTCCTAAACATGTCCGGGCATTTCCGCACCTTCGGGAGAGAGAAAATTTCCGCGTCCAAATTTTGATCGAGACCAAAATTTGGACGCGGAAATGAACTTCCTGACACCTTCGGCAATGTTCGGCGACTTGTCCTGACGATGTCCTGAGGATGTCCCGCTTGTCCGGAACACTTCCGCTCCTTCCGCACACGCTCCGGAAAGAATCCCGCGGTGCGGGGAAGCTTCGCGAATGAAAGCGGAAGACACCAGAAATGTTTTAGGACAGCGCGGGGCCGATGCGGATCTATGTATGCAAGTGTCCGGAACCGATGTGGAAATTTTGTGACCCAGACACGAAAGTGTCGACACTTTCCGCGAGCGTCATGCCAATGAAACGTAAAAAGAGCAAGAAGGGAGGCGAGGCCCCCATGCAAATATCCCCATCACAGGCACACCTTTCGTCTAGTGACGAAGAGCAGGTAAATCTAAGGAGTTCCCGGTCCCAGAAGGCAAAGAAGAAGGTAGTAGAGACTGTACCAATAGCAACCAGAAAGAAGTGAAATCAGCCCTCCTAACCTCCTAGTAAGTTTATGTTGATTTGATCTTTTCAGATATTACTTTTCATCTGAGTGACTTTCATGGTTCCCAGTACTTACTATGGTACATTTTCCTTTATGTCGTTTTCTTATTTTATTTGCAAACAAACTAGGTTGTCCCATGTGACAGTCTAGCTGAAAAATCACAAAAGCAGGTGGAAATACACTCAGAAAAAAAAAAGCATAGAATTTATGGCTAAATATTAATGTATTATATAAACATGAACAAGTTGTTATTCATACGTAAATGCTATCTAATGATGCAATATATTAGAACAAAAGACAAATTCATCACAATATATGTATATATATGTATATATATATATACAGGTGTATATATATATATATATATATATAATGATATATATATATATATATATATATATATATAAAATATAAATACATTATATATATATATTTATAATGATATATATATATATATATTATATATATACAATATATTATATATGTATATATATATATATATATATATATATGAAGAGTTTGTTTGCAAAAACCGATAAGTCCATATTTGCCAAATGGAGATATTTGCGATTAAAGGTCAGGAAAAATAAAGAGAATAATAAGAAAAATTTTGCTTCTTTTGACCATAACTTCAAAAATATATCTTTATATTTAGTGACCAATATATCATTTAAAAGGTATTATTTTGTACTTTATGACAGAGATCGTACTTCAAAATCTTCGAAAATGGACTTATCGGTTTTTGCAAACAAACCCTTCATATATATATATATATATATATATATATATATATATATATATTGTACAGTACATTCTCTTTCTGTTGTTTTTTTTTTTCATCCTTCTCCTATAAAGCGTATGTCAGGGTAGTGATATGCGCAATACAAGCACTGTATTAGGTATTTCTGTAGTCACAAGTGTGCGGTTAGTGCGTGCTGGAGTCCCGTCCTAATCCCGCGGCTAATTCCAAACAGTGCCATATCATTATAAAAAGAACGAAAATGTACCCTCATACATGTTAACATAATTATGAACTATAAAGTGAACCAGTGTGGAGGATTATTACCTGGAAGTTAGTTGTCGTAAGAGGCTTTGCCCTGGAAGAGAAGATTCTCTATGGATATTGCCCGGGAGGGTAATAACTCTAAACAGATTAGTCGTCCGGAGGGGTCTGCAATTTTCAGGGTAGTAGTTATCAGGAGGTTAGTTAGTGATATCATAAGGATGTTTAACCAAAAAAAAAATAGTTGCTGCATTATCATTTTCTTTAAAAAAAAGACTGAACAAACAGTGAACACACACACACACACATACAAATGTGTTTAATGAGTAATTGTGAAGTTAAAGGGATGGTATAGTACTGGTTGAGGTTAGGATTCAGCTTTAAACGTTTTGTGCGATATTTAACCAAACCACTCTAACAAAATAGTAAAGAGCATACGATTCCAAAGGGAGTTGAAAGTTTATTTGATCAAATTCGGTTTTGTTATGACTGAATTATTCAAAACAAGGTAAAACAAAGCAATCCTGATAAAAGTCGTTCCTTTTTCATTTTTGAAGTGGGACTGAACAAACAGTGAAAAAACACACACACACACACAAAATATGTGTTTAATAAGTAATTGTGATGAAGTTAAAGGGATGGTATAGTACTGGTTGAGGTCAGGATTCAGCTTAAAATGTTTTGTGAGATATTTACAAACCTCTCTAACAAATAGTAAAGAGCATACGATTCCAAAGGGAATTGAAAGTTATTATTTGATCAAATTCGGTTTTGTAATGACTGAATTATTCAAAACAAGGTAAAATATAAAGCAAGCCTGATAAACTTCGTGCCCTTTTCATTTTGAAGTGGGAATCCTGACACAACGCTATGTGAAATATCTTATCTATCAAGCATTTCATAGAGTGGTTTGTTCTGTTTATCCTTGATAGAAAGCTACCGATCCGTCGCGGACCACAGTGGGATTCCCAAGACCCCCGTCACCGCCGTAAAATAAAACGCGATCGAACAATGGTCTAGCCATCACGTGACGTGTACAATATTTCCGCAAGTTCATTACAACCGCTAGTTCGAATAGGATACTGTCAGCTATCGCGGGCTTGGTCCACACTGCCGCTGCTGCCGTCGTTATTAACGTTTGCGCACTTGGTTTCATCGAAATTGTCTCTTTTCTTTTTTTGACAAGTGAAACTTCTCTTCCAGTTGAAATGAAAAGATACCGCAAGAACGTAGATTTGTTCCTAATAGTGACTGTCTGTGTAATCCATTGTAGCTTTGCAGAAGGTAAGAAGTGTGTCTTTTCAATGCATTACACATTTGTTATACCGAAGATTTAGATAATGATCATGATGATGATGATGATTGTAACTAGGCTTATACATTATAATCCAATATGTTTGTTTTATTTCATCACTGTCATTTTTACACAATTATTATTGTACTGATAATGCGGAAGATGATACCATCACAGTTGCTATTGTAACGCAGTGATATCATTGATATTGGATCGATAGATTAATATTGGACAAGTTCTGTGTGATATGATATAAATTTATTGTTGTGGAAATGTGAACTTCAACAGTTAATTGTTTTGTAACTCGTGTACACGTTTTGACCTACCAGTCGTTTTGAATAAAACGGTAGACATGTTTTCATATATATATGTGACCCTGCACCTTAAAACACACACAAAAATCCCCAGACATGGATTTTTAGTTAAGTGCAGATTCTGAAAGAGCAGACTCTAAGCTTTAAAATGATGTATAACTCAATTCAATTGGATTCTCCTAACCTATATAAATATTGGAAAAAAAGCACACACTGGGGAAAAGTGTGAACTGAGAAAAGAGGCTTTGAAGTACAGTGTGTATTCAAGCGCTTAATCTCTATCAAGCCGTGCTGCCTTTTTCGATGAATGGGACAAAAAACAGGAAGTAAACCTGAAATTAAGCATGCCCTATTAAAACAGTCTGTCCATAATTAATGCTTACTTTCAAAGCAGTAGCACTATCCTTTCAAAAGTTATAAGAGTTGAAAGTGAAGGGTGTGCACAAGGTTTCTCAGAAATGACAATTGGTCTCTAAAGACACATTTTATTCAAAGTATTCTACCAAAAATGTTCGAGATAAACTGCTAAAAAACACATTTTCCTGACCGTTTTATGGCCCCAAACTTTAACATAATGTAGAAGAAGACTTGCTCTTTCAGAAAATATGAAAAGGTCAAGATCGGCTAGGTTGACCCATTTCACCTATTTTCAGTCCTCACTCAAAATCAGTGTGTGCGACTTTTTGTTCGTTTTGTGATGCACGGTCACATATATACCTATAATAAATAAATAAATATATATATATATATATATATATATATATATATATATATGTATGTATATACATATATACATATCTATGTTCTACTCACATTGCCTTGAACTTGAATAAAGTCACGATTAAACAACAATATAGACAGGTGCGTGGAGAATACTCGTGATATCGCCCTTAGAAGCGTGGATGACAGCATTGAAAAGAAAAAGAAATTAGATCATGCAGTCATCACCATGAGAAAGCAAGGCAGGTATACCACCTACGTATAGGGATTTTTTTTTTCTTACTTCTATTCCCTGTAAAGCACATTCATTCAACAAAACAGTAGAGAGTAACTTTTATCATCCATCATTACTAAGCAGTAGGGGAGAAAAAACACAAATAAATCCGAATGCTCAAAATATGACTTTCGATTGATATCAATGTTTCGATTCTATTGTAAATTGTGTCAGCAATCATTTTCCGTCGCTGTGGGTCTGAAGAACATGGCCGACGCATTTACAAGCCAGTAGCAAGGATTCACACCATATCATGTGAAACGCCTATTTGCCCATGCGTGTATTTTAGAATGCGTATAGCACAGACAAGAAAGTCTCTATGTACATTGTAATGGAACAATGGCGTCCCATTCTGCCTACCAAGTCATAGCATGTACAACATAGAGACACACGTTCAGCCTCGAACTTTGATCCCAAAATGTTTGTGCAAAACTGTGCATTGACAATAGGTGGGAACGCTATAATAGCCAAAGATAGTACAGTGTAGGACGTGGTGGAAGCTTGTATATGTCACTAAATTTGCGATTTACTTTAACTTTTGAGTTTTAGATTTGAGTTTTAACTTAATTAATTTTGACACAATCACTCACGTAATGAAAAAGCGTGTTTTTCAGTGAGCCCTTGAAGCGGTAAAAATAAAACAAAGAAACTAAAGACAGCATTTCATACATAGCATATACTGTAAACAGTGTATAACAATAAAACAATATAACAATAACACAATTTCAAATCACCGATACATTCATTAATAAGTATCACATTATGATTCAACTGATTTATCAAATTCATTGTTATAGATACATGTCAAGCAAACTGTACATACTAGAATGTATACCACAGTGCTTACATAAACTAAAACCATAAAGGGCAGCACTGTCTTTAAAAAAAAAAAAAATCTTGAAGGAGAGAATTTTAAAAAAAGGTGAATTTAGAGTGAAATTGGAGTGAATTTTGAGTGAAAATGTTCATTTTCACTCTTTTTGGAGTGACCTCAGGGATCACTCCAAAATCCTCGAGTGATCCCTGAGGTCAGTCCAAAACGAGGTCACTCCTTCAAGAGTGAATATTTCACTCTATTTTTTTTTTTTTTGAGAGAGAGAGAGAGATAATCTCGAAAGTCAAAAGTAACAAATTTTGAAACAATTTCTATTACAAAATAAAACTAAAATATAAGACATAATATAAGACCGTAATATTCATACGTACGATCTTCGTTTTGTATACGTATTATCCATATCATATTCAAAGGCAGACAACGATACACTTTGATTGTAATAACTTGGTAAATCATTTCATAATCTTGCCACCATGATACGAAAGACTGCGTGTTTAAGTAGGATTTTGTTTGTTTGTTCGTTTGTTTGCTTGCTTGCTTGTTTGCTTCTTTGCTAATTTCTTTTTTTTTTCTACCGGATGGCTTGTTTAGGAACATCTAACTATTGAAAAGGGTCGCTTTCGACCAACCATTTAAATATTGTCTGTAAGCCAGTAAGTCAGTAGACATTTTCCTTCATTTTAGTTTGTTTATAGTACATGACAATATTGTTTAACGCGTCTTCCTAGAAGTCGGAAAATACTCTCATTAGTGTTTGTTTGGATCGTAATTTAATGTTTATTCTGCAATTCTTTACAGTACCAATTTATCATCAGACAGTAACAGCACCATACTTGAAGGCTCACCTTAGGGTGGCAGGTGAAACTGACAAAGTATACAAACACAACCCCTTTAAACTATGAAACAACTTTGAGATATGGCCATTATTCCTAATTGCAATGTCGAGTTCACATAGCTTACACCTTTGGGGACAAGAAACTTATAGACTGAACATCTATTTTTTTTTTTTTTTTTGATTATGGAATATTAATGTTTACATTTAATCATTATGATTCAACAATATAGATAAGATGCTTATTCATGAAAGGAGAGTCAATTACATATATGGGCTACGTAATATATCCCAAAAGGGAGATTGCAAGTACTCCAACGTCATCTCATCAATATTTCAGAATTATTTTATTCCTTTGATAGTTAAAACAAAATAAGGTTTCTATGATTTCACATGTAAAATTGTTTGTGTTGCGTACGTTGAAAAGACATCAAAATATATGACTGAATTGAATGATGATGGCATCTCGTGGTTTCCTGTCAAAGTTTATGTTCTAACATCGACAACATTAACTTAACCAAAACTATTATTCTTCTGTTCAAGTTCAAGTTTGTATAACATTTATTTTCCATCTTTTTTTCATGAAGGAAATCACACGCATGAAATTATTGTACAGGAAGGCAGAACCTCAAAAAAGCAAAGCTTGTGGTAAGCTGCCTTACAAAATACATTACATCACAAACACAAACACACACAAAAAAAACAACGAAAACATGATAATAGTTCCCATGACAACATTGAAATGAAATATTCCTCAAAGGGAGTTGTACAGAGAGGCAACAATGAGTATGAAAATATGTGACAAGCTACAGGCTATAGCAAATGTTGCATATACAGCAAACCTAGCAAGAGTCGAAGCTCTCGGGAATGTTAAGAGGCACAATACCCATTGCTTCTAAGTTTCTTTATAGTGGTCAAAATTTTTTCCCCAGTTAATTATTATAATCTCTCTTTTTTTCCTGGTATAAGGAAATATATCTTTCGTTTTCGTTAGAACGTTTAATACATTGCATTTAGACACGATTTCATCGTCTCCAATTCTTCCAGTGGGGTCGTTCTTTAATGTTGTTTTCTAAAATTTATGTTTGGCGGATCAATTATCTGTCAATATTGTTTGTCAACGGATCAAACTATTCTTCTTTTAATTATTCAAAGTGAATTACGAATAAAATAGATGTATTTTAGACAGTATTAGTCAATTTTTATCGTCCTTTTCTACACTAAAAGGGAACAATAGAGGGGAGTTTCGTGTGGTGACATCGTTAGAACTGTACCATAAAATTGGCTTTGGGTTTCAGTGGACAGCAATGAGGCAGCAGGAAATCAGACTGAGCTCTTCATGGCCTCGCATATCATGTTCGAAATGATGCGTGAAAATACCTATCATAGGTGTAAAGGGTACAACGTTCAAAAGATTATTTGAAGATTGAATCATCCATAAGATAATTTTACGTATGTTTGTTAATGAACAGACATCAAATAGACATGGGTATTAACACAAACATAGGTAACTTAGAGAAAATCTATAAATGGAGTAGATGATTTACGATTATGACAGAAAATTGATCTTCGGTCCTTGATAAGTAATGTGATAAGACATGTAAGAAGGCGTCTACGTGCCCTGAACGTCTGTTAGTTATATGAACATTAATGTCAACATACTATATCTGCTCTTGCCAACTGTATTCATCGGTCCAAGGCACTCAATTATGGCAAACGATATTGATGTCTCAACGTATCTCGTGGTATTGTAACGGACTTTGATATTCATGTGCCTGTCGATGAGAATGGAGGGTGTAGATTAGTATTCGGGGGTAAATTGTTCGGCTTGGATGTGTTTCTTCGGAATGGGGGAGGGGGGCTCCTCATATCGCCTTCGAAGCTGCTATGGTAATCTGCTGAGTTATGCCACATCAACACACACACACACACATACACATGGCTCATACGAGGAAAAAAAAAACGCGAAGTTCTGTTTATGTAAAGTACAAAAGTTAAATTTGATGTTTTTTTTTACAACCCCTACTTTTATGCACCACCATATTCTATATTGTGTGGACATCAGGCGATAGAAGGAAGAAATATTTTTTTTTATAATAATCACTCCGCTGTGGCATGATTTATTGTATTTGTATGTGCGTGTGTTTGATAGTTTTTATTTCGTTGTTGTTGTTTTTTTTTTGGGGGGGGGTTTCGCTCATTTAGCAGTGATTTATTATGATGAATATATCTATGACGACAATATCACAATATAATAATAACTGTTGTACCGTTTTGTTTCATCTATAATCATTCGAGAAAATAGAAATATGTCACGTTTATGTTCAAAAACTGATACCTGCTTCCGTTTCCCAATTGTGTCGTCGGCGTTTCGATCATCTTCCATCAAGAAGTTGGGATGAAATACCTTATGCTCTGATGCCGCATACCTTCAGGATTTTCACATTAGGAGGGAGAAAAAAAGGATTATGACGGGGGCGATCCTTTAAGGGTAAATCCAGTTCAAGAATAAGTTCGTTTGATGAAAAGAGTAAATTCTCACGAGTTCAGCGGTAAAAACTTGACTGAAATCGGATGAAAAATAAGGAAGCAACGAAATTTAAAAGTTTTCCTAATTTTGTGCAAGACAGTTCTTGTACAGTGGGTATGTATATGCAAATGAGTGAGCTGACCATGTCATAACCTCACAGTTTTCCATTCAACCTGGTTGTGTAAAACAAATAGAAGAAAATTCAATATTTCTGACATTAAAGTCTGAAACATGATGTTATTCCTGGTTGAATAACTTCAGAATAGTGATCAGTTGGGCATATGAGGATTTGTGCCTCGGGCATGATTGCTTTTGAATGAAAACGTGGAAACTTCACAATTTTATGAACAAACTATATCATGGTAAGTTGTAACGGGATGACATGCTCATTTTTCCATATGCATATTCACTATATGGACCGTTCAAGATACTGTTTCCTCCAAAATTTGCGAAACTTCAAACTGTCATAACTTCCTTATTTTTCATCGGATTTCGATCAAAATTTTATCGTTGAACTCTTTTTTACTGTTTCTTGTCATACTAATTTATACTTGGACTTAATTTCACCTTTAATTCCCGTCTTTTTAAAAGACTAACTCCGGTAGATCTGGATAATTTGTAATCCTATAAAATGAAATAGGATTCGTCTATATGAATATTTGTTGCATCGAGTACAAAGATTCGTGCTTTGTGTCCTGACAGATCATTATTCCGAACGGCTTTCATTCCACGGTTTCGTCCATTTTCCTAATGAAATATGAGTTTTCTCTTTCTCTCTTCTTTCTTTATAACACACACAAACACACACACACACACACACACACACACACAGAAATAAGGGTTCGATATAATCAGAGGTTCGCCAATCTGAATACGAATTAAGAAATTTGAGAAGGAAAAATTTGTTAATTCAAAAATTAAGGCTCGTAATCCTGAAAATATAAAGGGTTCATCATTCTGAAAACTTGATATCAAGGTTCGTTGCTCCGGAAATATGAAAACCGTACATTGCGTATCATTGCGTACGTTTGTGTATGCTTTTGTGTGTGTGTGTGTGTGTGTGTTTTTTGTGTGTGTGGTCGATTGTATTTTGTTTGTCTGTTTGTTTGTTTGTTGTTGTTTTTTTTTGCTGCCGTACACTATTAAAGTGGACTGTTTCAGCCTATTAATATTCTCGACACGAAGATGCATATATCTTTTATGATGCGGGGAAACAGCGCAGATCATTATGTACCTTCGTTTTAATGTTTTACCTTACATAAAATTCCCTCAATACGTGGTATCCTTTCGGGCATGAAATGAACATTATGAAATATTGCGATATTTAAGATTACTAACATCGCTGACATCGCAGTCAATAAGAAGAGTGTCAACACTTTTCAGCTGAGTGCTAGTAAAATGTTACATCAGTGATGTCGATTATATAATTAATCCTTTTGATTCATTCGTTGTGATACGAACGTTTTGCTACATTACAGTTTGTAGGGTGACACTTGCAGTGCTTTTACGTGTATACATTACTTCAAAAACACTATTATACTGTGCGTGGAATTCGTATTTATTTGGAATTCTAAATTCAATATCGATAAATAGCTTTGAAATGGTAACCTTTTATGTCTAGGACTTGAGAACGTACTTGAAGGATAACTCATCGATATAATTTTGAAAATAAAAGAAGGAAAAAAGCAGGTAAGATTCAAGAATACAAAATGCCTCATCGTAATACACTTGGCACTTGACATTTATAGTGATGAATGTGCATTTTTGGCATGGCATAATCAGGCACCCAGCAGGAAATAAATTACTCTTCTCTTTTCCCTTTCATCTAGCTTCAATAGTATACACTACCCCCACCGTTCGGACATGGACAAGGGGAAACATTCGACTGCAATGTCACTTCGAGGAAGAGCCACTCGCTGTCTTCTGGGTCAAGGAGAGCAACTCAAATCAGCCGCTTGAGACAAGAAAGGCTTCCTTCTTCGATGGTAATTTTGCAAGCAAAAGTGAACGGTTTAATATCGACGAGAACTACAGTCTCGTCATCAGCGACGTGCACGTGGAAGATGAGGGCCGCTATCATTGCCAGCTTGTATTGGGAAGCTTCGAGGTTTTCTGGAACTCAACCCTCCTGTCAGTGATCAGTAAGTACTGTTTCATCCTCTGAACACAATGGGGATGGGGTTGACCTACTTGGAAAATATTTACAATGTCATTAGTGAACCCCAAATGTAAAAGAAAAAAGTGAAGAAAGTAAAAAAAAAAAAAAAAGGGTAAATAAATGCCTATATGTTTGCAGGGATTGTCATGTAATGGATTCGCTGGTATATTGAGCTTCATAGGAAATCCATGAGTTGGCCGTAGTATTGATCCTCATCGAGAAATCATTAAATGGATCTGTATGAGGGAGGTCATCAAATTGACTCCTTGTACATCATGATGATATTGTAACAGGGTGTCCTGTATGTGTTCAAAAGTAACCAAAATGTAGTGAGAATCAACTTTACATTTACAACTTTAGTTTTAGGAGTAGGCCTAAATCTCATATCGAATCTGTTGTAACCAGTTGAGGACGAGTCCCGAGTATACTCGGGCTAATGTCTATGGGAAATGCGTGTTGTAGGAAAATCAGCGTAAAAGCATGCATGCTTAGCTGCGTTCATGGGAAAGCGAAAGTGAGACCAAAAAAAAAAAAAAGTTCTACGCAAAGATGACGTCATGCTGCCCAATATTTTGACAAAAGATGGCCAAACGAATATGGAATTTCAATTTTGCTCCTGACCTTGGTTAAATCTAATCACCAGCCGAAGCATACCGACGTTTTACAGAAAGTCACATGATGACACCCGAACCACACTAGAAGGCTACTCGAAGAGCTAAATGTTCACTACACAATACATCTTCGAAAAGTCCGTTGGCTATTTTTTTTTTCTGAGAGAAGATTTTGCTGCCGCTCATGAAGTTGCTGACGCATCATGAGAAACTCCATCGGTGTTCATAAAGTGGTCTTACATGATCCAGGGAGGTGAGACCTCCCTGCATGATCTCACGAATTACTGAAAGGTTATACGATCAGAGTTGAATTTGTACATTTCCTTTATCGTGTGCCCATCTTTTCTCTCAATTTCAGGACAGTGTGACACCTGCATTATAAAAGTCTATTGAACACATCGTGTAACACAATACTTACAACAAATTAGATGATTAAAATCCCTGCCATTTACGGCTTGGCCTCAATCACTTATGTTCAACGAAGAATCCTGTAAGTTGCAGAGAGATATCAATAGGTATGTATCCAAGGCGCATTGCATCTACCTGTAAATGGGTAGTAATGGTAATTTATCCTATCCAAGGCGCATTGCATCTACCTGTAAATGGGTAGTAATGGTAATTTATCCTATCGGCTGATATCGATACGTTATTTTGTCAGTGACTACAGTGTTCCAATTTGCCGAGAACATAAATAGAAGCGTTAGAAAGGAACGAAGGATGTGGTGTGAATGAACAATATGGTGCATGTCTCTCTTGACACTTTTTTTTCCTGTCCTGTTATTAATAATACTATGTATTAGAATATGATGCAATGTAATCAAATGATTATGTGATCCTTTGTGCTTATAGGAGGCATGTAACCCCAGTAAGCACAGTCAGCATGATCACTTTTAGGGAAAGGGAATAGCAATATTTACGAAAATTTGGGCGACATATTGGAACCTGCAAAATTCGCTAATTCGGTATTAAAGATTGCTCGATCAAAAGATCCGAATTTCCGTTGACCAAAATAAGGAGACTAAGCAAGCAAAGTATTTCTTTGCATGGTGACTTTTGCTGCAAACCCCTAAGACATTATGAGAAGAAATTTCACAATGTCATCATTCTTCAGTAACCTTGCATACGAAACGATCGTACAAAGTCCTGACCTAAGTGCTTCTATGTCCAAAGTTCTTAATTCATCTTATGCATGTAATATATCTCTTTATTATTATTTTCCATTAAATTAGTCAGGTACGCATGCGCATATATATATATATATATATATATATGAAGAGTTTGTTTGCAAAAACCGATAAGTCCATATTTGCCAAATGGAGATATTTGCGATTAAAGGTCAAGAAAAATAAAGAGAATGATAAGAAAATTTTTGCTTCTTTTGACCATAACTTCAAAAATATACCTTTATATGTAGTGACCAATATATCATTCAAAAGGTAATATTTTGTACTTTATGACAGAGACCGTACTTCAAAATCTTCAGAAATGGACTTATCGGTTTTTGCAAACAAACTCTTCATATATATATACACACCCACTTCGAAATCAAGATTTTGTGAGTGCCATGATTTATCCCCACGGAGTGAACAAAACACTGTGCAACGAAATATGCAATGTAAGAAAGAATACATTCTAATATCATTATCATCATCATCATTGCCATTAATTTGATTGCTTTTAGCAAGGCAAAACAATTGAATGCTCAAACAACAAAAGGAACATAATACAAGGTCTGATGTGCTTCCTAAGCTGTCGGGCTGGGAGAAAAAAAGCAATCGAAATCATAATAATGGCCCTTGAGACTTTCCAGCCAACTGAAGGAAGGTCATCAGGAAATAGCTGAAACACACACACACACAAACACACACACACACACATACACCCACACACAAATCAAAACTTAATATAGACAGTTTCAAATTGACCAATATTATTATCATATACCAAAAATAAATTCTTGTACACATGAACTAGCAGTATCACTTTGTCAGCTGGCTCTCCTTAACCATCTCGTACTATTATCCTAACACATCTTCAAAACATCTTGCCAATGCGAGACTGGCAGCTTCATATGTTAAAAGAAAACACTATTTGTATACGCCGTTAAATCCATGACTATACCCCGAGTCGCTCCCAAAATATATTACATAAAAAGATAGCACTTCATCATTTAGTGGAAGATCACGTTCACATACTTCGATATGACACATTTATGTAATACACTTTTGCATCGTCTAGCCCCAGCGGTAGACACCTTGCCAACCATTCAAGGCTGGAGAGGGGAAGACATCCGACTGCCGTGTGAATTCCACGAAGAGCCTCTAGCTGTATACTGGGTCAAGGAGAGCATGTTAAATCCCGAGCTATCGACGAGTAAGGCATTCTTTGACGGGAATTATGTGAGCATGGCGGCACGGTTCGACATCGACAGGAACTTTAACTTGATCATTACCGACTTAGAAGTGGCAGATGAGGGTCTCTATCACTGTCAAGTGGTGCTTACGAATTTCGAGAATTTCGAGAATTCCACCCTCATGACTGTTAGCTGTGAGTACTTTGTTTTTACGAAAGAATATAACTGACTTGTTAGTGAGTTTGGTAAATGCAACAGTCCGGCAGAGGTGCAGGATAACAAAATTGTATAAGTATAGATGAGGTAACATGTCCAAACATACTATTCTGAAAGTACATTATGTGACCCTGCACCTCAAAACAAAACAACAACAAAAAAGTCGCCAGACATGAATTTTTAGTTAAGACCATATTCTGAAAGAGCAGAATTTAAGCTTTAAAATGATGTATAACTCAAATCAAATGGACTCTCCTAACCTATCTAAATATTGGAAAGAAATCACAAACTCAGGAAAAGTGTGAACTGAGAAAAGAGTCTCTGAAGTACAATGTCTATTCAAGCGCTTAATCTTTACTAAACCGTGCTGGCTGTGCCATGAATGGGACAAAAGAACAGGAAGTAAACCACCAGAGTAACAACAATGAAGGGATTATCAGATTAAACTGAAATTATGCATGCCTCATTAACACATTCTGTCCATAATCAATGCAAACTTTCAAAGCAGTAGCACTATCCTTTCGAAAGTTATTGGAGTTGAAAGTGAAGAGTGTGGACAAGGTGTTTCAGAAATGAAAAAGGGGTTCTAAAGACACACCTAATCACACTATTCTACCAAAAATGTTTGAGATAAAAACTGCTAAAAAACACACTTTCCTGCCCGTTTTATGGTACCAAATTTTAGCATAATGTAAAAGAAGACCCGCTCTATCAGAAAATATGAAAAAGTCAAGTTCGGCTAGGTTGACCCATGTCACTTATTTTCAGTCCTCACGCAAAATCAGTGTGTGCGACTTTATGTTCGTTCTGAGGTGCACGGTCACATATATAATGTGATAAAAAGTGAATCTTTATCATGATTACAGTGCATTATAAAATGAATTATTAAATATATATATACAATGTATATATATATATATATATAATACATATACATCTACATCATGAAGATCGTAATTGTCACCTTGTGATCGCGGCGCACAACTGTGATTACAAGTTTGTTTGTTTGGTTTTTTTTTTTTTTTTAGAAATGAGCAATAAAAAAAAAATAGAAATAGAAATGTTACGGGTTCGGTCGGACATTTACGGGTGAACCGCAGTGAGTAGAAAGAGGATTCGTCGGTTAGCATGTAAACCTACATCTTTATTTTTTTTTCCTAACTCATAAGTACTTCATTTGTAAAATAGATTGCAAAATAACAATGTAATGTCATGATCCATGGAACATCATCCATTCTACACAATCGAATGTCGGGTGTGGACCAACACGGTAGCATTACACTACAATGTTAATTAAATATGAGACACCCTAGATACAATTCAAGTTTTATGACTTGATAATACAGTATGTCTGGAAATTTGTTCAGGCCTGATCAGAAAAAAAAAATGGCATTTGTTTGTTTATTTGTTTGTTGTTTTGGTTTTTTTCTTTCGTTGTGCTTTTCATGTTCAGCACGTATTTGACTGAGCGCACAAATATTTGTCTTTTTGTGAGAGATGTCTGGTTGTGGCAAGTGCATTTGGTATCTGCTGTCTAGAAATTTGAATGATTATCTTATATATTTGCTTGCTTCCCAATACAGCGGTGGTATCAACGCATGGAATTGAGGAATGCGTTGATGAGAGCCAACAAATTCCAAGCCGGTGTATATACCAAACTTCCCCAGAAACTTCTTACTTTAACCTTACGTGTGTCATTAGTGGATTCAAGCCCAACATTTCCATGCTGTGGACCGAGGAGTCGGGAAAGAAACTGCATTCTGTGATTTCAGAACAGACAACTCTCGCTGACGACACGTACGAGAGGTTCGAGATGATCACTGTTTCAGCTAAACTCGGGGCTGAGCAAACCTTCATTTGTATAGCTACTGGGGACTCGTTGAATGGGAGGTCTACCACAGAAATCACAGTCCTGCCTATATCAGGTTATTGCGTAGAAATTCATTTTTTTTCAGTGATTAAGTCATGCCTAATTTTCGTTGTTACTGATGAAGGTTCACGATATGTCTTTCAAAATCTTTGAAAGAAATTCAATATTTTAAAGTGACATGTTCGATATTTCAACGTTAATTTTGAATGGAAACAATGATTTTCACAACGCAGTCACTCAATTCTCCACTTAAAAATTACACCCAAAAAATGTATAAGAAACCGTGGTTCCTTTCTAGTTTAAAAGATGAAGGAGAAATATACATCTTACAAGCATTTTGAGTTTCTTTTCTGTACCTAGTATCAATATGTAATTTTTCTTTATTTTCTTAATTATTATTGAGCATAATTTCTGCAACCCCCGTGTGTTTTGATAGCCCCCCCCCCCCCCCCCCTTCCCCCTTGCACTGCATGATATGGGCCTATTAGAGCGTTGCAAGCCTGGTCAGGAAAAAAAAAAGAAAACGGTTGCAGTTATATTTTGTTTCATGTCATAGACAAGCGCTCCAATATTAATCTCTTGATACGAAAGGCATGAAGTCGGTTACAAATATATCGTACCACCTGACTAGTAAAACAAATTTTGATTTACATTTACTTCACGCACATTTTCCCCCTAGCAACGATAATAACACATGGAATGGAGGAATGCGTTCACGAAAACAGGCTGAATCCAGACCGGTGTACACATCAAACCCCCTCTGAGACTCCTTTCTTCAACCTTACGTGCGTAGTAAGTGGATTCAAGTCTAAAATATCCATGCTTTGGACAGAGGAGTCTGGAGAGATGCTGTACCCCGTGGTATCGCAACAGACAGCACTATCTAGGGACACATACGAACGGTCCGAGACAATCACTGTTTCAGCCAAACACGGCATGGAGCAGACTTTCAAGTGCACGGCTACCGGAGACTCCTTGAATGAAACGTCTACCGCAGAAATCATCGTTCTACCTTTATCAGGTTATGGGGAAACCTTGTCAATATTGAGTTTTTCAATTATATGTTTTATAAGCCAAATCGTCATTACGGATTTATGTTCTCGACAAAGTAAGAAATAATATAAGAGATATTTCGATTTTGATTTTATTGTGAAGTTTATTCTGAGCTACTATTTAGGAGAGAACGATATCTATAACACACACACATACATGCAGTATATGTATAGCTAGGTATTATAATCTTATTGCTCTACACTACCTATTTTTTCTAAATTATCAAATATCTTTTCATTTTTTGGTGGCCCTATAAAATCAAGGAAAGCCTGAAAATATAATCATTTAGTAAAACATTCAAATGATAAAGAATAAGAATACAATATAGCATGATAATTTTGTGAAAAATAATTGCATACGAGATGCTTAGAATACCTCGTTCTGTGTCTTAAAGAAAGAAAGGAAGAAAGAAAGGGCAAAGACGTTAAAAATAAAATAATTTCATAAATATGGACATAGTCATAAACCAGGAAAGGAACAGTATGATAGAAGCATGAAAAGGTTTTAAAATACCACGTACCGTAACTCATAGACTCTCACCTCATGCAAATGAGAATCGAAACATAAACATGACTTTTCCAAGACGGTATACGTAATCGTGCAATTATCATGTTATTCAACGTCGAGGTATACTTTCTTCTGTTCCTAGATAGAACTTGAAAGCGAGAAAAATAATTTGGCCAAATTTGGCCGTAAATTAAGCTGGCAACCCTGGTCCCGGCAGCCAGGTGAAATGCATGAAGTTATCGAGCACTTATGGGCCGTGAGTCATCCTTCCATTTCCTGGATGAGAAAAAAAAAAATTATAAACACAATATGCATATCAAAACATATCATTCCCTAATGAATGAAGGCCTGATATCTATTTCTAGAGGCCCCGAGCCACCAGGCCATATCTTTTGTTGAGTCTTGTATAATAGATACTACCACACAAATATGCTTCAAAATCAAATATGCTTCCTTTCAATACTATAATAAACCTATGCTAACTAGAAACATGGGATACGTGTCCAGTTCAATACTCCCCTTAAACTTCTCTTTTTGGCGTTGCAAAAAGAAAACCAACAAAGAAAACGACAATTACATGTTATATTCTAAACACTTCCCTCAACATACAGAATATATCTCACAAATTTACGTAATGATAAACATGATAAATGTATGGCGTGTTTGATTTTATCTCGGTCATTTTTTCAGGTAAAAGTGTCAATTTAGGTCTGGCTATTGGACTTGGCATGGGCATATCTGTTTTCCTGGTCATCGTATTTCTCCTCGTTGGAAAATATCTACAAAAATACCATCCGGACTACCTACCGCGAAAAGGTGTTGAGATGTTTTATTTGGTAACCAATGCAAATCATTTAGAAGTGAATAACATTTCCTTAACCCGTACATAAAACGAGTAGATAAGAATTAATGTACCGTCATTTATTTTTGTAAGAGTTGTATGTAATGGAATATATTATTTTATTAATAATGGCTGAATCGCTGAATAGTTTCATAAGATAACATAGAGTTTAGGACTGTGAGAGAAGGAATAATGTAATCTATAGTGAATTATCCGATACGTATGTAACGACCCTATTATATGCGTATTACAGTCGTCAATGATTTACAAAATCATGTTTTCCATCCAAACAACATACACATCAGCATAAACACATGAAGACGTTACTGTTTGTGTAAAATACATGTACAGACGCGAATATAGTTCTTACTACTTACTGTTGTCGTTGTTCATGTTGTTACGTTTCAAAGGATGTGGCTGGAATCCCTGCTGGCGGAGACAACACGAAACAGAGCTATCTGATGAGGAAGAAGAATTAATACAGAGTACGAAAGCCACCATTAAGTTGTATCTTATCTTGGATACAGAAAAAGCAATGTCGAAGTCCCGGAACAGTTTTTGAAACATTATCAGGATATGAATTTGTTCTACTCATGTTTTATTTTATAAAAGATGTCCCACACCCAACCTCCCCCCCCCCCAATAAAAAAGAAAGAAAAATGACCTCTGTAACATCAAGGTAAAATTTCGGCTTTCATATGTCAAGTGGAGATTAGAACATAATAACATTTTCAGAAGTATCCTGTAGAATGCTTTGTAATAGTACACTAGTAATGTTCATTTTCCACAACGCTTCGAGGAATTTCTACAATATAATATACGTCATTTTGGAGTGTAAACCCCAACCAGGTAGCCCGTGGACATAAGCCATGAGGACTTCAAAATCGCACGTGAACAGTTTTATTGGACCTGAATGTTGTTAGTTTGTTGTTGTTTTTTCAATTGATATCAATATAAGGCACATGTATCTTATGTGTTCATATGTAAAATGCCAATACAAGCAAAGGCACATATATCATATCACTGTATATAGCTATCATGTTCCACGTAAATGTTTCCCTGTATTCGTGATTGATCTGAATGGTATGTCTAAATATAAATGTATCCGAATGGAAGAATGCATCTGACGCGTGTATTCATAAATTGCTGAATACGCCAAATTTCATGACTATTACAGTTAACTACACACAAAGTAGTTTGTAATACGTCGCCCCCATCAACTAACACTTAGCGTAATCTGAATCTGGATAACCAATGGAAAGTTTTGTTTTATATTCTTAATAGTGAACAGTTTACAGAAGAAACGAGAGGGCCTTCGACGGGAAATAAGGGATTACCTACCCGGAATGGCGTATTATGGTAGACATTTAAAAACCCAATCGAAGGTGAACATCTGCGTATTCGGTGAAATTGGTGCTGGCAAGTCATCTCTCATTAACTCGCTCAACTTCGCCCTTAACGGTAAATGTGAATAATTGTGTCGCTTTTTTTTGTGTGTGAGTGTTTTAATTTTGAATGAAGACTGCCGTTTCATTGAGAAGAGACATCATCGATACATTGGTATCGAATAGATAGCTTATACTGATGATAAATATTTTGCTGCAATTTAATTGTCTAACTTTGACCCATACAACTCATGGTATTTAGCCAATATATCACGAGTACCTTTATTGTATTTAATGTTTTATTCAATTAATACTGATTTGTTAGCCAGCTCGTGAAGAGTTTATTTCGTTCAAATGTTTCCAATAATTCGCAGACATCTTGTGAATTTTAAACAAAGCAGATAATGTTTACATGTAGACCACAATGCAGTATGCGTAAGGAGATAGAGAACAACAAAAAAGGAGTGGTTTTGAGAGACAGTGACGTAATTAACCATTTTTACTTTTAGCTTTGTTATCACATTCGTCTTCAATGAGTGTTATACTAAATGTGGCAGACGTGCAGTACAACTAAACCGTAGTCAAGTGGTAGTGGGATAGGAATGCAACAATATGTGTGCAGTTCCTTTAGATGGCGATGATTTTAAACTACGGAATGACTTTAACTTGCAACTGCATTCGGTAAAATGCCCAGCAGCATCGTTTTCTCCGTCCGTATAGCATGATCCCACCAGCCAGTAAATAGTATATGCCCAAGAACTGCATGATTATCAAATATATATATATATATATATATATATATATATACGAACTGTTCTAAACTTTTTTGGGGTAGATCTCTTCGCACATCAACTAATGGTTGTATGGGGAACCCCTTTTTCACCCTTTCGGGAAACTCAACTAATCTTGTAGAATACGGCAAATAATAGCAAAGTATAGTGTGAAATCCAGATAAATATGAAACGCTTCAGTTTCCCGCACATTCGTCAGTATAGATTTTGAATAGTAGACAGACCATGATATGCTGCTGTCACCATCACATCTCTCAATTCTAGGTATGATAGTTATCAGCTTTACTTAGATAGTGAGACGGAGATAGGCAATAGGCACAGACAACTGATCAAAAGCCGGGAAAGGACAATATCACAATTTTAGTCCAGGAGTGTGTACGTGAACAACTGTGATATGTTTTGTAGCTGTCTGCGTGTTAACCATGCAAGTGAGTGTGATCGTTTAATATGATATGATTGAGAGCATAAATCTCTTCTTTAATTCTTTCAACGTTTAAGATATACGAAAAAAAAATAGATAAAACGTAATTCACACGTTTCACCCCATAGAGGGAGGTTTCATTATAACAAGGGGAAAATAAAACAGATAAAGAACAATCACAAGAAAGGAGAAGTGTAGAAAACTGCAAGGGGAAAAAACTGACCTGTAATAACAAAGTGAATAAATAGATAATCCAAGGGATTGAAGTAATGGGATCATTTGACTGCAAAGAGTTGGAATACGCATGAATGAAAAATATTGCAACGCTCGTAGGGTAAATTATACACGTATTGGACTTTTGGATCAAGTGTTATACAAACCGAAACGATTATTTTGCGAGGAGGAATATTTTAAGTTTTGTTTTGTGACTTATTAAATTGTAAATTTCGAATAATAACACTGGGCGGCAGTGAATTCCAAATGACGGGACCAGGTAGCAATTCGATTTTGAATTAATATTTGTATCCATTTTCCAGCGGTAGAAATTTAGTTGACTGCCGGGTGTTGTTTCGTTGTTTTCGAACATTCAGTGAAGTGTGGTAGAAAAATTTAGTGAAATACCTATGCATCAGAGAAGCATCCTTCAAGCAATTACAGTCATAACATCCAGTGCGTGAAAGCAAAATGATGATTCTTGGCACAGACAAAAGTCGCGGTCATACTGCCCATAGATCGCGAAGACTTCGCGATCGTGAAATTCGCAATCTTTTGCCAGTCTGACCGCGCCTATTGAGCGCTTTCTTTTGAAGCGAGAGGATTGTTAATAAAGCTTTTACGCATTACCCCCGTAAGTACTTTCCCTGGACATCTGCGATAAAATTGTAATACATTTTTGCTTTGGTGGTTTGGTTTGGCTTGGTTTGCGTCTTTTGAAATATGAGATGCCCGAAGCAGTGTTGTTGAAATGCACGGTCTCTCGCACGTGCTTGCGCACTTATAATATGACTTACGTGCGTGTGTAAGAGAGAGAGAGAGAGATGGAGTGAGAGAAAGGAACGGATAGGGAGAAAGAGAGAAGAAGAGGAAGGGAAAAAAAGAAGAAAAAAAGAGTTTTGATTTCGAGTCACCGAACTTTGCAATTTGTTGGTTTCTTTATTTTGATAACATACAGGAAAATACTCCACGGTAACAGAAGAAGGGTATACAGAACACTCAGGAGGAAAAACCCGCCACATATTGACTGACAGAATTGATTTGATCGAGACTTGTGGCATAACAGACTTCTCAGGCAAGACTTTGCAACGCCTTGAGGACGAAATAAGTGAGTAAAATATGTAACAGGAACATTAGTTATCGATTGTGTAATCAATCACTGGTAACATACAAAAATATACGGCTGTGTACATTGTTATCATCACTATTTATACCTTCCGTGAAGTCACCTTATCATTGATCGCTCAAGTTCGACCTCTTTCCTACTCTCCCTTCTTTCCCATCTCTCTTCCATGTGTACCTGCTGCTTCATTTTATTCATATAGCGCTGTTTTAACTTGCAAATATGTCATATCTTTTATGGTACTGCTCTGTTCAATCTTTGTCCTTGTGACTCTTTATTTAAAAACATATTTCCTTTACAGCCAAATATGCAGAGTATACTCCTATTTTTTCAATCCACGTAGCAAAGACGTTGCTTTGTAAGAAAATGTCACTATGTATTTTTCACAAGTCATATTTTCTTTGAGATTGTTATCAAAAACGTAGGAAACATGGCGTTAGTACATAATCCATTGCACAGTCAAACACTTGTATATTTTGTAAGTTATTCAGGAGTCATTTGCATCATGTTTTCGTATAAAAAAAAATTTCAACGTTCTGTTGGAGAAAAAAAAAATTACTTTGAACTTAAATGGCGATGGAATCAGTTCTTGCGTGGTATGTGTGGTTTAATGATTGGCCCTTGTCCGTATTATCTGTTAGCTTAATGATTATGGCCCTTTTCCGTACGGATAATATCTGTTGCAGTACAATGTTTTTAAATCCTTTAAAATGACCATACATCGAGTTTGACCACATTTATTATATTAACCGTTGATAGTGATATTAATCTACTGACGTTTTTTGTTAGCTTGTTTGTTTACCTGTGTAGCGTTTGTAGTAAACTCGCCGACCCTTCAGTTAAAAGATCATTGAATTATACTTTAAAAAAGAGCAGTTGTGTTTTACCATCAACTTACAACAACGACATAAATGCACGTTTTGTATTTGAAGAGTTTGTTTGCAAAAACCGATAAGTCCATATTTGCCAAATGGAGATATTTGCGATTAAAGGTCAAGAAAAATAAAGAGAATAATAAGAAAATGTTTGCTTCTTTTGACCATAACTTCAAAAATATACCTTTATATGTAGTGACCAATATATCATTTAAAAGGTATTATTTTGTACTTTATGAAAGAGATCGTACTTCAAAATCTTCAAAAATGGACTTATCGGTTTTTGCAAACAAACCCTTCATTTGTACTAAGATAGGATAACCGGATTACTGTGAAGACCGTCATTTCTTTGTAATGATATCATATCGAGTGTCAGAATGAGAAGCGCAAACCTTTCCGAGAGGCTGGGCAATGTGTTCAATCAGGTGTTCCTCATACTACGTTATTCATGGCACAATCATTTCCATTCCATGAATGCAGTTTTCATAAGTGAGGTGTTCACGTTTCGAGCAAACCGCGGACAAGCTGTCAGTTTGAAAAACAATTCTTGCTATCCAAAAGAGAGAGAGAGAGAGAGAGAGGGAGGGAGAACAATAAGAAACAAACACGAGGACGCGAAAGACTTCCATTGTTATGTTAGCACTCGGGTCCATTTCCACAAACTCTCTCTGAATTGATATTGTGTATCACAGTTGCATTCAGCTCTGAACTCTGAAGCACTGCAATAGATCGTTTTCATTATTATGATAATAAAACCACACACCAACAGTCGAGACTATCATACAATGTTTTTATTTAGCATAACAATATTAATTCATTTCTTCTTTGCCTTTTTTTTTCAGATGGTATATTCCCAGTTAATGATGGGAAAAGTGTCAAGAGAAAGGATGGGGAATGCCATTGCGCTGTGTTTGTTTATCATCACAGGTGAGAGATTCATTACACATGTCCCACTGTGTTTACCAGTCCTGTATGCCGTTTTCTTTCTTGACAAATAGTGCAGTAAATGATCGGCATTATACAGTAAAATGTCACTACATGCTTAAGCTGAATGTATTTGAGTAGCATCAATTGAACAGAATCGGAGAATATGACCAAGGTAGATATTGATCTTGAACGTCATATTCTGGTATGTTTTTACACAACACTTATGTATGTTAGCACGTAAGATGAGATGATGATGTCATATCCCGCTATTCGTCTTCAGTCTACCTAATGCAAGAAAATAAAATAAAAAGTATATGCATTATTAGGACGACATCTTCTTTTTCTGTTATGTTATATAAAAATAGAGACTAAAATAATTCAGGTACGTACATGTATATTGCACCACTTTATTAGTGAGCTGTGCATCGACTGTATATCAATTTTGAGACAGTCAAAAGACATGTGATTTCAAATGTTGTAGTATTAGTAACATCATTGCCTCAACTCCCACCTATATGAACAAGATGAGGTAGTCACATGTTGTGTGATAACAACCGGTGATGCAGCTGTTCGTGAAGACGTGCAAAACTTAATAAAATAAGAAAAAAATATATAACGTGTTTGTTTGTGTGTGTGTGTGTGTGTGTGTGTGTGTGTGTATGTTTAAAGTTGTTCATTTTATATCATGCAGATTTTCATTAGCAGTTATGTCTTGATTTAGATCTATTAATTCATATCAACATTCAAATGCAGTGAATTTCACTATAGCTGGCATGTTAATACCTTCTAAACATCTCCTCACACCGGACAAGGTGAGGGGAACTGTCCGGGTTTGTTTGTTTGTTTGTTTGTTTGTGTTTTTTTTTTTTTTTTTTTGTTGTTGTTATAGCGCGCCAAAAAGAACCATGTCGGGGTACAAAATCATAAAAAAAAAATGAATTCTTATCTCAAAATCAAGAGCAACTAAATCACCAGTTGAATATTTATTTTGTAACAAAATTATTGATGGGGAAGTGCTATTGTAACGGAAGAAGACATGGTTTCTTTTGGCGCACCAAATCAAAAACCGGACGGTTGCCGTTACTAGCGTACTCGGTGTACGGAGTCTTTGCTACCTATGTGCAATGGCAGTTGTTCCATATAATGTCAGGAAAATGTCGTAAAAAGCCATTTCCGATTTCTAACGAGAAACGCAGATTTAGTTGACACCACGGAGGTGGAAAAGAAACTCGTCTCCCTGATTATTCACCCGGACCAACTTATCCGGGAGACAAAATGTACACATTTTCACAACCTTGATAATTCAAGAAAAAAAGTGAAAATAAAGACATTCGAGCAGACTTCCCTAACCCTTTGCAATCACAAGACACCTTTACAACAAGGATTGCAGTCAAATTTAGTGTGTCTTTTACACATTACACGTTTCACATTGTAGCTCATTCAGATAATGTTTCTTTACTGTATTGGTTCTGGAAGTAGCTCATTTTTAATTCTTCTTCTACTTCTTTTACCTTTATGTAATAAAAAGGAGTGTATTGCAAGCCTCTTGTTGAAAAGTACATGGGCGTTCCCTTAGGGCTGACGTCCACTAGGGAGCGGATAAGCATAGGAAGGGTTGCAGAATCAAATTCTGTCATTTCGGCATCTTTTCCGCGTCATACTGGGAAAAGTGTGCGAATCGGCTTGTCTTGGGACATTCCTAGGAATCACTGCGGACTGACTGCAGACATTCCTAGGAGTGTACTCCGAATTATCAGGAAGAGCGCAAAATACCCCGGAAAATACTATTCGTAGCCGCACAGTGCGGACACATCTAAGATTACACCAGGAGTGGTAAAATCATGAACGAGGACAATCAGGATGACTTGACGACAACATAAGTTAAGGGCTTTTTACACTTGTGTTTCTTAACCCCGGACTTTCTCTAACCCAGAACTATCGTTAGTCCCGTACCAATTTTTTCAGCTTTTTACACTCGCCAATTAGTCCCGTACTATCTCTTGTCCGGGGCTAAGGAGAAAACTGACCTTTTTACACTCGTATTTCTTAGCCCCGGACTTTCCAAACCACATGAATATTCATAATTACGCTGTGTACTGTACACGTACACGCACGCACCAGCAGCACTTGATTACCTCGTTTCTGATTGGTCAGTGAGGGTCGCACTTCGTCTCCGTCGCTTAGCCCAGGATTATTTTTTCGTTCTGTTTACACTCACTTGCTTGGCACCGCAATTGCGGTGCTAACCCCTGCTATTTTGCAGGGCCAGATAGTACCGTACTATCGGTGGGGCTAGCCCACTTTGGCAAAAACGAGTGTAAACAGAAAGTGGGCTAAGGATAGTCCCGTACCAACGGTGGGGCTAAGCCCCCCCCCCCCCCCCCCTTAGCCCCACCGTTGGTCCGGGGCTAAGCAAAATTTTACAAGTGTAAAAAGCCCTTGAGATACCCGGAGAGTATGAGGAAATAGGACAAGGTTATAACCTGGAAGCCGACTTTCGATGTTTTCTTATTTGACTGCTACTCGTCGGGGAGGTCAATTACACCAGCTCAAATTAACTTTGCTGTATTGCTTCCAATACGAGTTATGAGAGATCCTCAGCAGTAGTCCTGGTCCCCTTTGGATGGGTTAGGAGGGTCCAATTCTAATAACTCAGATAATTTTTGAAGCTTAGAACTTAGTAGTTTGACATAATATTATGTATTTGAGCAGGGCGGTGATATTTGAAAAACGATGTACTCTGCAACTACTGTATTAAAAATCCCGCAAATGAATGTGATTTCTGAAAAGAACGAAACAAAACTAAAAATAACAAGTTAACTTGGAGTGGAGGGGCTGCTTCCTCTTCTTCTGAGTTACCGTTGACTGAGTATCCACTCTCTTCTGCTGTGCTTTCTTCATTGGACGCCGGAAAATGCCGGATATTTACCTGTTCCTCATCAGAGGAAGAGATGTTCGGTTGCGGGACTAGGAGGGGAATCTCACCCCTCCCCTTGTCTGTTTGCATGGTTCATAGGAATAATGCTGTATTGATTTTTCGCCTTCAAAAATCAGTTTGCTTGTAGGAATCTGTTTACTTTTTCGTGTCCTGCGTACAAAATAACATGTCTGCAGGAGGCTCCGCGCACTTACATTTTGCACTTGCACTTGCACCCGCACCCGCATCAGCACTGGGCTGTCCTAATGCAAGTACACACACACACACACACACACACACACACACACACACACAAACACACATTTTTATTTTTTTTTTTATTCTCGCCGAAGTGAAAACGACATTCGCGAACAATGACGATGCTTCCGAACCCTTACGCTCGTTTGGCGATCTTTTGCAGACTAAAATACGAATGCTTGAGTTTCCCATTCGCATCCTTTGCAAATCGTTCGCGTGCTCCGTGAAATCACACCTCCTTGAGTCGTTGTACATAAATTATGGGTCGTATATTCTTAATGGGGACATTTACGTTATTCAACGTGAAAGAGGAATTTGGGCTGATCTATTCCTAGGGATAGGAGTGAATGGGTCCATCGTTAGGTCAAGTAAAGACGACTTTTCATAGGATAATTAGCTCTTTCCAGATCTGAAATGTATTTTCCGTCTATTTCGCAGAATAATAAAAAAAAAAATGATGCGTGTGTGGGTACATGTGTGTGGGTGCGTGAGAGGCTGTCTGACTCAGCAGGGAGGTGTTGTTGCCAATCCACTCAATTGACTCAGTAGCCCGATGACCTCAGTATCTACCAAAGAGTAGCATATGCACCTGTATATACATGTACATATGTCTTGATACTTTAATTTCAGACCAGACGCGATTAGTTTCATATTATACGATTTCTGCCACATGGTGTTTCACCAGAGAGGTGTCTCTCCCTATGTCTGGTATTCCACGTATGACAGTGCCGGTAAGTACGCAGTCTCCTGTATCTCGTCAGTCATAAATCTTAGAATTCATGAGTCGGATTTCTCTCTCTCTCTCTCTCTCTCTCTCTCTCTCTCTCTCTCTCTAATGCCTTAAATTCGTATTGCCAAACACCTTAATCAGTATTCAAATATTTACAAAATGTTAGGCATCATAATCTAGGTAGACAGCTTAATCTGCTAAAGCATGAAACAATTCAAACATATACAGCATATCAACTGGACCAAGCAAATGGGTATTTTTCTATAGTTTTGGCAACCACGTACATAATATTTAAATTGAGTTTTGAAATTCGTTCTCTAAGCAAGGTACAAGACGAACAAAAGCTCTACCATCGCATTTTTATTACTCAGTGTAGATATTTCTTTTGGTATTTTATAGATAGGATTATTTTTAGGATCAAAATAAAGACCCTCAATGGCATACCTTCTTCAATTTTATCCACACCTAAACAGACACTGGTGATTTATATTGTAATTTGTAGATTATAATCTTTGTAGACATTTCACGTTCTATTAGATTTGACCACCATACGGTATCTTTATGTTGAAATTTCAACAACAAAATAGGGCCAAAATGGTCTATTAAAAAAACCGCAAAGGATGGAGTTACACCTGTAAGTCCGAGAAGTCGCATAAGAACGAATTGGTTGTTTAGTCGCATTCCAACTCAGATACTTATTTTTCTTCTATTGTAGTCGAATATCACACTGCAAAAATAGAGATTACTCCTTCCAGAGGAATATGTGCGACACAAATTTCACAAAAGACCCAGAAAGGGACCAAGAATACTATGCATTTTTGCTTTGATAGTAATCTCTCTCTCTCTCTCTCTCTCTCTCTCTCTCTATTTCTCATTCTCTCTATTACATGATTATATGATTTAGTCAAAGATCTTATATTCTTTTAAGATTGTTGATATCACCAACTGTATTTATTTAATCTATTAACCGCAGATTCCATCCTATAATCAGCTACTTTTCAATATGAATGAAATAAATCTTTCCGCACATAATAAGCAGAACATTATTTAGTCAGTGGCGTATCTAGGGAAAACGGGGCCCGGGGCAAGCACGAAAATGGCGCCCCTAATTTCTGAAAAAGTGTTCAACCCCAACACCATCCCGGTAGGGACTTTAAACAAAGTCCACATGATGCTTTTTCGAGCACTTAAAAGGGATCTTTTGAGGGTGATTTAAATGTAATGAATTTTGATAGATTTTGGCGAGCGAGCGCAGCGAGCGAGCCGAAAATTTTTGTGTTTCAGGTTACAAAACATGGAATTCTTGTCATTTTTTGCTTACCAAATCTTACAATTCTAATCAAGATATAGTGACGGCCTTATAGATAACGATTCATACCAAAAAACTTAGGACTTTGAAAAAAAAAAATACTCTAAATTAGTGTGCGCGAGTGAGCTGAAATTTGTATATGTCCTCGTCATCATCACGTATTGTTCTTATCTTTTTTTGGCGAGCGAGCGCACCGAGCGAGCCGAAAATTGTCGTATTTTAGCTTGCAAAACATGGAATTCTTGTCATTTTTTCCTTATTAAATCTCACAATTATAGTGACGACCTTATAGATAACGATTTATACCAACAAACTGAGGACTTGAAAAAATATACTCTAAATTAGTACGAGCGAGTGAGCCGAAATTTGTATATTTCTGCGTCATCATTACGCTTTTTTCTTATCTTTTTTTGACTTTTTTTTTGCGCCCCCCTCCCCCGTATGTTCGAAACCGTTGGCGTCCTCTTTTGATCCAATCGGCGATCGCTTCAGAACGAATGAAATTGCAGTCGCTGCTCCGTGTAACATTTTTCCTGCTAAATATAAAATGACATGAGTGAACACAATAGACATTATCATTTTGTCCGCGTCATCGTCACGTTTTGTTCTTATCTTCGTCTCTTTTTTTTTATGTAAATTTTGGCGAGCGAGCGCAGCGAGTGAGCCGAAAATTTTTGAATTTCAGCTTACAAATCATGAAACTCTTGTCATTTTTTGCTTATTAAATCTTACAATTCTAATCAAGATATAGTGACGGCCTTATAGATAACGATTTATACCAACAAAATGAGGACTTAAAAAAAATACTCTAAATTAGTACGAGCGAGTGAGCCGAAATTTGTATATTTCCGCGTCATCATTACGTTTTGTTGTTATCTTGTTTGATTCGGGGTTTTTTGCGCCCCCCCCCCCCCCCCCATGTTCGAAACCGTTGGCGCCTTCTTTTGATCCAATTGGCAATCGCTTCAGAACGAAATTGCAGCCGCTGCTCCGTGAAACATTTTGCCTGCTAAATCTAAAATGACATGTGTGAACACAATAGATACTGTCATTTTGTCATCATCACGTTTTGTTCTTACCTTCTTTTTTGTATAAATTTTGGCGAGCGAGCGCAGCGAGAGAGCCGAAAATTGTTGTATTTCAGCTCACAGAACATGGAATTTTTGTGTGAACACAATAAACATTGTCATTTTGTCCGCGTCATCATCATGTTTTGTTTTTATCTTGTTTGATTTGGTTTTCTGCCCCCCCCCCCCCACCATTCTCCCTCCCCCCTTCCGGGCGAGGTTTTTTTTCTTCTTCTTCTTCTTCTTCTTCTTCTTCTTCTTCTTTTCTTTTCTTTTTTTTTTTCTTCTTCTTCTTCGTTTTTTTTCTTTTTCTTCTTCTTCTTCTTCTTTTTTTTTTTTCGTTTTTTTTTGCGCCCCCAAGGAGTGGCGCCCGGGGCACGTGCCCCCCTTGCTCCCCCCCCCCTAGATACGCCACTGTAGTTAGTTTTACTGCCGATGATATTTGACGTGCTACAGAAGAACGCTTTGTGTGTGTGTGTGTGGGGGGGTACTGCTTCTGTAGCATGGGGAAAGGTCAAATACCATATGATAATTACACGTGGCTTGATAGAGCATTAGGGTGTTATTGACACTTTGGATATCTTCACATGTCTGCAAGAGGCCGCACGTTTGGTAGCCAAATGAATAAAGTAGAAACCAGGTTGAGCATAGCGCGCTTGGACGAGACCAAGGTTTTCTGTAGGACAAAAACCTCATGTAGAACAGTCCGTACAATTATCTTGCTATAGAGTGGGTTCCAAGTGTATTTTTTTCGAAGTGATATTTTACACATGTTTATAATTCACGTGTTAGAACGAGCTTTTTTTTTTTAGATGCCTAGTGGCATTCAGAGATAAGGGAAAAAATCAAAAAATTCAGTTGTAACTGTTCTATATTAGATCAGGGAACCCGAAAGTGTTAGAAAAGGTGAAAATGTGCTATGTTTTGTGTTTTCCTCTTGTTTGTGTTTTTTACACATCCACGCAAAAAATGTTTAGATCGTTATTTTCTACAACCCTTAATGTAGTACAAACATAGCCCCCAACTATGTATGTCAAAAATTTAAAATTTGACATAACATCCGAGACTATACTTTACGCTAGTATCAAAAGTGATTGCCAGATTATACAGTGTACTACTGGTTATTTTATGGAAATGAAAAAAAAAATGAATCTTGAATCTACAATACTTCTCACGTCAAATCTGATTTTTGTCTTTACAATTCATTCGGGATAACGGAGAGGGCGATGTCTAACACATACTTCATAAACTAAGGTCTTGACATAGTGCCAATAGTTGACATGCTGTGAACACATTCTGGCCCTCTGTGAAGCGTCATTTCGCGTAACGAAGGAAATGCATTAACGAAACATTTGTATTGCGCCTTATCCGTATGCATAACTAAATTTAGATGATGTGCGTTCCGAGTGCGTTATGATTTAGTTTCCATGCACCTATGATATTCAAAGTCTAGTAAATGACGCCATGCATAGGTTATTCACAATGTGGAAGGCGATAAACAGTTTCAGTTTTGGTTTGAATTTCAGTGGGTTTATTTTTCTCCACTCTTACAAATCATTATGACAAAAACAATGCTCACACTAAATGAACGAAAGATATTATTCAGAGGGGTGAAGGCTCAGGTTTATGAGTTTCTTCAGTTTGTCTCCCTCTACAAATGAAAATTGTTTTCATTTGTAGAGGGAGACAAACTGAAGAAGCTCAAAAACCTGAATGCTCACACTATTAACATACAGACTAGAGTACTCAAGAGAAATATGTATGATTACGTGTATAATACGTACATTAAAGGGGTCCTATGCCTTATATCTTCAGGTATATAGGGAGCCTACAGGTGGTGGAGACCAAAATCGATAAGCGGCAACTGCACGATATTGTTTCTCACAATGTTCCTTTATTTTCAACTGAAAGAAACAAAATACATACACAGAGATTCGAAGAAAAATAAAACTTGATCATGTAAATATTTTCATTATATATCCCTTAGCCGACGAAGACAACACCAGAGGAACATAACAAGACAGACACTAACATAAGGAACCAAGAAGGAGATACCGGAATGGGGACGAGTTGATAGAAAAAAAGAGATATAGTATACAGTGTAACTGAGTTCGGCAACAAATTATTGTGTCGGTTGGGGTAAGCATTTTGCAGGGAAGCAGATTTGGGGCCACCACTCACATGACGGCGAGAGAAATTACAGTCTTGTATTATTTGCGTCGTTTCTGGTCTATAATAAGTTTTCTAGGGTTTGTTGTCGAAGCATGAGCAGGACAATGCTTGTTTTGTTCATTTTCTTGCTCTAAATAGACATTGTAAGGTTATTATGGCTTGAAATGGATGTATCGATAAATGTTAAATCACTCAAGTTTTGTGCATATTCAATGTCAGGGGCCTGTGTTCAATTCATACGTATTGTCATGACCTTTAATAACGTCATGAATAAACAATAATTAAATTAATCTATTAAAATAAGTACCAATCGAGACCGCGAGTTCTCTCTTTACCACGTTAAACACGATTGTTTCCCTCTTACTATATAGTAATTCTCCAATCATTTCCACCCAGAACTCTTTTGCTTGATTTGATTCCAGTCATTTTGTACGTGTTTCTTGAAGGTCCCAAGCTATCAGTCAGATATCAGTCAGATAACTTAAACCATCAAGACCTAGCGCAATCAGGTGGCGGTTATGTTATTGTTGTTTGTTTGTTGCATTTCTTTTTTCAGATTTAGCTGGTCCGATCATCTTTGTAACCCACAAAAACGAATATCCCGATGTGATGGCCGTTCGTCAGGTTATCTACAGTCTCTTCCGATGGTGGGATAACAAGCCTGCAATCCTGATGTTTGAAAACTATACCCAAGCAAACTATGAGAAAGACGTTGAGAAAGACATTGAGTATCTAGAATTCCTCTGGGAGGCACTGAAAAGGTGCGACAGGACGCTCAGATATCGGTGACTTGCCTACGAATAAACCTATGAAAGTCATATTACATCATTCAGAAAATATTCCTTTAAAAGTCCCTATGCAAAAGGGTATTGCTTCGCATGTTTCTGTTTAGGTGTATAATATTGTATAATAGCTTATTCATTTTCCCCAAGGCAATGTCAATGATTTCGAGTAATGATGTCGGTGAGCATGCTCTTTTCTCAAATCCGTTATGGATTAATGAAGATTTGTGTAGAAAGCATTGAAATACGGAGCACGCAATATTTTGAACATGCAATGACATGGGAAACTTTCACTCTCTTTCGTAGGATATATATATTCATATATATATATGTATATATATATATATATATATATATATATACATATACATATATATATATATATATATATGTTCATCTTGGAATTTTCCACGTGTTGGACTTCGAATGTTGTAATTATTAGATGAAAGAGTCTCAAGTACGCCATGGATCCAACGATTACAAAAAAATTTTTATTACAAAATTTTCGGTCTGCCTCAGACCTTCGTCAGTGCAAAGACAATGATGGACAATGATAAACATGAATCATAACAACAATGCTATGCGCGTCATGCGCGTAGTGCGTTGCCCTGGAGCTGCGTTGTCAAGGAGAGCGCTGATACGTATAGGGGTATGGTAGAAAGTGAAATCTCAATGAAGACTGAACTCAGACTCAACAAAAGTTTCAAGTGCTTGTTTGAATCATACTATGCTATATATACTCTTTATAAAAATACATTGCTATATATAGGACGTATATATAGCAATGTATTTTTATAAAGAGTATATATAGCATAGTATGATTCAAACAAGCACTTGAAACTTTTGTTGAGTCTGAGTTCAGTCTTCATTGAGATTTCACTTTCTACCATACCCCTATACGTATCAGCGCTCTCCTTGACAACGCAGCTCCAGGGCATCGCACTACGCGCATGACGCGCATAGCATTGTTGTTATGATTCATGTTTATCATTGTCCATCATTGTCTTTGCACTGACGAAGGTCTGAGGCAGACCGAAAATTTTGTAATAAAAATTTTTTGTAATCGTTGGATCCATGGCGTACTTGAGACTCTTTCTTCTAATAATTATAGAACTTTGAGTAAAGAAAATGGGTTTTCATCGGGATTCGAATCCGAGACCTCCGGATTACTAGACCGGTTCTGGCTATTTGTTATTTGTTTCTGGTCAGTTTTCCCTTCCTTGCGATATATATACGTGTATATATGTACATACACACACACACACACACACACACACACACACACACATATATATATATATATATATATATATATATGTCTTTTCTTTTCTTTTCCTTCTTTTGCCCGTTTTCACCACTTGGGTCGGATAAAAATTACCCAGAGTTCTATAGGCCCAACTGACCATCTTTGATTGTGATCGGTCAATACCCGATATACTTTGACTGGGTGGTATTTTTTTCTGTTAACAACATTCCAAGCCCATACCAAACATTTGCGATGAAACACCATGAGCCTTTGTTTGGATGATTGAAAAAAAAAAAGTTCCGTAAAAGACAAATAGCACAAGCCGATATATATTTTCTTTTTACATAAAAAGAAAATGGGGAATCAATATTTGCTTAAAAATGGGGATGTGGACAAACAGGTTGGAATAAATGTAACGAGGACATCAGTTTCATTTTAATCAAAAGCTATTAAACACACAAAAAATACAATCTCGACTATCTTCATGATATAAACAATAACATATCTATGTATGTAATATTATTACGTGCACGACTAGCAATGCACTGAGTAAAGGGTTCATACAATTCATGCTAAAAGATGCATTCCGTGTGAGTCCTTGCCAGACACATTGCTGCTTACACTGGGGTACAGAAAAAAAAATCGCAAAACGACCTTGGCTTCGGGAAAGTCACATTCAAGAAGTCAGAAGGAACAAAATCTAAGATCGTTCTTCAACTGTACAACGTGGTAACATGTACGACTGCAGAGTCATGTATTATTCAGAACATTGCTTTCTTTCCATCTGTCTTCCTCTTTCTCTCTCCCTTTCTCTCTCACACACACACACACACACACACACACGCGCGCGCGACTTTTGATTGATACGAGCTTCCCAGAATTGATGCCTATTAATATCGATTGTCAGAGAAAGTTTGATGAAAAAATTGATATGTTGCTTTGAACATAACAATGCCCTGCAAATCTGGAACTGAAAACCAGTGGCTATTATTTTCCTGTAGCAAATGCAATTAACAGGATAACGTGTTTGTAATGTCTTTCATTTTCTTTCTTTCAAGACAGTTTTTTTTTTTTTTTTGGTGAAGCCAGTACGATTTATGGACTCTCACCTCAATTCGTTGCACTCTGTACGTTTTGTTCGATCATTTTCCCCCTTTTTTTCTCTGTATTTAGCACCTTACAAAAAGTGGGAAGCAGGCAATTTTGCACCTGAGCAAGATCCAAGACAGACAAGACCTGCAGACCTAAGAATACACTGGCTTTAGATTACTAAATCTGCATTGCTTGTTACCATTATAAAGTATGCAAAATTATCATAGCTCTCGTCCAATCGTCCCCCATTAGGTGCACATGACTGATTCAAAAGCTATGGGCAATTAACAAAACAATGCTAATTTAGTGATCACAAGGCGGCGGAAGTATGGAAGTGAAAAATGATGGAGCGTGTCTGTGCTCCCAACATTTCACCAAGTTCGAGTGTGATTAAATAAACCGTGTGCAAATTTTCCTTATTATATAACTAAAGGCTTTGTAAAGGTGTATATTATAATAAGTTATAAACCTATTTTTCATTTTATAACTATTTTCCAGGCATGTGTGTATTTGTTATATCGGCACTGCCTGCCATTTTTGTGACAAAACTTCTTCTATGACAATAAATATTTGCTGTTTGCACCAAAATATGTCTGCACAAATTCAGTATTGTTGTACATGTACGCAATCAAACACAAATTATACACGCAACAAATCACGCAATGCGATGCAAAGGAACGTGAACTATACCATCGGCTGATCGAACGTGGTTTTCGAAACAACTGGCATACGCATATAACATCAAAGCGAAAAAGAGAGTAAGTAAAGACTAATTAGAGCCTTATGGGTTACACGCAATGCCGAAGATCAATTTACATAAAAAATAGGATCGCAGCAATGTACCATTACACCAACACGTTACAAACGCTACCTTCCTCGATTACGCTTAAATGTAGGTTTATGTCAAATTTACCGTTTTACACATAGAAAAAACACTAAATAATCAGTCCAAGCAAGTACCCTGTGAGGGATAAACCTGAAATACCCTCTCAGGGCTATTCAGCGGCTCAACGAAGCGTTGCGATCGTTATCTCTATTCTCATTGCCGGTCGTTCCGATTTATGACTAGAAATTCTGCGGATTTTGCTGGCTCGTGCGAGCGCTGCACGCTCGCCATGAGCTGGGTGGCCCTGTACACCCACATGCAGGCCGGACAAGTCGCAGCGTCACATACCAGCCGGGGAGATACCACACACAGTCTTCACATCCACCAAGTATTGTAAAGTAACTCGCGCTAAGATGGATTGCAACAATTTGCACAAATCCAAACTAATTTAAACTAGGCCTACACTAAGTACAGGTCGTTGCAGGATGATATAAACACAAAAAATAAACAAAATACACAGTTCCCCTACACTCATGTACGCACACAAGCACAAGCACCCACAGCAAACACAAGAGTGTCAACAACATCAAAAGCAAAAACAAAACGAAAACTGGCATCATTCAGAAAGTGTTGAATTCGAGTATCTTATATGTTATCAAGATACAGTTGTGACTTGCTTCTTGAGAAGAACGTATAACTATTTTTTTTTCTTTTCAAATCATTTCATGATGTATCAATTATTAAATCTGTATTTAATAGTCACATCTTGTATCATCTGCAGTGTGGATATTAGTATATTATACGCATCTATAATATAAGAGTAAGAACATCTTCTATAGACGATCGAACGCAATTTCAAAACCCAGTTTTGGCAACTGAATGGATTTCGTTCTCCTACCTGCCCGTGGCCGGTACACTTGCCGAACTGTAAAGACGATGGTATCACACATCTCCTCAACTGGAACTACAGCTGTATTTTATGATTCTCTCACAGTCCCAAGTAGATATAACACAAAACGCCATCTTAGTCTTCATAAAATGTTATCGATGCAGTCATGGCAGCGTATATTCCATAATTCAGGGAGGTGGAAAGAGAATTGAATATGCCTAGTTAGTGCACAGGGATAGACTGTACCATGCTAATGTAAGGTCTCAGTGGCAGCTGACTGGTATCGAGGAAACCCCACTAAAAAAACAACATCACTCCCCCAGCCCACCGAAGAACCCTGGCTGGTATGTGTACGTAACTTTCCAAAGCAGACACTCTGCCGAGCGAGACTGCCTTTGCAATGTCACAGCACTTTCCCAACGACGCAGGGACGTGATCAGTTCACATTTGATTTTTCTGATAAACTGCGTTGATACCATCTTTTAATGTCCCCTGAAGTTCATACTATAAAGATGTAAGCATCGATTTCATTCTACATAATTCATTTCCAAAATTTACAGTTGTGATTACATGTACATTACATCAAATGTGAGATGAGTGAGGTTCCTTCGTACAGCAGCGAACAGCGGCAACCAAGCAAGCAACGCGAGCCAGAGAGCAATACGATAACCATTCCACGTGGGCTAACAGCACGGAGGCACGCGGTGTGTGCGCGTTTTTCTCTGTTTCAGTAGCGATAGCCTGACAAAATTCAGACCGGATTGAATGAGACTAAGTGGACAAAATTTTCGAACATGTTGTGCTATGACAGAGAGCGTGTGAATTTTGCTCCCCGCGGATTATCCTGCAAAAGGGTCTATGAAAGGAAAGACTAATAATCTTCACTCTGAGGGAAAAGGAGCGCAATCCGCGGGGAGCAAAATATACCGTGTGTGTTTAAACACACGAATGTCGAAGCGGTTTTGTCGGTTCCCATAGACTTTACACGTGAAGGCGATTCGCTTGGCACTGAGCCAGGTTTGGCGAGCTCGCGCGGTTCTCCCGTTTTATCCTCTATAGGGTATTTCGGCGTTATCCT
This sequence comes from Diadema setosum, assembly GCA_033980235.1. NCBI lineage: Eukaryota > Metazoa > Echinodermata > Echinoidea > Diadematoida > Diadematidae > Diadema > Diadema setosum. Next base: position 25,481,382 of record CM067074.1, read on the forward strand.
TCACAGGGTAGTTGCCTGGACTGATAATCATGTCATGTAGGCGTTAGTTTTGGTAAAGAAATAGTCGTAGTCACTGTTCCAATAATAAAATAAATCATAAGATTAATTTTATGTTTTTATACAACCCGGTCAATTGACACACCTTCTTGAGATAATTTGATATTCGTTCTAAACGCATATAATGTCAAATTTGTGTTTGTCTGTGAACGTGTGCGTGTTTGTGTGTATTTGTCTGTGTAGATGGTCACCAGAATCTCGATATCCTACCGATCTTCTGTATGCCTGAGTTACAATGAGGGAAAGCCGTCGCGTCTCCTAACCCTATCCACTGTCAACTCATTGAGTTTTAACTACAATTGCATACACTCATATCTCAGCTGTTTTGTACGATAACGGTCACTGTAAGGGCGTTTCCGCCTGGTAAAACTAGTTTCTCTTCGGTAGAATAAATGAACTGAACCACTATGAATTGCACTGTGAACTCGGGCAAAAGGGATATATACATACATATACATATGTATATATATATATATATATATATATATATATATATATACACAAAGATATATATAATATATATATATATATATATATATATATATATATATATTCACACACACATACACACATATACACACACACACACACACACATATATATATATATATATAATATCATATATATGTGACCGTGCACCTCAAAACGAACATAAAGTGGCACACACTCATTTTGCGTGAGGACTGAAAATAAGTGAAATGGGTCAACCTAGCCGAACTTGACTTTTTCATATTTTCTGAAAGAGCGGGTGTTCCTTTACATTATGCTAAAATTTGGTATCATAAAACGGGCAGGAAAGTGTGTTTTCTTTTAGCAGTTTATCTCAAACATTTTTGGTAGAATAGTGTGATTAGGTGTGCCTTTATATAATCCCTTTTTCATTTCTGAAAAACCTTGTCCACACTCTTCACTTTCAACTGTAATAACTTTTGAAAGGATTGAGCTACTGCTTTGAAAGTTGGCATCAATTATGGAAAGAATATGTTAATAAGGCATGCTAAATTTCAGTTTGATCTAAAAATCTCTTCATTGTTGTTGCTCTGGTGGTTTACTTCCTGATTTTGTCCCATTCATCGCACAGCCAGCACGGTTTGGTAAAGATTAAGCGCTTGAATAGACACTGTACTTCAGAGCCTCTTTTCTCAGTTCACACTTTTCCTGAGTTTGTGCTTTCTTTCCAATATGTAGATAGGTAAGGAGAGTCCATTTCATTTGAGTTATACATCATTTCAAAGCTTAACGTCTGCACTTTCAGAATCTGGTCTTAACTAAAAATTCATGTCTGGCGACTTTTTGTTTGCTTTGAGGTGCAGGGCCATATATATATGGGTGAGAATTTTGAACGATGTACAATTGCCAATTTTCGCACCTTATGACATCCTTTCCCTTAGAACACGCCAGGATGATCTATGATACAGATTTTTTCATGTCATCTCAAAGATTGGTAAATTTCCTTTCAGGAAATATATGGTTTGGTTGACTTTTGTCTGATATTTTTCATTTGACAAGGACTTGAAGCGTAAAAATACGGTAAAAACGCTATTTTCACAATAATTTTTGTTTTTCAAACTAATGAAGTGCATTTTTAAGCGTACGTGGCATCTAATATCTGACCATGTTCTGGATCTGACATGTCATGGGTATGAACCACAAAATTATAAGAACTTTATGAGCACGTATAAAATCACAGAGAACAATTGAAATATCAAAGTCCTAAACAGACGAACGTCCGTGGTACTTCTATTTCTATCGCTGCTGCAAATTCTACTTTGTTGTCCCAACTGTAATGTATACGAAAATTTGGTGTTCCACTTAATGAACATATCCTGCAAAAATTGTACGTCTGCTGGCTGTACATGGGACGTAATATTCTTTTATGCAAAATTATACTCAGTTTTCGTCACGGACGTGCTTCCGCTATTTTCTAATAAAGATCGTATCCCATTAAACGCTATTGGTGATATTGTTCTGAGTCGCAATCAACTAAGATCTAGCCACACGATAATATGTTTGTTTTGAGTTTCTGTCCATCCTTTGTCAAATAGGAAGCGAAATTATGTTTTTAGACGAACCTCCGAGAAAAAAAGAACGTCCGTGACGATTAAAACGTTTTCGACTGGGACACTATCTTGCTTTGATGACGAAGGTGCATTTTACCTTTGGCTCTCTAGCCGAGGAGCTGTATGTTATTTTTGGAGCGGACTGAGGCTTGTCCGCAGTTTTTGGACCATGCAATTCACCGAAAACCAAGCAAATGATTAATATTTTCTCTGAAAATTCACTTCCTGATCCCCCTCTGAGCAATACATATGTTGTAAGGATGTCAAATTTCTTATAATTTGCATTGACAATACCTTTTCAAATTTTTGAAAGAGTTAGGAAGGCTAGGTACTCTCTGCCGATTAGTTATCCGTCCGGGAACATGACCCTATCAGTAGAACGAACGTCCGTGACAATTCCAGCGAACGTCCGTGACGTATGCAATCCCTTCGATAGGGATAACTTGTCCCGAAAGTGTCCTGTATTCTTTAAAACTTTTAGCTCCAATAGCCACAAATAAAATTTTACAAAGTAAACAATGACTTTAGGGCAGTAGTTTCAGAATTTTTAAGGCGTTATGTGATCATGATGAAGAAACAGTTGAAAATTTACTCACAATTTTACGCTTGTTTTCCCTCTAATTATACAAAAACAGCTAAACACTGAAAACAAAGTTATAGGAAAATGGAATTTTGCGTAATCTGTAATTTCTGTGCATTTAAATTTCTTTCTAATGAGGATCTGGAGACAATTTGTAATGTTACAGGTTCTGAAAGTTTCGCTCACGGACGTTCTGTCCGAGAAAGGAAATTGCTGATAATTACAAATATATCACTGCACATAAAGTTAATGTTAGTTGAAAATATTACCAAATCACCGAGCCGCTCATACCCAAAAGTGAATAATGTTCAGCACTCAATTTACTTGTAATAACAAAAGGAAAACGTTTTGGTCACGGATGTTCGTTGGTAGAATAAGTCAATGGATTACATAGTAGGAGAAAGAGGATCAGTGCCACTTTTTAGTGACAGGTGCGCTAAGTGTTTATCTTTTGAGTATGGTTGCTGCCGTCTCAAACAGAACACATCCAGTTTTGGCCTCAATAACGGACGTTCGCTGTAATTGTCATGATATTAAATGCCTTAATTCATTCTTATTTTTCTCTTCATGACGATTTTTCTCTCATTTCCTCAATAACCTGGACATGCTGCGACCAAACAGAAAACAGAAACAAAACATAACAAACCAAAATAAATCCGAAAAGTGCTACGTAATCACATGCAGGATGATAACGGAAGAAGTCTGTAATGGGCTTGTGTTGAATAAAAAATGGAAAAGTTTCAAAAGGACGTGGAAGCAGTTGAATAAAAATGACTGAGAAACAGAGAAGGGATCGAGCTCCAACACACAGAGAAAAGAATTGCCAGTGCACTCCCGTTGTACCAAATTCCTCTGGAGAAGTTTTTGTTTGTTTGTTTATGTTTTTTTTATTCATCGAAATGCCGTCACAAGCGAACAAAAATAACGCAGTACACAATTATTGTCTGATGAAAACAAACAAATCCTCCGCTTATCATCACATGGTGTTGTTTTATACTCATCAATGAAAAGCAATGTTCATTTGTAAAATTCTTTCCAAGATTTTTTTTTCCATTTTACATTTAAGAGACAGAGAGATCGTCAATTTGTTGGTGCTTTTGTGCTTACTTTGAAAACACATGTTTAAAAAAGTAATGATTAAGAATAGGTTTAAGGTTGCACTTTGATACGTTCGCTCTTCCTAAGACTCGTTACTCCGATGTCCAAAGGTTTGTTATTCCGAAAATGAAAAAAAAAGTTTGTAGTTAATTAAGGAGGTTTGTTATTAAATATTTTCTTATTCCGAAAGTTTGTTAGTCCGAAAAATAAATATTAAAGATCATTATTTTAGGTCCGTTCTTCTAAAAGTGGAAAGGGCCTGGTATTCGTTTAGGTGAAAACGGTTATTATGAGGTTTTGAAATTTGGAGGATTTTAGTTGTTAACTTGTTTCTCTACATTTGGATAAGCGAACATGATTTTTCATGTTCCAATTAATTAACCTTCGGAGATTCCTATCAATTTACCGAATAAAAAAAAGCTTCATAATTATACGAACTCTATCAATTTTCGAATTGACAAACAGTATGAATAACGAGCCTCCGAAATGACGCGCTACAAAATGTTTGTTATAACAAACCATATTGTATAATATCGAAGTCACAAACATCCATCCAAGTAATATGGACTTATTGTGTCTTGTTATGACGAAACTTCGCAGTATCGAACCTATTATCATTTCTGACTTATATAATAATACAAATTCTCCTCGGTAACTGTGTGTGACATAAGGAGCAAACATAGAGGGATTTCTTCCCAACGTATTCGTTTGCCCTCCCCAGCTAAACTTCGTGTTTCTATAACGGAGCACATTTCTGTTGTCTTTGTAAGTTGATTCTTTGTCGTAATTTCAGCTGTTACCATGTTCGTGATAAGCAAACTTTGCATTGTAGACTTTAGATAAGAAATTTAGGACCTGAATCTTTACTTCATGATAACGAAATTTTGATAAATATATTCATTCTCAAGGATGGACTACGTCACTGAGATTACACGTACGTTTGTACGTTCATTTACGAGAGATGGAAAAATTGTTTTCTTTGCTTCCTCAGTATGAGAAGATAAACAAGCTTATATAATTGATAATTGGTAATATCTATTCAGGATTTTGCAGAGGGGTTTGTTCTCGACATGAAATTGTTGTTTGTTGTGAGTAGAATACGTTTCCAACTCAAGAGAGCTGCATCTTGTTTGTTCCGAACGTCCGTGAGCTACATGCGAACCTCCGTAATGAAAACTATGCTATGTTTTTTTGGGTTATAGAGACTGCCTAGATCAGATACATCTTAAAAAGGTATGTTATTATTTGGGAGTGGGGATTGAAGTATGGGATAGTGAAATAAGAGGTCAAAATATTGAGTTTCTGTAAAATGCGCGTAAAGTGGAGAAAGTGTTTAGCGGAAGAGCAATATTTCAACAGAAACGACGAATTTAGTTAAATCATCAGTTGTCTACCATTACGTACAGGTTAAGAGTACAAGCTTAATATTCTGCAAGCACGTACACATGTCCATTAGGATATTTTGTTAGGATTTTGAACTGAATCAGATCTTTGCAAACTATGTTAAATGGTATTCAAGTGTATGTGCTGTACTATTCCTCACGGACGTTCGCTGCTCTGGACATGGTAAACTTCAGCGGTGAATAAAAACTTGTTCCTCTGGGAAAATCCTAGTATAATTGGGTTCATATTAAAGCTTGAGTTATACTCTTTTAGGTAAGATGAATAATTTGGAGAATTTCCTACTTTTTAAATTTTGCCTTGTTTTGGCTCAATTGTACATCGTTCAAAATTCTGACCCATATATATATATATATATATATATATATATATATATATATACCGTATATCCCCCTCAAAAAAAAAATACAACGTAACCCACCGCAACGATAACTTGAAATATAGTGAATCAATCCAAGTACAATTCCAGGGTATGAAGCTATAATTTATAATCCACATCTTACAGAAAACCCCATCCGATTTGCTTCTGTGGTCATCAGAGAGAAATGAGGATCTTTGTAGAGCATGTCAAGAATCCCTTCCCTCCAATTTCTGTCCATTGTGTACACACATAATTATTATGAAGTTCCAAGAGCATTCAAGTGCTTAACATGGAAGGAACAGACTTATGACATGGTTCACAACAATCTACTTTTCTCTGTGACCACTTAATCAAATTGAATAGGATTTACTGCAAAATATAGGTAAGATGTTATTTTCTAACATGCAGAAGTAGCATTAAGGTTTAATCATTTTACAAAGTTAACAATGCAGAGATCCGGTTTTCATTTTTAGGGGGGACATATTTTATTTCTATACATAAATCATAAGTATACAAAACTTATTTTACTCATGTGATTACTATTTCCCAAAGTAAAATTCCGTATTACATTTAGATCAGTGAATGTGTGACTTAGTAACTCTCTACAACCATGATGACTCTCCATTGGTGTTTGACATAGCGCCAAGATTCGCTCATGAGAATGGTCAATTCATGTTCAATCGTTTTTTTCTGTTATTCTATCCACTATGTATTTACGGATGCCTACTTAGCGATCTAATCCTGCTAAGTTGTGCTAATCCCAGACGTGTCACCATACCAAGATCATTAATCGATAGGACTAGTGCTGTACAGGTACACTGTACAGTTAATGTACACACTGTGGTTGATGCCAATGGATATTGTGACGCAATGTCAAATGCTATCAAGCACCACCAGTCAGTCCTGTGAAACACTATCAATAGATAATGAATTCTAAAAGAAAATACGGCACAAAACCACCTCCACCTTAAAAAGAAAAAAAAAAAATGGATTTGAAGACTTGATGGGTTAGACGTTAGATACTAGTTTGACCTTTGCAAGTTAGGTTACATTTACTTCATAGAGAAACACCAGCAGGAAACGCATTTATGACCAGTTTCATTCATTTATTTAGTACGTATACAAGTTCGTTGTCTCTGGGTTAACGATTAATCAAGTCGTGTTGAATAGCTCAGCATATGTCAAATGTAATTTCCATCATCGATCTCTCCAATATGCAAACGCTATGTCATTACTTCTCATAACTTTACACGTTTAACATGCATGACACACATACTAGGTAAATCAACTAAGGTCTTTTCTTATGATCAGCACACTGAAATGGACATCTCCGTGAGAAAATGCCCGTTGAAAGAATATTTTAAAGGATCAAGACTTCTATAGAATATATTTGAAATCTTCACCAAGGTATCTTGAGGAAAGTTACAACTAATACTGATGATAAGAAAAATAACGAAAAGTCGCGATTTGGCTGGGGGAGAACTATATTATAATTTGATATACATTAAGAAATCTAGAGAAATCTGAACTACTTTTGTAATACCGAGTCAAAAGTGGGGTTCTGTTTGGTAACTTTTAAGAATAATGTTATCGCGATGCCGTGTACCGACGCATTTCTGATCTCGTGTACGCGTAGTTTAACTTCAAAAACTGTTCTAAAAATTGTGATCTTTCTGGTGTTCTATTTCCAAAATCTACAAGCACAAAAATAATGTTTCATTACCACCTGAGAGATGAGACATCTCTCTTGTGATTTGGTAAGGCTTAGAGGTGAAACGCTTTTATCAAAATGTTATTTCTTCTGAGCCTTCTGAGCAGATTTGGTGACTTTGCCACCAGAGCCGTCGTCCTTTTCCACAGCTTTGATCACGCCAACGGCTACAGTCTGCTTCATGTCGCGGACGGCGAAGCGTCCCAGCGGTGGAAACTCAGAGAAGGTCTCCACGCACATCGGCTTCGAGGGCACGAATTTGACCATGCAGGAATCACCACTCTTGACCATCTTTGGGTTGTCCTCCAGTTTCTTCCCGGACCGCCGGTCGATCTTTTCCAGTAGAGCGTCAAACTTGCAGGCGATGTGGGCGGTGTGGCAGTCGAGTACCGGAGAGTAGCCGGCGTGGATCTCACCAGGATGATTCATGACAATGACCTGTGTGCATGAGTTCATGAGTGCGAAAGATAAATTGGTGACAATGTCAGTGATGGCAGTGGTTTTTAAGTGAAGTCAAGTTCTGAAATTGAACACTGAACAGTATGCTGAAGAGGCAGCGAAATGTTGATTTCGTTGTTTTAAAACCTTTCTATGTTGTTGTTTCCATGAAGAAAGTAGACAATACAGTAGTTCGAAGTAGCCCATAAATATAGGAATCCGGCATTCACATAGTTTATAACTTTAAAGATGATCATAACAAAGGGAACTTATGGACCCATGCGTCATGAGAAGCTTTGTTGTAGACCATATAGTTAAGGCTGAGAATCCTCAGACTGGAATTAAAGTTTCGGGTGAGAGAACTGTCTTTTAAAAAAGTCATTACATAATGGGCAGATCGCATGATTGAGGGTCAAATCGTACAAGAGCAAAGACAAATCATGACCACTATTACAACTTGTCAAACATTCTTACTATCTAATGAGAATGTTTGACGAACACTATGACGAACACTATAACAGGGCTCGGCATCAGCCGTGAGGGGAAGGGTTACCAAAGTTTCATATTTAGACATTTAAGGTGCCAGAATGGGCTACCAACGAAAAACGTAATGTTGTAATCATACCTTGTTGAAATGATATTATAAACATGGGCGTAAATCCGGGGGGGGGGGGGGGGAATGGGCGGATATATCCCCCCCCCCCCCCCGAAATGGAGGAGGGGGGATGGCCTGTACAATCATCCCCCCCCCCCTGAAAGTTGAGAAAAAATGGAGGAAGCAGAAATGTGATTGTATTAATTTTTGCATATTGCATGACGTTCGTACGCCCGCCTTCAGACAGGTAACAGAGCTGAACAGTATTCTATATCTTGTAGGATCGTAAATAATTTTCTCAAGCGCTCGCTCGCTTCGACATAAGGTATCGACATAAGGTATGGTCCAGACGTTGACAACGTCAGATAGCATAGGCTTACGTGTAAACATGCTATGACGCGAGCAACTCGGGACCATCTCCAAATTATGTACGAAAACAAACAAACAATAACAAAAACTATTCCGCCATTTTCCTGAATCATTCCTGAAACAACTAGAAATGTCGCTACAGCGACTGGTTATACCCCCGCCAAACAACATTTCATAAGCTTTGGTCAAAACAACATTTGATAAGCTTTGGTCAAAAAACTGAGGAAGTAGTTAAATCCGCAAGATCTTTCCTTGATCTTCTGCCATTAATATGCCGTTACCATGGCAACGTACTTTCGGGTACTGTCGAAAAATGCGTCTTGCACATCTACAACCAAAGGCACACATCTGTACCAAGTTTCATGGAAATTGGGCAAAAACTGAGGAAGTAGTTTGCAACACAAAATTTTCCATCATTTTGGCTCATAATATGTGAGCTGTTACCATGGCAACATACTTTTTGTCACTGTCAAGAAATGTGTCATGCTGACCTATATCCTAAGACAAACATTCAATATGAATTCCATGAGAATTGGAAGAACACTGATGAAGCAGTTTTGCCATGAAGCATTTTGCCCTATATTTTACCAATAACATGCCGTTACCATGGCAACGCACTTTTTGCCACTGCGGAAATATGTGTCTTGCACATTAACATATTCAGATGAACATCTGTACCTAATTTCATAAAAATTGATCAAAAACTGTGGGAGGAGTTCGCGACGCAAGATTTGTACCCATTTTTGCCCATAATATGCCGTTACCATGGCAACGTACTTTTGGGTACTGTCAAAAAATACGTCTTGCACATCTACAACCCAAGGCACACATCTGTGCCAAGTTTTATGGGAATCGGTTGAAAACTGAGGAAGTAGTTCGCGACGCAAGATTTGCAACGGACCGACCGCCCGACCGCCCGACCGCCCGACCGCCCGACCGCCCGACCGCCCGACCGACCGCCCGACCGACTGCCGCTGATTCCTATATACCCCCTTCAAACTTCGTTTGGCGGGGGTATAATGATGACTCTGATACATCTATGGGCATACCCAGGGATGATCAGGGGCGTCGAATCTATCTCGGGGGGCAAAAGGGCATTTGCCCCGCCCCTACGGAATTGTTGGGGGCGGACAAATCATTTGTCCCCCAAGCAATTCCCAAGATGAGGACTAATCTCGGACTTTCTTCATCGAAAATTGACAAACTATACCGCCAGAACTATGCACCGGATCGTTGAATTGCAATGAGAAATATGCAAAAGCTCCGCTACCGGGTTCCTTTCGATAGACTTTGCACACTTTTGAGATTGACGTAGTTCATTAAATTTTATCAAAGAGTGTGCAGCAGATCTTTCACTTAAAGCTCCCTCATATGCAGAGACGTTGATGGAGGGGGAGGGGGATAGTTCCCCCATAAAAGTATTGGGGACAATTCTGAAAATAGGGGCACGTGCCCCACCTACCCCCCCCCCCCCCTCCAATCCGCTGGTAAAAAAAAAAAAAGAAAAAAAAACTTACTGAAATGGTAATTCAAGGGTTAGTAAACTGCTTTTGAAATCGACATGAAAGGGTGGTCGTGAAAATAAAGATAGACTTTCTTTTTCTAAAATCTCTTTTAACCATAATAAATCCCGGGGATGGGGGGAATGAATCCCCCCCCCCCCCCCCAAATGGAGGAGGGGAGATGGCCTGTACAATCATCCCCCCTGAAATTTGAGGAAAAAATGGAGGAAGCAGAAATGTGATTGTATCAATTTTGGCATATTGCATGACGTTCGTACGCCAGCCTTCAGACAGGTAACAGAGCTGAACGGTATTCTTGTATATAGGATAATGTATACTTTCTCAAGCGCTCGCTCGCGAAGAAAGTAATATCTACATAAGGTGTGGTCTAGACGTTGACAACGTTGAATAGTATAGGCCTACATGTAAACGTGCTATGACGTGAGCAACTCGGGACCATCTACACATTTCGTACGAAAACAAACAAACCATAACAAAAACTATATCGCCATAATTGATACCCCCTCCATTTCCTGAATCATTCCTGAAACAATGGTGACTCTGATGACTCAGTCAGGATACATCTATGGACATACCCAGGGATGGAATCTATCGGGGGGGGGGGGGAGCAAAGGGGCATTTGCCACGCCCCTACGGTAGTGTTGGGGCCGACAAATCATTAATATTGTCTTACAACCATGCTGCAATTCCCGAGATGAGGACAAAATAATGTCGAACTGTCTTTATGGAAAATTGTCCAAATACCGCCAGAACTATGCAGCAAATCGTTGAATTGCAATCATAAACATGCAAAAGCTCCGCTACTGGCGCTACTGGATCCCTTTGTACACTTTTGAGATTGACGACTTCCCTAATATATCATTATCCAGTGGCGTAACTACGGGGGGGGGGGAGCACGTGCCCCCATCCTCCCCACCCCCTCCCTTATCCACCGGTTAAAAAAAAATACCTAAATGGTAATTCAAGAGTTACTAGTAAACTGTTTTTGAAATCGACATAAAAGGGTGATCAAGAAATAAGATATTTTTCTAAGGTTTCTTTTAACCATAATTAAAGAGGTATATAGTGTGAAACATTGTTCAAAAAGCCTGGAGCCGACAAAAGATTGTGACTCAGCCTGATTCCTGGTTGGCATTCGGAATATAAGCAGGATGTGCGCAGTGTCAAAAGAGTCGCTGCAATGTTGCGCAAAGTCTCGATGTAGAATGTACACCTTTGTACCTTACGCTTCATTGTAATATTATTATCAAAGCTAGATCATCGATTTAGCGGTGTTCCTTCACATACGTGTATCAAAATGCCTTGCATTGCCAATAATAAGACTTGACTTGGGCTATTTCCTAACTTTTTGATGTATATAAAACACACACACAAACAAACACAAACAATTAGGGGATGTTCTAAAGTGCAGATTTTGGACATCCTTCCCCAGCTTCGCCGCTTGGTCACTTTGCGACGCCCCCTCGCTGGTCATATACCTCGCCCAACTATGAACATAAACCGACACCCTTGACTACCAGTGGCGGATCCAGGGGGCGCACCGGGCGCCCCCCCCCCCCCCCTCTTAATTTCCAAAGCAAAAAAAAAAAAAATAGCTACAAACGGCAGTTTTTTGGACTGTAAAATGTCATAATCTTCAAGTTCGCTCGCCCCGCTCGCTCGCATTTAATCGTTATGCCATTCTCCTAATGTTGCTGCCAGTAATTGCCAGCAGCTGCGCCCGGTGCGCCCCCCTTAATTTCTAAAGCGAAAAAGTATAGCTACAAACGGCAGTTTTTTGACTGTCAAATGTCAACCTTTTCAAGCTCGCTCGCTCCGCTCGCTCGCATTTAATCGCTATGCCATTCTCCTGATGTTCCCGCCAGTATAATTGCCAGCAGTCACGCCCGGTGCGCCCCCCCCCCCCCTTTAATTCCAAAGCGAAAATTATAGCTACAAACGACAGTTTTTGGACTGTAAAATGTCAAAATGTTCACGCTCGCTCGCTCCGCTCGCTCGCATTTAATCGTTATGCCATTCTCCTGATGTTGCTGCCAGTAATTGCCAGCAGTTGCGCCCAGTGCGCCCCCCTCTTAATTTCTAAAGCGAAAACATAATTATAGCTACACTGTATATACAAACGGCAGTTTTGGTCCTGTAAAATGTCAAATTTTCAAACTAGCTCGCTTCGCTCGCTCGCATTTGATTTTAATCGTTATACCATTCTCCTGATGTTGCTGCATTGTCAGCAATTAGGCCCGGTGCGTCCCCCCCCCCCCCCCCTTAATTTCCAAAGCAAAAGAAATATATATAGTTACAAACGGCAGTTTTTGGACTGTAAAATGTCAAGATTTTCAAGCTCGTTTGCTTCGCTCGCTCGCATCTCATCGTTATGCTATTCTCCTGATGTTGCTGCCAGTAATTGTCAGCAGTTGAGCCGGTGCGCCCCCCTTAATTTCCAAAGCGAAAAAATATAGCTACAAACGGCAGTTTTGGGACTTTAAAATGTCAAATTTTTCAAGCTTGCTCGCTTCGCTCGATCGCATCTCATCGTTATGCTATTCTCCTGATGTTGCTGCCAGTAATTGTCGGCAGTTGCGCCCGGTGCGCCCCGCCCCCCCCCCCCCCCCTAAATTCCAAAGCGAAAAAATATAGCTACAAACGGCAGTTTTGGGACTGTAAAATGTCAAAGTTTTCAAGCTCGTTCGCATCTAGTCGTTATGCAATTCTCCTGATGTTGCTGTCAGTAATTGCCTGCAGTTGCGCCCGGTGCGCCTCTCCCCTCCTTAAATTTCAAAACGAAAAGATGTAGCTGCAAACCGCAGTTTTTAGACTGTAAAATGTCAAAATTTTCAAGCTCGCTCGCTCCACTCGCTCTCATTTAATCGTTATGCCATTCTCCTGATGTTGCTGCCAATAATTGCCAGCAGGTGCACCCCGTGCGCCACCATTTACAACATCAAAATGCAAAAAGTTCTCACCGTAGGAGGGGGAACATCCCCCTCCCACACCCTCGCCCTCTCCCCCCCCCCCCCCCCCTTTCCCTCGTTTGGGTTAGGTCGCGTTCATGATATTCAGTGTAAGAATTAATACAAGAAGTTTATTTATATGATGCCATTTTATAGCCAAATTGTTAAATAATAATCGACATCAAAATATATTGCTTTACCTTAAACAAGTGGGACTGTTTCAAGTCGGCAAAACGCGCAAAAACATGCACCGCTCCCTCGCACAGGTATTTCAAGAAAACAAAACAAAAAAGTCTTCGTTCTTTAAGGTCTGATTTTCCGCCGGAAGTCGGCTGACCAAAAAAAAAAGTGTGTGTGTGTGTGTGTGGGGGGGGGGGGAGGCACCAAGCTTCACCAAGCCCCCCCCCCCCCCACACACACACACACACACACCCACCAAGGCTGCGCCGGTCCGCTTATGGGCTTATAATCGTGGTGATGGTGACTATCCGATCATCCCCCCCCCCCCACTCCTCAGTACGGATTTACGCCGTTGTATATAAATGTAATGAATTAATTCATAAAAATAAAGAAGTACAGCTGTATGAAGCCCAGCAAAGTAATTATGCTTGCGTTTTATAACTTACAATAGTGATGACACTGGCATTTAATAGTTGCTACTACTTTTTTCTCATTCTAACTAATCACTTTGAACAAGCATGAAATGACGTGGTTACTGGTCAGTACGAAGGCGATGATCGTTCATTCCAAAAGATAATAATAATAATTTTGAATTGATCAGTTTTCATTCAAAGGACAAGTTTTAATTGTGTCCAAAAACTTATAACAAGTGCATAGCTTTAGACAACAGTCACTATAACACACAGGACTGGTAGGTGGAACAGAATTTCGTAATTGCATTGTTTAGAATTATTATCGTGATAACTATAGATTTGTATTTGCATGAGTACAAAGAATAAAAGTATTTCATATGGGTTATTTGACTTAGATGAAGAGAACGCCCTCTCGCTGTATGGCGAAGAGAGCCCAGCTCGCCTTGCCGCGCTCGGCTGGGTTCGCTTCGCTCGCCCGTTACAGCGAGAGCGTCTTGACAAAGGCCTACAAACTTGCCTGTGCGTTGAAGGACTTGGCGCATTTGGGAGGGTTGTTCTTCGAATCGCCAGCTACGTAGCCACGTTTCAATTCTTTGATAGACACATTCTTGACGTTAAACCCAACATTGTCACCAGGAACAGCTTCGGTGAGAGATTCGTGGTGCATTTCAACAGATTTCACCTCGGTGGTTATATAACTCGGGGCAAATGTGACAACGACGCCCGGCTTTAGTTTGCCAGTCTCAACTCGACCTACAGGAACCGTGCCAATACCTGTCATATTTAAGGAAAGGTGCATTTCGTATCCTTTAGATTCACTAATTTCATCATTCATCTATTTCCTTATTCTTTCATCACTGATAAAAAACATACGAAAATGAATTTTCGCAGAAATAGATTCAAAAACATTTTCTTTCTTTTTTTAAATACTGCCAAAAAGTTTAATTTTTTTGAAAATACTGGCAAAAGTTTAAATACTAAACAGACAGTGTGTGAAGGTGCATACCCTAAACATATCATTATGCAAATTATATACGAATTGATATGTCACAGCATAAAACACGGAAGAGGCAATTCTGTAAAGATGACTTTGTCATCGTTGTTATCATTATTATCATTATTATTATTGATACGATTATTGTTGTTTATAAAATTATTGCTTATTGAAACAGTTCACTCTTAAAACGTTTTTGCAGTATATTTTTATTTTTTTCAATTTTCTAGCATTCTTTTGCACTTTTTTTGTGATTTATCCTTGTAAGGATATGCTCTCCGAAGCTGTTTTATTCATACTCGGGGACACTTTGTAGAACAGATGGGAAGTTGGAAGTGCTACCTAATTGCATTGGGAGACTCTCGAATAGATGATGTAGCTTGAATAAATAACTGAATGACTGACTGACTGAATAAATAGATAAGCAAATCAATAAATAAATGAATACATAATTGAATAAATACAGTTGTAAACAACATAATATAAAACCTTCATGAACATAAAAACATGCACACACAAATACGCATAATACATACTGGCTTATGTCATTATTATGACAGAAGAAACTATATACACAGGATATTATGCCGGAGAAGTTTCCGACAGCTCAACGACGTACCACCAATCTTGTAGACATCCTGGAGAGGAAGGCGGAGTGGTTTTTTCACGGGCCGTTCTGGTGGTATGATGGCATCTAGACACTCATACAGAGTTTTTCCGGAAGCAGTGACCCCACCACGATCAGTGGTCCATCCCTTGTACCATGGCATCTGTATAGATGTACACGGACATTAATGTCTGTGAAGTAGACTGGTTGCCTTAACATGTTACGTCGAAATACAGGTAGGCAATCAATCTGATGTTAACATTTGTATATTCTTGGTATTTCAACCTGACGTAACGGAAAATAAGCAAACAGTCCAAAGAATGAAAAAAAAAAACACGTATATGGTGAAATAACATGCCTTATGGCACATTAAAAAAAAAGTAGGGGTGGCATAAGCCTCTTTGCTAGATATAGCAAAACTGCGTGGGCCTGTGCGATATATTTATACCTTTCGAAAGAGTTTCAGAAGAAAAATACGATAATCCAGCCGCCGGGTTTTTTGTTTTTTTTTTCAGCGATTTATCCGGAATAAAATGTTGAAGGACCGGTTGTTTTTATTTTTGTTTGTTTACTACAACCTTGCCTTTGTGACGTAAAAATCTCTTCCACGCCACTCTTCTGTGGCATTTACCTCCTTACCATCTCGATTCCAAGCTTAGTTGGTGAGATTTCTCCTTTGTTACCGACATACATTATTGTCGGCCCATGAAGGAACTCTTTTCTCAGGTTCACTTTTATCATCAAACATAAAATACATGTCTAGATTTGCGGAATTTATTGTGGTTTTTGAGTAGAGAAACCAATACTCTAAAAAATCTTTGACTAATTACACTAAACAGTGTTGATGGCATTGAAGCCTCACATATTTCAGAAATGTAGCAATGTAATTCCATTATATTACCGCTTGCCAGTTAATACAGTTCACCTTTGTGATATTTATGCACGCCTTCTTCTTTTGTTCTGCTCCCTTGAGCCCCAACTCACACAATCTCGAGAGGCTGCCATGTCATAATTCTTGTTCATTGCAATTTGTTTCAAAATTTGAAAACATTCTTATTCCTCATCCCAATTACTATAAATTCTGAAACTCTGAACTCATTGTAACTAATTTGTAATTGTTCAAATGTTAAAGTCCGAAAATCATTTGGAGGTCTTCTTTCAAATGTCATCCAAACTGCAAGGAACAAGGATAATGACATGGTAGCCTGATCATAACAATGCGTGAGTTGGGGCCCAAGGAAGTATAGAACAAACGAAGAAGGCGTGCAGATATTCTACACAGGTGAAGTTGTTAAGCAAGCGGTATTGTAATGATTTGATTGATTTGATTAATGGAATGACACTGCTTCATTTCTGAAGTACGTGAGGCTCCTGTGTCATCAAAATTGTTCAGTGTATCGTTTGTGAAGATTTTTTCAAAGTAGTGGTTTCGCTGCTCAGGAATCGCACTAAATTCCGCATGTCTAATGGAGATACATGGAGCCGTCGATTTATATGTACTACATGATGTGAATTTTTTAAACTTGGAATGCTCCTTTAAGAGATGTCACTTCTCGAGGTGACCTATGGCATTCTGCTAGCTGCATTTCCAAGCCCTACTTCGAGACAAAACCAAAGCATAGCAAATTTAATACATTATAGGCATTCCTCAGCAGCATCTAAACAACCTACCTCTGACTATACAAACTCCTAACTGCACTCCCACTCTCAGAGGACTTCGGGGGTTTATGATCTCACCACAGTGACATTTACTTATCTACCAATGACTCTCCTACATCATTCTGTAAATTTTCATAGCAATCTCATTAAAGAGACAAAAACTCATTCCAAACATGAAGGCATGAAATTTTGGATGACTCTCAGGCACTAACATTACTATTATTTCATAAAAATTATTTCGCAGATTACATTTTCGGACGGGTCGAGAATGTTGTCCCCTTTCCAGCCAGATACCGGAACGAAGCCGATGCCCTTTACACTGAAGCCGACCTTCTTGGTGTAAGCTGACACCTCCTTGACGATTTCTTGGAAGCGCTTTTCGCTGTATTCTGCCGAGTCCATCTTGTTGACGCAGACGATGAGCTGCTTCACGCCAAGAGTGTAGCACAAGAGGGCGTGCTCCCTGGTTTGACCCTCCTTAGAGATACCAGTTTCGAACTCTCCCTTAGCCGCGGAAATCATCAAGACTGCGCAATCAGCCTGAAACCACAAGGGAATAAATAGTTAATACTTTAATATCGATATAAACAATAACACTCTGCAATCAAGTGGGTTTTTGCTTTTGATTTTGCGTTTTTATAAAGGATAAAGGGCCGGTTCTTGGTGCGGTTTGTCATAACAACAATCACAGCTCACAGATATTTTACCTGGGCCTTCCTGTGTGGCATGATTTTTTTCTTTTCTTTTTGCTCCTATCACCTATACCCATCTAGCTATATTGTATTATGTACTTGCATACCAAACGAAAGAATGTACAAATGCCCGTAAGTCTTTCAAAGACGGGTGCGTGGCACATTACTTGGTTGGGTGACAAGGAGAGATCGTTATTTCAATACGTTTGGAAAGGTTTACACTGCATAGAGTCAAGTATGGCTGCTCCCACAGGCATGCATAAGTGGCTCTTTTCATGCACAAGGGTGTTATGTGGTAACTTATTCGATATTCATTGCACATTACAAGAACCAGCACCGTTTCATATTGCTATGTTTGCTCAATACCGTCGAACATTCCTGACTGAGCAGTACGATTTTGTTAGATCAAACAAGGAAAAGTAGAAATTACGCGGTGCGTAATATATGTCCCCGCCGGAAGTAGCATTTTGTAGCAAAATGTGCAATATAGGTAAAAAATCAAGGTCAAAGGTCAAAGAAGTCAAAGGTCAAAATTCTGTGTAAAAGTTTTGAAGCCCTCACCTAGTGCCATCACATAAAGCAAACGGAATCGAAATCGGGTTAGAAATGGCGAAGGAGTAGCATTTTATAGCCAATGTACAATACAGGTCAAAAATCAAGGTCAAAGGTCAAAGAAGTCAAAGGTCAAAATTCTGTGTAAAGTTTTGAAGCCCTCACCTAGTGCCATCACATAAAGCAAACGGAATCGAAATCGGGTTAGAAATGGCGAAGGAGTAGCATTTTGTAGCAAAATGTACAATATAGGTCAAAAATCAAGGTCAAAGGTCAAAGAAGGCAAAGGTCAAAATTCTGTGTAGAAGTTTTGAAGCCCTCACCTAGTGCCATCACATAAAGCAAACAGAATCGAAATCGGGTTAGAAATGGCGAAGGAGTAGCATTTTGTAGCAAAATGTACAATATAGGTCAAAAATCAAGGTCAAAGGTCAAAGAAGGCAAAGGTCAAAATTCTGTGTAGAAGTTTTGAAGCCCTCACCTAGTGCCATCACATAAAGCAAACGGAATCGAAATCGGGTTAGAAATGGCGAAGGAGTAGCATTTTGTAGCAAAATGTACAATATAGGTCAAAAATCAAGGTCAAAGGTCAAAGAAGTCAAAGGTCAAAATTCTGTGTAGAAGTTTTGAAGCCGTCACCTAGTGCCATCACATAAAGCAAATGGAATCGAAATCGGGTTAGAAATGGCGAAGGAGTAGCATTTTGTAGCAAAATGTACAATATAGGTAAAAAATCAAGGTCAAAGGTCAAAGAAGTCAAAGGTCAAAATTCTGTGTAGAAGTTTTGAAGCCCTCACCTAGTGCCATCATATAAAGCAAACGGAATTGAAATCGGGTTAGAAATGGCGAAGGAGTAGCATTTTGTAGCAAAATGTACAATATAGGTCAAAGGTCAAGGTCAAAGGTCACGACTGAAATTCTGTGTACAAGTTTCGAAGCGCCCATGTAGTGCTATCATATAAAGCAAACAGAATCAAAATTGGCTCATAAATGACAGAGAAGTAGCAAATTGATCAAATTTTGATCACACACGGACGCACACACGGACACACGGACGGACGGACGGACGGACACACGGACGGACGGACGGACGGACACACGGACACACACACGTACGGAGCCCGTTTCATAGTCCCCTGCTCGAACTCGTTCGGCGGGGACAATTAACGAAATGATACGCCAACCTTCAAAATTTTTGAGCGCGTTTAACAAAAATATCAATACGCTGAATACCGAATCGTTTATGTTAACACCGAGAAATTGTGAGCATGGTTAATACGGTGCCCCATAGATGTTACCATGTGAGGTTTTTTTTTTTGTTTTTTTTTTTCAATTTGTTTATTTTCCACGTTGAGAATTTCTTTTTGTAACCTTCGCTTTATATCAACTCATATCCGAACATCTACTTGATCTAGCGAAGTGCAGATTTTTCTAGAAAAGTGCACTTAACCTTTGTGACAACCAATGATGGACTAAAGCCTGGATGTGAAATTGGCGGGGCTATTATTTATGTGGCGGAATATTCCCAAGGCAAAGTCGGTAGAATACAGTACACATGTCCACTTTCTGATACACCCTTTCTCTTAAGCCATTAGAGTATTTCGTCACATGTAGCGTATTTTGTCACGGTTGTACAAAGAGACATGCATTTATCCCATTGCAGTTTAACAATATGTAACTTGCTAAAGTGGCTCACGTCGCGAGAGGAAACCAGGGTGGTCTTAGATGACATTGTGACCCTGCATTACAAAACTAACAAAAAGTTGCTTGATATGGATTTTAGTTAAGGTCAGATTCTGAAAGAGCAGACTCTAAGCTTTGAAATGATGTATAACTACATGTACGTTCAAATTGACTCTCCTAACCTATTGGGAAGAAAGCGCGCACTGAAGCGTGAACTGAGAAAAGAGGCTGTAAAGTATGGGATCTACTGAGGGCCTATTCTTTACCAAACCGTGCTAGCTGTGCGATGAATGGGACAAAAAACAAGATGTAAAACAACGAAGCAACAACATTGAAGGAATTATCAGATTAGGCTGAAATTGAGCATGCTCTAAACATTCTGTCCATTATCATTGCCAACTTTCAAAGGAGTAACATCATGTATTCAAAAGTTATTAGAGTTGAAAGTGGGGATTGTGCAAAGGATATTCAAGAAATGAGGAGGGGCCTTCAAGACATACCTGATCTTACTGCTCTACAATAAAAAAAAAAAAGAGAGAGAGAGTTGTAGAAAAATTGCTGAGAACTCACTTTCCTATTAATGTTATGATCCCACAGACTTAGGAATAATGTAGAAGAAGAATAGCTATTTCAGAAAATATGGAAAACTTAAGATTGACTTGATTGACCTAATTCACCCTTTTTGAGTCCTCACGTAAAATCAATGGGTGCGACTTTCTGTTCGTTTTGTCACATGTTTGTGATGCACGGTCACATAATTTATTACAGTAAAGTGTTGTTGCTTTTTTAAGGTTCTCCAGTTCATTTTCGCCATGATTTCATTAAATCTGTTAAACATTGAATTTTGTTCTCACGGACACAGACTGTGCATGGAATGTGCGGCCGCTCATTTCAATTTCGTTTTTAGCCGATTGACTTCAAAACATTGCAATTCGATTTTGTTCTTAGTCTGAATTTTTCGTCAATGACAGCCATTTGAATTCGTCTGTTGCACAGTAACAGAGCACGAGACAGCCTAATCAATTTCGTTTGTGTAAAATTTCCCCGCTCATAGTTTTGTGCGCGATTTTATGCTGAAAAGTCCTCCGTTTTCTCCTCACATTTGCGTCGCTTTATGGTTAATGAAAAGATATATAACACAGGGTTTTTCATCGAACGTTATATCATATTATACTGACATCTATTCATTGAAATGACACATAGAAGTTATCAAATATCTAGTTTACCCTTCCTATAAAGGTCCACAATAACACTTGACGAATTTGAATCATTAAGGATATCGCTTTTCCGTAGAAACGATGTGAAATTACAATTTCAGATAATTTCCTGAATTGATAACTTATTCTCAACCAGGCAAGACAATTAAGAAGAGGAATATATTCTAAACATTTCCAAAACGCCTTTCTCATTTTGGAGCAGATGCAACCTACATGTTGATGTTTATAGGAATACCATTTCATATTTTTTCCAGTTTATGACACTATAATGTGAAATTCTCAGAGGCGGTGATTATTCTATGATTAGATCATTATTTCTACATTAGAATTCCTCCTTTATCACCAAACTAAACAATTATCTTACTGATATAAACCTTCATGTCCCTTCAAGAAATTATCGATATAGGATACCAGAAACACTATGATTATTTAGCTTTATTGATTGCCTCGAAATCTTTGTGAAAGCTTGGACAAAGACCTGTGAGGTTCCCGTGATCATGTTCTTGATGAAGTCACGATGGCCAGGGGCGTCGATCACGGTGACGACGTATTTTTCGGTTTCGAACTTCCAGAGGGCGATGTCGATGGTGATTCCACGTTCCCGCTCCGCCTTTAATTTGTCCAACACCCAGGCGTACTTGAAGGATCCCTTGCCCATCTAGGAAACAAGTATGCAAAGAATCCTAACTAATCGTCAACTCCTAGCCTTGTGGTCCTCAGTAAATAGGCATGCTTTTAAGTGGACATCTCATTGCTTTTGTTGCTTTGTTTTTTCACTAAATATAACTTTGTACTTGGCCGGTATGCATGTATAAGCTTTATTTCTAAACTATTATTTGTCTTTTTGTTCAGTGAAATGAATACCTAAAATCATCTGTGATTACTTTGTTTCGTTGCGGAAAATGAGTGAAAATAAAACTAATTCAAAGAAACAATGGTGACAAAGCTACGCACCGTTTTCTCTTTCCTTCTCATATGTCATGATATATATATATATATATATATATATATATATATATATATATATACATGTGTGCGTGTGTGTGTGTGTGTGTGTGTGTGTGTGTGTGTGTGTGTGACCCTGCACCTCAAAACAAACAAAAAGTCGCCAGACATGAATTTTCAGTTAAGACCATATTCTGAAAGAGCAGACTTTAAGCTTTAAAATGATGTATAACTCAAATCAAATGGACTCTCCTAACCTATCTGAATACTGGAAAGAAAGCACAAACTCAGGAAAAGTGTGAACTGAGAAAAGAGGCTCTCAAGTACAGTGTCTATTCAAGCGCTTAATCTTTACCAAAACCATGCTGGATGTGCGATGAATGGGACAAAAAACAGGAAGTAAACCACCAGAGTAACAACAATGAAGGAATTATCAGATTAAACTGAAATTAAGCATGCCTTATTAACGCATTCTGTCCATATTTAATGCCAACTTTCAAAGCAGTAGCACAATCTTTTCAAAAGTTATTAGACTTGAAAGTGAAGAGTGTGGACAAGGTTTTTCAGAAATGAAAAAAGGGATTCTAAAGACACACCTAATTACACTATCCTACCAAAAATGTTCGAGATAAACTGCTAAAAAAGCACACTTTCCTGCCCGTTTTATGATACCAAGTTTTAGCATAATGTAAAAGAAAACCCGCTCTTTCAGAAAATATGAAAAAGTCAAGTTCGGCTAGGTTGACCCATTTCACTTATTTTCAGTCCTCACGCAAAATCAGTTTGTGCGACTTTATGTTCGTTTTGAGGTGCACGGTCACATATAGATATAATATATATATATATATATATATATATATATATATATATATATATATATATATAATTGTAGAACCCTAATACATATAAGACACATATTTACGCACAGTGAATGCCACCATGACAAACAAAGACAAAAATTAATACTGCTTCCCCAAATTTGTCTACTGGTAAGGTTATCATAGTAATACGATCCTTGACTGACTAACAGGTAAGAAATGCCAAAGCAAAGATTGAAACAAGATTAATAAACGATAGCGTACTAACCAGCAGAAAGCGGTAGCAAAGGACCCGTCATGTATTGTGTTTATGTATGTAATAGCCTTGATAAGAGCAGGCCAACCATGTCATGACAGAGAATTCCTCGCGTATGGATTACTGTGGAATAACATCATGTCAAGATATACATGGCAGAGAGATCGGGGAGTAGCCAGACTTACATCGTTGGACTCTTTCTCGAATTTCTCAATGGTACGCTTATCAATGCCTCCGCACTTGTAGATCAAGTGACCAGTCGTGGTAGACTTTCCGGAGTCGACATGGCCAACCACCACGATGTTGATATGTACTTTTTCCTTCACCATTTTTACTGCTCGGCGATTTGTTGATCAGAACAGTCCAGTGATGCTGCAAATGCCACTTTGCTGCGATTAAAAACGAATGTTATCCTTTGTTAGGACAAGATATCTCCTTATTAACACACACACACACACACCAAATAATCGGGAAAAATATATATGATGAGCTAAAATTCATATATTTCCCTTTGGTGTCCAGTCAAATGTATTCATCATTCATTAAATGCCAAAGCGGAAAATTGCCATATAGTGACCAAATGGATTGAATAACCAAATAGACATCATATCTCTTAAAATCTGGTGTGATGTCGGTAGAGTTTATTAGATATAAAAAAGTAGATATTTGGGGTTTTCACAGTCATATTATATATATTTAAAAGAATCGATGTTCGGAGAGATCTTGGGGTAGTAGACAAGTGCACAGCAGAATTCTGTTTGCTGTTATGACAACCTTCCAAGGGATATTACTCTTGTGATTCTGTCGTGTTTGAAAGTTGGCACTTTATAGCCATTCCCGATATCTTACTACCGAGAGGTATACGATTAAATACGATGAGTCTACATAAATACTAATTATTGATTCTTCATAAGTATTGCAATCATGGGATTAATTCCGCGAGGCTAGAAATCCGTATATTGCCTACACCGATTTCACGACAGGTGATATGGTTCAATAATGTGACTGCCGATCGACGGGACTCGAGTGAACTGAGTATATCTAAACTTATATAGATCATAAAATATATATTAAAAAAATCGCCGTTTGTCGTTGTGATATTGCACTTTACAATCAATCTAAAATTATGTAGTCCCCCAATTTAATATACATTGAGCGCTTAGTACTTTAGGAAAAGTATAACTCCCGTTGTGATCTCAAGCGTAATAGAGGCGATCTTTAATGTGCAGAAATACGTTAAATGATAATTGTGTCAATATTTGTATATGCTTAAATTAAACTGTATTATAGTTTTAGTGAACGTTATATTCTATCTCATTTGATCCAAATATATTAGAGAATCGCATCAATTGAAGGCTGCCAATGATTGTAAGAAAAGTAAAACAGAGGTATAAAGTTTTCTTCCAGACGGAATTGGCCTATGCACACTCCATAGATCATTTTTTTTTTTACTATTTTCTTATAACCATCACTGTCTAATATGTATATGCCGATGTGGTGTAATTCCCGTAAAAGTTGACATTTCCCTTTGTTTTATTAAAACTATCATGTCTCTGCGAAACTCACATCACAGTATTTAATTAGCAAAGTCGGATCTTGATTATAATATCACAGAGGATAACTTTACCGCAAATTTTCACTTCGGATTTTTCTGTTCTCGGAGAGAGTTTACAACGTAGCTAAAGCAATTACACTACCCCTTGCTAGTGAAAATTGTCAAGACTATACTAGTATAAAAGGGAGGTCCAGATGATTTTCATAATTTCACATCTCGAGGTACATATATCGACAACTCTATGTAAACAGTTGTGGAATTTATTGTGGTCCTCGAGAAGAGAAACTAAAAATAAACGAATAAATAAACGAACAAACAAGTAACAGTGAAAATGCTGATGACATAGTGACTCACATGCTTTTCAGAAAATGTAGCAATATAATCCATTACAATACCGCTTGCTTAGCAATTTCACCTGAGTGGGAATTATGCATACTTTTTCTTTTTGGTCTGCTTCCTTAAGCCCAAGTCATCATCCTAGCTCACGGTGATTTGCTTACTATAGATATTGAAAACATTCTTATTCCTGACACTTTTCTAATTTCTGAAACTCTGTACCCGTTACGACCAATGTAACAACTGCTTACAATTGACAAGAACTTAACAGCATATATTGATTCAAAGTGTGATTAAAAAAAAGATACTCTGAATGAATCAAAGAGTGAAATCAGTGCAAGATAATTGCTTTTGTTGACCATCAAACCTGTTCACCCTATGCTACATGATAAAGAAGAAAGAAAAAAAAGCATACGTATTTCATAAGGTGTATTCCCGTATCAGCAGAAAACAAACAAATGAAGTAACTTAAGTACCATCAATATAACTTTTTTTTTTTATTTCTTAGGGAGTAATGCCTCAAATTCAATCACGATAAATGTTAATTTCCAGTTCTTCCTTTTCTTTTTAAATAAAGAAAAATGCCTTCATAAACAACTGCATATTTTTTGGTCAGGAACATTTTATAAGGACAGCTCAGTTTTGATTGATATATAATTCAAAAAATGAAATTCGTGATACAATACAATACTTTGTTTTCCAACGTTATTGCTGATGGCAATAAAACTTTCATTACTATGGTAAATAATGATTACAACTACAATGTATTAACATAACGTCGGGTGAGAATGATAAGGGCGTTAAGGCGCCTCGCACATTATGGATTTAGTGGCAACTTAATGCCCTTTACTTGCCGTAAAGATCCAGTTCTTACAGTAACGATGATACCCGGATTTCCCTCCCCTCCAGTAGGACGGTAAGATACACATTTTTATTCTGTTCCCTCTTCCAATATTTTGTATAACTTCTACAAATTTCTGTCAAGGTTGACATAATAGTGAGCAAAGATAAAAAGGAATGCTAAACTTTGCTTTGATACAAATTGTATGACAAATCTACTTTCAATTTTTCTTTTGAATGGCCAGTTGCTACATTACTGTAAAGGCGTGACTTTTGCACATAAAACCGTGACACAAACTTAGAATATATTAGGCGCAAATCTAGTTTGGAACACCGCTTGATAGTCAATCATCACATAGAATACAAGCCGTGTGTGAGAGGAACTAAAGCGCGAGAAACGCGCTTTCATTGTACCGCGGGGTTAGCGATTTATCGATCGGTTTTGGCGCCTTTGTTTGTTGAGCAGAATATGCGAAGTTGGCACGCATTCAGACGCAAAAAATTTATACTAGAACGGTACAGCTACCGTGCGAACGTGGCACATAAAGAGTTAAGAGTGAATATTTTCACTCGATTTTTTTAGAGAGTACTCCATCTTACTCCTCCCAGGGATGTCTGGCCATACTTTACTTTATTTTCACTTTATCCTCCTTTACGACTCTCTCTATGCCCTTTTCTCCGATCTCAACGACTACAATTTAAACTTCCAGCTCTTTGCTGCCCCTCAATTGTCACTATGGGCCTTCCTAACATTCTCCCTATAATAAATATATGTCGCTTCTCCCCTCGGTTCTCCTCTTTCTAGGCTCTCCTTTTGTCAAGCCAAGACCCTTCAAGGACTATACAGCGAACACGTCTCCTGTAACAGTCCCTCCCCCCCCCCCCAACTCAACTCAGGCAAAATACAATGGTTTTGCATTCCTAAGAGACCGTGTGTTGTCCTCGCACTTTTTATTTTCAGATTAACGAACGACCCCCCCCCCCCCCCCAACGGCGTAAATCCGTACTGAGGATTGGGGGGGGGGGGGGGGATGGTCACCATCACCACGATCACAAGCCCATAACCGGACCGGCGCAGCCTTGGGGGGGGGGGGAAGCTTTGTGCCCCCTCCCCCCCCCCCCACACACACACACTTTACAGGGATCGGATGTCCCACTCTTTTGCAGAAATATAAAGTGGGAGGAGAATGGCAGCAAAAATATTAAGACTTTTTGTTCTTGTTGTTGCTTTGTTGTTTTTGAAATATCTGTGAGAGGGAGCGACCGAACGGGGGGGGGGGGGGGGGTGTGTATGGGAGGGGGGTGTATCCCTCTCCCACACGAGGAAGATTTTGCATTTTTAAGACCTGAAATCCAGCGATCTGGTGCACACGTTTGGTGAAATTTTTGTTTTTTTTTTCTTTAAAAAAAAACCAATAGAAAATGAAATATTCACAATATATTATTGAATGACTAAATCGTGGTATTTCAGCTCTTGCTCCGCCTGTGCGACATCACTGCGAAGGCCTACCAAAATAGTGGGGTCTATCACCGGCGTAGACAGGATTTGATCTTAGGGGGAGCGGTTATGAGATCGTGAGGGAGCGAAGCAAGCAAGGAGGGGGGAGGGTATGGTAGGGGGGTTTCCACCTCCCACAGGGAAATCTTTTTACATTGAAAATTTTGACATTTTACTGTCCAAAACCTGCCGTTTGTAGCTATATTCTTCGCTTTGGAAACTAAGGGGGGCACACCGGCGCAACTGCTGTCAATCACTGGCAGCAACATCAGGAGAATGGCATAGCGATTAAATGCAAGCGAGCGGAGCGAGCAAGCTTGAAAATTTTGACATAATACTTTTACAATCTTAAAAAACTGCCGTTTGTAGATATACTTCTTCGCTTTTGGAATTAAGGGGTGCCGCACCGGGCGCCGCACCGGGCGCAACTGCTGTCAATCACTGGCAGCAACATCAGGAGAATGGTGTAGCGATTAAATGCGAGCGAGCTTGAAAATTTTGGCATTTTACAGTCCAAAAACTGCCGTTTGTGGCTGTATTTTTTTTTTTTTTTTTTTTTTTTTGCTTTGGAAATTAAGGGGGGCGCACCGGGTGCAACTGCTGGCAATTACTGGCAGCAACATCAGGAGAATGGCATAACAATTGAATGCGAGCGAGTGAAGCAAGCGAGCTTGAAAATCTTGACATTTTACAGTCCAAAAACTGCCGTTTTGGGCTGTATTTTTTCGCTTTGGAAATTAAGGGGGGCGCACCGGGTGCAACTGCTGGCAGTTACTGGCAGCAACATCAGGGGAAGGGGAATGGCATAACGATTAAATGCGAGCGAGTGAAGCGAGTGAGCTTGAAAATGTTGACTTTTTACAGTCCCAAAACTGTCGTTTGTAGCTATATTTTTCGCTTTGGAAATTAAGGGGGGCCGCACCGGGCACAAGTGCTGGCAATTACTGGCAGTACGCAACATCAGGAGAATGGCATAACGATTGAATGCGAGCAAGCGAAGCGAGCGAGTTTGAAAATTTTTACAGTCCCCAAAGTGCTGTTTGTGGCTGTTTTTTTTTTTTTTTTTTTTTTTTTTTCGCTTTGGAAATTAAGGGGGGGGGGGGGCACGCCGGGCCAACTGCCGGCAATTATTGGCAGTAACATCAGGAGAATGGCATAACGATTAAATGCGAGCGAGCGAAGCGAGTGAGCTTGAAATTTTTTATATTTTACAGTCCCAAAAACTGTCCTTTGTGGCTGTATTATTTCGCTTTGGAAATCAAGGGGGGCGCACCAGGTGAAAACTGCTGGCAGTTACTGGCAGCAACATCAGGAGAATGGCATAATGGTTAAATGCGAGTGAGCTTGAAAATTTTGACATTTTACAGTCCCCAAAACTGTCGTTTGTGGGTGTATTTTTTCGCTTTGGAAATTAAGGAGGCGCACCGGGCGAAAACTACTGGCAATTACTAGCAGCAACATCAGGAGAATGGCATGATTAAATGCGAGCTAGCGAAGCGAGCGAGCTTCAAAATTTTGAGATTTTACAGTCCAAAAACTGCCGTTTGTAGCTATATTTTTCGCTTGGGAAATTAAGGGGGGCGCATCGGGCGAAAACTGCTGGCAATTACTGGCTGCAACATCATGAGAATGGTATAATGATTAAATGCGAGCGACCAAAGCGAGCGAGCTTCAAAATTTTGACATTTTACAGTCCAAAAACTGTCTTTTGTAGCTATATATTTCGCTTTGGAAATTAAGGGAGGGCGCACCGGGCGCAACTGCTGTCAGTCACTGGCAGCAACATCAGGAGAATGGCATAGAGATTAAATGCGAGCGAGCGGAGCGAGTGAGCTTTAAAATTCTGACATTTTACACTCCAAAAACTGCCGTTTGTGGCTATATTTTTCACTTTTGTTTGCCCCACTTTTATGGGGGAACCATTCCCCCACCCCCCATCGACGCCTCTGCATATGAGGGTGCTTTTGTTAAGTGAAAGATCTGCTGCACAGTCTTTGATAGATTAGGGAAAATACGTCAATCTCAAAAGTGTACAAAGTCTGTCGAAAGGGTTCCTGTATAGCGGAGCTTTTGCATGTTTAAGATTGCAATTCAACTATCTGGTGCATAGTTCTGGCGATATTTGGACAATTTTCAATTTTCCATTAAGAAGGTTCGAGATTTGTCCTCATCTCGGGAATTGCTTGGGGGATAAATGATTTGTCTGCCTAAACACTTCCGTAGGGGCGGGCAGATGCCCCTTTGCCCCCCCCCCCCCCCCCCCCCAGATAGATTCGACGCCCCTGATCTTCCCTGGGTATGCCCACAGATGTATCCTGACTGAGTCACCAGTCACTGTCGTTTCTCAGGAATGATTCAGGAAATGGAGGGGGTTCAATTATGGCGATATAGTTTTTTTATTGTTTGTTTGTTTGTTTGTTTTCGTACATATTTTGCAGATGGTCCCAAGTTACTCGCGTCATAGCATGTTTACATGTAGGCCTATACTATGTGAGGTTGTCAACGTCTGAGCCATACCTTACATTGTACAGTATCGTCGGCCTCATGCCAAAAGGGCACTAATAGTGTACAAAGTCTATTGTGTTAAGGCCCTTTTGGCATAAGGCCGACTGTTATGTCGATGTTACTTTCTTCGCGAGCGAGCGAAGCGAGCGAGCGCTTGAGAAAATTATGTATACATTTTCCTACAAGATAGAATACTGTTCAGCTCTGTTACCTGTCTGAAGGCCGGCGTACAAACGTCACGCAATATGCCAAAATTGATACAATCACATTTCTGCTTCCTCCATTTTTTTTTTCAAAATTCAGGGGGGGGGATGATTGTACAGGCCATCCCCCCCCCTCCTCCATTTCAGGGGGGATATCCCCCATCCCCCCGGGATTTACGCCCATGCCCCCCCCCCCCCCTCTATTTTCCGACCATGAATCCTTTTCACGTTCGGATTGAAGAATAGACATTTTGGGGCAGTGTTTGTTGGTTTGGTTGGTTGTTTGGTTGATTTTTGTTGTTGTTTTCTTTTAAGAATGACGGGCAGCACTTTGGTATAGCGGAAGCTGCTCATTGAGAGAAGGCCGCTTCTTGATAGACCGTTCCAGGTCATGAAATACGATCACTTTAACAGCATGGTAATGTTTGCCTGAATAGGCCTACCTTCACAATAACATCAAAAGTACAAAACCATTGGAGAGGTCGTTTTTACTGGGCTTGACGACAAACACCTCATTATAATACGTAAGAATCCCGCTGGTAGTCTACAATGAATATTGGAATGGCACAATTAATCAAATTCAATTCACATTTTATTTTCCACTTATTGGGCGGAACAGACTCGTCAGCCTGAGGCTGGTTTTTAGAGGGGTCCTACACAGGTAAAAATAAAACTATTATACAGTATTGCTAATATATAACATATGCAAAATAATATATATGTGTGTGGGGGTGGATGTGTGTATGTGTGTGTGTGTATGTATTAACACCGAGGTAAGCTTGGTTTTATACACAAAAGAAGTGCATTATTGCATCACGTTCAAATTCAGGATTAAGTCTCAGGCTGTACTGCATGTCTGTATGCGTACGATTTAAAACATTAATCATGTTAAGTGATCACTCACGACAGAGTACGAGGTTGCAGCAGATGGGGCCACAAAAAGTATATGAAAGAGTTGTTTCATAAGTCATAATGGTATGATTCTTCCAAAGCACAAGTTGACTTTTTTTTTTTATTCCTATACCGATGTATTGTTTCTAATTAATCCATAATGAATATGAATACCGTTTGTCACAGATGAGATCTTATTCTATCAGCACAGCTTTACAGCTCTACTGATTCACTAGTTATTATCACTAGTTTATTATCACATCTTTTCTGATTCCTCAGTAGTAGTTTGTAAGCTTCATACTATGTTGTTTTGAAGTTGTATTTTTGTTTTTATGTTTGTTGCTTCCTGTCCTGTCTGTCTTGTAATGTCTGGCGTGTCCAAAAATACTTCGTAATTTTCTTTGGTAAGTTCATGAGTCAATTAGAGATGGCCACAGTATACCAACTGTTTTTAGTGGACTTTTCTTTCCCCCTCATAGCATGGATAGTGTAAAACATTACAGAATTCGTTGGCACATATTTTTACATTATTTTAATTTTTTATACCTCTTATTTACATTATACAGTCATATACTGTGTATTCAAGTTAATTTGTAATCAACGTACAAACATTATGCTCTGTTGACGAAGACAATGAAATATATAAATCTTATTTAGTTCAAACACAGATTAGAATTTAACAAAGAGTTTCTACACGGTAAGATCTGATCAAAATCTGATTTAAAGTAAGGAAGTTATGAAATTCAAAGATTAGCTAATTTTGGCACACTTGAACGATTGATATGAATGTGCAAATGAGCAAGCTGATGTCATATCCGTACAATTCTCCACTATCATAATTATGTAAACGAAAAAAGGAATGGGTCAAATGTATATATATATTTTTCTTTTTGCTCTAAGCTAATGTCTATAAGACACAATGCTATATTGGGCTAAATAACTTCAAAACAATAACCAGTCAGATATATCAGGATCTAAGACTGATGGGTATTTCATTTGATCAAAAGAAAAATAAGTTGAAGTTTCATGATTAACATGTGCATACAGGATGGAGATTTCTGCAATGAGGGCTGACATCAATTACAAAATGTTCCAAGTTTACGTTCAAGAAGTATTTCGTGAAATTTTGCTTCCTTAATTTTAATCTTATCTTAATAAAACTTTCAAAGTTATTTGCTCGTGAGATGAAAATATTTCTCTGCAGCCTTTAATTTTCAAAGGCTGCAAAAAAACAAAAAAAAAACCGTTATCATTTCTTCAAGGGAGGGTCAGTTTGTAACGCATTACCTGTCGCCTAACCATAACCCTAACCCTAACCCTAACCCTAACCCTAACCCTGTTAAACCCACACCACATTTCACGGCGCGGCGCACGCGCGGCTCAATCACGTTTCAAAAATCGTGTTTGAACCACCTAATTAGTATTTTATTTGAGCTGAGTGCACTTCAGTCAAGTTGCTTTTCTGAATACCTTTGTAAAGATATCGGTAATTATGTACAAAGCCTCAAGCCTTTTGGGGTAGGCTTATAATAATATAAAAATATAAAACGTGGCTATTCTTCTATGTAGACCCTACATTACCCTTTCATCACACGTGGAAACAAAAACATTTAGACATTAGAGTTAGACCTAACACGATATGCTTACAATGACTACATTGATGTTTGTTTGTTTGTTTGTTTGTTTGTTTGTTTGTTTGTTTGTTTGTTTGTTTGTTTGGTTGTTTCATTTCCATCTGAGAAGACGGCTGCATTGGCCATTATTATTCAGCTGCGCAATAGCTTGTCTTCCATAGGGGTCAAGGTGGATGTAAGGTGGGACCATGCACTTCACGGTGATAAACACCCTACTCTTTGCAATGAATCAAAGAAGTGGGATGAGGATGATGATGATGATGATGACTATTATTATTATTATTATTATTATCATTATTATTAGGCCTATTATTATTGTTATCATTTGCGTGCATGAATTGTGACTGTCTCTCACATGGTACCTCCATAATTTTTATGTCTTATTCGAGGGACAGACTGTTCTGCCTCTTACTAGAGAGGACGGTATGACTACACACATTTCTCTGTATGACCCGGGAATCGAACCTATGTCCTTTGGATTGTGAGACAGACGCGCGGCCACCGACTGAGCTAACTCACCGCCCTTACTTGCAGATCAGAGGTGACATAACTTTATATACTTATTTTACGATAAGTTTGATCATATGTCTAATAAAAGCGTTTGCTGTTGCCTTTGTTGATGATATGAATTAGTTTGTACTTCGCATTTTCAATTCATTTTTTACACAATTTACGTTTTTCGTTTGTCCGTATAAAAAAAAAAAATAAAAAATCCTGTCTGTCCCTGATAGCTCAGGCCGTGTTTGCATAGATACCATTCGCTAATGTCTTCCGAAATCCTGTCCGGAGAATAATTCGCAATTTGTGTAGAAATAAGAATGAATTCATAGTCTAAACTCGGTGACGATTTCAATTCATCGACCCTTTTACCGTGTGCCATCAACGGGTTTTTTTTTTCTGATTATATGTTACGCCAAGAAACGTCAAACATTGTGTTTCTATTTTTCTTTCTTAAAAGAGTGACTATTTAGTGACAAAGTTCATTTTCACTCATTTTTTAGTGACCTCATGCAGTGATTACTCCAAAATCTTCGAGTGATCCCTGAGGTCACTCCAAAATGAGTGAAAATTAACAGTGTTGCTCAAAATTCACTCCAGTTTCATTGTAAATTCACACTTTTTTCTTATTCACTGCGTCAAGAGTAAACATTTTCCCTCAATTTTTTTTTTTAGAGAGAGAACTAAAAGAAAAAAGGAGAAAAGTGATTACCCGATTAAGACAAACGTTAATTAAGCCACCCATATTGAAATGGCCGTTCCTGCTCGTTCTTTCTTATACTTCCATATCACGTTACAAAATATTGCACAGGCAGACACATTCCTAAGCCTTTCCATGCATTAACCGCAGTCAAGCGGGTCACTGTACTACCTCTTGCAACATACGTGAGTAGTTAGGTGCTACTGAAAAAGATTTGATGGCAGACAGAGCATTAAGTCCTTATGAATGGCAAGATGACTCGAGCGCGAAGTCACACAAAATGGGATAGTGCTCACATATTTTTCTACTATCATTCATCGTAGAGAAACTGTAGGCTTCTAGTCCTTTTTTGAATGTCTGCTTGAGCATGAAAAGGTGTAAGTTGAGCAAAATAGCTTCCTAGTGTAGGGTCATAAAGTTAAATAGGCCTATAGTATATTGAAATTGCTGGACTTTCGAGGTATCAGAGAAAACATACCTATAAAACATTCTATAAGACAATAAATTTGACCGATCACACTAATGGATGACCTATCTTGCTATTAAGTACAATTCCGAACATTATTTTTGTCTATGGCTGCTGATCCATAGAGTGTCACGCATCAACCCCTGTAGTTTGAAAACTCACATATTATGCTTACAAAGCTTATTTTACTATCTGAACATCGTAACGTAGTGAATACCCAATGTACCTTGCAAGTGACTTTCGTCTTCTTTCACTATTATCTATCATACCCGTATGGATTGGCGCCAATATGACTGTGGGTGAGAGGTGAAACGTGTCGCCCAAAAGTGTTGTGTATGGAATACCTATTATAGTGACTCACTGCACTGTGCTAATATACTTCTATTAACTTTTAAAGGTATTAGCCCACATTTGTAAACCTGCAGCAATTGGTCTCATAGTTAGCATGGAGTTTGGGTATGATTGCAGTAACACCTGAGCAAAATTTCGTTCCAATATATTAGTCCATTACTTTCATAAAAATAAATGAAAATGCACCGTATGCATGCGTATAACGCTCGCTAGCTCCGGTCCACGTACGTACTACATGCATGCGTAACTACACGCAGCCGCTGTGCACAGCGGTCTGGTCAGGCTAATGCATGCGATACAATGTCATGTGTAAGTTACATGTACGTAGCTAGCCCGCGCTCGTAATTCGATTTTGGGTCGGGTTGACTCGGTTTGAAAATCGATTTTAAAGCGATGATTTTTCTCTCTTTTATCGAATGGTATAGACAAATAGCAACAGGTGAGGTATGTTACTGTTATAACTTGTACTTGAAGTCATATTGGACCTGTTTTTATGCAGTTTTGATTTTCGTGGGTTTGCAAATGTGGGCTAATACCTTTAACACAGAAAGTTTTTTTGTTTATTTCATTTTGTTTCACAATATCATTCTATTATGGTCAGTTTTAAATCAGTTTCTATCCCAATAATGCTAAGAAGTCATAAATCCTTGAACACTTGCAATTCTTACAAACTTTGTTTTCGTATAAGATACTAGTAGGTTTCCTTCTTGTTTATCTCTCTGCTGTCTTGCATCTCTTGCATTTTTGCGCGACTTTGTTTTGTGTGTGGTTAGGCCTATGTATTTCTTTGTATACATATAGTTTTATTGTTATAAATGTGTATTGCTTATTCTATGAGTATGAAAATATACTTAACAGGAGCTAACAACTGAAAACCGCCTAGGATCGAAATAGTACTTACTATTTGCTGTCACACAAAGTGTTAATGGTTCCCAACTTAAGAGTATTTCAGGAAAACAACTCCCCTATCCCTAAAAATGACCATTTCGATCCAGAGGCCCGTTTCATTCAGCTGATTGTAAAGTTAAACGTGACTTTACGAACGACTGGAATACAAAGTGCCAATATTATGTGTGCCAATTTTCCCCCTTATGTTTTAACAAAGTGCGACTGTATGTGTTAAAATTAAGAATAATCATCATCATCAGCAAGTTTCATCTTTAGCTTTTGAACAATACGAAAAACACTTGGTTTACCGTATGTAAGTCGTTCATAAAGTCGTGCGTCACTTTAAGAAGAACTTTAATGAAACAGGGCTCAGGTTTATAGTCTGGTTTTGGTAGACCGTTGACGAAGACGGCACAAAATGAAGTGTTTAAGTCCCAATTGAGTGACAACTGGCAAGTTATGCCAGCATCAACACAGGCCACATAATCTTCAATGGATAATACGCGTCATCACTTTAGCGATTAGGCCTAACGTCAGTCGCTTGATAAGGAGAAACAAAGAGTTTACACAGATTTGTTGTATTTCAACTGGAGAGGCATTCTTCATAAAATGATTAGTAAATAACGACAACGTAAAGGGTGAAAATTGTTTTTTCAATCGGAGCAACACTTTGTGCAACCTACCTCCACGCTGGAACGGATCGAAAAGAACGTGTTTGGCAAAGTATAGGGGAATAAAGAGAGCTGCCAGTATGCGCAGTTTGGTAGCTTAATGCAAAGAACGCATGACGGCATAATGTCATCAGAAGAAGGTGACATAACCATGGGGATTATGAAGGAATACTATTCAGGGTGGGCGTGTATCACGAGCCGACAATATTTCCACTGGTTGCATTTTTGGTGATACGACGCAGGCACCCGAAATTTGAACGGAGTTCATTGTACATAGGTCTGACGTGGGCAGACATTACATTTTATATTAATGTGGACCTCATTGAGTATTTAGCTGTCGCACACAACATTCCGATGAACGTTGACATGTACGTACAACCGCATTAAATTCGAAGAAAGTGTCTTTTCCCCTTATTCAACATGTAATAAAGACCAGAATGACGCAAAAATCGTCAGGATGTGTTGTTGAGCTGTGCGTTTGGAATAGCTCACAAAGTAAGAAGCTATACGAAAATAATGTCAAGATGAACACGGTAAAATTTGGTCAGAGACTATACGTCTCTACTAATACTCGAAAGAAGTGAAATTGTATGTCAAAATTGATGGAACGTACGGCCGTGTTCTTCAATTACAATGAAGTTATCTGCAAGCAAATTATATCTTGGTGCCTTACCACTAGTCTGTTAAGGGAGACTCATTCCTCTGCTACAGCGTTGAAGTTAAAGTAATGCAAGCAAATTATATCTTAGTGCCTTATAGTCTAAGGGAGACTCATTTCTCTGCTACAGCGTTGAAGTTAAAGTAATGGCTGACTGGTTTTTGGCAATAGACAAGAGCATACATTATTATACATTTATGTTAAACTGCTAAAAGCGTTCGACGTTGTCGACCACAAAAAAGCTGTCGGCTATTGGTAAAACGGTGTATCCCTCCAAGGTGGTTCAAAAGCTATCCATCGGACAGGAGGATTGTCACGGTGATAAATGATACTCTCCTCATGGGCGTCACGGGGGGGGGGGGGTGCGTTAGGTGCGAACGCACCCAACTTCAGACCCTTAGAAAAAATCACAACGTCAGTCTGAGAGCGACTTCAACGCCGGACGCTAAATAATTATTCTTGTTTTTTATTGTTTTATTTTTACATTTTGCACCAGTGACAAAAATTCGTGGGCAAAAACAATTCGCACCCTGGGTTCTGGCAGCACTGATTTTATACATATCTACTAGTATTCTATACAGTGTTTACTATTTTATATCGACCGTACTGTACATCCGTACGGTGCGGAGCATACACGTTTGCATGTACGTGTGCTATTATACTAAGCATCTTTTGTCCCTTACTCCCTATTTGAAGTTTCAGCTAATAGAAAGTTCTTATTATCCCCTTTAGTTTCCCAATTTGATTTTGTATTAAAGTGGTCTGCTGTTATCGTCGTTAACTTGAAGGGCATTTCCAAATGAAAGACAAAATGTCAATTTTTTGCAATTTTTGCTTTTGTGCCCTGGAGGACAAAAAAAACTAATCTGTTCATAGATGCATAAAGTTCCTTTTATATCGACCTACTAGTTTGATAGCCAGTTAAATTACCTTTAATATGGTATGTAATATGATTTTCATTAAAACCTATGAAAAATATGACCTCGAAAAAGTGTTTACTTTTTTTTTTCTTGCTGGCTGTATATTCGCTCAATACTTTGCAACCCACTAAAGAATAGGACTGGTGTACATCGTATGAGGGTTATCCCCGCGGACATTACTATTAGAGTGATAAGGTTAGAGTAAAGCAAAAGATTTAGGGTAAGATTTAGGCTTACGATTTTGGTTTAGGGTTAGGATAGGTTCAGGATAAGGGTGAGAAGGGTCTGGGGTAATTGTCCACGAGGTGATTGCCCTAGCACCGCGTATAGGCCTAATTTTGTTGATCTTCCGTTCCATGACACTGTTTTCTATGTGTGTATGTGTGTGTGTGTGTATGTGTACAATGTATTGGATGTTGTGTTAGTTTTTTAGTCTAGAAACCCGATGAGAAATTTCGAGATATTGAATGTTTATAAAGCTCAAGGTAAACGCAGAGATATATCGATGTCATTTTGGACCCACTTTGTAATAAAGCCAAAATAGAAATCGGGGGGTCCCATTTTGACATCGACACATCAATAAATTTGGGTGACCAGGATGTAAACTGCAAGGATAGAACGTCAATCTGAGCTGATCAAACTCTTTGGCCTGTTACAGTAATATACTTTTTCACTGATTGAACTCGTGTTTAAACATGCCCATTTTGCTCAATGGCATTTCAAATGCCATTATCTTCCCACGATCGATTATGTGACTGGGGATAAGGCTAACAACGTGTAATCGGGTTAACGCGTTTTAGTCAAATTTTATTCCATATCGACTTTTTTAAATAGCAAGGTTTAAAGGAAGGAAACACGACATCGGAGATTATCAGCTTTACCTATGATGCTACATGTATATATGCACTACGCACCAAATACAGTACGATACCTCTAATCATTGAAGTAATATATAGCCCCATAATCACTACGAATACTTCAGTCTTCTTTCTTTGGGGAAAAGGGAGGATAATAGTCTGTTGAAACGCACAGAAGCAAAACATACCATACAAACACAAACAAGAGATCTTTAGTGCCAGGCAAGGGCTATACTGAACGGAAAGGATTATGACATTATCCTGAACCACTCATTTCTCAATACCGGATCTCCAAATTTTTGTCGTGAATGTAACGATCTTAAAAAGTTGTTTGTGGGATAGTGATGGGTAGATTATTGTCTTCGTTTTGGTGTGTGCGCGCGTGTGTGTGTTTTCTAAAATTGTTTTTCGCTTTAGCGAGACGAAGGCCAGTCAGTGAAGGTATATGTTACAGCAGTACGTTCGTTAGTTTTGTTGTTCGTTTGCAGTTTTTGTTGTTGTTGTTTGGTTGGTTTTTTTTTTCGTTTGTTTGCCTTCTTTAATTTGTTTTCCAGGAGCTTCAATACCAATGATTATGTAGGCCTATACAATGTACATGTAGTATCAATAGGTATTAAGACACGAATTTCAGCTCGCAGATTGGGGACGAATCCTAGTGATTATAGAAAGTAAACTTGGTGTGTGTCTGTATTTAAAAAAAAAAAACAACACCTACATTTACCTTAAATGAGGCTTCTCCATCCTTGTGCTCTGTCTTCATTTGATGTCACATTGGTGAGCTTCTATATCATGTTTCTATATCCATGCTGTCATAAGTGGGCCAAAAATCAAACTGAATGCAACCCTTCACATGGAATTAATACAGTGGAAACTCAGTATACATTGAGAACCTTGAGGACCAAATTATTCTTAATATCAGACATTTTGTTAATCAGTCGTCAATAAACAATACAAAACAAAGGAAATTTATTTATTCGGTCCGGAGATATTTTGCTAAAATCTGGGGGGTGTTTCATAAAGCTGTTCGTAAAGTTACGAATGACTTACGAGCGACTGGTGATCAGTTCTTGTGCTGAATTATGGAAATTCTGATAAGTATAGCACATGAGAATTGATCACCAGTTGCACGTAAGTTGTTCGTAACTTTACGAACAGCTCTATGAAACAGGCCCCAGATCTCTTTATATCGAGTTTCAACTGTAACCTTTTGTCTATCGCGAACGTATGCATTTGTTGATGGCATTTCGGATGGCGGCTCCTGCCAATTGTACCCCGCTTCGACTCCAAGGATGTCTGGCAGCGGTTTCCTGCTGCACTCTCTGTCAAACACGAATACAGAATGTACAGTGTAATGTTGTTTGTTGGCAGTTGGTTACTATAATGGAAAGAGATGCGGCGTGGGTTTTTTTTTTTTTCCGATGGCGGCGATTTGGGGGGGGAGGGGGGGGGGGGGGGCTCCGAAGGCGAATCAAGTAAATGTACAAAGCAAAATAGTGCTACAGGATACATGTACCCAAAAGTGAAAAATGACAGTTTACACAAGAATTAACAAAGGGAGAATATGTACGTTCAATAAAAGGGGGTTGGCTGAAATAGGAAAGGTTCGTGTGGGGGGGTGTGATGTGTTACATTTTTATAATTGATCTAATTACAATTTCCAATATTCAAAGAAGAATCTATTTCCATTAAAAATTAAAATTTATTTTCAATGTAAAGGAATCCAAAATCAAAAGAGAAATGTGGATTAAGTGAAAGCAGCAACATAAGTAGAGCGCGGAAAATCAGACAATCGATGCAAACGGTATGAATTTTAAAATTTTGGAGTTGGAACCACTGGATAAGGAGACTACAAGTGTACTTGACTTTATGACATCATGTGCGGACAACCTTTAAAGAAAACATTCTGTTTGGTATAGCAATACAGTACATGCATGTGAAAGGAAATATCTTATTATAGCTCACTCAATCTAGAATGTTCTAGGAAATGCTTACATGTTTGGCTGAGTGATGAGAAAAAAACATACACTATACCTGTAGCCAAATGTGATTGGAAGTTATAGACAGGAAGTCAGGATTCTGGAAAGCTCTCAAATTCACACAGGTAAACAACTTATGTACAAATAGGTAGAAGTATGTAGCCCAAGTTTGGACAAAATTACAGAACATTCTAGAAGGGGTGAATGAACCGGGAAGGTGTGCTTCTCCTACCTCCCTGAATTATAAGCCACAGAAATTCTGAAGTACAGAGAGTACCTAATATCTCTGCTCTGACTTACCTCTGCGAGTTATGTCACTTTTGGCTCTGAAGCGACTTCTTTTAGTCAGTCCTGTGTTACCTCCTGATCTGATTTATTTGTGGAGATATGGCCTTTTGCCTGCAGAGAATTGATTCGCCTATATTTGTGATAGACTCCATTCTCATGTCAATGAACATTGCTACATCAAAGCTGTGACGGGCTGGATTCCTAGCTGGATATTATTAGCGGGATTATCATTATTACGTATCAACTGGACGCGGTCGTCACAACTTCTACCATAGAGGTCACCCCCCCCCCCCCCCCCCATTTCTAAACGTGTCGCTGCAGATTTATACTGTGGATTTTGCCTTGGATCACCGTAACCTGTTTTTATATCGATTTACGTCGGTTACGTCGGAGGAATCATTCATAGGTGCATTAAGGATCATTCATCTGTGCATGAAACATCATCTTTGGACATTTAACAGGAATTACATGGACCTCGTTATTTCGGATTTGACTACAATGCATGTGATTGCATCACCGATTTGTAATTTAATTGATCACTATTGACTGCATGTACATGTACTGTGAACATTACGATTCCGTACCAGCAATATATTACTGTTTAAACCGCCTGAACATCAATATTTTGGTTCTTTGGTGCGATCATTCTCAGTGTGATTTTGGTCTAACACTAGCGTAAGGAAAGGGCACTCCATCAGCCGCTTTCAGAAAGGAGATGGATTAACTACTATCTTTATATGGATGTCAGTATCAAGTTGATGAAATGTGTACTTCCCTAAAAAATGAATTTTTGTGGACTTCTCTTTAGATTTTATCTTTATCGTTGTCCACACATGACAACATGAACTTTAATAGTTTCCTTATCCAGTCATTATAACGCCAAAACATTTGCATAGATTGTCTGAGTTTCCTCAAACTTTCACTGATGTGTACTACTAATGTTGTTGATTTCACTCAATCCTCATTGCTCTTTAGGTTTTGGTTTCCTTTAACAGGTTGCAGATACAGCAATCCATCGAAAAATAAAGACTTCAACATGAAATAAAATTTCAAAATCCAGGTCCCCCCCCCCCCCCCACTTAAGCTTCCTACTGGTCTCATCTGTTGTTGATGTTTGTTTTTTTGTTTTTTTCATCAAGTGTATGTTAAACGGTGTAAATTTCCTTTCCTCCACAAGCTAGTGAAGGTACTTCGTATGCCACTGGTAGTCTGATATATACAACTTGTATACGGCAGTATGAAAGGAATCCGGGGCGAAAGTCATGCGGTAGTGCAAGCTCGTATGAATAATTTCATGCATTTTCATATTAAAGTCTACTCATGCACTGTATACAACATCCACTGTATATGTGAGCCCATGTAAAATAAGAACCTGTTTGTTTGGTTGTCTTCTACAACTAGAATGATAAATGTATTTGCGTATTGGCGGATTAAAGGTACACGTGTAAGTAAAATATGTGACTTGAGGTTCCGCCTAAACATTTTTGTTTTCTTGAAATAAGTGGTACAGACAATGTATCATGGACGACTCTGCGTCGATTAATGTATATAGGGCCCTACAATCTGATCTTTGTGTCAACATGGCAAGTGAAAGGCGTCCTGACCAGAATGATATAAATAAAAACCGGATGCATTACTCTAATACATGTACCAGTCTTTCCAACGTCTACTGTATAGTGTATTTAGTATACTTCACAATTAATGTAGCGTCAATTAAGCGCTTTTCCG
This sequence comes from Diadema setosum, assembly GCA_033980235.1. Classification (NCBI taxonomy): domain Eukaryota; kingdom Metazoa; phylum Echinodermata; class Echinoidea; order Diadematoida; family Diadematidae; genus Diadema; species Diadema setosum. The sequence continues at coordinate 25,524,002 of CM067074.1, forward strand.
AATATTTCCTCCCAATTTAAATGTCACAGAAAGAGTACTCAGTAAATACAGATGGAGAAACCTGAAGACAATGAATTTCGCCGAGAGCACTTTAATCTAAAAAAATGGAATGATAACCTCCATGTAATTTTGTGGTCCATGAACATGCTTCAAATATCAACTACTTAACACTTGCAGAGAAAAATGCATTCGACTTACACTGTACATGAACGCGATATCCTAAGACAATTTCTCAACAAAAGAAACAATTTATCACACCCGAGAACCTTGGCCAGATGGGGAAAAAAAAATACATTAGCTCATCATGTTTGATAAAAATATTTTCTAAACATTTGTGACTAAAAATCACGAAAATGTCTACCTCTCCATTCCTTCCAGGAAGCAAGCATGTTGTTTGATGGTGTTGATGAAGTAATATTTCACTACAAATGATATCCACAAAAGATCTTAGAAGCAAACTGAATTTACAAGCAGTATACAAAGTACACATAACACCCACTTTAATTACTACCCCATCCTCTCGTAGATTACGTCTACAGTGTACCAAAGAAGAAAAAAAAAATAGTCATGATTGGTACATAATAAGTCTATCAACAAAAGGAATCACATGTATATAATTGGACATCTTACTATAACGTGAACAAAAGTGAAACGCTTAGCCTCATAAGGAATAAATACACTTAGTGTTGTCTTGGGCTTGTTTCCTTTGAATCTCACAGGCAAAAACTATCTCTGAAAAATTTGTGAACGTAAATCAAAATAAAATGCGCACAAAACAGTTGCAATGTCGATATTATAATACATGTAGTTAGAGCAGTTATAGAGCAAGTCGACAATTTAACAGTGTACTTGGATACGGGACTATGCTTCTCATGTGATCAATATACAACTGTATGATTCTACTACTTTAAAAACATGTTGCTTCAAACTTTCATTTACACAGACCTTGACCTCTGGCTGAAAACTGAAATTTCACCCTCCATCCACAAAGGATACAGACGTATACATTGTACTTGCATACTTACATTCCAATATAGGTTGTATTTCATTTCACTGCACGAAAATAAACATGTTGGACATTTAATATGGTCATTTAAAGGCCATAAGATATGACAACTTACGCGGGTAATATCTGACCTTAAATAATATTGTGTACCTCTGTATCCAAGAAAATCCATTCAGCTTTTTTTTCCTTTTGAAAAAAGCACAAACAAAAACATATGACAATTAGTTAAATGAGCAACAGGAAATCTAACGCTCTTGCCTCTTCAAAGTAGATGCATAAACAGTTCTGTACAAGTTATGCTGAATACAACACAGTATCCTAAATATATTACAATGTACCACAGGGAGACTTCAGTATAGGCTTTGGGGCCTGGGCTTAATGGGTTCCAATATGGAACATCATACAACATGTGAGTATGTTTGCATACCATAATCCCTCAGACTGTATACCGAGAATACTTTTCAGCATTTATCACGCAAGTCGTTCCTTACAGATATTAAACATGCAATTCAAATATCCTCCAATACTGTTATCCCCTTAAACATAAATCTACAGGAATACACGACCGCTACTGTTGAAAACTAACTTGCTCATGAACTTGGTAAATGCAAAGTTGGTATGGAAAAAAATTACCGAAGTGGAATTGTTTCATTTACATATTGTACACTGTAGTATTTTCACTAACACTTACAGCTACCTCCTATTTTTCATTCTCCTTAACTGCACTTATATCAAATGTATATTATACTGTATCTTCTTTTCTTTTCAATTCAGATACAGGCTGGTAGCCCTACATCTTACTATAGATATAGAAAGTTCATACTACGTTTTTGTAAACGGCACTTGGAATAGAAGGAAAACAGAAAAAAAAAATACTATCAGAATCCTATAATAGTTACCAATAGATCAACCCCCATTTTCTTTTCTTTCCTTTTTTTTCTTTTTTGATAAGTCGACTCTATGGAAGCACACACTGACCACTTCGTGCAGACGCTGCTACTGAAGGGCAGTAGTACAACAAAACACCTTCAACATGATCTCACAAGAAAATTGGAGAAGCAATGACGAATACAAATCTGACAATGTCCATGTTATATAAAAATGCAGGTGTGCATGGTGAATGGCTGTATGGTTTTCACAAAACACAGTACAAAGCTATAAAAAAAAAGAAATAAAATGAAATAAAATACACATGTCTAAAACAAAAAATACAGAAATATGGTCTAATTTTGGTGCTTCAATATAAACATCTGTTCAAATAAAAAAAAAATAAAATAAGTGACATAATGATGATTTCTATACAGGGTGGCCTAGAAAGAACAGAATACCTAAGATCTTTAATTTCAGCAATATTGTTGCAAATATGTCATAATTTCGCACACTGTTGGAAAGGCCATCCTTTTTTCCAATAACATGATACCATATTCTTTAACTTTGGTTTATGTGTTATGATTTTAGGACCATTTTTGTCAACCCTTGCAATTTTCAAAGTGTGATCATTTGCACTCTCAGAGATACCGAAACCAGCGAGAATTTGGCTTGCCATAGAACCAGTAGCATTCACAATGATTTTTCACATTATTCACAATGATAACGGACAATGACAATTACACCTTCCGCCCCACATTCCACACATTGTGAACGCTACTGGTTCTATGGCAAGCCAAATTCTCGCTGGTTTCAGTATCTCTGAGAGTGCAAAATGATCACATTTTGAAAATTGCAAGAGTTGACAAAAATGGTCCTAATATCATAACGCATTAACCAAAATTAAAGAATTCGGTGTCATTCTATTGGAAAAAGAATGACTTTTCCAATAGTATGCAAGATAATGACATACTTGCAACAATATTGCTAAAATTAAAGATCTTAGGTGCTTCCGGTCTTTCTGGGCCACCCTGTATGTATACATATACTGTAAAACAAGGAATGTTCGCGTGCATTTTAATTTCACGAATTTCGCGAGCGCCAAGATTCGCGAAATTAAAATGCACACAAAATTTCTTATCTACACTATATGTTTTGAACGCCAGTGGCAAGTCACGAAAATTTCATGCCACGAAAAAGGCCGTCGGCTCCAATTCGTGAAAATTTTGTGCCGCAAATATATCATGTTTTACAGTATATTATTAGCAAAAGGAACCCTTTTCTTCACTGTACCCTTGTTTTGTCATTATGTAAGCACATACATCTACAGGGACAGGAAGATTTCTACCATCTATCCTGGTATGGGAGTTAAATTGCAATTCTTCAAACTTGAATAACTCTTTTGAGAACAACACAATTCATTAACATAGACACATACCTTTTATGGACAAAGCAGACACAAACATGCACCAATTCAATCTGGTGAAGAAATACTTGTACATTATACACATATGTACATGTACTTGCTTTGTTTTTAACTCTGCCCTCCAACCAAAGAAAAGTGACTCAAGCAAATAAAACTGCACTTGTTTCAATTGCATATAAAGTCACACCTGTCTACTCGCAGTAATCAAGCTATCAAGACGTTTAACCAAGGAAACGTAAAACATATTTCGACAAGTTTTCATTAAAAATCAATGCTGTAGTAAATAGCATAGTTGTGTGACATACAGTAAGATAATTATCATACTAAGATATATTCAATAAGATAAGCATGACCAACTCTAAATGTCTACTTTCTTTTGCTATACAATGTGTACTTGTAAATCAACATGGGCAATAACCAATTCTGCATGCCCCTAATGCCTACAGTTACATGTAGATGTCTTGCCATCCTTGTCTATGACAAACAACTCGAGTGACAGAATCGTAGAATATTAACTTTGTATCTTGTACCCTATTTCTTCCTCCTTCAGATGGCTGAAAGTAACCATCTGCACATCTTCCAAAACCACTGCTATTGGCATACTCCCTGATTAATTATCTTAAAAAAAAAATAGATATATAGCTAGGGTGACTGATATGCCTCCGCCATAATGCATGGTTCTCCTAATAGGTCTATAGTACAATGTCTTGACAATGTGTGATGACAGTTTCACACAACTGGCAAAATATTAAAATGACAGGTTTGCCACAAATGTGCTGAATGTTCACTTTCCTAGAACTAGGTTCAATTGGATGAATGATTAAAATGTCAGAGTGCAGGTATTTGGGGAACTGATGATTTTTACTTGACTTTTGACCCTTTTAGAAGTTTATGCATTGAGTAATTTTCAAGGTATTGAGAAAAAGTATAATTTCAGTATTAAATGGGAAAATAGCATTATCTAAACCTGGCCTTTGACCTTTGACCTCAAAGTTCCAAAGATAATCACTGTTTGGTTGAACATGCATAAATATGTAAGTTTCATGATATCTTGAGTTACTTTTGAGATATGGAGGAAAAAGTGCAATTAAGCACTTTCACTTGACCTTTGACCTTTTGACAAGAAACTTTCCACAGAATATATATTGGGTAATACATGCATACATCAAGTTAAAAAAAAAACAAACAAGGAAAAGTAGAAATTACGCGGTGCGTAAAATATGTCCCCGTCGGAAGTAGCATTTAGTATCAAAATGTACTATATAGGTCAAAAGATCAAGGTCAAAGGTCAGAGAAGTCAAAGGTCAACATTCTGTGTAGAAGTTTTGTAGCCCTTACCTAGTGCCATCACATAAAGCAAACGGAATCGAAATCCGGTTAGAAATGGCGAAGGAGTAGCATTTTGTAGCCAATGTACAATATAGGTCAAAAAATCAAGGTCAAAGGTCAAAGAAGTCAAAGGTCAAAATTCTGTGTTGAAGTGTTGAAGCCCTCACCTAGTGCCATCACATAAAGCAAACGGAATCGAAATCGGGTTAGAAATGGCGAAGGAGTAGCATTTTGTAGCAAAATGTACAATATAGGTCAAAAAATCAAGGTCAAAGGTCAAAGAAGTCAAAGGTCAAAATTCTGTGTAGAAGTTTTGAAGCCCTCACCTAGTGCCATCACATAAAGCAAACGGAATCGAAATCGGGTTAGAAATGGCGAAGGAGTAGCATTTTGTAGCAAAATGTACAATATAGGTCAAAGGTCAAGGTCAAGGTCACGACTGAAATTCTGTGTAGAAGTTTCAAAGCTCCCATGTAGTGCTATCATATAAAGCAAACAGAATCAAAATTGGCTCATAAATGACAGAGAAGTAGCAAATTGAAGATTTTGATCACACACGGACGCACACACGGACGGACACACGGACGGACGGACACACGGACGGACGGACGGACACACACACGTACGGAGCCCGTTTCATAGTCCCCTGCTCGAACTCGTTCGGCGGGGACAAAAACCTTTAGGCATTGCATAAATAGAAGGAAAGTAGTGATATTTTGAGGAGTTGACCTTGACCTTTGACCCCCTGACCTTTGAACCATGACCCCCAACTTCCCTAGATAATCACTGCCCATTGGAACAAGCATATATACAGTTGAACCTCTCATATCCGGACAAATCGGGACCGGGTCTCATCCGGATAAGGGATTTGGCCGGATACGGGAGACTCGATGCTTCATACATGTACATATACATACACATGTACTGATGTAGCCCATTGTAGTACCACATGTAGTAATGGGTATACTGCAACCTTTTCATTGTTACATTTGGGGATGTTTGGGGATGTTAAAATGTCTGAAGGTAAGCAATTTGGAAGGAAATTTGATGTAATGCATGTTAATCATGTTGGAAACTTGTAATATGTAATTCATGAGTGTTTGTGTAGGAGTTCTCAAGGAGTTGGGAATCCCCCTTTCCTCCCGTAATTATAAAAAAAAAAAAAAAAAAAAATCAGGGCGAGATTGCGTCCGTATAATAGAGAGATCCGGATAAAGGGAGGCCGGATAAGAGAGGTTCAACTGTACGAAGTTCCATGAAGATACCTTGAACCATTTGCGAGATATGGAGAAAAACATGAATTTTCAACCTTTTTTTTTTACAAAATAACCTGTGACCTTTGACCTTTGACCCCGTGACCCTAAAATCCAAACAAAGTATTATCCCCCCCCAGGATATACCCTCATACCAAGTTTGATGTAAAACCACCACACGGTTCTTGAGATATCGGCAAAAACAAAACGGGACGGACGGACATACGTACGGACATACGGACGGACAGACGGACGACCCGAAAACATAATGGCTCCGGCCACTTCGTTGGCGGAGGCATAAAAATGCAATCATTGTCTTTAGTATACATGAGTGACATATAGAATTTTGACTGTTTCTAGTGACCCATTTCTTCTTTCTTCAGATAGCTGAAAGTAAATACCCATTTTCAAATCTTCCATTTTCGTTGTTGTTAATTGGCATACTCCCTGATCAATTACTTACAAAATAAAATCAAAGGCAGTGAGTTCCAATTAGGATAGTGAATTTGCATCTTGAATACAATTTGTCTTCTTCAAAGCAGTGACAGAATGTAGTCATTTCAACATTAAGTGAAAGTTAAAGCTCAGTCTAATTAGCCGCATACGGTTTGTACTTCTTCACGTACCTGGTGATGTAGTGCAGGGCAATTTGGAGGTTTCTTATGATGATACAAGTGTGGAGTTCCATGCCAAAGTTGGTCCGAATGACATCTGAAATGGAAAAGATCCTGCTCATTTAAAAAGCTGATGTGATATTACAGGAATTATGAAAAGACAATTCACACAAGCATTTCTTACAAAAGATATGTAGAGTCCAGTACATGTATCAGTCAATATAATCCATATGTGATCCGCTCCAACAAAAGGATCCGAAAGTCGGGGGAGGATATTTTCTGAAAATGGCATGATATTATTCCTGTACTCTTCTACTTTAATTTGATATATAGCACAACTCATAAATGTACTTGGTTGCAGAGATATCGATGATCTTATCAGCACATGTCAAGTGGTTGAGGAAATCAGAGTTTTGAGAAAAATGCCTTCAAAGTTCTCCTTCTGATGCTATCATGGTCATGGGGAGGCGAGACAGTTTTAACCGCTTGACAATAGAAGGCACGCTCCTAGCGACCTCCGCCATGTTCAGTCAAGCTTAGTGCCAGCGGTGTACGCACGACCAATCAGTAATCAGGATTCCACGCACTGACCAATAAGATCACTCCCTCGTTGCTAGGGGCGGCGCTAAATCCAAATCTTCGGACACGTTTCTCTTACATTGAAAGTCGGAAAATCATGACACAGAAAAACGCTAATTTCTTGCCTTTCCTTTAATCATTTAGCTTCGAAATTTCGGCAGAGGATGGAAAATCATGACCCAGAAAAACGCTAATTTCTTGCCTTTCCTTTAATCATTTAGCTTCAAAATTTTGGCAGAGGATGGACAAAACATTACACTACAATGTACGAAATTATGCCAAAAACAGAAATCCAATTGTTTTGACCAATTTTGATGATGTGAATTCAAACTCGATTTTCTCGGCTCAACCGTCAGCAACTTTAGGATCCTTCTGTTGTAGCGGGTCACATATTTGTTAAATATTTCTGGCTGAAGGCCATCATCATCTTGAATATAATTATGTGATCTGGCATCATAAAACGAACAAAAAGTCGCCACAAATGGATTTTTAGTTCAAGGAGATTCTCAAAGAGCATACTTTCACCCTAACTAGGCCGGGGGCCCCCCCTCCCCTCGATGTTTCGCGCGATGTATCGCTATCGCGAGAAGCTATCGCCGTGACATTTCATGACTTTTTTCTTTCGAGTTTCCCGCATCTTTTGACACCAAATTTGCGATGCCCAGGTGCGCGGTTCCGAAGTTGCGCATAAATATGCACGTGCATGTCAGACCAAAAATTGCTCAAAAATGTGAATTTGTGTACAATTTCAATGTAAACTGTGTTTACAGGAAAATTTCATAAAAGCATGATTATTTTGGGGTTTTATTGATTAAAATCAATTACTAACATATTTTCTTGTTTGGAACAATGTCGCAGACAAATTTCATTGAAAAAACAATGAAAAACAAAGTCGAAAAAACAAGGAAATACATAAGAAATTGAAAAAACAATAAAATACTTATTTTTCTGATTCTGCAAATTTTTCTCTTACATTTGCTAAGGACACTAAAAAGAATATTTACACAAAAAATGTGCCTGTTTTGAGCTTTATTTAGTGATTCATACCAAATTGTTGATTTCATGCATAATTATGCATAAATTAGCATAATTTAGTGTAAATTACAATTTTTGAAAAAATCAACTTCATGGTGCTTTAGATTACATCATAGGCAATGTGTTTGCCAATTTTCGTCGCGATCGCACGGTTGACGGCCGAGATTCCCCCCCCCCCCCCCCCCGGCTCTATCATCTACCTAAATAGCCCGGCCTAGTTAGGGTTAAGCTATCAAAATAAATCTTTAACTCAATTCAAATAGCCTCTCCTAACCTATCATAAATATTGGAAGGAGTGCACATCACTCTCTGGAAAATGTGATCTGAGAAAAGAGCCTCTGAAGTACAGAGTCTACTCAAGTGCTTAATTTTTACCAAGCCATGCTAGCTGTGCAAAGAATGCGACCACAAAAAAAGAAAGAAAAAGGATTTACACCATGTAAACCACCACAGCAGCAATAATGAGGGAATATCAGATCAAGCTGAAATTGAGCATGCTCTATCAACACATTCTTTCCATGATTAATGTCAACTTTCAAAGCAGTCGCAACATCCTGTCAAAAGATATCAGTGTTGAGAATGAAAGTGTGTAAAGGATTTTTAAGACCTAATAGGGGCTTCTAAGACACACCTAATCACTACTATTCTTCAGAAAGAAAAGTGTTCTGGCAAAACTGCTAAAACACACTTTCCAGTTCATTTTATGATCTCAAACATACTATAGACGAATACAGTGTAGCTCCATCAGAAAATATTACTATTATGTAATTCTCAAGATTGACAACATTGGCCTGTTTCACCTATTTTGTGTCTTCATGTAAAATCAAGTGGACCAACCTTTTGTTGGTTTTGTGAAGCACAGTCTCAGATGGTCATTTTTACATTGAAAGGGTGTAACTCTGGGGTGGGAAGGGTAAAAACAAAAATAGAAGTTACGTACATCTCCATCGTAATATTTGCTGTTACTTTGCGTAGGAATGTGTAATATTTTTTAATCTTATAATTCTGGAGCTTAATCCTTAGGTTAAGGGACTGTACAGTTCCGGTTGAGGTGATCGGAGGATTCAGGTTTATAACATTTATGGTGAGATAATGAGAAACCTCCTATGAAATATGAAAGAGCATGTAATTTCAAGGAGGTTTCAATGTTCATTTGATGAAATTTAGTTGGTCTTGAAATTACCAAGATATCAACAACAAAGAAAGTGATCTTGATTACATGAGAGGCCACAACTCCTACAAACAGATATTTATCGGACCAAATCAATAAGAATTTGAACTATTACTGGCAAAGGTGAAATTATTAGACGTGTGTGTTTTGGAGGCTTCAGTTAACAAGTGTGTTTCTGAGGCTTCAAACTTGTTCACACAATGTACATGTCCAGCAAAACTCCAGTAAGTTACTTTCACAACATGCTAGTAACAAGGCACCAACGAAACATAAACATCAGGATGCAGATTTGCATTCAGACATAATAAATTTGGCAACACAGATGCTTCCTTCATACTCCATGCCTAGAAGTTGATGGTTTCCACAAAAATGATCAACGATATCACGTGTACACTGGAATGTCCACTGAGTGATGCTTAGTTTGAATTTATTACATGCAAGATGTATGTATAGGCAACTGCATTAGTTGCAATCCCATAGCGAAATAAATGTGGTCTGCAGATGGCCATCTGCAGGCCATCCGATAGCTATCCGATGCTATACCATCCGATAACTATCGGATGGCAATTTCACATGCAAATTAGTTACCATCAGCAAGCCATCGGCTAGCAGATGGCTTGCTGATGGGTACATTTCCCGATGGCTTGCCGATGGGTACATTTCCCGATGGCTTGCCGATGGGTACATTTCCCGATGGCTTGCTGATAGCACTGCGGATGGCTATACCTACTGGCCATCCGATGGCTATCCGGTGGTTATCCGATGGCTATCGGATGGCAATTTCACATGCAAATTAGTTACCATCAGTAAGCCATCCGCTAGCAGATGGCTTGCTGATGGGTAAATTTCCCGATGGCTTGCTGATGGTAAATTTCCCGATGGCTTGCTGATGGTAAATTTCCCGATGGCTTGCCGATGGGTGCATTTCCTGATGGCTTGCTGAGAGCACTGCGGATCGCTATACCTACTGGCCATCCGATGGCTATCCGGTGGTTATCCGATGGCTATCGGATGGCAATTTCACATGCAAATTAGTTACCTTCAGCAAGCCATCAGCTAGCAGATGGCTTGCTGATGAATACATTTCCCGATGGCTTGCTGATGGGTGAATTTCCCGATGGCTTGCTGATGGGTAAATTTCCCGATGGCTTGCTGATGGGTAAATTTCCCGATGGCTTGCTGATGGGTATACATTTGCCAATGGCTTTCCGATACATGGGTACATTTTCCGATGGCTGATAGCACTATATATGGATGTATAACACACCTGTACATACTAGCCACCCGCAGTGGCTTGCTGATGGGTACATTTCGAACACACTCTGAAGAGTCTCTTCTGCAGTCTTGATGACCATCTGGTACCTCATGACCTCTTGGCCAACATCAGGTACGGTATTTGGGTATCTGAACTTTGATTTGCTCAGTTTTCTCATCCATAATTGCTAGAGAAACATTAGTACCGGTAGCAGGAATTCCTCTTTCCACTGTCCATTCTCATGGAAGATTAGCTGTAGATTCAAATTCAAGCTGTTGGGGAGGCTGTAGCTGCTCCATCATGTAAAATCACATGAAGAAATCCGCATACATCCACAAACCACGTCACAATCCTTGTACGTTATAGTAATAGGACAATTTCTGGCTGGTGTATCCGGTCACACGAAGTCAGCACCTTTCTGCAGGAATCTCTGTTAAGATCAATTTTCAATATGTCATTGCCACAATCCACGCAGAGACTCTATCATCTCGGTTCATAGAGATATATAGGCCTACTAGTACCGGTACTATATATAAAGCACTTAATTCCCACAAATATCTCAAAGTCCGATCGGTATAAGACTTACCATCGCGCAGGTATATATATATATCCACTGCACTAACACACACAGTCCCACTCATAGTAATTTGCGTAAATATGTCTCATGGAGCTTAACATATCACATGGCAGGAGTTAATTGACACAATTTCCGATGCAAAAACGTTTAGGCTCCACTCCTGATACTATGTAACATTGCTTGGTCCTTTTAGAGACTACCATTAACATCTCGCGGGTTCACAATCACTCACCATTCAGTTGGTACCGGGTAATCATGTTCGATTCATCATCTTCTAGCTGACACTGGATACCACTAATATAAGGCTCATACTGAACAATGCAGCTACACTTGATCCACCATAATTGCAGGCTCTTCAGTTTTCACACAAAGTTAGGACATTCTGTTACTGTGTGACATTAAAATATGGGATAAAATGAGAAACTTGCTTACCTGCTGATAAGAATGATGGAGGAGAGACATAGACCCTACTGGAGTTGTGCATGGAGTGGTGTAGGAATGATGATGGCCAACGGTTATTTCAAAGCTGGTTTAACCAGGGAGGTGGGCACCTCATTGGTCTAACCACAAGGTCATCATCACCCCATACAGTCTCTCCCCCAGTCTCTTGGCCTGGCCCATAAATTTTCTTAATGACACACAAATATATATTGTATATGAACTCCTGGTTTCAAAGACTATGTTTGCTGATGTCTTCCTGGTGATACAAATGATCAGATTTTTGAAACTACAAGTTTTCTGATGGCTTCCTGATAACTGTTTTTATTTGCCAATGTCATCTTGATGGTTGATGCTTTGCCATCAGTAAGACATCAGCTACCTGATGTCTTCCCGATTGTTAGGTGAGAAGCTTTTTAAAAAACCGAGTTTGCTGATGTGCTCCTGATAGTTATCAATTGGCCATCGGCTAGCCGATGTCTTGTCGATAACTGGGTTAGAAACGATCAGAAAGACATCAGCTACCCGATGTCTTCCTGATGGTTAGGTGAGAAGCTGTTTCAAAAACCAAGTTTGCTGATGTGCTCCTGATAGTTATCGATTGGCCATCAGCTAGCCGATGTCTTGCTGATAACTGGGTTAGAAACTATCAGGAAGACATCGGGTAGCGGGTGATTGCTGATAGCTACCAAATCACTGCCCAAATGCTATCCGATAACCATCGGATGATCATCCGATGGCTATCGGATGGTATTCTTTTTTGGTATGGGATGAAGGCACATTTAGTCCATGGGCCAGGCCAGATATTGGTACCACCTGAGGTGGCAAAACCTTTTTGGTGTGATTTTGTTTGTCGGGCATAGATATGCTTATCAAGCTATGATAGCATTTCCAAATGACTAGCTTAGTCATAATGATCTAATTTTTAACCAATTTGGTCTCTTTATATCTCTATACTCGAGACTAACCGCTATACAAAGAAGAGAACTGTCTTCTGTATGTTCACAGGTGTTCTGTTGTAAACGCAGTGCGTTTACCCTTTAGTCTTTATTCAAGGCAGTGAAGGGAATATCCAAAAGTTATGATGTCCACAACGCTTTAGTCTTTATTCAAAACGGCGAAGGGAATATCCAAAGCTTATAATACAGTGCATATCCCTTTTATTATCTAAAAACAACAATAACAACAAAAGCAATTCCTTGTAAATTTTACCATATTTTTCAATTATTTATCATTTTCAGGTGAAAACGCTATGGTGAAAACGCTAATACCATGCCAATGTCGCTTTATTTCCATCCAACAATGAAAGACAATGCAAAAACAATGCACCAGTACACTACAATGCATTATCATAAATAATATTGTAAATGAACAGAGTGATTTGTGTTTAAAACTGATGTATTTGTTGAGAGGGTAGTATAAAAACAGTATACATAATCCCTTTCATTAGGAACTTTAGGTATGATAACGATATATTGTTCTAGATAAAGACTAAGCACACCGCGTGACAGCTGTGGGGATCATAACCATTTGGATATTCCCTTCACTGCCTTGAATAAAGACTTTTAGCGCACCGCGTTTACAACAGAACAGTGCTCTTCTTTGTATAGCGGTTAGTTTCGATTCAGAAGTATAGGAATATAAAAACAAGACCAAATTGGTTAAAAATTCATTTATTATGACTAAACTACTCATTTGGAAATGCTATCATAGCTTGATAGGCATATCTATGTTCGACAAACAAAATGACACCAAAAAGGTTTTGCCACCTCAGGTGGTACCAATAACCCATTTTTCGGGTCTTGGCCCATGGACTAATTGGATGAGGTACGGTACATTTAGTTTTGGAGGCTGAAGTTAGCAGAAACACGTTTTTGAGGCTTCATCGTCTGTTTAACATTCATAAGGCCAATTCAAACTCATTAGCGCAACTGATTAAAGCTATTAACAATAATTGTACTTGCATAATTTGTAACATTTCATAACCTAGTATGTATTCGGTGGCATTTATGCAGAAAACTTTGCATCATATTGTAATGTCAGATGAAGTAGCATGGCTACACTTGATGACTACTCAACTGGAGGACAAATATCAGAAACATGTGCGAAGTACCCAACTTTATCAAACTTTAAGTCACTACCAGTCCCTAAAGTGAACCCCATAATAAACCCATGTGATAATCCCTTGTCACCTGTTCGTGCACTGTGTATATGAAGTTTCGATACCAATGCCCGCTTGTGAAGGGACTGCATGAAAGCGACAGACCCATCACTTCCAGCTCCTTACATAAACACTACAGCACGACACAATATTCTCAAACACTAGCTTTAAACTGAGCCAGCTGTGCAATTAGGATTTATTTAAACTGGATCTAACTCGCGCTACACACATTTGTGTGAGCTAGATAACAAGACCACCACTTTTTTTCTTTGGAGATAAGCTGCATTTATATGACAGTCTACAAAGTAGATGAGAAGCAAAGAACAATGGGAGTGATAAAAAGACACAAAAGAACCAGCACAAGCACAGATGAGGTGGCTTTCATCCATACCGAGTGCCTATCCCCAACCACAGCAGCCTATTTAGAGCCTCATCAAAGACATCACCAACCGCCCCCACCCCCACGAAGGAATCAGCCTGCAGCCACTCACACGCGTTCATCGTACTTACCTCAAGTACTTACCTTCTGAAATTTGATCCTCATTTTATGAGGTATGTGGAGTAAATAAAGTGGCTACCACTACTTACCCTAGTAACACTACTAATTCTATGATGGTTGCTCTTGTCCCTGGATTCTTCTAATTCACTCATTCTCTAGCAAAAGGGACAGTGGCTATGGGCTGTTACAACTATGACCCTGTTTACAGTGCAGGGCAGGGCAGAGCCCGGGCCGAGCCGCAGCCGAGCCTAGCCTCCATTGCGGTACTCGGCCCCGCAATTTTGTCCATTTACAGTGGAGGGCTCGGCCCGGGCTTTTAATTCAAACCTTTTAATATTTTGTCGTAGTGGCGCTCTGCTTGTAAACAAATGACTATATTATTGGGAGCGCACCGGTCTCAATTTCGCATTTGGTCCAGTTTGCGTTTAGAGTGAGAAAAGGTTGGGCTACCTCCAGAGCTTGGACAAATGCACAGCCGATTTTGGTACCGCATTTGGCCTTTTGCGCGTAAATTTACGATGAAATGAAACCACCCAATAAAATGTTAAAGAGCATATAATTCTCTGGGGAATCAAACGTTTATTTGATGAAAATGGGTTCTGAAAGACTGATGAAAGAAGGTAAAACAAAGAGATCCTAATGAAAGTCTTGGCCTGTCAATTTTATTAGGATTGCTTTTTTCGATATCTCAGCCATTTCATGGCTAATATTCAGCAAATAGACGATTCATCCGTCTTGAAATTACATGCCCTTTTCATCAGAGGTTTCTCATAATCTCACCCAAAAATGTTATAAACCAGAATCCTCATGTCTGCTAAACCAGTAGTGTATAGTCCATTATATTCTTTTATTTTGCTTGTTTATTTATCAGTTTTTGCAATCATTTGCCTTTTGTCATTCAATTTGATAGGCAGGTCATTAAATTGGTGCGGCGCCTTGAAGACAACCTTTCAACTTCGCTCTTAATGATTCCAACTGGCACTGCAGCCAGACTATTCAGCATTTACACCATTCGAATTAGAATGCCAGTCGAGAGCATTCCAACTTGTTGAATGCAAGAAGAGCATCTCTTGGAGCATCAAATTTGAACATTCAAAACATGAACAAGTTCAGAGTAAATTCATTCAATTTAGCAGTGTAGCTCTAGGGTTGGCGACGGGACAGCTGCACAAGATGCCGGTATGACCATGACAGGATGACAAGCACATTTCTTGCGATAAGTCGTAAGGCATGGTACTGATTCCATTACTTCAGAGAAGAAACTATAATTCAGTGGTAAAGATACATAGACACACCCACACCTACCCTCCCAAGAGGCCTTGACCACCAGGAAATAGACATCTACCTCTACTGAGATGAACCCCTTTACGTCAAGACTGGAAATGAAATTAACAAGAGACGTGCCTGCGGGTCTAGCGCTCACCCAAGTGCCGCAAGTTCACCTTTCATGCAGTCATTAATCAAAATTACACACAGCTCTACCAAAATTTGACCAGGCATTCTCAAGTAGAAGATAAAAGTGTACAATTAAGGCCCTAATATGGAGCCCCCACCCCCTCCCCCACCCCCTAGTATCAAGTTTAGCTCTAGGGCAAGTCCAAGATAACGCGCGCATTACATGTACGTATGGGACATTCAGAGACTTTTATGACCTGAAAAATAGTGTTAATGGCTTTTGATCATATTAAACTTTATCATGGTGATTGATATCTAAGAGAAGTATAATCATGCAAAAAATGGAGAAAAATGACCTTCACAATTATATTCTAGAAGAGAAAATATGTGCCGTTACGTATGGGACCAGAAAAATTTTGTTTTTTTGAACATTTTTTTCAACCTCAAAACTCTCTGAAAGTATTTCATTCTACAACTTGTAACTCACTGTGATGAAAGTCACAACACTCAAGAATATCACAGGTAAGTTTCGTGTCATTAGGCAAAAAGCTCTAATTACAGGTTCTAATTAAAGACAGACATGACGTGTTACGTATGGGACAGTTACATATGGGACAGTTTGTCCCCCATTCACTTAGTGTGTGAAGAACCATGTTTATGGGTATTTTGCATAATTATTGAAGTAAAATCAGTTGAAACTACTCAAATACTGATCCAGATTGTCAAGAAACAATATTCCCCAAATATTCACAGTCCTAATCATATTCAATCATATTTTTATATTTTTATGACCAACCTGAGTATGCATGCCCTTTGTCCCCCATTCGTTTAGTGTGTGGAGAGACATGTTTATGGGTATTTTGCAAAATAATTATTGCAAAACACCCATAACCAAATTTTTGCATAATTATTGAAATAGAATCAGTTGAAATTACTCAAAAACTGATCCAGATTGACAAGGGAACAATATTCCCCAAATATTTACCATCATAATCATATTTAATCATATTCTATATTTTTATGACCAACCTGAATATGTATGCCCTATTTTTATCAGGATAGTTACTACTGAAAAATTGAATAGTTTAAAGTGTTTACTTTTATTGATGAAGGGCAGTTTGCCATTTCGTTTCAATGAAAAACAACTTGACACAAAAAATATTAATTTTTATGAATAAGCAATACCTGCTGCGTGGAATCCCAGTGATGGAGTAGATATTTTATGATGTCTGTCTAGCAGTCAGGTCATTGATTCGAGTCACACCTCAGTATGCATACCCATGAATTTTGTCGTGGCTATTATTGAAAACTGAATAAGGACAATTTGTGTGTCACTTGTAATAAAAAAAAAATTATTTTACTTTATATTTTTTTAAATATATATCACAACCATTTCAAATTGGATCTCCCTCACTAAACTTTGAATTCCTCTAGTCTTAGGATTGAATGCTCTTTAGTAATTCATATAATTGGTTTCCAATCATCTCATTAAATGTTGAAAACTGAATCCCCATTTCTACAAAAAACTATACCACCCCTTTAATGCTGATTTTGCATTGTGTATTTTGCCATTTTCCCCTCCCCCTTTCTGAAAATTGTTCAGTCAAGTACATGTATTGTTTAAAGTGTCTATAACTCAAAAAGTAGCTACAATGTTGGGATGCTTTCTTCAGGATGATTGACCATTTGTGTACCGAGAGACCTTCCCAGCTAGCTACATGCATTCATATGCAATATGTATGAGGATGTCCCATACGTAACGCATTTGTCCCATACGTAACATTATTTCAATGCCTAATAAAAAATATTTCTTTTACTGTTTTTTCTTTTTTCTATGGTATTTAATTTCTCTAGACGAAAAATTAGAACTTTCCAAAAGGGCATTAAAATAACCCTGGCAATTTCAGAAAAAACCTAAAAAAATGCCCTCAATTTGTTACGTATGGGACATCTCATGATAGGACACGAGCTAATTTGCATAATCATTTGCATAATCCCTAAATTTTCATACCAAGTTAAACTATTTGATGAACTTCTTATGTCCACATATTAACCAAATATCATTTGCTTTCCTTTGAATTAATATGAATTTTTATAAATGTCCCATACGTAACGTTGTGTTTAACATTTATGCAAATGAAGCCCTTGAAATTTGCATAAATTTACATAATATAATTTTTTCCTCCATGGAAATCAAAACTTCAACTCATAAGCTTCAAAATGATACCAAACATGTCAATATTGAGCAAAGATGAAATTTTGCCTTCTGAGGGGACCTTATCTTGGACTTGCCCTCTATCACTTCTGGTTCTAGAGAAGAATATTTTTTTTAAAAGATTCCTTACTTTGGGGGGAGAGGGGGCAGGAGCATGGTGTCCATCTAAAAAAAAAAAAAAAAAAATGAGATCCTAACCCCCTAGGGATGCTGTACCTGCCAAGTTTGGTGAACATCCATCATGAGGTTTTCAAGAAGAAGATGAAAATGTACAAGTTAGGCCCCAGTTTGGACCTCCCCACCCCTCCCCCTGCCTGCAAGGGGGGCACACCTGGATCTGCTATCAAACAAATTTGAAACTACAGTCACTAATGTACTTACTCATAATATTAACTGACCTCTATCACTTCTGACTCTAGAGAAGATTTGTAAAGATTCCTTCATTTTGGGAGGTTTGGGACCCCTGGGACCCTCCACGAGGGACACGGTGCCCATATGAACAAATTGAGATCCTACACCCCTAGGGATGCTACCTGCCAAGTTTGGTGAAAATGGGTCATAGGGTTCTCAAGAAGAAGATGAAAATGTATAATCTAGGCCCCATTGGGACCCTCCCCACCCCCTCCCCTGGGTCTGCCATGAACAAACTTGAAACTGCAGTCAACAATGTACTAACTCATAGTAATAACCTAGCTCTATCACTTCTGGTTCTAGGGAAGAAGATTTTTAAAGATACCTTAATTTTTTTTTAATCTATTTTTTTTTTTTTTTTTTTTGGCGGGGGGGAGTTTGGGCTCCCAGGTGGGGCATGGTGCCCATTTTAATAAATTCAGACCCTAACCCCATAGGGATGCTACCTGCCAAGTTTGGTGAAAATCAGTCTTGGAGTTTTCAAGAAGAAGATGAAAATGGGAAAAGTTTCCGCATGACGGACGACGCACGACGCACGCTGGACGAAGAGCGATCACAATAGCGAAGGCTCAGGACTGGTGAGCAGTTATTGTGATTGCTCTTCATCCTATCCTTCGTCCTTCATCCTATAGGTGAGCTATTTTTAGCTCACCTGAGGGCAAGGGGGGTACATGTACCGCTGAGTCTGCCATCAACAAACTTGAAACGACAGCCATCAATATACTGACCAATTGTATTAACTTGGCCCAATCACTCCTGGTTCCAGAGAAAATCTTTGAAGATCCCCTTACTAGGAGTGGATTGGGTCCCCTGGGCCCCCATCCCCCCCCCCCCCCCCCCCCCCAGGTCAGGCATGGTGCCCATTTGAAGATATTGAGATCCTATACCCATACAGGTGCTATCTGCCAAGTTTGGTGAAAATCGGTGGTGGGGCTCTCAAGAAGAAGATGAAAATGTACAATTCAGGCCCCACTAGGACCCCTCTCCACCCCCCCTCCCCTGGGTCTCAAGGGAGGCACTCCTGATTCCGCCATTAACAAACTTGAAACTACAGTCATCAATCGAATGTACTAACTCATAGTATTAACTGAGCTCTATCACTTCTGGTTCTAGAGAAGTATATTTTTCAAGATTCCTCCATTTGTTTTTTGTTTTTGTTTTTTTTTTTTGTTTGTTTTTTTTTTTTTGTTTTTTTTTTTGTTTTTTTTTTTTATGGGGGGGGGAGGGGGGCCTGGGGCCCCCAGGTGGGACATGGTGCCCATTTGAACAAATTGAGATCCTATCCCCCTAAGGATGCTACCTGGTGAAAATCACTAATGGGGTCCTCAAATAGAAGATGAAATTGTACAATTTAGGCCCCATTAAGACCCCTCCCCCAACCCTTCATTGATCCACAGACAGAAAATTTTCCTGTGTGCTGAAAAATCCCTACCCACAACAATCCCACGTAGCTTACCCAGAAAGGTGTGACAGGGCCTTTTTGTAGATTACGAGTTAAGACCAGAATACTATCTTGCTGATGAAAAGACCAGAATCATTTTCAACATTTTCAATTGGCCTTTGACCCCACAACCCCACACATTCCCTGAATAATCACTGTGTGGTAATACATCAAATTGAATTGTGTTCACGTTTAATTTCACTGCTACTGAGTATGGTGAAAAGTGTAATTTCAGCACACAATAGTGTTATTTTCTATTGCCATTTATCTTTAACACTTGACTTTTGACCTAATGACCAAAAACTTTTTCAAAGGGAATCAATGTCGGTCGATTCATGTACTGATATTGTGCTTCATGAAAATACATATTACAGAGACAACTTAGGGGAAATTAGTGAATTTTATTGCTTTGACTCTGACTTTTGACCCTAAGCTAGAGAGCCCAACAGTTTATAAGCACAGCTTTGTCAATTCATACAGTATATCAATATAATGTCTAGTTTCATTTAGATACCTGGAACGGTTCCTAAATAAGCACCGTCACTCTTATCGCATTTACTATGGACGGATAGATGGACAACCTGAAAACATACAATTCCACTTCCATTTTGAGGCAAAGGCCTTAAAATATGAAGACAGTTAAAAAGACTGTGATAACTGACATGAGCCAGGCAGCTGAGGAGAGCAAAAAAACAAAAAAAAAACAAAAACAAAACAAAAACAAAAAACAAAAAACAAATAACTGATGGTCCAATACAAGTCATGCTTACCAATAATTGCTGCTATCTTATGTGGATCAAGCCCAGGTTTGACAGATCTTCGACCATGGCAGGAATAACTTCTTCCGTTGATGGAACTATGAAGGAGTTCCTTCACTGTGAACAGATGTAGCAGCAGGACTCTTGCCATGCCAAAAATTGAAGACTGAGCCGTGGTGGACTGGAGAACACTATTGGCAACCTCAACTCCAGTCCCGGGACTGATCTCTACCATGTCCTTCACAGTGGCACATTGAAGAACAGAAGGGGATGAGAAACAGATCAAAAAATAAAAAATAAAAAACACATGTCTTCACCAAAGATTCTTATTTAAAGCAAATTCATACTGCCCTGCAGGTCTAACTTCATATCACAAGTTTACCTTTCCTGCATTTCTTGCTGACTTTCAAGGACCTCCATGGGGCATGGTGTCCATTTCCACATTCCACCACCCTGGCAATAAACTGCTAACCAAGTTTGCAGATAGACTTACAGTTATGTTTCAAAGAGAATTACATCAAAACTTGAAAACTGGCTGCAAACATGATCATGGTCCAAACACTGCCACCCCTGAGTCTGCCATAAACAAACTTGAATGTACATTCCCCATTAAATTTTGTATTCACTTTGACCATTTGTCGTTTTATAGAAGATTTTTTTTAATCGGCTCGGGTGGGCTAAAGAGCTGCTAGAAATTTCTTTAAAAGTGAATGTTATTTTTCACATCTAGACAGTAAAAATATGAAGCACAGGAAAAAGACGTCCGTTAATAGTCTCACCTCACTTTCTGAAGTAAAAATTTGATCCTGGGGAGAGCAATGAAGCATCTCCGGTTTGATGCAAAATTTGCGATTATGAAGTGCTTTCCTGGCCTTCTTTGGAGGAACTTTAGGGGGAGCAACTGTTGTGTAGGTCTGTTTTGAAAGAGATTTCATGGTTGTGGTTACACTCGTTGCCTTGTCATCCGAGTTTCCACTTTCACTATGCATATCAGCAATATGAGTAGCTTCTGAGTCCTCAGCAGTGGGGTAAAGCATGGTGGAACTGGAGGCACAGTCATCTGCAGCACATCCACTGTCAGTCTCCACACTAGTTGGACTGACATCAGCCATGGGTTGTTGGAACAGCTCTGGTGGTTTTGGAATTTCCATCATAGTGGCATCTTCCTCTGCAGATACAGACACACTGGCTGGCTGGGACAGAGGCAGGACATCTGCCAGGGACCGCACTTTCACTATACAGGGAGAGCTAGTTTGTCCCGGAATGGCATTGTCTTCAGGAGCACTTGCACTAGCAGCTGTCGATGTTACCTGGACGAACGGACTCCTAGTAGAGCCAGCAAGCAGCTTCCCTTGCAGACTGGCTTGCATCGGCTTAGAGCCCATTACACTTGGTTTCAGCTGGACAGCTATGCCATGTAAAAGATGCTGACGGGGCAAAGTGGTTTTTCTGGTCAGAACTGGAAAGCCCTCAGAGAGTGGCTGGCTGGAGCAGTGCAAGGGTTCCTTTATGGATGAAGCAAACTTCTGACACCTGATCCCTGGTTGCCAATCACTACCCTGACTTGCACACAATGTGGGCATCTCCTGATTGATGCTGGAGAAGAGATTCCTGAAAGAACACTCCCTTGGTCCATCTGGCCCCTGAGGAAGCATCCCAAGCTCTAGTTCTGACCCTTCAGCCGCAGTGGACGAAGTGACTCCAGTCATCAAGAGCGGTGGATCGTCAATTGAACCAGTGGCCTCTGGTGATGTCTGCCTGTGCTGTACTGGGTGTGCAAAGAGCCTTTGCTCACTGGAACTGCTTGAGGTGCCCTGATACAAGCCTTCGGAAACATAACTGATAGGGGCTGAGTCTGCTCCTCTATCTCCCTGTGGTTGGGTCTCTACAAAGTGGTTGAACAAACACATAAATTTAAAATCAACGCTGATCTAGAGCTAATCTGAATCCAGTATCTCAACAAAGTGGCACCGATTTTTTTTTTTCACAAAATGCCCAGTATCAGTACTAAGATATTTGTCCTCCGTGCATGAAGTTTTCTGAAACTCACGTTAAAACTGGAAAAGTAAAAATTAAAAATAAAAATAAAAATAATAAAAAATAAAAAAGCAAGCCTGCAATGGACAGGTATAGTTCCTTGTTGATGTAATCCCCCTCCCCCCCTCCCAAAAAGAAAAAGTCTTAGAGAGAAGGTAGAAAATCAAATGTAAACACCTGTAACATTTCAGCAAATAGTGTCAATTTGCTACCTTAAAGTAACGCAGAGGAATGTTAGTCATTTGAATGCAAGAAGCTGCAGCACATGGTTTCCAAGTGCATTACAATTCTATAAAACTATGTTGCTATGGCAACAGGTATGCCTCTTCCATAATGCATGATTCTCCTAAAAGGTCTAAAGTACATGTGGACAAAATGTGATTACATTTTCACAAAATTGGCAAAATATCAAAATGACATGTTTGTTACAAATGTGTTGAATGTCACCTTCCTTGATCTAGGTTTAATTGGACGAATGAGAGCACATTTATTTGGGGATTTTAGGACTTTTACTTGACTTTGACGCTTTCATAAGTTTATGCATCAAGTAATTTTCAAGGTATGGAGAAAAAGTGCAATTTCTGTACTTAAAAGTAAATTGTTATAATTTTCATCTGGCTTTTGACTCTAAAATTCAAGAGAATCACTGTCAGGCAGAACATGCATACATACGTACTAAGTTTCAAGATAACTTGTGTCACTTCCAAGATAAGGATGAAAGGGTAAAGTTCAGCACTTTCACCTGATCTTTGACCTTTTGACCTTTGACCTTTTTGGCAAAAAAAAAAACCCAGATAAACAAACTTCCCGGATAATCTCTAATGGGTTATACATGCATATACCAAGTTTAAAAAAAAATAATCCTGCAGGCATTGCATAAATATGAGGAAAATAGTAAACTTTTGAAGTGTTGCCCTTGACCTTTGACCCCATGAACCCAAAATTCCCTTTATAGACCGATTCAAGCAACTGTTCATGGAAGTGCGCCCTCTTAAGGCGACGCCATAACTGGGGGCCAAACAGGCCGGGTCGGCAAGCGCCCTGCGTGCGTGACAAGGGTGCCAGCGGCAGCCAGTGCTTTTACCACCCGGCGCCAGCCGGCCAGCTAGCTATCTCTGGCGCTGGCAGCGATCGACGCATCTGGCTTTGTGACAACTAGAGTTTACTTTTTTTTTTCGCTAGCTAATTAAAAATAAATAAAATTAAACAACTTACACCGACTATGAGCGAATGGGCAGATGGCATACGGCTGTAGCCAAAACTTGAATTTCAAGGTAAATATCGGTACGATCCGTGAATGTTTGTAGACATATTTCTTTGGCGATGACTTGGGTACTCGCATGTAAGCCCGTATATTCACATTTGTGTAAGAGAATAAAAACCGCTAGGGAGAATTATTGCTAGGCGCAGGCAGACGTCTTGCTAATAAGCCTAGGCTGTTGACAAGTTAACTGATATAATTAAATATAAATAATGAATACAAATCTTAAGCTAGATATGGCGCAATAAATTGCAAGCAATCAGTTAACTTAACCTTTTTAACTGTGTTAGGGCAGTCTTTTGCCTTTACTCGGGAGTGTCGGGCCAGCAGGGTAGAATCTGTCTAACGTTAGATCTTGTCTAGAAATCTAGGCAAGAGTCCAGACTAGATCTAGACCTATTGACTTCTAGAACCCTACATCCTATAGCATTTTCGGTTGTCGATAACTTCAGGTAAGCCTAACTAAGTAAACCAAAGCGAATATGGATCTAGGCGTTTCTAGATATGCCGAGTTACAACTACTTCTCCTGATGTCTACAACCAAAACTTCTACTGTTAGGTCTAAGTAACCTTGCATAACATCACGCTAACGCCTAATATTATAATCTACAAAAGTGATTTTTAAATAATACTTTCTTAGTGTGATTATGAAACGGATGTTTGCCACCATCCATGGTTTAATATTTATAAGTATCACCTTATCAAAAGTCAAATTCAGAGTTCCAAGCCAAAACTGAATAGGCCTATATGGTCAATTCAGTGCTGAACATTGAAGAAGTGAAAACAATATACCGGTAAGAATTTAACGCATCTTGAAACATTTATTTACCTGTAGTGTAGGCTGTAAAATGTGTGTCATAATAATAAAGTATAGCCAGGAAGTGTATTCTAACTTTAGCAAGTAGAACACCGTGGATTAAAAAAACAAAAAACAAAAAACAAAAAACTGTGAATTATCAAATTCTTTGATCTAAACTTATCTTCTAAGATGAACAACATATTTTACGAATATACTGTGATAACCTAATTAAATAGAGAATCTAGTAGACATAGTTTGTTTCAAATTTGTGCATTTTTATATTGTTGTATTTCACTTAAGCTAACCCTAATTGTCTTTCATTTTGCCTTAATCTATCATGCGTCAGTTGTGTCTGAATTTCACACACTGCCGTGCAGCTTCCATTTCCATTTTTTTCTGTTATTTGTGCACCCAACAACAACTGCACAATGTATTTTCCTGATCCTTCCTTTGAAGCTTTCAAAGTAGATCAATATGTCTGAATCACTCAATTTGTCAAAAGAAAGGCATCAAAAGCCGCTGAATGACTTTTCCACAGTGAGTAAACAATCACAATTTGTCAATATTAGCGCGGCACCGGCGGTCGCCGGCCGTGGCGCAGCGGCCGCGCCCGGCTAACTATGCGCGATCGCTAGGCTGCTGAGCTGCTGCAACTGCAACTCGCTGGGTAGCTAGACCCCGTTGGCCCCCAGTTATGGCGACCGTTATAGCGCCGCTAGCGGCGGTAGGTGAATAGGTCATCGAAATTGAATCGGTCTATAATCACTGCCAGTCAGTACATGCATAATATATACTTTGTTCCACAAAGATACCTTGAACCGATTCCAAGATATTGAGAAGAAAGTGAAATCTTAACATTTTACTTGACCTTTTGACCTTTGACCCTATGACCTTCAACTTTCATCACAGAATCTTAATTGGGCAGTACCTATATACACTAAGTTTCAAAAAAAAATCTTGCGGCATTGCATAGATATGGGGGAAATAGTGAAATTTCGAGTATTTGACCTTGACCTTTTGACATCTGACCTTGAGCAGGTGCACTCAAAGGTTGATAGGCACAACTTCAAACCCTAATACACCATATACTAGGTGTTTCAAAAAACATTTCCCACTTTTGATCATTAATAGTTCAAAAACTATTCATCCGATAAAACTGTCATTGATATGAATAATAGCTGAATAGTGTACAATTTGGTTGGAGGTGATTTGAATGTGAAAGCATAAATCAGGTTCATTAAATCTAAGATTGATTTTGAAGTAAGGTTTCTGATTGTGGTCAAATTCTAACCCTCTGTACAAAAATTGAACCTTGCACAGGAACCAATGATGTGTATGTGAGTGTGTGCAGACAATGGCCCTGAACAATGACATGCCTGAACCACCTGTTGACTAGGCGTCAGTCTGGAGCTCCCAGGCTCATGAATGCTCAATCAATAATTCATGTGGAATGCCCTGGGCACTGCTAGTCTGGATTCATGCACGGTAAAGGGTAAAATGCATGCACATGGAAAAAGGAAGCACATGTTTCCATGTGCTTGCAAGCACCACATTCCATTCCAGCTGGTGATCATTTTCAATTTTTGCTTCACATATCACTAAATTTGGGATATAAATAAGCATAAATGATCTAAAGTTCCTCATTTTAATACAACCGTCTACTAATTAAACAATCTGACAAATTTTTCGCTTTTTGATAAAAAGAAATCATTTTTGGTAAAGAGTTCAGCAGCATTTATCATTGGGGCGATATGTTTCACAGTAGATTTATTTAAGGCTCCATTTACACAAGTGTATACTCTAATTGATTTTCTTTGCTTCCTGTCACCATATTTACGATAGAACAGAAGGTATTCATTGTAATTTCGTTTTTCAGAAGTAGGGAGAGCACTGTCGAGACCCAATGACAGTATCGGCAGGCGTTTGACTTTACACAGATACTGCCAGAGGCTGAATAAAGACTAGTTGTGATAGTGGAATTTCTCAGGAATAAGTAATGAAGCATTCAAACCCTAACCTTGTTTAGAACCATTGTCAGGGTGTTAACCACACACTCCCATACACACCCATTGACCCCTGTGCAAAGTGAAATTTTGTACAGAGGGTTGAAAATAGAGCAAAATCTGGAACCTAACTGTGAAATTAATCATGGATTTCATGAAATTGATTTATGCTTTCATATTCAAACTACCTCCAACCAAATTGTACACTATTCAGCTATTACTCATATCAATGACAGTGTTATCTGATATATAGTTTATGAGTTATTAAGAATCAAAAGTGGGAAATGTTTTTTGAAACACCTAGTACATATGTACATGCCAAGTTTTGTCAGGATACCTCAAAAGGCTGTCCACAAAACTCATTACGGATGGACAGACGGAAGGACGGACAACATGAAAACATTATGCCTCCTGCACCACTTCATGGTGGAGGCATAAATATTGGGGTTCAAGTCATTATGAAATAGGGATGATTGATATCAAGAATGCAAGTTCTGTGTATTGACTGTTTCTCTATTTAGCATCTTTTCAATCTGATCCTTTCATTCAAACTGAAAAATAAAAAATGGCATTCAATTGTTTCTTTTTTGACAAAAACCCATCAGATTCAAACACAAGACACACAGAAAAGAGTCAATTTACCAACCTGACTATGTATTCTTTATTGATTAGTAATTACTTCTTCATTTGTATAACTCAACAAAGGAAATCTTCTCCCACATTTTCCTAAATTTAATGTAAAATCTACTGCATTGATATTTACTTCAGGTTGGTAAACGTACAGTGTATGTGACAATTCAACCTTGAAATTCCAGTGGATTGCTTTCCAAGTACGCAACCCTCTTCCTTCTTCTCTATGGGCAATTCCGCAGTTAGGACATGACAAAAAGATCAATGAAAGAAATGTGCCTATAGATTTGTCTTCATCTGTAATTGAGGTATCAACTAATGCCATAGATGTTCAGAAATCATAAAGGTTTTTCAAATTCAGTAAATTTCATTTTCTCTTTTCATAATTTTGTGAGATCTTCAAACAGTCATTTTAAATGTACATGTGGGACTGATGGGGATGATTAAATTAACTTTATATGCAAATTACAGTGGGTTCCTCTGACATATTTTTTCCTCCAAATTTTGCTAAAGGGAAAAAGACGAATACATGTCAATATTCCAGAGGTTATGTGATAATTCATCAATTACAACACCCCGCCCCAAGATCTCGGCTGTCAATCGCGCAATCGCCACAAAAATTGGCACATGCATTACCTGTGGCGCAATCTACCAAACTATACAAAAAGAAATGGAAATTTTCCTCATAACTATTAATTATGCTAATATATGCATATCATTAAAAAATCATAAATTTTGCTCTTAATCAGAATGTAAAGCTCCTCGAATCCTAATTTTTAATGATAACATTCTTTGTACATTTCAAATGATGTACTTAAAACAAACAAAAAAATCTGGATCAAAGGCAATTTCTGATGTATTTTATTGTTTTATGAATTTCGTATGTATTTCTGTTTTTTGATCTTTTGTTTTATCTCTTTTCCCAAAATTTATGACAGAACCTAATTCAAGCATAATTGTTCTAAAATTAGTTTCAGCCTATGAAAGTGGAAATAATATCCTTATGAATAAGAAGAGAAAACCCCATTTGCATAGACTTTATACACAAAACCACGTTTTTGAGCCATTTTCCGTAAGTCAGGAAAACATAAAAGGTCGTGCAGCATTGTAATGGTATGTGCAATTTTCGTGAAAATGGTGTCAAAAAGAGGCGCGAGACCCGAAAGTAAAAAGTCAGCAAACGGCACAGTCAAAGAAAGTTCGCGGGGCGGAGTAGTCACGAAAAAAGTCGAGGGGGGTGGATTCAAGCCCCCCACCCCCTGGCCTTTTTAGGATTACGAGCTGACTTGTGTCACGTCTCTCTTTAAAAACATACACTCATCAATACGAGGAATAAGTACATGAACACTATATGCTAAATTTTTTGTTTAAACTTACTTTTGACATGGACATATTTGTCTTGTTTCTTTTATTTCATTTCAGCATAGCTCTTGGATGTAGATTCTGATTTTAAATTCTCATTTAAATGCAGATGTTTCCATAGGAGTTCCATGATATTTCACCAACAGGTACTAATTAATCAGTTGAGGACGAGTCGCGAGAATACTCTGGTAAGTGTCTATGGGGAAATGCATGTCGTAGCAAAATCAACTCGTCCTCAATTAATCTAGTCTGGACTACCCACACCATAAAAGCAACATTTACATCTTGTCCTCATTATTTTTACCTATTCGTAAAATGAAATATTAATAATCGTCATATGCCAAATTACACTATTTTTCAAAATCAATTCAGTATCTTTCTCTATTATAAGAATAAAGAGATGAATACAATTACCTAGTGCCCATTTGAGTCTCTTCTTCAAATTGCCCAAATCCCTCCGAAGTCGATAGTTTTCTTCAAGGAGATGATAGATGTCTTCAGAGTTCCATTCCATTGCAGACGGTCCCTGGCTGGTATTCTGCATGCCAAGACAATTAAATGCCAATTTACAGCTGACCAGTTGACTAGCTTCATAATATACATTTATGGAAGTTTCTTCTGTCCTGTCAGAGTGAACAGCCATTCGATTTACCTGTACCAGGGTACTTAATATATATATATATATATATATATATATACAGTATATATATATATATATATATATATATATATCAATAAGAAAAAAAAACAACTCTTTTCAATAAATGAATCCAACTTCAGAGCAGTCACCTATGGCGGCCATATTATACTGGGGGGCTTCCAAAGAAGAACAAGAGCAATTCATGGGGTTATGCAATGAGCCAGGTGTGTTCATGTCAGCGCATGAATGATTTTTTGTTTGAATACGCATACTTGAAGCCCCCAGCTAGAAATTACCATTGAAAAAAACAGTACCTACACCAAATTGGTCTATACTTGATTAATGTCTAGCGGTGTTGATAGTCCATGGGCCAGGCCAGATATTGGTACCATCTGAGGTGGCAAAACCTTTTTGGTGTCATTTTGTTTGTCGGGCATAGATATGCTTACCAAGCCATGATAGCATTTCCAAATGAGTAGCTTAGTCATAGTAAATGAATTTTTAACCAATGTGGTCTCGTTGTTATATCCCTATACTTCTGAATCGAAACTAACCGCTATACATAGAAGAGCACTGTCTTCTGTATGTTCCATAGAGCTGTAAAATGCAGCCCTGTGGTATGTTCACAGGTGTTCTGTTGTAAACGCGGTGCGCTTAGTCTTTATTCAAGGCAGCGAAGGGAATATCCAAAGGTTATGATGTCCACAGCGCTTAGTCTTTATTCTAGAAGGCGAAGGGAATATCCAAAGCGTATGATACAGTGTATATCCTCTTATCTAAAAAAAAAAAAAAAAAAAAAAAGCAATTCCTCGTGAATTTTACCGTATCTTTCAATTATTTATCATTTTCCAGCGAAAACGCTACGGTGAAAATGCTGATACCACGCCAATGTCGCTTTATTTCCCTCCAACAATATAAGATAATGCAAAAACAATGTACCGGTACACTACGATACATTATAATGAATGATATCGTAAATGAACAGAGTGATTTTTGTTTAAAACTGATGTATTTGTTGATAGGGTAATATAAAAACAGTATAGATAATCCCTTTTATGAGGAACTTTAAATATGGTTACGGTACATTGGTCTAGATAAAGACTAAGCGCACCGCGTGACAGCTGTGGACATCATAACCCTTTGGATATTCCCTTCGCTGCCTTGAATAAAGACTAAGCGCACCGCGTTTGCAACAGAACACCTGTGGACATACAGGAGGCAGTGCTCTTCTTTGTATAGCGGTTTAGTTTCGATTCAGAAGTATAGGGATATAAAAACGAGACCAAATTGGTTAAAAATTCATTTATTATGACTAAGCTACTCATTTGGAAATGCTATCATAGCTTGATAAGCATATCTATGCCCGACAAACAAACTGACACCAAAAAGGTTGTGCCACCTCAGATGGTACCAACAACCCATTTTTCGGGTCTTGGCCCATGGACTATGATGAGTGTTGTGTGTGTAGTGGCAGGTTTGGCACTCTTGGAATGTGTCCAGGTTGGCCTCTTCGGTTGTACATAATTCCTGCACACCATCTCGTCTGATATGGATGCATACATATTGAACCATGTCTGAGTGTGTATAAGAATTTGGCATGTTCACTGTAGACAGGTGTCATGCCTGTGTACTGAAATGTACATCAGCACAGAGAAATTCCAGTTCCTGTGTGGAAACTTATGTTGGGATATACTAGCATAGCTGTGTGCATACATTTGTGATACAATAGTGCTGACAGTTTGTTGAAGCAAGGGGATATCTGGATTTGATGTGAAGTAAGTCTGCTTCTGGAAGCTTCTTGGGAGTGGTAGAGGACATCAGGGAGTCAGTGAAAGAAGAGGCAGCTAGTGGGGAAGTCTAGAGATTTCTGGACTTTGTTTCTGCTGCCACTCCACTTGATTGGTAGTTTGAAAAACACGTCACGATTTTTGTCATGTGGAAGTTGGGTTGTTCCAGTATATATACATATCTACTGTACCTTAAAAGGAGAACAAAACCAATTGAAGTAGAAAAAGAGTGTGCTATCAGTGCTCCAATTCAATGGACTTAATGCATCTTGTCTACAGTATGCTGCTAATGTGAGCCATGAAACTGTTCATTATATTAATCATAGCATTTAGCAGTGAAAGCGGAGACTGTGTCTACTGTTTACAATAAAGATCCGTTTCCTGCCTGGAAGTGCTGCTTCTGAACCTATGTCCTCCTTCCTTGAACCATTTCACTTGGAAACTCAGTTTGCATATAGTCGTTGCTATGTCATGCGAAATTCAGACAAGCTTTCAGTTTGCCAAGAAGAGCCTTTGAACTCGAACTTGATCATTCTCTTCATGGAACAATTCAGGCCATAACAAGTGTATCATAGCCTCAAATGGAGGCTGTATGAAATGTTTTTGACATAAAATGTGATTGTCAAGTTATTTCCATACCCTGATGTTAAAAACAAAATTGTCACAGAATATTGCAGCCAAGTTCAAACAGGGAACCTAAAATAACCACTGAATTTCAAACAGTGGCAGCGCCACTGACTGGATAATTAATACTTTATCCACAATAGGGGTGACTGTTGGAAAAAAAAAGTCTTACTCTTACAGACAGTATTCTTTATCACAACAGTTGCCCCAAACAAAGGATACATGTGTTAAATGAAGATTAATTTCTCCTACAGGACTCTTTCATAAGCATAATTTAGCATTTGAAGATGAAACAAACACCCAGCATTAGCGCTTTAAAATAGTTTTAAGAATGTGAATTAGGGATAGAAACAACTACTGTAAAAATTTTAACCCGTATAATCAATGGTAAGTATTGTTAAATACACAAAATGTGAATAATAGTTACCGAGACTAAACCGCCTCTACAGTTATGATTTATTTTTAAAAATGTTGATATATCTCCTTATATTTAAGGCTTTATTGTGAACATTTTACATGGAAGAATGTTTTGTGATACAACAGACCTACACATACATGTATGCATTAAATGTGACATCTTCAACATTTTTTAAGTCACAGCTCCCAACAGTAAACTGGACTTTTAAGATTTTCAAGGGCAGCAATGAACACTGGACAGAAGCCATCTGAGTCAGTAGTCCTACCTTTATGTTTCAGAGGGTGAGAAAAGGAAAGAATATTACTTACACCATAGGCACTCATACTGACTGGTATCAGATGATTGTGTCCCTCTAAATGCAGTAGGTGAATGTGGAGGAAACATTGATGAAATCTTCCCTCACCAGTATTAAGGAGCTTTTTATCCTGTAAGATATGGAAATCAATAGTCGTAATTGAATTTATTGCAAAATCATACAAAATTGTACAGTTCTCTTCATTAAATAGAGCTGTGAAATGCTATAAATTCATGAAAAAGATGCAACACTTAAATATTTACAGAACATGCATTACTGTTAATTTGCTTATTTCTGGCTGTAAATGAAGGTGCTCCAAACAATACAAAATCCAACTGTTGCTTACAGATGATCATACTCACATCCACTGTCCGTGTAAATTTTGTAATCATACTCACATCCACTGTCCATGTAAATCTTTCTATCAGTATCATACTCACATCCACTGTCCATGTAATTTCCTTTTATCATACTCTCAATCTACTGTCCATGTAAATTTTATGAAGTAAAACGTTTCCTCAAAATTTAATCTTACAAATACCAATTTAAATGGTTAAAAATTAAATGGATTGCATATTTTGCTTTTGCATAATATACCCTTCAGGTGAATATGGTTTACAAGTTCTTGTACTGTACTATGTATAATCATGGGTATATCCTATTGTATACATGTGCAAACACTGCTGCAAAAGGACTTGTGGTCAACCTTGTTAAAAAGTCAAATGCATATACCGGTAATTTATAAACCTTGAAAGAAAATTAAGCTTAAGAAATTCATATTACCAGTCACTGAACTGAAATGTGTAAATGGCTCTAGGTAAATGTGGGGCATTCAAGGAATGCAAAAAGGTCTCAAGTGTAAGGTGACAGAAATGTGTAAACCTGCTACATGTAATCATAACTGTAGCTGGATAAAATGTTCTAAATTTACAATTTATTACTCAATACAGTTGCATAATAACAGCAGTTTAAAACAGTCTCACGGTACATTAGACACTATCAGATACAATGTTAACATTTTTAGCAAAAATACTTTTAAATTCCTTACAGTACACTCCAGTACAGGGACAATTTTAGGCCCAACGTTAGTTGCCAACGTATTAGTTGCCAACGTTAGTTGGCATGGGGATTCAGATCTTAAATTTAGAATTCTATGCAAGGTATTAAATTAGAAACCAAGTTTAAATCCCCCCCCCAAAAAAAAAAAAAAAAAAACTAGTAAAAACAGTGTGCCTAAGTTGAACAAAACTGACAAGATGCATTAATATAGGGCCTACTTAACCCTATAAAGCCCAGGGGGGGGGGGGTGGCGGCACATTGTGCCCCCCACCATATTTTCGTTTGCCGCTCCTACACCCTTTACCCGATTTTAACCAAATTTGGTGACTTTTCCTAAAATCTTATTGCGCACAATTTGATGTATAATCTAGCTATGTCCGATATTGCTGGTTGCCATGGCAACCATAAATTGACAACCATGTTTGTCAGATTTTGCATGATTTTCTGTACGTGTCAATTTCAGTTAACAGTATTACAATGGATGAAATGGGGGTTTTCTTGGCTGTAATTTGCTGAAGAACCAAAGGGTGAAGGAATTATGGTTGTGAATTACTCTGAAATGGTTTTCTTATTATTTCCTTTATTTTCTATATGACATAGACAGCAAACAATAGATATAATAAAAATAATTGAAAATAC
Source organism: Diadema setosum (assembly GCA_033980235.1). Lineage (NCBI taxonomy): Eukaryota > Metazoa > Echinodermata > Echinoidea > Diadematoida > Diadematidae > Diadema > Diadema setosum. Next base: position 25,557,986 of record CM067074.1, read on the forward strand.
AGCATTTTCCAAAGACTACCCTTTTATTTTGGGTTATTTTCACACAAGCTGTGCCTGTAATATCATTTAATTATCATATTATCAATCTTCAAACTCAAAATTACAATATTTTGGAAATATGAAATGCGATACCAATTCATTCCAAGCAATACATCATAGGTTTTATATATTTCTTTATTGTAATGAATAGCGCCCCCATGTGTTGACCTTGAGAAATTTCAACCATAACAAACAGTGAAGGATGACTTGCTTTTCCTTAATGGTAAATATGAAAATGATTGATATTTTTTTTTTTTTAAGATATATACTGGGGATAAAGAAATAAACAGAAAAAACATGATTTTAGCGTACTTCCTATGTATTTCTTTATATATTGGTAAATAGCGCCCTCAGTGGATGACCTTGAGAAATTTCAAATGTTGGGTCATGTAGAGTACGAGTTGCTCTACCCATGTGCCAAATATGACTGTCATACATCATATCATAAAGTTATACAGGGGGCCACAATGTGCCCCCCCCCCCCCCCCCCCCCGGCCTGGCAGGGGTCAAAATAGCTTGGGCTTTATAGGGTTAAAACATGTGTAAATTCTGAAGAGAGCTACGGTTGAACGTTCAGTAGATATGTTAGTCAATTAAGCACCCCCAATTAACCCTACACTACCGTGTAGCTCGGTTTGAAGTAAGTTTTAGTTTTGTAACTTTTAGCGTAGGCCTTCCATTCGGCCTGAAATTTACTGCCAATGTCTAAAGCAACAATTGTCGCACCTCAGTCTGACATAGGCGGTCAGGTATTCTCCGATGTGAAGAGGCTCGATGCCTAACTAGATGTAGCAAGACTTACCCAGAAAGATTTCAATGATTAGGCCTAGGGCCTACTGGGATTTCCTCCTTGATGTGATGGCAACAGTGAACTTGGGAGATGCAACTGCAATGGTGGTGGTGGCTGCAGATGGCCCCACGTGGCTTTGTCGATGCAGATATGCACACGTGTACTTGATCGAACATTAAACAGTCACACAACACATCATGTTCAGTTCGTCCAGTTTGCGCAAGGGCGGCCGCGCCCGGGCGGCGTGTTTTTTTTAGACGGCACAGATTGGGGAAACTAAAAATCTATCGGGGACCCTATCCCTAAACCTAACCCTAATCCTAATCCTAACCCTAACCATCAAACCCTAACCCTAACCCTAACCCTAATCCTAACCCCAACCCTAACCCTAACCCTAACCATAACCATAACCAAAAACCCTAACCCAACGTTTTTCCCATAGGTTTAACACGCGCCATGCCCCAATCTGTGCCGTCTTAAAAAAAAACGCGCCCGGGCACGCGTGCATGCTCGCGCTTTCCTCCACATGTCCACTGGCAATCGAGGGATGCGCAGGTATAAAATGCATATTTGTTAGCTTTCCTTACATTGATTATAGAATGACAATGTGAAACGACAAATTACCGGCAACAACATCAGGAAAATTGCATAGTGATTAAACGCGAGCGAGGGGAGCGAGCGAGCTTGAAAATTTCGACATTTTACATTCCAAAAGCTGCCGTTTGTAGTTTCGCTTTGGAAATTAAAGGGGGAGGGGGCTCCCGATCCGCCACATCACAGTGGACATAGTCATGATTGGGGGAGGTGTACTGTCATTAGTAATTAAAACTGATATTTCGAGTCTTCAAAAACCTTAATGTGATTTGTGTAAATAAAAAATGTCTTTCATTACGGCGTTTCGTCGCAGTTCGACCTCTCGCACATTTTGTCCAATTATAACTCGCTCGTATAGTGACTGCTCTAATTCATACTCCAAATTTAAAATAACATCAAGTTCTCAAATTCTTTTCAAATGAACTTTGCATCAACTAAAGTACAGTGCACTCCCGTTATAGCGAAATGCTCGGGACCGGCCGTTTTCATTCGTTATAACGAAATTTCGTTATAACCGAACAAATACAATATATAACACAAAAACAAGGTAACCACCACGCATATATCATAATTTATGTTTGTTGAATACTCATCATACACTGGAAAGCTATGTGAAATAGGATGGTACCTTTTTAATTTCGTTTGGATATTACATTTTAAAAGAGAGCATAAAGTTGTTTTTGTCACGCAATAAGTCGTATAGAAAATAATAGCTTATGATTCCGTTACAGTTTGCTATTCCACAGATTCGTTTCTTACTAAAGGTCGTTACTCCGAAAGACTCTTTGTTCCGACGTTTCGCCATTCCCGGGAATCCAAAGGTTTGTTCATTATTTTGAAGCTTCCGCGACGATTCGTTATTCCGAAAGTTCATAACTTAGATATATTGTTCGTTTTCCGAAGGCTCGTTGATCGGAAAATGAAATGAGTTTCGTCATTCCGAAGGTTTGCAAATGAAAAAAAATGAGAATGGTTCACTGTTCAGAAGGTTTTTTAATCTGACAATGAAATAAGGTTTGTTATTCCGAAGAAGGTTTGTTAATAAAAAAAAAAAAAAAAATGAGAAAGGTTAGTTATTTCGTATGACGATTATGAAGTTTACAATTCCCAAGTTTTGTTACTAGACACACCTTTTTCACCTTTGGATTAACGAAACTTTTTTTAATGTTCCGATTAACGAAAGTTTAGAATTCCTATCATTTTCTGACTAACGAACCGTCGTAATAAGAACCATATCTCATTGTCGGTTTAACGAACTTTAGTAATAACGAACTGTTTGAATAACGCCAAAATGTTCGTAATAACATACTCTATTTCATTTCCGAACCAACGGACATTTAGGTGTATAAGAATCTGTGTGTTTTGTAATAAAGTACCTTCGAAACAATAAAACGAACCTTGTTTAATTTCAGATTATTTATATTACAATAATGCAAGTCCCCCTCGGAAACTGTGCAGGGCACAAGGGATGAACACGTACAGTGATGTGAAGCGTTCGCCCATGCTGAGACGCTATAAATGCTTGTTCCGCTACGTCTTTCGGAAGCGATTCGCATTTCGTTATAACGGAGCACATTTCTTTTGTTTTTCTTTGTCAGTGCTGCTCAGAAAAGATTTCGTTATAACGAAAATTTCGTTATAACTGTGTTCGTTATAAGCGAATTTTGTACCATAGACTTCAACGGCGAAAATTTGGGGACCAGAAGTTTTACTTCGTTATAACGAAATTTCGTTATAACCGTGTTCGTTATAACGGGAGTGCACTGTAATGCATATGATCGAAGTTTCAAATTGATAAAGTTACGTGATGTTTCCTAACATAAACACCCTGAATTTAGCTATAATTATATAGGTTTATGTGTACAGGCTTAATTTGTCGGGCCGCTCGGGTGGGGCAAGCTTTATAAATAGCAGACAATAATTTCAACGACTGGATAATTATTATGGAAAAAGACAATTAACTTTTGATAAATTTCTATATACTTTTATGTGAATGGTATACATTCCTTCAATGTCTAAATTAAATTACTAGTTTACCTGAACAAAGAAAATGATGATTGCGCGCGCGCGTGTGTGTGTGTGTGTGTGTTTTATAAACATGGAAAAGTTAGGAAATAGCCACAGGTCAAGTCTTATTATTGGCAATCCGAGGCTAGAATAAAAAAGGGGGGAAATGGTGAAAAAATCACAACACCCATGAATGGGGGCGCTGTGGCATAGTGGATAAGACTCCCGACTCCCAATCGGAGGACCGAGTTCGAGTCCCGTCCAGTTGTTGTTCGTGTTGTTGTTGTTGTTACAATTTTTGGCGTTGCATTCAAAACTCAAATATTTCACGCCAAACAATTCATTATTTTATTTTTAGACACCACGTTAATTTTTTTTCGCACTTATCATAAACAAAATATTTGTCAAAATATATATAAAATAAACATAAAAAACTGTCCTTTGCACTGGTCCACTCAACCTGTCAACCGCTGTCTAATGGTATAATCTTGCCAACCCAGCTATGTACATTTAGCAGGCTTCTCAGCACAAAGGCCTAGGCCACTCATATACACGGAGAGCAGGCGGGGGGGCGCAAAGATATCAAAAATTTTTAGAAACAATTTGAATAATAATCAATTTCTCATACTGTAATAATCAATTTCTCATACTGTAATAATCAATTTCTCATACTGTAAGCACTCAGGGCTTAATTAAAGTGAGTTTATCAACAGTGTTAGTTTGCTTTAAATACAGCAACAAAAACAAACCTAGAAAACTATGTGAGAAGGAAAAAAAAAGACACAGGGTCTACAGCAATCTAAATCTATTTGTCCTTTTTACGTATTTCAAAACGATATGTATATTGCGTGGTTGTAATAAAACATTATGTTTAACTCTTTCTGATAAACTTTTTTTTTCATCAACTTCCTCTCATCTTCAAACATATCACAATGTAATAAATAATGCTCTACAGTTTCTCGAACCATACATGTGGCACACATCCGTCGGATGTTTACATAAAATGATTTAATCTTGCCACACTAAATCTCAATCTACAAACAACAACGTCCTCTTTCCTTGTACGCAACGGCGTAGCCAGGATTTGATCTTTTTAGGGGGGGCGGTTAGTCTGCGAGGGAGCGAAGCGACCGAGGCCGAGCGAGCGGAGCGAGCGAGGGGGGGGGGGGGGGAGGGTGGTGTCCCCCCTCCCACGGTAAGAACTTTTTGCATTTTGATGTTGTACTGGTATATGGTGCAATTTGATGCATGTTTTTGCGCGTTTTATCGACGTGAAACAGTCCCACTTGTTTAAGGTAGCAGTATATTTTAGTGTAGATAATAAATTGAACAATTTGCCTTTAAAATGGGATAGTTTAAAATACACTTCTTGTATTAATTCTTTTCACTGAATATCATGAACGCGACTGAACCCGAGCGAGCGGAGCGAGCGAGGGGGGGGGGGAGGGTGTGGGAAGGGGGTGTCCCCCCTCCCACGGTAAGAACTTTTTGCATTTTGATGTTGTAAATGGTGCAATTTGATGCATGTTTTTGCTCGTTTTATCGACGTGAAACAGTCCCACTTGTTTAAGGTAGCAGTATATTTTTAGTGTAGATTTTTATTGAACAATTTGCCTATAAAATGGTATAATTTAAACACACTTCTCAATATTAATTCTTTTCACTGAATATCATGAACGCGACTGAACCCGAGCGAGCGGAGCGAGCGAGGGGGGAGGGTGTGGGAGGGGGTGTCCCCCCTCCCACGGTAAGAACTTTTTGCATTTTGATGTTGTAAATGGTGCAATTTTGATGCATGTTTTTGCGCGTTTTATCGACGTGAAACAGTCCCACTTGTTTAAGGTAGCAGTATATTTTGATGTAGATTATTATTGAACAATTTGCCTATAAAATGGTGCAATTTAAATACACTTCTTGTGTTAATTCTTTCGCTGAATATCATGAACGCGACTGAACCCGAGCGAGCGGAGCGAGAGAGGGCGGGGAGGGGAGGGTGTGGGAGGGGGGTGTCCCCCCTCCCACGGTAAGAACTTTTTGCATTTTGATGTTGCAAATGGTGCAATTTGATGCATGTTTTTGCGCGTTTTATCGACGAGAAACAGTCCCACTTGTTTAAGGTAGCAGTATATTTTGATGTAGATTATTATTGAACAATTTGCCTATAAAATGGTAAAATTATTTAAATAAAATTCTTGTGTTAATTCTTTTCACTGAATATCATGAACGCGACTGAACCCGAGCGAGCGGAGCGAGCGAAGGGGGAGGGGAGGGTGTGGGAGGGGGGGGGGTGTCCCCCTCCCACGGTGAGAACTTTTTGCATTTTGATGTTGCAAATGGTGCAATTTGATGCATGTTTTTGCGTGTTTTAACGAATTGAAACAGTCCCACTTGTTTAAGGTTGCAGTATATTTTAGTGTAGATTATTATTGAACAATATGCCTATAAAATGGTATATCATTTAAATAATCTTCTTGTATTAATTCTTACACTGTATATCATGAACGCTGTCTGCAGTTCAGCAATCAAACAGAAAAAGCATGCACACGAGGGTGTAGATAGGGGCATATCCCCTCCCACACGAAGGTGATTTTGCGTTTTCAGACCTGAAATTCAGCGATCTGGTGCAAATTTTTGGTGCAATACTTTTTCATCGAAGTGTTAAAATCACGGAATTTAGCTCTTATTCCGAATGTGCACCATCTGTGTGTATGTATAAAGTCTAGTGAGGTAGAGCTTAGGGGAAGGGGGATTCCCCCTCCCGCTCGCGGAGCTTTTGCGTTTTTAGAATTGAAATAAAGCGATCTGGGTATAGGCACAGTCTACTTCTATGCATGGCGGAAGGGGGGGAGGGGTGGGCGAGCAGGAAGAAGGCGTGGGCGAGTGTTATCTCCACCCTTCCCTTCCGATGGAGCTTTTGCCTGAAATTGAGATATCTCGTATACGCATATTTGATGGAATCAACATTTGGGAAAATCACAAAAAAAAAAAAAAACTGATGGGGGGGGGCTGAGGGAGGAAAAGGTCGATTAAAAGGGGAAATTCCCCTTATACATGAGGGAACCTTGAGTTTTCGGAATATAAGTGATAAGCGTTGTGCACTCAGAATATTATTCATATTTTTTTTTTGAAATATAAAAAGTGTACTAAGCTAGGGAAAGAGGCACAGAGGGGGAGGGTTTGGGAGGGGGATACCCCCTCCCAAGCACGAGAGATTTTGCATATTTTGAATTGAAATTCAACGATCTGGTGCACACTTTGAGTGAAATATTAAAAAAATATATATCTTATTTGATGAAAGGTTGCAAAGGAGACCCGCTTCATGTGCATGCATACAGTATACACGCATTTTTTTTTTTCGCCTCCCAAATCCCTGGTCCAAATCTTAGGGGGGGGCGACCGCCCCCATCGCCCCCCCCCCCCCCCCCCCCCTGGCTACGCCAGTGCTTGTACGGCAACCCAGTGATGTGACCGGCAGTACATTCTTCTTCACAATATATAAATGGCGCCCTCTATCGGATGCGTCCCACTGACTCTGCCATAGATCGCGTTATAATATCTCCCAATCATTGCTCGTATTTCACTATAAAACGCATGATTTTTTTAACAAATATATCTACATATTCTCTTTTCAAAGCTGCTTTTGCCAAAGAATCTACCATTTCATTTCCATAAATATCACAATGTCAGGGAATCCATACAAAGGATACTGTTATTCCCATGTAATATAAATTCGCAATTATTTCTTGCACTATATTATCATTGGAAACATTTTCTCTTTCATGCAAACTATTCAAAGAGTCATATCACCACATCTGAGACTGGTTGAAATTCTTCTATCCAGTTTAATGTCATTACTATGGCTACTTGCTCCGCTCTACATACTGAAATTGACGTAACTTTTTTTTTCCTACTGAAACATTCAGGGTTTCACACCGGGCTTTGCGTAGGGTTACGTAGTGTTACGTAAAGTTGCGTAGTGACTACGCAATACTACGCCACTATACGCTGTAAGAACGCAACTCTACGTAAGAGTACGCCGAGGGACGCAACATAAGTACGCGGGATGTACGCAAAAAATTAAACATGTTTAATTTTTTCGCGTACCCTTCGCGTAGAGCTCTGATACGCAGGTTTTACGCAAGTCTACGCAACACTACGCAACTGTGCGCCATCTATACGCAGCAGTACGCCACCGAACCCCTTTCACACCAGAGCAATTTTGGTGCTCGCGTATGACATGGCGTAGTGTTACGTAGACATTAAATTTGCGTAGACTTGCGTTGATCTGGCGTACATTTTCGTAAACTTGCGTAGACATGGCATACACTTGCGTAGCGTTGCTTACAGTTGCGTAGCCTTGTATTATAGGTGCAGATTTGGCATTCAAATGCTTGACCCATGCTGGAAAACTGCTTGATATCATTCATGGGATCCCATTGAACTCTGAATTGGTGAATGTATAGCCTACTTACCTGTGCTCTTCGAGAGTTGTACTTAACTATTTCTTCTGTAGGCCTAATTGTAAAATGCCGAAAAGGAAGAACAAAAGGTGTGGTAGGAACAAGAATTCTCTTGCTCGTTATACTAGTACATGCCTCTAGTGATCAAGATGCAGACAATTCGCCAGCACTAGTAGACCTGAACGCATTTTCTTCAACCCGTCTGGCTCGTGAAAGTTTATACTTATAGACTCGCTGCTGGTGGGTCATGTCATAAAGTGACAGAGGCTTCATCAGCCTAGTCCTCAGCGCAAGAGCGTCACATACGACCTCCCACAAGGAAGTAGTCAAGTGGCTGCATGGTCATCAAGGGGCAGAGGGTCTGCTGCAGGGAGGTTCAGCTTGATGGCTTAATGGCTGTCTTGAAAGGGCTATGGTTGAACACGGGACGATCGTTAACGGCCCGTTAACGATCGTCCCGTCACTGTACAGGCATGCTAACCTGGAAATATTAAACTGCACGTTACTTGAATATGAGACCATTCTGAAGCAAATACCTTTCACACAACAATAGATATATAATGTACTCTTGAATGAATCCCACAAGGATTTGAACAATCATCCCCCAGCATTCCCACCGATTCCCACTGATCAGTTACTAGCCATCCCTTTTAATCGAGAAGAAACCTTTGAAGTTATAAAACAAATTTCAAGTCTTTGCAGGTTTATTTTGATGACAACATGTTTATAAGCAAATCGAGATACATATTGTAGGGTCTTGTAGTTATTGTCAGTGGCCAGAAACATTTTGTTTTGTAATTCTCAGTGCAATTAGTGTCAGGAGTTAATTGAATACTTGTGGCGTCATCCGCATAAAATTGATCATTTTAATGAAGAAAAATCTTCGGCATGCAGTTCTTTCAACAGTTGTTCATATTGCCGATGTAATTGTCAACGCCGGATCCAAGGTTTGACCCACAATCTCCTTCTCATTGTTGCAACATCTCGTTTTCTTCTCTTTTTCCGTTCTTGAAAACGTTCGCATTCTGCGATGCCAATCTGTAGGGCGTCCAAAATGCTGAGGAATTAAAAATAGTAGCGAAGGATTTAACCTCCCCCATGATATTTTGCTACGTATTCGAACAGCAGGCAAGAGTGAACTAAAAAGCAGAAGGCTAAATGTGCTGAAGTAGCTCAGTAGTTTCATTAATTTGTTAATAAATCGGCGGTACGCAACTTTACGCAACTGCAAGCAACTCTACGCGGTCTGTACGCCCGATCTACGTATATGTACGCAACTGTACGCCCGCTATATGCAAAATACGCTACGCGGATACGTGCTTCCTACGCAAACATAGTACGTATCATAACTCTACGCCTGGACTACGCCGAGACTACGCCAGTCCTACGCGTAGCATCATTATTATTTTTCATGGGTACGCACGTAATTTCGGCGTAGACGCTACGCAACTATACGCAACTGTACGCAAAGCAACTGCCGTAGCACCGCGATCAGTCTCTTTGGATGCGTCAGTATATATATTCTTATATGATATATACAGCGAGTAAAAGATATATCCAGTGCTTACGTCCTTGGACAAGTACCCATACACCATGTCCCCTCGACCCAGGTGTATAAATGGGTACCTGACAACGCTGGGGTAATAATAATGGCAGGGCCCTCTGGTAGAGCAGTGGCAACACTGAAGAGGCTTTACCCTGGTCAAATAAGACCGTATTATTATTATTATTATTTATATTATTATCATTATTATTAGTAGTAGTAGTAGTAGTAGTAGTAGTAGTATTATATATATTATTATCATTATTATTATTACTATTATTATTATTATTATCATTAATTTGAATTTCCAAAGATCCCGCCCTTACATTAGTTCCCGCAAAGCACGGCGTATAGGAAGAAAAGGGGAGCGATGGGAGGGGGGCCCCCTTAAGATTCAGAATAATACTGAGTGCACAATATTAAGACTTATCACAAGTTTACATTCCGAAAAATCAATAGTTCCCTCATGTACTAGGAAAATATCCCCCTTTAATCAACCGTTTCCTCTCTCAGTTCCCCCGATCATGTTTCTTTTTGGTTGTTTTTTTTTTTTTATAATTACCCAAATATTCCATGAAATATGCGTATACGAGATGTCTCAATTTCAACTTCGCACGGGAAGGGTGAGGATAGCACTCTCCCATGCTTTCTCCCTCTTTGTCCCCCCCCCCCCCCCCCCCTCCGCCGCCCATGCATACAAGTAGACTATGGCTACACTTTTGAGTTTTCCAAATAATATGCCACAAAATGTGTGCACCAAAACGTGTAACAGCAATTGGAAAATAAAGAATCTCCCTCATGTAGGAGGAAGAATAGGGCTTATCCCCTCGCACATCATCCCGCTATGTCTCCTAGCTTCCACAGACTTGCACTTATTCTAATTGACAAATTTCCATATCAACAGAAGTGTGCGCCAGATTGTTGAATTTCAGTTCTAAAAATGGAAAAAAGCTCCCTCAAAATATGGGAGGGGTATATCTTGCCACCCTCCGATTGATTGGTCCCCTCTATATAGACTTAGTACACTTTGGGGAACGACAATTTCTGAATTTTCCCAGGAAGTGTTCTTCAGATCGCTTTATTTGAATTTTAATAACGCAAAGTACAGACCCGGATGCACACGACGTAGAGTAAGAGCTAAATGCCGTGATATTGCTATGAACACTTCCCTGAAGAAAAAGCCCTAATTGTTTTTTTTTTTCTTTCTTTCTTTTAAGGGGGGGGGGCTGAGCTAAAAAAAAAAATAAATAAAACCAAGTATTGCATCAAAAGTTTACAACACAACGATGAATTTTAGGTCTGAAAATATAAAATCACCTTCGTATACATACCTTTTCTGCGTTCATAAAATTCATTGTAAGAATTAATACAAGAAGTTTATTTAAATGCTACCACTTTTATATATAGGTAAATTGTTCAATAATAATCAACATCAAAATATCCTGCTACCTTAAAAAAGTGGAGCCGTTTCAAGTCGATAGAACACGCAAAAACATGCATCAAATTGCACCATTTACAACATCGAAATGCAAAAAGTTCTCACCGTGGGAGGGGGGACACGCCCTCCCCCTCTCGCTTGCTCCGCTCGCTCGGGCTCGGTCGCTTATAGCTCCCTCGCATAGTAACCGACTCCCAAGCTGGCTACGCCGGTGCGTCTAAGCGGGAGGTGGGGGGCAGGGATGTCAGGTTCAAAAAATTCTTATGAGTGAGATTTTCATGACTCGGCATCTCGGCGAGAGAATGCGCGCGCAAGCGAGGGTGTGGGAGAAGTCCCCCCCCCCCCCCCCCGGCCTCCCACGGTAGGGAGCTTTTTCAATTTTTAGCTCTTAATGGTGCGATCAGGTGCATACTTAAGTGACTATTTTTTACTTATTTTGAAAGACAAAAGGAAAATATACCTGCTCCATATTATGGGCCCAAATTGCAGACTTTGCCCGATGCGTGAGAAAAATGGGTGCCATGCGTGAGATCGTGAGATGCTTGAGTCTCACTCCAGGCGCGGTGGAGCACCCCAATTATCTCGCAGAAATCCATCGGCAGCCGAGCCTCATTTGCATAAAGTAAACAACATGTACTCGCGTAGTTGAGAAAAAGTAAACAACTTCTCAAGCTAATAACAATTTAAGGAAACCTATTTTCGGATTAAAATTGAGTTAGTTTGAATTTGAAAACATGTCCGAATATGCACATATAACATATTAAAGGATTTGACAATGATAAAATGTGAAATTTTAGCGAAAACCTGTCGAGCAAAATTACCAAAAATATGCCTCGAAAATCATCCTAAAATTCACGAAGTGTGATTGCGGAACCAAAGCGCCATTCGAACAAAGTACACCGAAATTTATTTATCTGCTTGCATTTTAAATGTCATACCGTAATATTCGCGGCTGGTTGTGTCGGAAAAAAACAGAAGGTGATGTCAAAAATGACACGAACGCAAAGCGTACAGGTCGGTCCCATGTATATATAATCGCGTGACTGTAGCGTTGCATGTCACAGCACACACAACGCTTTGCTGCATGCAGCGTGCGCGGCAGCAGCTCAGCAGTCACCGCCGTGCATTTGCCGCCGTGCGACACTCAGCAAAATTGACTGCGTCACATGCAAACCAACAATGAGCACGAAATCCTGAATCTCACGTACCACGCATGCCCAATATTACGGGAAAAGAAATGACGTCATTTTCAATTGTTCCGCTGACTACAGTTTTCTATTCCAAACCCTGTAGAAACAAGTTGATTTCTCAAAAAGTACAGGTGGAACCAAGCGAAAACTTTCACCATATATGGATTGAGGCCTGATAAACTTATGTTGCCAATTTCGGACACATTGGAGCCCGGCCATAGTCCAGTCGGAAAAAAACAGAGAGCATGTTTTGCGAGAGGTGATTTTCAAAACGCTTTAATATCTCAAGTTCTGGTGCAGCAAATTTCATAATTTTTTCATCAAAAGGAAGGTTTTTAAAAACTTAGATAGTGTGGTAAGTTTGAGTTTACTAGCGGCACGCATAGCGGCACAAGGAGAAGGTAAAGATTTGACTTTTTCATGCACATAGTTTCGGGCAGCCGTGGATGCCCGTTGGAAATTCAAATAGAACGGGGCGAGTAAATGAGATGCATATTGGGGTGCTCCACCGCGCCTGACTCAGAATGCGTGAGACTTGGTAACTCGGGGGGGGGGGGGGGGGGGCTTGACCTTGGACACACCCCCTTCTCCCGGTCCCGCAGCCCCCCCCCCCCCCCCCCCCACACACACACACACACAAACACACTAAAAAAACGTTCCGTGGCCCTTGAATAGTATGCACTTCAAGATCAATGATAGCTTTGATATAACGAAATGTAAGGTACATTGTATACATAATATTATACATGTGCAACATTGCAGCGACTCTCTCTGCCGTTCGGATGTTCTGAGTATACGGCGCAAATTCTGCTTGTATTCAGAATGCCACCCAGGAATCACGCTGAATCACAATCTTTTGTCGGCGCCGGGCTTTTTGAACAATGATACACACTATACCTCTTAAATCATAATATCAATTCAGACAAACCCTGTAAGAAAATGCCATGCTTTGCAGAGCACCATTTGTGTGTGTGTGTGTGTGTGTGTGTGTGTGTGTGTGTGAGTATGTGTCAATAGTTTTGAATAATTTGGTACAAAGCTATAAATGTTGGTAACACAGAATTTTAATTCGGTTAATTGGTATTGAAAGTTTTGTATCATTTAAACCGACAGGAATATAGTGAAAGGAAGTTTCACCGGGAATGTAAATGTGACGTAGTATAATGACCCCTGACAGATTGTCAAACGTTTTATTTCTTTGACGAAAGGTCCACCAAATTCAACTGTTTTATAACATGGTGTAACTTTGACGGATGATAAGATTATACGATATCATAATGCCAGGTCTCCAAAACCTTGGCATGTTTATTTTTTTTTTTTCTCTCAAAGGAACCATATCTGTCTGAATGTAGAATTGCTAGGCAGAATTATTATACAAAATGAGTACTGTACGACACATATCACTTCATACAAACCCTAAAGGAATGTCATGCTTTTGCAGTGTACCATTTTTTTTTTTTTTTGAACAATTCGATTCTGATGGTTGCATAGAATTATAAAGTGGTAATATAGAATTTTGATTTGAACAACTGGCATTAAGTTTTGTATTATTCAAACGCATGACTACATTAGTGAAATCAAGGTTCAACGGAAATGTGAATGTGACGTATAATGACCCCTGGTTGATTATAATGATCCTTTTTTTTTGTGCGTGTGTGTGTGTATCCTAACAAAAGGTCTGTTAAATTTGTATGTTTTATATTACTCTGACGGAGGACAAGTTGGTATCATATTGCCAGGTCTCTAAAACCTCGGAGTGTTTTCCCTCGATTTAATGAATCATATCCGTTTGAATGTAAATCATTAGGTTGAATAATCAATCTATACGGTAATGAAATTGGTATTGTACGCATAATTTGGACAAACTTTGTTTTTGTCCTCCCGTTTTTTCCTCCCGGTTGGGACAAACCTTGATTATGTTCTCCTATAGGACATGGGCGGCGCAGCCGTGGGGGCCGTGGGGGCTCGGGCCCCCACACTTTTTGTGAAGTGGACGGGCCTGAGAGAATGAGCTGAGGACCTTTTTGTTTGTTTGTTTGTTTTTTCGCTTGTTAGCTCATGAAACCCGGAAGTGGGTCCCCACACTTTTGAAAACAGTGCGCCGGCCCTGATAGGACATAGTAACGTCATGTCTAATTTTTGTTTGAGTGCGTTTTCTATATGCAATCCCTGAATCTGGATGAATACCACAACTCAGTTAAATGTTATGTGTTGTAGTTGGTGCTGATAATCCCGACAAAGTGTCACGTGCACGATCCCGTATAGAGCATCACTGTTCAATACTTTGCTTTTTTACTTTCTTTTCCTTCTCTCCTTTTTTTTTGCGACGAATTTAATCGGCATAAACGTTGACTAATTGTTGATTGTTGATAGAAGTGATACACCTTCAGATAGCTTAGTGAAACTTACTTAAGTTTAAAAAGTCTGGTCAGGAATGAATTGACAGTGATAAGTACACGGCGCTTGACATCACTATACATGTTTTGTTTTGCTTTATTTTTTTTTCATTTCTTTTGATGGGGTTTTAAATTGTTTCGTCCTCCAAACTGGATGGAGTCGAATGACCCCGTGCTCTTGCACTCAACTCCTTTCCGTTTATGATTCTCAATTTTTACACGAACGTATACGCGCAATCAAACTCTTATACTCTTATTGTTGACCAGGATATCACGAAGTTTATCTTTTATATACATAAATACAAACTTCTGCAATTTGGATTTGAATGGTTTTTACGTGTGAAGCAATGTGTCACTTTTCCACACGATGTATGTAATGAGGTATGTGATGAAACATGCTCCTGCACCTGTTTATCACTTGGGTCTTTCCTCTACTTGTCCGCCTTTCTTCATTGTTTCCTTTTTCTCGCTTCCTCTCTCCTTTTCATTGCAACCAGTCAACTTGTACAAACACAACAGGTGATCACATGCATCCTCATTTGGGGTGAGGATGTAGACAACTCGATAGGTTTGACTCAGTTAACACGTTATGTAATTCCGAGTCATGATGGAGCGGGGTTATCGCTCTGACTGATTCTGTTTTGCTTTGTCTGCTGCTAGGTGATATCTTAACTCCCGGCACAACGTATCTGATTTGCACATGCATTATTTGTTGTTAGAATGTGCCAATTTACTCAAAAGCACGTCGTATACTAGACAGATGATCTGCAGTTCTTTTATCTTATGGGCCAATAGCAGTAGGACCTTTATTTTCTTCTCTTGCTCAGTAAGGTGTCATGCATAATAACCCAAATACCTCCGTGTTTGTTCATTTCGTTGCCTTTTTCTCAAGACGATACTCACAATGTAGCGTGCTATGTTCGTACTGTTAGAATGTGCCAATATTTGAAAGCATGTCGTATTGTCATGTGCGGATCATCTACGGGGACCTCCGGGTAGTCAATTGTTCTTTGCAAGTCGCACGCAAGGCTTGCCCGCGACTTCTCGTTATTGTTGTCCACGCATGACATCATAAACTCTAATAGTCTTCTTATCCAGTCATTAGAACACCAAAATCTTAATAATTTTTGCATCGATTGTCCGATTTTCCTCAAACTCTCACTGATGTGTTCTGCTAATTAGTTGTTGGTTTCACTCCATCCAAATTGCTCTTTATAGGTTTTTGTTTCCTTTAACAGGTTTGCAGATACAGCAATCCATAAAAAAAAGACTTAAAGATAAAAATAAAAATTCAAATCGAGGTCCCCCCCCCCCCCCTTTCCTTAACTTGCTACTGGTCTCATCTGTTGTTGTTGTTGTTGTTTTTATTTTTTATTTTGTGTGTGTGTGTTTTTTTTTTTTTTTTCATCAGGCGTATATTAAACGCTGTAAATTTCCTTTCCTCCACAACCTAGTTAAGGTGCTTCGTACGTCACCGGCAGTTTGATACTCGTATACAGGTGAACTTGTAAATGGCAGTATGTAAGGAACCAGGGACGAAAATCATGCAAGCTCGTAAGAATAATTTTACGCATTTTCATGAGTCTACTCATGCACTGTATACGTGTGAGCCCATGTAAAATAAGAGCCTGTTTGCTTGGTTTTCTTCTACGACAACGAGAATGATACTGTACATGCTATTGCGTATATTGGCGGATTTAAGGTACATGTCCAAGTCAAATTTGTGACTTGAGGTCAGTGGCGTATCTAGGGAAAACGGCGCCCGGGGCAAGCGCGAAAACTGCGCCCCTAATTTCTAAATCTTACAATCAAGATATAGTGACAACCTTATAGATAACGATTTATACCAACAAACTGAGGACTTGAAAAAATAACTCTGTTTTATAATACGAGCGAGTGAGCCGAAATTTGTATATTTCCCCGTCATGATTACGTTTTCTTCTTATCTTTTTTGACTTGTTCTTTTTTCTTTTCTTTTTTTTGCGCCACCGTATGTTCGAAACCGTTGGCGTCCGTTGGCGTCCTCTTTTGATCCAAACGGCAATCGCTTCAGAACGAATGAAATTGCAGCCGCGTTCCGAGTAATATTTTTCCTGCTGAATATAAAATGACATGTGTGAACACAATAGACATTGTCATTTTGTCCACGTCATTGTCACGTTTGTTTGTTTGTTTTTTTGATAAATTTTGGCGAGCGAACGCAGTGAGCGAGCCGAAAATTTTTGTATTTCAGCTTACAAAACATGGAACTCTTGTCATTTTTTGCTTATTAAATCTTATACAATTTTAATCAAGATATGCGTATAGTGACGGCCGTATAGATAACGATTTATACCAACAAACTGAGGACTTGAAAAAAAAAACTCTAAATTGTACGAGCGAGTGAGCCGAAATGTGTATATATATTTCCGCGTCATCATTACGTTTTGTTCTTATCTTGTTTGATTTGGGGGTTTTTTTGCGCCCCTCCTCCCCCTGCCCCCCCCCCCCCCCCCCCATGTTCAAAACCGTTGGCGCCTTCTTTTGATCCAATTGGCGATCATTTCAGAACGAAAGAAATTGCAGCCGCTGCTCCGTAAAACATTTTTCCTGCTAAATATAAAATGACATGTACGAACACAATAGACATTGTCATTTTGTCCATGTCATCATCACGTTTTGTTCTTACCTTCTTTTTTTATATAAATTTTGGCGGTCGAGCCGAAAATTTTTGTATTTCAGCTTACAGAACATGCAATTCTTGTGTGAACACAATAAGCATTGTCATTTTGTCCGCGTCATCATCATGTTTTGTTTTTATCTTGTTTGATTTGGTTTTCTGCCCCCCTCCCCACCATTCTCCCCCCCCCCCCCTCCCCCTTTCCGGGCGAGTTTTTTTTTTTGTATCCTTCTTCTTCTTCTTCTTCTTCTTTTCTTTTTTCTTTTTTTTCTTCTTCTTCTTCTTCGTTTTTTTTCCTTTTTTTCTTCTCCTTCTTCGTTTTTTTTTCCTCGTTTTTTGCGCCCCCTAGGAGTGGCGCCCGGGGCACGTGCCCCCCTTACCCCCCCCCCCCTAGATACGCCACTGCTTGAGGTTCCGCCTAACTACATTTTATTTCGTTGAAATAAGTGGTATAGGCATTATTATGGACGATTCTGCGTCGATTGATATAGTACTGTAATAGGGCCCTCAAGTCAAATCTGATGTTTGTGTCAACTGGCAAGTGAAAAGGCCTCCTGACTAAATTAAAAAAAAAAGGATACTTTAATACATGTACCGTCTTCACAACATCTACTGTATATAATAGTCTCTTTAGTATACTTTACAACTAATGTAACATCAAATAAGCGTTTTTCCAAATATTGCCTCCCGATTTAAATGCCACACAAAGAGTAAATGCAGATGGAGAAATCTGAAGACAATGAATTTCGCCGAGGGCACTTTAATCTAAAAAACTGGAATGATGACCTCCATGCAATTTTGTGGTCCATGAGCATGTTTCAAAAAAAACAACTACGTAACGCTTGCAGAGGAAAATGCATTCAACTTACACTGTACATGAACGTGATATCCTAAGACAAGTTCTGAACAAAAGAAACGATAATCTATCACACACGAGAACCTTGGCCAGATGAATGAAAAAAATAAAAAAACATTAGCTCATAATGTCAGACAAAAATATTTTCTAAACAATTGTAACTAAAAATCACGAAAATGTCTACCTTTCCATTCCATCCAGGAAACAAGCATGATGTTTGATATGTACATGTATTGATAAAGTACTATTTCACTACAATGATATCCACAAAATATCTTAGAAGCAAAGTGAATGTACAAGCAGTATACAAAGTGTACACATATAACACCAATTTTACTGCCCCATTCTCCATAGATTACGCTACTCTACAGTGTACCACAGAAGAAAAAAAAAAATAGTCATGATTGGTACAATATGAAGTCCATCAAAAAAATGGAATCAGGCCCTACATAATTGGACATCTTACTATAACGTGAACAAAACTGAAACGCTTAGCCTCATAAGGAATAAATACGCTGGGTGTTGTCTTGGGCTTGTTTCCTTTGAATCTTATAGGCAAAAGCTATCTCTGAAAAAAAAAATTGGACATAAATCAAAATGTAATGCACAATAAACAGTTGTAATGTCGATATTACAAGAGTTAGAGCAAGTCGACAATTTAACAGTCTATAGTTGGATACGGGTCTATGCGTCTCATGCCATCAATATACAACTGTATCTCCTATTTGAAGGGTTACAGCTCGTTATTCCGAAGGTTCATTATTCTGAAGGCTCTTCAGTCCGAAGATTTGTTATTCCGAAGGTTCGTTTTTCCGAATTTCATTTTCGGATGAACAAATCTTCGGAATAACGAACCTTCGGAATAATGCCACAAATGTTCGGATTAACGAACCCTTTTTCATTTTCGGATTAACGAACCTCTGGGTATAGGGAATTTGTGTGTTTGGGATTAACGAACCTTCGGAATATCGAACCTTCCGAATAACGAACAGCACCCATTTGAAGACTATGTCCCTTCAAACTTTGATTTATAGCAGACCTTGACCTCTGGCTGAAAATTGAAATTTTACCTCCACAGAGGATACAGACGTATACTTGTGTACATACCAATATAGGATGTATTTCAATTCACTGCACCAAAATAAACATATATTGGACATAAACCTATGGGCATTTGGGGGCCACAAGACATTATGAAATTATATAACTTACTCGGATAGTATCTGGCCTTAAATAATATTGTGTACCTTGGTATCGAAGAAAATCCATTGAACTATTTTCTTCTTTCTTTTCAAAAAATATATGACAATAATGAGTTGAATGAGCAACAGGAAATCTAACACTCTTGCCTCTTCGAAGTACATGCATAAACAGTTCTGTGTAAGTTATCCAGAACACAATGCAGTATCTCAAAGAAATTACAATGTGCCACAGTGGAGACTTCAGCATAGGCATTGGGCCCCTGGGCTTCATGGGTTCCAATATGGAACATCATGCAACATGTGAGTATGTTTGCATACCATAATCCGTCAGACTGTATACCGAGAATAAGTTTAAGCATTGATCGAGCTGGTCATTCCTTTCAGATACTGATGATGGAATTCAAATGTATTCCCCAAGACTGTTATCCCCTTCCATAATTTAACAGGAATACAAGACCGCTACTGTTGAAAACTACATGTATATTGCTCATAAACTTGGCAAATGCGAAGTCGGTATGGGAAAAAATTAACGAGGTAGAATCGTTGCTTGTACATATTGTACATTGTAGTATTTTCATAAATTCAGCTACCTCCTTCTCTTCTTTCTCCTTAACTGTGCATCTATCAAATGTATACTGTATCTGCTTTTCTATTCGATTAATATACAGGTAGCCTTACATCTTACTGTATAAGAGATAGGAAAGTTCATACTAAACGGCACTTGGAATAGCAGGAGAACAGAAAAAAAAAAAATATATATATATACTATCAGAATCCTACAATAGTTCCCAACAGATCGACACCCCCCCCCCATTTTCTTTTCTTTCCTTTTATTTTTTTTTTTTTGTGGATAAGTTGACTCTATGGAAGCACACACTGACCACTTCGTGCAGACGCTGCTACTGAGGGGCAGTAGTACAACAATACACCTTCAACATAATATCACAAGCAAATTGGAGAAGCAATGACGAATACAAATCTGCCAATGTCAATGTAATATAAACATGCAGGTGTGCATGGTGAATGGCTGTATGGTTTTCACAGAACACAGTACAAATCTTTAAAAAAAAATAAAAAATAAAAATAAAATACATGTGTCTAAAACAAAAAAAAATGCAGAAATATAGTCTCATTTTTGTGCTTCAATAATAAACATCTGCTCAAATTTAAAAAAAAAGAATAAGTGACATGATGACTTGTATGTATATATATAATTATACATACACATAGCGAAAGAAACCCTTTTCTTCACTGTACCCTTGTTTTGTCATTATACATGCAAGCATATACATCTACAGGGACAGGAAGATTTCCTACCATCTATCATAGTATGGGAGTTAAATTGCAATTCTTCAAACTTGAATAACTTTTTTTAGAACAACACAATTTATTAGCATAGACACATACCTTTTATGGACAAAGCAGGCACAAAAATGCACCAATTCAATTGGTGAAGAAATACTTGTACATTGTACTTGCTTTGTTTTAAACTCCGCCCTCCAACCAAAGAAAAGTGACTCAAGCAAATGAACCTGCAGTTGTTTCAATTGCATATAAAGTTAAATCTGTCTATTCGCAGTAATCAAGCTATCAAGACGTTTAAGGGTAATTCCATGGGGTTGGGACTGAAATTGTGACATACAAGTTGAAAATTCAAGTTGGGTAAATTGAAATTTCCTTTTTCCCCCTGATTTGTTACTCCCATTCTTCAACTTATTCCACTAGAAATCTGTTTATTACTTCACACACTTTCAGTCAGCATGGGTAAACAGGTATGGCAAAATACCTATGTTACACGGACTTCATTTGTTGACATCCTTCATAATTTTGTGTTCTGAAATGATAACAATGAACACATCCACATTTTTTTCGTCCATAGCACATCAACATGTCATTTAACAGACGCATGAGATCATTATTAGTAAGATTGTATGTTCTGATGTCAACTGCAAGCCACTTTTACTAACATGTTTTTTTTCTACAAACCATTAACAATTTCAATCAAAGGTTTAACTTTTTCATCAAGAGTGACACAATGACAATATTCTTAAAAGCACCACAATTGAAGCAAGTGATTTGTATGGGTATTCAAGTGAAAACATGATTTTATTGTTACAATCAGGGGTTTTCAGTCAACAACCTCGCCCACAGTGTACTACCTATGTTACACGGACAGTATGTCTTTGTAACATAGGTACACTACGACATATCAACTGATTTCCTTTATTGTGGTGTGAGATGTTAAAACCTACACATATAGACTTTATGTATGTTCCCACAAATAACACTATTGTAACAGTTCTTTGGAATTATATCTACTGCACACCTGTGGAACAATACCTATGTTACACAGACTTCAATTCTTTGTAACTCTGGTATGAAAGAAGGCAGACTTAATCAGAAGAAGAAGAAGAAAGTGAAGCTTTACACAATTTGACCTTATATACACTAACAACATCATCAACTAGTTGTCAACTAAGAAAACTAGTAAAGAGAAATCATACAAGTTTTCTTGTCTTCTCCGTGTTCTTTGTTTGAAATTAATTTCTGCTCTTTTCTCCAATGTCCATTTAGCCCTCTATTTTTGTTTTTCTTCTGTCCATTTTCCCTCTGTGCAGTTTTCTTCTTGTCTAGTTTGTTACGTTCGCTTTTCTTGGGTGTTGCTTTGTCGGCTTCCTCTCTCTGTTTGTGGAGTGCTGTGGATGTGTCCTTTTCACTCTTTCATGTAGTTTAAAACGTAGCGGTGGCAGAGGAAGAGCCATGGCAGATTCATCAACAAACTGAACAAAAGGTGTAAAGAGAAATAGAATAAACAAATTTAAAGAAAATTTTTGTCTGGGTTGACTATATATTCCTGTTGATGTATCTGTGTGTTTATGAATGGAATTAAATAATTTCAACAATTTTGCTTACATTTCTACCTCTTGGCATACCCATTAGCTAGAGTTCCATGTGTACCTCCCACCAAAATTGAAAAAAAAATGAGTTATGCTTAAAATGATGTAAATATTCATAATAATAATAATATAGCATGTAAAACATAGGAAAATATCATTTTCATACTCTATGCTATAAACTTGTTTTGATGTAAGCTAGGAAGGGCAGGTTGCTGCCCCCGGTGTCCTAGCTAAGGTTAGGGCTAGGGTCAGGGTTACGGTTACGATTATGGTCCTTAATAGACTCCCAAAATAATACTAGGCCCTATTTTATATTCATCCCCCATCGAAATTGTCGCCCTCTTTTTGAATGATAGTGTAGAGCAATAATAGTCCAATTTTGATTGGGGTTCATAATTTTATTGAAGCCTTTCCTACCCACTACCCACCCAAACTGAATAGGACACTGGCAATTTAGCTTTGAGACTTCACAGTGGGTGAACATGGAATGGAAATGGTGAATCCTTGTGAAATGTTAACAACTTCATCAGAGCATCTAACAGGTCAGTGAAATCTTGGAAGGAAAACATTGTCATTTTCGAAGTAAATCTGTTAAAGAGAAAGAATTTCACAGCTTCTAGTTCCCTCAATATCACCAGCAAAATAAGGCAAACTCTATTTCTCTAGTTCAGATGCAGTCTGGACATCTACGTTTTCCAACTAGTATGATTAATACTAACTCTAGCACGTCTACCTTGGTAGATACTTTATGACAAAAGGGTCCAAAAATTCACAATAATCGGGAGGTAAAACAAATTTATATTGCAGTGAAAATACACTGATATACTTTTGTATGGTTTTCTAAGAGAGGAATTATATGCTCCTTTTGCAGAGACCAGCATGGACAGAAAATTTGGCGATCAAAATTATGAACATGAACCTGTAACAAATATCTCAGTATGTGGGACTACAGTATCATCGTCAACAGTATTTTTGGCCAGTTCAGAGGTTTAGATGTCGTTTTTTTTTCTCTAATAGAGTTACAGAATATGACAAATGTTATTATTTTCGTAAAATAGCGTAAAAGCTTACCAATTGACATCAGAAACATTAAAACTCCTGTACCTACGTTACATGGACAACGGCAGAAAAACAGATCTTGCGCTGTCCAGGTAGGTGTATATTGGCTGTGAGTAGTTTTTCTGCCATTGGGGGAGGACTGCCAGTGACATGAATACGATTGCTGAAGTTAGTAGCTCTTCTTTTTATCGCGAGACGCGTCTTTCCTTACCTACGTTACACGAAGAGACCGGACATCGCACTGAAGT
Source organism: Diadema setosum (assembly GCA_033980235.1). Lineage (NCBI taxonomy): Eukaryota > Metazoa > Echinodermata > Echinoidea > Diadematoida > Diadematidae > Diadema > Diadema setosum. The sequence goes on from CM067074.1 coordinate 25,581,364, forward strand.
ACAGTGATATGTTCCGTATTTTCTTGTTTAATTGGAGGATTTTGATGCTAATTTTTGGATAAGAATACTTCTGAAATATAAATCTCATTATAGAAATAAAGTTTCTGATCATATTATGATTGGAAGTGTATGTAAAACCATGCTGTACCTATGTTACAACAAAAATTGCCATGGACATCGTTTGTAACATAGGTATGAGGTTGCTTGAAGATGCTCTGGTGTTCTTATTTTGTTACAAATGTTTATGTGCCTTATAGTCTTTGTAGAAGTCACCTTGCCTCTCTTAATTATGATAGTCATAATGCTGAAAGGTTGTATATTCCTGTTTTACAGTGCCATGAAAATGGCATATATTTATGTCACAACATAAACCACAAAAAACCATGGGACATCATTAGTGAAACAGTCATAGACAAAATAATTTGTACACAGGCTTGTTTTTTTTTTCATCAAATAATTCTTCACACATTTCTCTTCAAGAATAACTGCAAACTACAGACAATTATTTGATAAATTTTTCAGAATATGATTTTTATTCCCTACACAACATGAAAATCTAGAGAAGACCCAACCCCATGGAATGACCCTTAACCAAAGAAACTTCAAATATATTTCGGCAAGTTTTCATAAAAATCAATGCTGTAATAAATAGCACAGTTGTGGTAACATACAGTATTAGATAATAATCATACTAACATATATATATACAATAAGATAAGCAAGACCAATTCTAAATGTCTACTTTCTTTTGCTACAGCATACAACTTGTTCTTGCAAGTCAACATGGGCATACCTGCCAACATTTCAAGATAAAATATCTTACTCGTGGATTGCAAAAATCTTATTTTATGTGCAAACTGAAGTTAAAAATCTTACTTTCGGTCAAATCTTCAGAAAATACACATGAAAGGTATATCTAGATATTTTTTAGAAATCTGATTTCTCTGACAGAAAATCTGATTTTGCTATTTTTAACGTAAAAAATCTTACTGAATCTGATAAAATCTTACTAGTTGGCAAGTATGCATGGGCAATTACCAATTCTGCATGCACCTAATGCGTACAGTTACAAGTAGATGTCTTGCCAACTTTGTCCTTGATAAACACCTTGAGTGACAGTATGGACTTTGTAACTTGTACCCTATTTTTTCCTTCTTCAGATGGCTGAAAGCAGCCATCTGCAAATCTTCCAATTTAACTGTTATTGGCATACTCCCTGATCAATTCTGGTACATACTAAGGATTGTGAATTTGCATATTGAATGTGATTTTTTTTTTCTTCAAAACAGTGATAGAATGCAGTCACTGAAATACTAAGTGAAAGTCAAAGCTCTAATTAGCTGCAACTGGTTTGTACTTCTTCACATTGCTGGTGATGTAGCTTAGGGCCATTCGGAGCTTTTCTATGATGATCCAAGTGTTGAGTTTCAGGCCAAAGTTGGTCCGAATGGCATCTGAAACGGAAAAGATCCTGATCATATAATAAGCTGATGTGATATCACAGGAATTACGAAAAAAACAATTCACACAGCAAGCATTTCCCACAAATGTAGAGTCCAGTATCAGTCAATATATATCCATATTTGTTAAATGTTTCTGGCTGAATGCCACCATCAAGTTACTCTTGGACATAATTATGCTACTGTACCACGCATCACAAAACAAACAAAATGGGTCTCATCAACAAACTCAAAGAGCATACTGTAAGCTTCAAAATGATGTTCAACACAATACAAATGGCCTCTTAAAGAACCTATCTAATGGGCTGTTAAAACTCTGTCCTCAGTTTCAAGTCTGGTACATCAAAACTGAACAGGTTTCTTATTTTATTTCTCCACTCCACGTACCTCATAAAATACGGACCAAAAATTCACAAGGTAATAAGCACTTGCTCATTTAAAGGGACTGACAGTACCGGTTGAGGTTTGACTTGTAACGTTCTGCAAGATATTTAGAAACCACTCTGTGAACTAGATCACTCGCAATCGAGCAAATGTATCCCTGAACCCGTCTCCCATACCCCATCTGGATTACTTTTTAGGCCAGGGCCCCATCTTAAAGCCTTCAAATCAATCACAAATCCCCAAATCAATCGCAACTTGCATTGCAGCTCCCAAGAAACTTGTGATTGATTTCTATCACAAGTCTTTATAAGACAGACCCCAGAATGTTGTATAATATGGCAACTGTCACAGGACACAATAAAATCTGACGAGAAATGAGGCTAGTATATATAGCACATACAAGGAATATGACATGTCATCCTATAAAAGTTTAAACAAAGAGCGCGCTGGGAATGGAAACTTTTGTTACATAGAATAACTCCCCATAAACCTCCATAGCAAGTTTGAATAAAATCCGACAAGAAATGTGGCTTATAGAGCATATATTATACAAGAAATGTGACATGGCCTCCGAGTCGGAACACTGAGGGTGCCGTCACCACAAACTGTTGTGTCCTTCATGCAGAATGACCACCCATATATTTCCTTATCAAGTCTGAATAAAATCCATGGAGTAACAATCAAGTTATTGCATAAATAAGCATTTCTGCAAATTTTGACATGATCAGGGTGACCTTTGACCCTGTAAAAGGTGGAACAGTGAGGGCAGCATTATCAATAGGTATAGGTGTATAGATTTGACTCTAGATGATACATTTACATACCACATTTGAAAAAAATTTGGTTGAGAAACAAGGCCAGCGTCGCACACACAAGCGCAGACCCTGTTAAATTTACCTTTTCACGTATAAAGACGGAACAAGCAAGGATGCCACCACCAAAAACAATAGCCTTCTTCGTCTACCATAATACACCTTCATGCCAAATTTGAAGATGATTGAAGAAGAACTGCAGCCAGTAGAGCGCTCAAAAGAAAATCTCTGCGGCAGACGCGGTGCAACGAGGCCAAATCCATAGTATCCTCCGAACTCCGGGGGATACAAATATTAACAAGCATACAATTCTAAGGGGAATCAAAACTTTATTTGATGAAAACAGTTCTGGAAATGACTGAGATATCTGAAAACAAGGTTAAACAAAGAGACCCTAAAAAAATTGTGGTCCATCGATTTTTAATATTAGAATCACTTTTTTTTTATTTCTCAGCCATTTCAAGTAAAATTTTTATCAAATAAATGTTGAATCCTTCTTGAAATCGCATGCTCTTTCATATTTCCTCAGAGGTTTCTGGCACTTAAATCCTGTCATTTTGTCTGTTTATTTTTAAGTTTTTTGCGATTATTTTCTGTTTGTCATTCTGATCTGAGAAGCAGGTCATTTGAATTGGTACGAAATAGACAGCGCCTTGAAAACAGTCCTTCAACTTTGCTTCTAATGATTCCAACTGGCACTTCGTCAGACTATTTAGCAATATACATCATTCAAATTAGAATGCCCATCAAGAGCATTCAAATTTGTGGAATGCGAGGGGAGCGTTTTCTGGAAAATCAAATTTGAACATCAATGTTCAGTGTAAGTTCATTCAATTTAGCAACTGGTGTAAGGTTGGTAACTGACAACTGCACAACAAGCCTGCATGACAAAGACAGGATGACAAGCACATTTCTTGTGATAGGCCATAAAGCATACATGGATTCCATTACTCTGGAGAAAAAAATATACTTCAGTGGTATAGACACACGCAGACCTACCCTCCCAAGAGGCCTTGACCTCCAGGAAATAGACACCTATACTCTACTGTGATGAACCCCTTTATGTCATGGCTAGAAGTGAAATTAAAAATGGTGGAATTTGATTTTATGAAGTTTATATCAATAAATGCATGACCCTTTGTCCAAAAAAAATATGAAAACACAGATAGAAACTAGATATATCGCTTAATTTTATAAGTTTATGCATTGAGTAATTTTCCAGGTATTGAGAACTAGATATATCGCTACGACGACTGATATGCCTCCACCATAATGCATGGTTCTCCTAATAGGTATATAGTACAATGTCTTGACAATGTGTGATGACAGTTTCACACAATTGGCAAAATATTAAAATGACAGGTTTGCCACAAATGTGCTGAATGTTCACTTTCCTAGAACTAGGTTCAATTGGATGAATGATTAAAATGTCAGAGTGCAGGTATTTGGGGAACTGATGATTTTTACTTGACTTTTGACCCTTTTAAGTCTATGCATTGAGTAATTTTCAAGGTATTGAGAAAAAGTATAATTTCAGTATCGAATGGGAAAATAGCATTATCTAAACCTGGCCTTTGACCTTTGACCTCACAGTTCCAAAGAGAATCACTGTTAGGTTGAACATGCATAAATATGTAAGTTTCATGATGATACCTTGAGTTACTTTTGAGATATGGAGGAAAAAGTGCAATTCAGCACTTTCACTTGACCTTTGTCCTTTTGACCTTTGACCTTTTGGCAAGAAACTTCCCACAGAATACATATAGGTTAATACATGCATACATCAAGTTTTAAAAAAAAAAAAACCTTCAGGCATTGCATAAATATAAGGAAAGTAGTGATATTTTGAGGAGTTGACCTTGACTTTTGACCCCCTGACCTTTGAACCATGACCCCCAACTTCCCTAGATAATCACTGCCCATTGGAACAAGCATATATACTAAGTTCCATGAAGATACCTTGAACCATTTGCGAGATATGGAGAAAAACATGAATTTTCAACCTTTTTTTCACAAAATAACATCCTGTGACCTTTGACCTTTGACCCCGTGACCCTAAAATCCAAACAAAGTATCATCCCCCCAGGATATACCCTCATACCAAGTTTGATGTAAAACCACCACACGGTTCTTGAGATATCGACAAAAACAATTTACGGGACGGACGGACGGACGGACGACCCGAAAACATAATGCCTCCGGCCACTTCGTTGGCGGAGGCATAAAAATATGGTCATGATGAGTTAATGAAATATAAACAATGGATGCAAACACATGATTACTATGAAGATTTTGAGTGCATGACCAGAATACTGTCATGCTGATGAAGATTATAAGATAAGAGCAGAATCATTGTCATCATTTTTCAATTGGCCTTTGACCCTGCAAAGCCAAACATTCCCTAAATATAGTCAATGTGTGGTAATACACATCCATACAAAATTGAAATGTTTTCAAGTTCTACCAAGTATGGTGAAAAGTGTAATTTCAGCATATAATAGTGAATTTTAACCATTTATCCTGATCTTTAATACTTGACATTTGACCTAACGACCAAAAACTTGATCAAAGGGAATCAATGTCAGGTGATTCACGTATTGATGTGTGCTTCATGAAAATACACATTACAGAGACAAAGGAGAAATTAGTGAAATTTATTAATTGACTTTTGACTTTTCACCTTTGACCCTAAGCCAGTGAGCCCAACAGTTCATAAGCACAGCTTCGTCAATTCATACAGTATATCCATTTGGACACCTCTAACATTTCCTATTAAAGCAACATCATTCCTATCGTATGGACTATGGACAGACAGACGGACAACCTGAAAACATTCAACTCAACTTCCATTTAGGGCCAGAGGCATTAACCCTAACTAGGCCGGGCTATTCAGGTAGATGATAGAGCCGGGGGGGGGGCCTCCCAGGCCCCCCCCCCCCCCCCTCTCCGGATCTCGGCCGTCGACCGCGCAATCGCGGCGAAAATTGGCACACACATTGCCTATGATGTAATCTAAAGTACCATGAAGTTAATTTTTTCACAAATTATTATTTACACTAAATTATGCTAATTTATTTCAGCCAATCTGGTATAAATCACTAAATAAAGCTCAAAACAGGCACATTTTTTGTGTAAATATTCTTTTTAGTGTCCTTAGCAAATGTAAGAGAAAAAAATTGTGCAATCAGAAAAAATTTCCTAAATATTTTATTACTTTGTGAATTTCTTTGTTTTTTCGACTTTATGTTTTGCATTGTTTTTTTTATGAAATTTGTCCGTGACATTGTTCCGAGCAAGAAAATGCGTTATTTATTGATTTTAATCAATAAAACCCCAAAATAATCATGCTTTTATGAAATTTGCCTGTAAACACAGTTTGCATTGAAATTGTACACAAATTCACGTTTTTGAGCAATTTTTGGTCTGACATGCACGTGCATATTTATGCGCAACTTCGGAACCACACACCCGGGCATCGCAAATTTGGTGTAAAAAGATGCGGGAGACAAAGTCATGAAACGTCGCGGTGATAGCTTCTCGCAATTTAGCGATACATCGCGCGAAACGTCAAGGGGGGGGCCTCGGAGGCCCCCCCCCCGGCCTAGTTAGGGTTAAAATATGAAGACAGTTAAAGATTGCAATAGCTGACAAGAGCCAGGCAGCTGAGGTGAGCAACAAACAAAACAAAAACAAAAACAAAGAATTGATGTTCCAATAGAAGTCATGCTTACCAATAATAGCTGCCATTTTGTGTAGATCAAGCCAAGGTTTTTTGTAACGCTGGACAGAACCCTTCCTCCCCTTTATGGAACCATTAAGGAGTTCCTCTATTGTGAACAGATGTAGCAGCAGGACTCTTGCCATGCCATAAATCGAAGACTGAGCCGTGGTGGACTGGAGAACACTCTTGGCAACCTCAACTCCAGATCCGGGACTGATCTCTACCATGTCCTTCACAGTGGCACATTGAAGAACATAAGGAAATGTGGAACACATATTACAGACAAACAAAAACAAAACAATATGTCGTCACCAAAGATTCTTAAAGCAAATTCATACTGTCCTGCGGGTCTAACCTCATCTACATATCACAAGTTCACCTTTGCTGTATTTCTCGCAGACTTTGGAAGACCTCCAGGGGGCGTGGTGTCCATTTCCATATTCAATCATACTGGCAATAAACTACGAACCAAGTTTGCAGATAAAGTTACAGCTTGTTTGAAAGAGAATTATCAAAATGTGAAAACTGGCCACAAACATGATCCTGGTCCAAACAAGGCCACCCCTGAGTCTGCCATTTTAAACAAATTTGAATGTATATTCCCCATTGAATTTTGTACTCACTTGGAGCATTTGTGGTTATATAGATTTTTTTTTTTATTGGCTCAGTTGGGCTAAAATTTCAGCTTTAAACTTCATGAACAATATGCTTGCAATGGAATTGGTTTCTTAAGCATGCATTTCAGTTTTCTTTTTGCAAACATTCCTTTGGAAGTTAATGTCATTTTTTCACATCCAGACAGTAACAATGTGAAGCACATGAAAAAGACATCCATTAAAGGTCTCACCTCACTTTCTGAAGTAAAAATTTGATCCTGGAGAGAGCAGTGAAGCATATGAGGTTTGATACGAAATTCATAGCAATGAAGTGCTTTCCTGGCTTTCTTCGGAGAAACTTTACGAAGGGCTTCTGTTGAGTAGGTCTCTTTTGAAAGAGATTTCATGGTAGTGGTAACACCTGTTGCCTTGTCATCCGAGTTTCCACTTTCTTTATGCGTATCAGCAGTCTGAGTAGCTTTTGCGGTCTCAGCAGTGGGGTAAAGCATGGTCGAACTGGAGGCACAGTCATCTGCAGCACATCCACTGTCAGTCTCCATACTAGTTGGACTGACGTCAGCCATGGGTTGTTGGAACAGCTCTGGTGGTTTTGGAATTTCCATCACAGTGGCATCTTCCTCTGCAGATACAGACACACTGGCTGGCTGGGACAGAGGCAGGACATCTGCTAGGGACTGCACTTTCACGATACACGGAGAGCTAGTTTGTCCCGGAATGGCTATGTCTTCAGGAGCATTTGGACTAGCAGCTGTCGATGTTACCTGGACAAGCGGACTCCTAGTAGAGCCAGCAAGCAGCTGTCCTTGCAGACTGGCTTGCATCGGCTTAGAGCCCATTACATTTGGTTTCAGCTGGACAGCTATGCCATGCAAAAGATGCTGACGGGGCAAAGTATTTTTTCTGGTCATATCTAGAAAGTCCTCAGAAAGTGGCTGGCTGGAGCAGTCCAAGGGTTCCATTACGGATGAAGCAAACTTCTGACACCTGATCCCTGGTTGCCCTTCACTAGCCTGACTTGCACACAATGTGGGCATCTCCTGATTGATGCTGGAGAAGAGATTCCTAAACGAACGCTCCCTTGGTCCATCTGGCCCCTGAGGAAGCACCCCAACCTCTACCTCTGACCCTCCAGGTGCAATGGACGAAGTGACTCCAGTCAAGAGAGGTGGGTCGTCAATTGAACCAGTGGCATCTGGTGATGTCTGCCTGTGCTGTAGTTGGTGTGCAAAGAACCTTTGCTCACTGGAACTGCTTGAGGTACTTTGATATAAGCCTTCGGAAACATAACTTATGGGGGCTGACTCTGCACCTCTATCTCCCTGTGGTTGAGTCTCTACAAAGTGGTTGAACAAACACATAAATTTAAAATCAACACTGATCTAAAGCTAATCTGAATCCAGTATCTCAACAAAGTGGCACAGATTTGGATTTTTTTTTTTTTGTTTCACCAATATGCCCAGTATCATTACTAAGATGTTTGTCCTCAGTGCATTAAGTTTTTGAAATTCACATTAAAACTATAAAAAAAAAAACCTTTAAAAAAAGCCTGGACTGGTATAGTTCCTTGTTGATGTAACCCCCCCCCCCCCCAGAAAAAAAATAAATAAATAAATAAATAAATAAATAAAAATAAGAATAAATAAATAAACAAATAATAATAATAATAATGATAACATAATAATTTAAGAGAGAAGGATGGAAATCAAACGTAAATATTTGTAACATTTTGGCAAAAAGGGCCAATTTGCTTCCTAAAAGTGTCATGCAGAGGAATGTTATCATTTGAATGCAAACTGCGGCACATGGTTTCCAAGTGCATTACAATTCTATAAAACTAGAAATGTCGCTATAGCGACTGGTACGGTGTATGCCTCCATCAAAATGCATGATTCTCCTAAAAGGTTTAAAGTACATGTGGACAATGTGTGATTACATTTTCACAAAATTGGCAAAATATTAAAATGATATGTTTGTCACAAATGTGTTGAATGTTCACCTTCCTTGACCTAGTTTAATTGGATGAATGGGAGCGCATGTATTTGGGGATTTTAGGACTTTTACTTGACTTTGACCCTTTCATAAGTTTATGCATTGAGTAATTTTCAAGGTACAGAAAAAAGTGCAATTTCTGTATTGAAAAGTAAATTGTTAACATTTTCATCTGGCCTTTGACTCTAAAATTCAAGAGAATCACTGTCAGGCAGAACATGCATGTACATATGTACTAAGTTTCAAGATAACTTGAGCCACTTTGGAGATATGGAGAAAAGGGTAACGTTCACCACTTTCACCTGATCTTTGACCTTTTGATCATCGACCTTTTTGGCAAAAACAAAAATAAAACTTCCCAGAGAATTTCTATTGGGTTATACATGCATACACCAAGTTAAAAAAAAAAAATAATAATCCTGCAGGCATTGCATAAATATGAGGGATATAATAAAATTTTGAAGTGTTGCCCTTGACCTTTGACCACTGGCCTTTGACACCATGAACCCAAAATTCCCTAGATAATCGCTGCCAGTCAGTACATTCATATAATTGTTCCACAAAGATGCATTACCTTGAACCATTTCCATGATATGGAGAAAAAAGTGAAATTTTAACATTTTACTTGACCTTTTGAACTTTGACCTTTGGAACTGTGACCTTTGACCTCATGACCCCCAACTTTCACCACAGAATCTTGATCGGGTAATACATATATACACAAAGTTTCAGGAAAATATCTTCCGGCATTGCACAGATATGGGGGATATAGTGAAATTGTGAGCATATGACCTTGATCTTTTGACCTTGAGCATGTGCAGCCAAGAGTTGAAAGGCACAAATTCAACCCCAAATACACATACATGCCAAGTTTTGTTAAGGGCTTTTTACACTTGCAAATTTTTGCTTAGTCCCGTACCAACGTGGGGCTATGGGCCCCCCCCCCCCCCCCCCTTAGCTCCACCGTTGGTACCCGACTTTCCTTAGCCCACTTTCTGTTTACACTTGTTTTCGCCAAAGTGGGCTAGCCCCACCAATAGTCCCATACTATCTGGCCCCGCAAAATAGCAGGGTTAGCACCGCAATTGCCGTGCTAACCCCGCAATTGTGGTGCCAAGCAAGCGAGTGTAAACAGAACGAAAAAATAATCCGGGGCTAAGCGACAGAGACGAAGTCCGACCCCCACTGACCAATCAGAATCAAGTGCTGCCAGTGCGTGCGTGTACGTGTACAGTGCACAGCGTAATCATGAATATTCATGTAGTTTGGAAAGTACGGGACTAAGAAATACGAGTGTAGAAAGGTCAATTTTCTCCTTAGCCCCTGACAAGAGCTTAGTACGGGACTTATTGGCGAGTGTAAAAAGCTGAAAAAATTGGTACGGGACCAACGATAGTCCTGGGTCAGAGAAAGTACGGGGTTAAGAAACACAAGTGTAAAAAGGGCTATAGGATACCTCAAAGGCTTTTTACGCTATCCACAAAATTCATTAAGGACGGACAGAAGGATGGACTGACGGACGGACAACCCAAAAACATAATGCCTCCGGCACCACTTCGTGGCAGAGACATAAATATAGGGGTTAAAGTCATTATGAAATAGGGATGATTGATATCATGAATTCAAGTTATGTTCATTGACTGTTGCTCTATTTAACATCTTTTCAATTTGTTCCTTTCATTCAAACTAAAAAACAAAAAAGTGACAATTAATTGTTTCTTTTCTCACAAAAACCCATCAGATTCAAACACAAGACGCACAGATAAGAGTCAATTTACCAACTTGATTATGCACTGCATTCTTTATTGATTAGTGATTACTTCTTCATTTGTATAACTCATCAAAGCAGAACTTCTCTCACATTCACCTATTAAAAATTCAATGTAGAATTTACTGCATTTATTTACTTCTAGTTGGTAAACGTACAGTGTATGTGACAATTTAGCCTCGAAATTCCAGTGGATTGCTTTCCAAGTATGCAACCCTTTCCCTTCTACTCTAAATGGGCAATTCGGCAGTTAGGAGGACATGACAAAAATATCTATAAAAGAAATGTGCCTATAGATTTGTCTTAATCTTTACCTGAGGTATCAACTAATGCCATAGATGTTCAGAAATCATAAAGGTCTGTCAAATTCAGTAAATTTCATTTTCTCTTTTCATTAATTTCGTGAGTTCTTAAAACCATCATTTTAAATGTACATGTGGGACTGATGGGGATGATTAAATTCAAGGTCTATATATGCAAATTACAGTCATTTTTTTTGTTATATTTTTTTCTTGCAAATTTTGCAAAAGGGAACAAGATGAATACATTTAATTATTCCAGAGGTTATGTGATAATTCATCAATTACAAATGGGAGAAATGACCTGCAGAATTACTCCGCACGAATGGAACGTTACTAACCGTAACATATATTACTAACCATGCTCTTGGGGGTTTAGGTACAGTTGTAAGAAATCATCAGCCAAAAGGCTAAAAATGTCTGCATTAACATTTGTCATGATCAATGCAAAAATTGAAATTAATGCAACACTTTGTAGTAACTTACAGTTTTGCACACTTTTTGTCACTAACACACTGATGTTTTTCATATCCTTTTTTGCAACCCTTTAGTTGCCATGGCAACTGTAATATTTGTTGAATTTTATTCACTCTTTTCTATTTCATAAATCTAGGAAGGATTCGATTCAATCATTTATTGTCTGATTTAAAAAAATACAGAAAATCTTCCTCCACTGGCAAGATAACAGAGCATAACACGACAAGAATAACAAACAGATCACATTAAAAAAAAAAATTGACTGATAATCAATTAATAATTCGATACATCATCAAACGATATATCGTAACTAATTAAACTGAAATACTAATGAAATGAAGAGGTACAGCTGTATGTTTGAGACTATAAAAATAGAACATTAAAATATACTATTGATGCATTGAATCTTTTCAACATGCTGAAGTCTGACTATGACAAATAAATATCAAAAATGTAAAGTCATAAATACAAAATTGCACAGGCCCTAAAAATATGTTGGGAGTGAAACATGTGTGATGTACATAATGCACATTATGAAGAACATACATGTTTAAATATCATTTGACTTGTAATTAATAAATGGTAAAGTACCTTAGTAAAAATTTGCTTTAACATTACTAACCGCGGAATTGCTCTTGCCCTAATCCATTTCCTACAGTTACATGTATGTGATGACTATCATGCAGAGTCTGAAATTTTAGAATCTCATCTTTTCATAGGGAAGAATTTAATTTTCAGTGGTGATCCAGTAAGCACATAACAGGCAACAGAACACACATTATACAAATGTGTATTGCATTCAGATTCTTTGCATTTTCCAAATGAGTCCCCTCACATCTACACATATAATCCTCACATATGTGTATGAAGACTGTCACCTACACTGTATCCTACACACGTTAACCCTAACCAGGCCAGGCTTTTTTGGGTGTTCCGGGGGGGTTCTGCAATTGCCACGAAAATTGGCACATGCATCAGGCCTACCTGTGGCGTAATCTACCAAACTATACAAAAAGAAATTGAAATATTCTTCATGATTGAAGACGCCCGGTCGTCTTGAGAAAATGCTCGCAATAGTAATTCTGAATCGTGCGCACGCCGCGCATTCTGTGCAAAATTCCCATTCACCTGTTTGTTATTGAGAGATCGAGTATCACGTACGAACTAGACCGGTTACGAATACACGACAGCGGCCAAAGTTACTCTCTCCTAAGCCGAACGCACGTAATGACGCCATTCTCAATCGTTCGGCTTATGGTTTTGGAGCATTCAGGATCTTTCTCTTGCTCATTATCTCAGCGAACGAGTATGTGCGCGCCTATACGTACGCTGACCTGGTAACACTGATGGATTGCATGCCTAATGTTTATGCGAGAGTACGAGTAGCGAGCAATTACGTATGTTGACTACACTTCGTAACATCACAGTAATTCGCGATCGAAATATTCCAGGTCTAGTGACTGGTAAAACAATCATGAATCAATAAGTTTAGACCATAGCCTATACTACAGCCTAGGTCTGCTTACTGAAGTTGACACAGCTGGTTGACCTATTGGTACAAGTTTGGCTACTCGCCGTTTATTAATTATTACCGCAGCTTGCAGCAAAGATCGTACACTCCATACGATCTTTGCTTGCAGTGCAGCACTGCTTCGCTGTGCAGCTCTGCCCCCGCTCTTGCAGGGACAGCAATTTCGCCCCGTCTTATACCAGCACGAACAAGAGCATTTGCAGCTTGTGGGATCTACCACTTCAATGTCACCAATAGACAAATCTGCGAATGATATGTCCTCTAGATCCATCTGAGGCCGTAGCAGTATATAGGCCCTTAGGCGTGATATTCTTCGTCGCAAAAAAAAATGAAAAACGTAACACAATTACAAATTGTCAAATTATTACGAGGAGCGAGTCACTACGCAGACGGTTACTCGACTGTACATATCGGCACTGATCTAGCGACTTACAGCACTAGCTCGCGAAATGTATACAAGTCAATGAGCAGCACACGCAAAACCGAACAATCACATCCGAGCTTGTGCCAAAGATTTGTCTCCTCGGCCTCTGTGAAGGAACATTTCGCTGATTCTCAAAATACTTTCGACAAGACATAGTTTCGTACTTGCGCGAACTGTGTTGCAGCATCAGCAAACAAAAATTAATCCCCACTGAAATCGACGACCAAGCGTCTTTAATTATGCTAATATATTTTGCTCTAAATCAGAAAGTAAAGCTCCTACAATCTTAATTTTTGGTGATAACATTCTTTGTAGCATTTCTAACAATGTACTTGAAAAAAATCTTTCATCAAAATCAATTTCTTATGTATTTTATTGTTCCATGAATTTGTTATGTACAGTATTTCTTTGTTTTTGGACCTTTTGTTTTGTCATGTTTTTTGCAAAATTTATGACAGAACCTATTTCAAGCTTAATTATGTTAAACTTAATTAGTTTCAGCCTATGAAAGTGAAAATAATATCTCTATGATTAAGAAGAGAAAACTCCATTTGCATAGACTTTATACACAAAATCACGTTTTTGAGCCATTTTTGGTATGACAGGCATGTACATGTATAAAAGGTCGTGCAGCGTCGCAATGGTATGTGCGATTTTCACAAAAATGGTGTCAAAAGATGCGCAAGACTTGAAAGTAAAAAGTCAGCGAACGATGCGGTCAAAAATTTCGTGCGGCGAAGTAGTCACAAAAAATGTCGAGGGAGGTTGATTCAAGCACCCCCCCCCCCCCCCGGCCTTTTTAGGATAAAGAGCTGTCTTGTGTCACGTCTCTCTATAAAAACATAAACTGATCATTGCAAGGAATAACTACATGTTCATTATATGCTAGATTTTTTGTTCAAACATACTTTTGACAAGGACATGTTTGTGTTGTTTCTTTTATTTCATTTCAGCAAAGCTCCTGGATGAAGATTCTGATTTTAAATTCTCATTTAAATGCAGATGTTTCCATAGGAATTCCATGACATTTCAACAACAGGTACTAATTAATCAGTTGAGGATGAGTCCTGAGAATAATCTGGCAAGTGTCTATGGGAAATGCATGTCGTAGCAAAATCAGCCCGTTCTCAATTAATCTAGTCTGGACTACCCACACCATAAAAGCATCATTTACATCTTGTCCTTGTCATTTTTACCTATTCATAAAATAAAATATGCCAAATTACACTCCCTATCTTTAAAAATCAATTCAGTATCTTTCTTTTATTAGAATAAAGAGATGAATGCAATTACCTAGTGCCCATTTGAGTCTCTTCTTCAAATTGCCCAAATCCCTCCTAAGTCGATAGTTTTCTTCAAGGAGATGATAGATGTCTTCAGAGTTCCATTCCATTGCAGACAGTCCCAGGCTGGTATTCTGCATGCCAAATCAAATGCCAATTCACAGCTGACCAGTTGACTAGTTTCATAATACACATTTATGGAAGTTTCTTCTGCCCCGTCATAGTAAATTGCCATTTGATTTACCTGTACTTAAAAAAAAAAATAAAAAAATAAAAAAAAAATAAAACTTTTCAATAAATGAATTCAACTTCAGAGAAGTCACTTATGGCAGCCATATTATACTGGGGGGCTTCCAAAGAAGAACAAAAGCACTTCAATGGGTTATGCAATGAGCCAGGTTTGTCAGCACATGAATGATTTTTTTGTTTGAATATGCATTTACATATACCTGAAGCCCCCAGCTACAAATTACCATTGAAAAAAAAACAGTACCCAAACAAAATTGGTCTATACTTGACTAATGTTTAGTGGTGTTGATGAGCGTGTGTGTATAGTAGCGTGTTGGGCACTCTTGGAATGTGTTCAGTTTGGCCTCTTTGGTTGTGTACATTCCTGCAGACTGTCTTGTCTGATATGATGCAAATTCAACCATATAGTGTGTATTACATAAGAATTTGGCATGTTCATCTTTAGGTGTTATGCCTGTGTACTGAAATGTTCAGTATATTAAAGCAAAGAGAAATTTTATTTCCTCAGTGAAAACTTATGGTAGGATATACAGTAACCGCTACTAGCATAGCTGTGCGCATACAATTGTGGTACCATAGTGTTAACAGTTTGTTGAAGCAAAGGGATATCTGGTTTTGATGTGAAATAAGTCTGCTTCTGGAAGCTTCTTGGGAATGGTAGAGGACATCAGGTAGCCAGTGAGAGAGGAGGCAGCTAGTGGGGAAGTCTAGAGATTTCTGGAGTTTGTTTCCACTCCACTTGATTGTTAGTTGGAAAAACAATGTCATGATTTCTGTCATCAAGTTTGGTTGTCCCCGCACTGCACCTTAAAGATAATATAAAGTTTTGGTACCTCAAAGTTTCCCTGAATTTCCTTGTCTTAGTTTGTGTTTCAGGTTAAAGTACCTTTCATAAAACTAACACTGTGAGACTTGCTCGCCCCAAAGTGCTCTCATCTCTATTGTCTGAGTAATCATGCAATAATGGTTTCGTACCAGAGCCGCCGCCATATGGCAGCGAGGTAGTACACGTATTGTACGAAACAATTACTGCATGATAACTGCGACCAGCAGCGTGCAGCCCCATACGTATAGCTAACTGCGACCAGCAGCCCCATACGCATAGCGTAATGGGGCTTCGCATTGTAGCATTAAGGATCATGACAGATTTAGTATCGCGGGTAAATATCAACTTAAAATCCATAAATTTCTTCAATTTGAAGACTTACCAATTAAGTTGAAGTATTGAAAACAGGCTTCGGGCAACGTTTGGTTCTGCCAATAGTCCCTTTCTGTTCGAATTGATGACTGAATGTGACTCGGTCGAGAGGACCTTGGGAGAGCTACATACACTGAATACTACGGCCAGCGCATGTGCACACAAACATCTTATCCGTTCATGGATTTGAAATTTGTGCGCATGTGATGTGCATGCGCTGGCCGTAGTATTCAGTGTATGTTGTAGCTCTCCCAAGGTCCTCTCGACCGAGTCACATTCAGTCTGATCAATTGATCAACTATTGGCAGAACCAAACGTTGCCCGAAGCCTGTTTTCAATACTTCAACTTAATTGGTAAGTCTTCAAATTGAAGAAATTTTTGGATATTAAGTTGATATTTACCCGCGATACTAAATCTGTCATGATCCTGAATGCTACAATGCAAAGCCCCATTACGCTATGCATATGGGGCTGCTGGTCGTAGTTAATTGCATGATTACTAAGACATGAGAGCACTTTGGGCCGAGTAAGTCTCACAGTGTTAGTTATATGAAAGGTACTTTAACCTGAAACACAAACTAAGACAAGGAAATTCAGGGAAACTTTTGAGGTACCAAAACTTTATATTATCTTTAAAAGGAGAACAGAACCAATTGCTATAGAAAAAGAGTGTGCTATTATTGCTCCAATTCAATGGACCTGCTGCGTCTTGTCTACCGTATGCTGTTAATGTGATCCATGAAACTGTTCATATTATGTTCATCATAGCCATTCAGCAGTGAAAGCGGTGATTGTGTCTGCCGTCTGCACTAAAGGCCTTATACCTGCCTGGAATTGCTGCTTATGAACCTGTGTCCTCCTTCCGTGAACTAAACTCAGCAAAAAAAGGAAGTAAACACCTTTTCAAGTTTATATTTTTCATAGAATATTTGGCTAAAAGTTAATGAATTACATACCATATAAAAGGTAATTTAATTGGCTATCAACCTGGTAGGGCGTTCGTTTTTCTCTTCCAAGACACGAAAATAAAAATTGCAAAAATGCATAAGTGCTCTTCCATATGATTTAATTGATATAATTCCATATGATATAATTTAATGCAATAATAAACATGAATTAAGTTGCAAAGATAAACCTATGATCTCTATAATATCTTTAAAGCCCAAAAGATCAATGAAGGTTAAAAATGGAGGAAAACCAATGCTTCCATCAAATCCAAATTTAAATGAAATAAGGGAAGAAGCAATGTTAAAAAAAATTGTAGAAATTTGAATTTTTTTGTAAATTAGAAAAAATGTAAATAATATCTAGCTCTTGAATTTGTCTCATGAATTTTTAAATCACTGAATAAAAAGAATGAAATAAAGAAATTCTATTTACTCAGCTTTGTGCCATTACTTTGTATGTCATTTAACCCGTTGAGGACGGTTTGATTTTGCTACAACACGCATTTCCCATAGACACTTGCCCGAGTATACTCGGGACTCGTCCTCAACGGGTTAAAGTAAGTTGACAGAAAATTCCTACTTTCCCCTTTAATTTAACACTTTGTGCTAACACTTTGTTTGAGGTTATAAAGAGTGGAAGAGAACAAAAACTTATTTTTTTATATTTCATATGATCTCTAATTGTGTTAAACTGTTCATTGTTGTCATTGTTATCTTGAAGGCCATTTGCCAATGAAAGACAACCGGAAAAATTTTGCAATTTTTACTTTTGTGCCTTGGAAGGCAAAAACAAATGTGTTCACTCATGCATGGAATTTCCTTTTTGTATTAAGCTACTTGCTCGATAGTCAATTAAATTACCTTTTATATAACATATAATACATTGATTTTCATCAAAATCTTATATGGAAAATATAAACTCAAAAAAGTGTTTACTTTCCTTTTTTGCTGAGTGTACAGTTTGCATACATTATGTGCATTAGTCGTTGCTACACTGTATGTTGTTCAAACTCAGAGATATGCTTTCAGGTTGCCAAGGAGAGCCTTTGAACTTGAACTTGAACTTGATCATTCTCTTCATGGAACAATTCCGGCTACAACAAGTGTATCATAGCCTCAAATGGAGGCTCTTCATGTAATGTCTTTGACAAAAAAAAAAGTGATTGCCAGGTTTAAGCAAAGGTTCGTACGAACGATGCGTTCGTACGAATGTCACTGTTCGTACGGCCGCCTTACGAAGAAAGGGTTTTGTACGAAGTTTAAAAAAAAAAAAAAAAAAATCTTAGACAAGACCATCGATCAGACTACGAACTTACGAACGGTCTACGACCGGTTGGTTTCGTGCCGCCTTCTTAAGAAGATCTTACGAAATTGTCTAAAAATCGTTCGTACGGCGTTCGTAGAAGTTTTTTAATGGTATTTGTGACCGAGCCATTATTATTTCCCTATCCCAATGTTAAAAACAAAATTGTCATAAAACAATCTAGCAGCAAAGTTTGAACACATGACCTAAAACAACCATTGAATTTCAACCAGAGACAGCACCATTGGATAAAATACTTTTAATATCCACAACAGGGTGACTGTTGGAAAAAATTCTTACTCTTATAGACAGTAATCTTTAACACAGTTGCCCCAAACAAAGGATACATGTGTTAAATGAATATTAATTTCTCCTACAGGACTCTTTTATAGGCATAATTTAGCATTTGCAGATGAAACAAACACCCAGCATTAGAGCTTTAAAATAGTTCTTAATGTAAATTAGGGATAGAAACAAGTTATAAAAATTTTGTTAAACACACAAAATGTGAACAAATGTACCCAGACTAAACCGTCTGTACAGTTATGGTTTATTAAAAAAAAAAAAAAAAAAAATGCTGATACAACGTGTATCTCCTTATATTTGCAGGCTTTATTGTGAAAATGTTACATGGAAGAATGTTTTGTGATACAACTAACCTACACATATATGCATTAAATGTGAAGTCTTGAACATTTTTGAAGTCATCACTCCCAACAGTAAACTGGACTTGTAAGATTTTCAAGGGCAGCAATGAACACTGGACAGAAGCCATTTGAGTCAGTAGTCCAACCTTTATGTTAGAGATTGAGAAAAGGAAAGAATGTTACGTACACCATAGGCACTCATACTGACTGGAATCAGATGATTGTATCTCTCTAAATGCAGCAGGTGAATATGGCAGAAACATTGATGAAATCTTCCCTCACCAGTATCAAGGAGCTTTTAATCCTGTAAGATATGGAAATCAACATTTGTACAAGTGTAATGCATACATTGTAAAATCATATAAAACTGTACAATTCTCCACATTTTAATGGAGCTGAATAATTCTATAATATGCAACAAGATGAAACAAGATAAATATTTACAGCACATGTATACACTGTTTATTGGCTAATTTCTGACACTGTAAATGAAGGTGCTTGACACAATTCAATTGTAAGCCAACTACATGAACACCGTATTGCTTTATAGCTTACCATACTCACATCCACTGTCCAAGTAATTTTAATGAGAAAAGGGGTTCCTCAAAATATTTTTAATTAATCTTTACAAACACCAATTTAAATGGTTAAAACTTCAATATAAATTGCATATCATATTTTGCTTTTGCATGATATCCTTCAGGTGAACATGATAAAGAAAGTCCTTGTACTGTTATACTATAATCATGAGCATTTTGCAATGTATACTGTATCCTATTAAACATTAAATATGTGCAAACACTGCTGAAATGACTCATGCAACCTTGTGAAAAAGTCATGCATTCAACCTTGAAACAAAATCAAGTTTGTATGAAATTCATATTACCTGTCACTATGTGTATGGCTCTGGGTAAATGTAGGGAATTCAAAGAATGCAAAAAGATTTCAAGTGAAAGGTGACAGAAATGTGTAACTTCTATGTAAATCATAACTGTACCTGGATAAAATGTTCTAAAATTCACAGTTTATTCCTCAGTTGATACAATGGCATGATAAGAGCAGTTTAATCAAACCAATCTTACAGTACATTAGACACTAAGAATGATAGTGTTACCTGTTGTAAATAAAACAATTTTAATGTCTCTCCTTTGTTTCTGAACAAACACTCTTTTCTTCAATTGCAAAACACTAGAGATTATAGTCAAACATTGTACAGGTTGAAAGAAAGATATTATTCAGAGAGGTGAAGGTTCAGGTGCGAGTTTCTTCACTTTTGAGCCCTCTACAAATTAAATTTGTTAAGATCGCAACTGCTGATCTGTAAATTAACAAACATGTCGGAAAAAAAGGAACCAGTAGGAATCGAACCTGTCATGTACTGCTTTCCGGGCAGCGACACTACCACCAGGCTGTCCCTGGCTGCCGGCAGTGACACAATGAACCTTTAGGAGCTCCGAATTGCACAAGTTGTATTTCCTCTAAAAGATATCAAAGCACCTATCTTCAAATTCCACTTAAAGTTACTAGGATTTCAGATATTGGCTTCAACGGTAGTGATAAATATCTTTGCCTCCTATATTAATTTGACACCATTGCAATACCAATCATCATTGTTGCAACATGACACATCTTGTTTACGAACAATTTACAAATTCTAAAGGTCAAAATTGAACTCTGTCAAGGAACTAGCTGTCACTGTATCAAAGTTATCATTTAAGTAAAGAATTTGGTAAGAAATTGGATGACAGTGTTTTATCATACAAAGTATGGCATGTATCCCCTTGAACAAAAATAGTTGTAGAGTATAAAGAAATTTGACCTTGGGTTAAACCTTTTATGAAAAAAAAAATGAATTAATAATATGAACTTTCATACAATGTATACATACACACACAAAAATAAAAATTCACATGAAAAAGAAAAATATGTACATTTAAATGTCAAACTATTTCATTGCAAATGAGAAGAAATGTGCAATTTACCAAACTGTCTTTCAGCAAAGTTTTGCTTTCAAAATAGTTTTAGGCACACTATATTGCTGACTGTTAATCTATGAAGACTAGTACGAAAAGAAGATCTTTGGTCCATGGACAAACCCCTTAGACTCTGTATCAATGGAATATTTGTTCCAAATGAACAGCCTGTGCATTAATAAAGATTAATTCTGAATTTCTCCATGGTTCTTAAATCTATACTTACAAAAGAATGGACAGACTGACAACTCGAAAACACAAAAGACCCTATAGTGTAGGCCCTAGATAAATTGTAACCCTGCATCTCGTAAAAACCAACAAAAAGTCGCCAGACATGGATTCTCAGTGAAGGGCAGATTCTGAAAAAGCAGACTTTAAGCTTTAAAATGATACATAACTCAATTCAATTGGACTTTCCTAACCTTTCTATATTGGAAAGAAAAGCACATAATCTGGAAAGGTGTGAACTGAGAAAAGAGGTTCCAAAGTATAGAGTCTACATGTAGGTGCTAACCAGTGCTAGCTGGAATTACTAGTTGGAATTACTGAAACATCCAAAAACAAAGTATAACAAAGCAATTATAATGAAGTGTGGGTCCCACACTTTATTAGAATTGCTCTTTTTTGGATATCTTAGCCATTTCACAACCAATTTTCATCAAATAAATGTTGAATTCCTCACAGGATTACATGCTCTTTCATATTTCATAAGAGGTTTCTCATTATCTCACCAAAAAAGTTAGAAACCTGAAATTAGGTCTCAACCAAAACTATACCTAAACTATACTTTAACTATGTACTCTCAAGGCATTTGCATCGTTCTTTCAAAAGTTTACATTAGAGCTGAAGTGTAAAGTGTCGAGTGTGTATCAAAGGATCTTAGGAATGAAAAGGGGCCTAGAAGACTCATCAAATCACTACAACAATGTGTTCTAGAAATCCTGCTAAAATCACAATCAATCCCATTCGTTTATGATCCAAAACATTAGAATTTTAATGTGTCCAAGAAGAATTGCTCTTTTAAAAGAAAATATATGAAAAACTCAAGATTGACTAATAATTACTTTAACCTGGGTCACATATTTTTATATTTCAAGTCCTGACATACAACTCTAGCATGAGCCTCTGCAACTTTATGTTGGTTTTGTGATGCACGGTCACAATGGGCCTTAAAAAAATAAATAAATAAATAAATAAATTATTATAAATAAATAAAAAATGTGAAATCACCATGGACCTGGTGTCCACTGGAACTACATTGTAGATCCCTTTACTAGTAGTTTGATATCTCGAGTGACAAACCCTAAGTAGTGTTCTAGATCTAACACTGCCTTTACTGAATGTTAGTTACAAAATGTAAGCAGGATGTTTAGATTCAAATTAATATATCCACCAAAATCGACACCCAGTCATAGATCTCTTTTGACGAATTACCACATGTACATTATGTAACATTAGGTATGAACTGGTGGTCTCATTGCAAAAGATTTGACATTTTAATTTGATCAAGGGTGACTGATATGGACTACTATAGATCGAGTTCTACAAAGGTCTAGTTACTCTAAATCAGGAAAATATGAGAAAGGAATTAACAGATAACACTATAACTCCTACTAGCAACAAAAACAGTTTTTAACAGTTAACTGAAAGCAACTCTACATACACATCAACAAGTATTATCATAAAAGGCTCTGGATATCAAATTCCTTTCATATTACAGGGAAAATTAAGTTGGGCCTAACGTTAGTTGACATGGGGATTCAGATTCTAAATGTAGAATTCTATGCAAGTTATTAAAGGGGCACTACACCAAGAACATT
The DNA here is from genome assembly GCA_033980235.1 of Diadema setosum. NCBI lineage: Eukaryota > Metazoa > Echinodermata > Echinoidea > Diadematoida > Diadematidae > Diadema > Diadema setosum. The sequence continues at coordinate 25,604,266 of CM067074.1, forward strand.
GAAAATGACAAACAATCACAATTTTTGCATTTGGGCAATTCCACGGTAACTCGCGTTACAAATAATGGGTACATTTGTGGGATAATGTGCCAATATCTTTGTAATTGGAAGGATCCACAAGTTACTTTTTTCATCATTGGTTAAGTAGACATACACCAACTAAATGAATCCAAAAAGAAAAATAAAGGACAAACATGTTGGGATTCTTGAATCATTTAATTTTGGTAACTCGCGTTACACAAAAAGGACATGGTCAATTCTATAAAGGCCTCTTTTTGGAAAGTCTCCTCATACTAGACAATCCTGATAAAAGTTTTCCTACCTTGAATTGATAGTGGGTTAGGACTCATGAATTAACACTATCAAAGTTGAGTAACAATGACGTGGTAAAATGTAGGGAGCCTTTACATCGGTAACTCGCGTTACGGTAACTCGCGTTACATTATGTCCACTAACACAGGGTGACACAAATTGATGACATACAACTGTTCTGATGGCACTGAATCTTGTGTTGAATATTTTGAGAGATGCTTAGTACATAGTAAAATGAATAAATGTTAAACAAATATTTTACTAATCAACCCAATTGATAGAGAAGAATGTGTTTAAGACTAAAAAGAGCTTCACTCCTCATAGAGACCCTGAATATGTTTCAATATATACACCGTACCCAGATGATTTAGGTGTATAAGTACATAATTTTCAGAACTTGTAAAAATGAAAGATCCACTTGTAAAAATGAAAGATGTTGAAATTTTTTAAAAACAAAACATAAAAGTGTCAAACCCTATCGACAAGTTTACAAAAAAGCCTACAATCTTTCAAAAATTAAAATCCTGTCTTTTTGAAAACTCTAATTTCTTTGCAACTGATTGACAAAAAGACCAGTTCGTAATTCCACTTTGTGCATGAGCAGAAAAAGTTCATTTGTACCAACAGGCATTTTGGTTTGTAAATTCACTGATATAAGCATCTATGATGCGATGATTATTCATGTGATCCTTATCTGTAAATGATGCTTGCCAGCACATCCACCTGACAGCAAGAATGGTATTTTGCAATATAAAAGGAAATAAGCTGTGGTACTGCATTCAATACAAAACAATGAAATGGATGCTTGCTAAATTGTAAACTGATGGGAGCATTCTGATCCCCTGATCCAAATGCAAGTTCATTCTTTTTTTGAACATGAATTCCATAAATTGTTATGTCGGGCAAGTTTTATGCATTATGCCGCTTTGAAAAAGAGTGAAGAGCCGAACCAACAGAGAGAAAAGAAAGGTCATTTGTACCAATGTGTACATGAGCTACAGTGTAATTATACTAACTGGCTTATTACCCTACATCAACTTAAATTTATTAAGCACTCAATTGATCAGTGTTTTAGTAGTAGCCATGATAAAAAAGTCATGGGCGTGCATACTCGAGCAGTATTCGAACTAAGACCTCCTGATCTCCGGACGGGCATCATTTCGGAACTAGACCACCGAACTTCCGCCCGACAGGAAGTGTTGGTTCTAATCCTTATATCATGCAGCGGGTACTGCATAATTATTCAAATTCATGAAATTCTTTCGTTGAGATGTTATTATTGCAACTAATTGACAAATTGCCCTACATCAACATAATAAAAACTGAATTGGTCAGTGTTTTATTAGTAGCCATGATAAAAAATCATGGGCACACATACTTGAGCAGGCCGGATTCGAACCCACAACCTCCTGATCTCCGGACAGGCGTCATTTTCACTAGACCACCGAATAAGGATTAGAACCAACACTTGCTGCTTTATAGCATTCTGTAATAAAAATTCTGTAATACTAATGCAGGAATTTCAGAAGATAAATTTTAGGTTAACCTCGTTCACTGCTGGATGTACATGTACACATGCAGTGAAAGCCTGGCTAGACTCCTCAATGTGGCATGTGATCAGTGGCCTTGATGCTAGTATTATACAATCACAGTTTATTAGGCTACTCTCCTTTGTTTCAGTCCAGCATAGTGTGTATAACACTGGATTTGATTGTTTTCACCATAATATAGCTCAATTAAGTGTTAAAATTTGCTTACGTTGGTGGAAACTTATGTTTACAGTCGGTAACTCGCGTTACATACCGGTAACTCGCGTTACATGGTAACTCGCGTTACACTTTTCATTGACATTTTTTAATGTGATGACAGTGTTTATTCAAGTCAACATCCTGTGTACAGTATCAGGGTGTGATGAATTTAGAAAATTATGATTCCCAACAAATTACCTCCACTGCTTCCTTCAGAATGAAAAATATTTCTTGTTTCAGGAACTCGCGTTACATGGCTCAAGGGCTGAACTTTAAGGTGGTGATAAAAAATTTTTGAAGGTGGTATAGAAATTTTCTCATGGGAGACTGAAGTAGAACCAATTTGCTTCTTTAAAATGAATTAACTGAAGTGCTAGCAGAATTTTTCTTTAAAAAAAATGTATATCAAGTTAAGCATGCATTTTAGCAATTTGGATGACTGAAAAATTGTCTTGAACATTTGCAGCAATACAACATTTGGTATACATAATGCATATTTTGCATGGTTACCATGGTAACCAGATGCCTACATGTGATTGGTTACCACAAAAATGCCTACTACTGCTGTAAACTTTGGTATTTTTTCTTCTTTTTTGGTACCGGTACATATGTAGATGCAACTCAAAAAACTGAATATTTGTTTTGTATTGATTATTTTTGAAATGTTTTTTTTTTCTGTTGCCATGGGAACCAGTATTGATTCAGGATTTAGCTGTCAATTACATAAAAACTAAAGCCCATAATTTCAAAATGCTCAATGCTCAGAGTGATTCCTATATCCCCCCCCCCAAAAAAAAAAAACAAACAAAACAAAACAAAAGAAAAAACTATGTGTGGGTGGGGGTATAATTACACACAGCTCTACCAAAATTTGACCAGGCATTCTAGAAGATAAAAATGTACAATTAGGACCAAATTTGGACCCGTCCCCCCACTCATATCAATTTTAACTCTAGAGTATCACTCCTGGGTCGAGAGAAGAAGATTTTTATTAAAAGATTCCTTAAATGTGGGAGTTGGGGCCCCACTGAGTGGGGCATGGTGCCCATTTTAAAACTCAGATCCTAATCCACTAGGTCACGCCTGCCAAGTTTGGTGAAAATCAGTCATGGTGCTTTCAAGAAGATGATGAAAATGTACAATTTAGGCCCAAATTCAGACCTCACCACCCCTCCCCCTGCCCCAAGGGGGCACCCCTGGATCTGCTATGAACAAACTTGAAACTAATGTACTAACTCATAGAATTTAGCTAGGGATCTATCACTTCTGATTCTGGAGAAAATTTTTAAAGATTCCTTAATTTTGGGAAGTTTGGGCCCCTAAGGGCCCTCCAGGTGCCCATTTGAAAAAATTGAGATCCTATCCCCTAGGGTGCTACCTGGTACCTGCCAAGTTTGGTGAAGATCGGTCATGGGGTTCTCAAGAAGAAAATGAAAATGTACAATTTAGGCCCCATTAGGACCCCTCCCCATCTCCCTCCCCTCCCCTGGGTCCCAAAGAAGGCACCCCTGATTCCGCCATGAACAATATTAAACTTGTTTTCAGTACCGTACTACTGGTACAGTCATTGATGTACCGGGTACTAACCCCTAGTGTTAACTTAGCTTTATCACTTCTGGTTCTAGAGAAGACGACTTAGTTTTCAAGATTCCTTAATTGGAGGGGGTGGGCCCCCATGGGGCCCCCTGGGTGGGCATGGTGCCCATTTTAACAAATTGCAATCCTATCCCCCTAGGGATGCTACTTGCCAAGTTTGGTGAAAATCCATTACTCCAGGTTTTCAAGAAGATGAAAATGTACAATTTAGGCCCCCATTTGGACACCCCCCCCCCCCCCCCCTGGATCCGCCATGAACAAACTAGGAAACCTAGTCATTAAATTGTAATAACTCTTAGAATAACTTAGTTAGCTCTACCACTTCTGGTTCTAGAGAAGAAGATTTTTAAAGATTCCTTAATTTTGGGAGGTTTGGGCCCCCCCTGGGGGCCCGTGGGTGGGGCATGACCATGGTGAGTTAAAAATGTGATTCACCCCGAGCCGATGTGTGAAGCGCTCGGCCATAGCGACAGTACATAGGCCTACATGTACACACCGACAACACGACATGCTTTTTTTTACTGGAGGTGACGACGGTGGTTAGAGAAATTGTATCACCATAGTCTTGCCTAACGTTATAGCAATTAAAGGATCCAAATTCTGGGGAGTGTTTCATCAACGTTTGTCAGCGCTGACACACCCCCCTCTAAAGAGATGAGGCTACGGTTGAACGTTACTTTTTAGTACGCCCTAGCTCCGTAGTCAAGCAACCCTTACACTCTAGTTACAGCTACACCTGTAGGATACACGGTAGTGTAGCTCGGGTTGAAGTAAATTTTAGTTTGTACTATTAACGTGCTAGAGTGGGCCTACCATTCGGCCTGAAATTCACTGTCAACATCTCCACTAAGTGGCTATAGAATAGAGTTCTAACGAAACCAAACGCAACAATCCGACAATTGTCACACCTCTTCTCCGACGTGGAGAGGCTCGATGCCTCACTAGATGTAGCATGCAAGACTTACCCAGAAAGATTTTGGTGATTACTGAGATTCCCTCTTTGGATGGCAACAGTGGATTTTGGAGATCAAACTGCAATGGTGGTGGCTGGTATTACCCCCACGTGGTTTTGTCGATGCAAGCCGCTGGATGCACTCACGTATCACTCGATCGAACATTCAACAGTCTGGGGGCATGCCAGGCACATCAAACAACATCGTTCATGCAATGGGAAGTCAAGTTTACGCAGGGGCGGGCGGCGTGGTGCATGCTCGCGCTTTCCTCCACATGTGCACTGGCAATCAAAGGACGCGTAACGGATAATGCGTAATGACCATCATGGATGTGCAGTGTTTCATCCTTCAGTGGCCATCCGTCCTCCCTCCCGGGAGCGTTTTTTTTAAAGACGGCACAGATTGGGGCATGGCGCGTGTTAAACCTATGGGAAAAACGTTGGGTTAGGGTTTTTGGTTATGGTTATGGTTAGGGTTAGGGTTAGGATAGGGGTTAGGGTTAGGGTTAGGGTTAGGGTTTGATGGTTAGGGTTAGGATTAGGATTAGGGTTAGGTTTAGGGATAGGGTCCCCGATAGATTTTTAGTTTCCCCAATCTGTGCCGTCTAAAAAAAACACGCCTCCCGGGAGGTGGGATTCCCACCTCCCTGCTCCGTAGCTCCCACGCCTTCAAGAGCGGAGACCTTACGGCGCGAAACAATACAGTTCAATCTATCGGAAATACAATTAGTCTGGGTGCCAAAGCGACTTTTTGGGCCTAACCTTGTTTTACCATCCACCCAATGTTTTTTGATGGTTTTACCCTATTTCGGGGGTGCTGAATCCGAATCTGGATGATGCAACCCTTGCATCCTTGAGGGTTTTGAGATATTCAAGATGGCCGCCAAAATGGCCGCCCGAACTGGAAATTCCAACGTATTTCCTTCTAAATGGTGATAGATTGAAAACAATTGACGGTTTTACCCTATTTCGAGGGTGCTGAATCCGAATCTGGATGATGCAACTCTTGCATCCTTGAGGGTTTTGAGATATTCAATATGGCCGCCAAAATGGCCGCCAAAACCGAAAATTCCCGCGTATTTCCTTCAAAATGGTGTGAAATTGAAAATAATTGATAATTCTATCCTGTTTGGAAGGTGCTGAATCCGAATATGGATGATGCAACTCATGCATCCATGAAGTTTTTGAGATATTCGAGATGGCCGCCAAAATGGCCGCACCAATTAAACCAGAAATTCCCATGTATTTCCTTCTAAATGGTGAGAAATTGAAAATAATTGATGGTTCTACCCTATTTCGAGGGTGCTGAATCCGAAACTGGATGATGCAACTCTTGCATCCATGAAGTTTTTGAGATATTCAAGATGGCCGCCAAAATGGCCGCCAATTTAAAACGGGAATTCCCACGTATTTCCTTCTAAATGGTGAGATATGGAAAACATATATTGTGATGTGTACTGAAATTACCCAATATTACCTGTCTTAATCCACGAGCAGTTTTAATCTCTTCATCCATGAACACTCAAATTGGTTATTTGGTTTATATTGATGGTCTTGATCACATTGTTGAAGACACGAGTGGGACATTTTTATTGTTATGCTTCAATTTTTTTCAATTATGATGTAACATTATATGTGTATAATATGTATACGTATATATAATATATTACAAACACACACGAGGGGACGGTCATATCACAGGTAACGCGAAAAAAATTGAGTAAAAAAACAAACGACAACATGGAAGGTAATAATTTAAGTATAAGAAAATGTTAAGGAGTTTCCGTTCATACAGGACATTTTAGATGTCCCAAAACCTTCAAAGACCTTCAGCACCCTCGTAATAGGGTAAGACCACCAATTTATTTTAAAACTTTTACCATTAAGAAAAAATATATTAACATTGGAGTTCTGCCACTTACTTTGGCTGTCATCTTCGTCGTCTAAAAACCCTAAAGAATGGATGAATTTCAACAACCAAGTTTCGAGGGTGCTGAATAGGGTCTAAAATTTTCCCATTTTTGACAGTTATATTGGCGGTCATCTTGCATGTCTTAGACATCTCAAAAACCCTTAAAAAGAATACGAAAGAAAGTTGCATCAACCAGGTTCGGACTCAGCACCCTCGAAATAGAGTAAAACCGCCAATTGTTTTCAATTTTACACCATTTAGAAGGTAACAGAGGACTTACATGGAAAATTTCGTTTTTAACGGCCATTTAGGGGCCATTCTGGCGGCCATCTTTATTATCTCAAAACCCTCAAGGAAGCAAGAGCTGTATCCTGGAGCTTCAAATTCAGCAAACTCAAAATAGTGTAAAACCACCAGCTGTTTTATATTTTACACCATTTAGAAGGAAATAGGGGGTCTACATAAGAATTTCCGTTTTTGGCGGTCAGTTTTGGCGACCATCTTTATCATCTCAAAACCCTTAATAAGGATGCACGAGTTGTATCCTGAGCTTCGGATTCAGCACACTCAAAATGAGATAAAAACCACCAATGGCTTTCAATATATGGGAACTTCCTTTTTGGGTGGCCATTCTGGCGGCCATATTGAATATCTCAAAATCTTCAACAATGCAGAAGTTGCATCATCCAGATTCTCATTCAGCACCCTCGAAATAGGGCAAAAACCATCAATTGTTTTCAATTTCTCACCATTTAGAAGGAAATACGAGGGTATTTTCGGTTTTGGCGGCCATTTTGGCGGCCATATTGAATATCTCAAAATCCTCAAGGAAGCAAGAGTTGCATCATCCAGATTCGGATTCAGCACCCTCGAAATAGGGTAAAACCATCAATTGTTTTCCATATCTCACCATTTAGAAGGAAATACGTGTTAAATTCCGGTTTTGATTGGCAGCCATTTTGGCGGCCATCTTGAATATCTCGAAAATTTCATGGATGCAAGAGTTGCATCATCTAGATTCGGATTCAGCACCCTCGAAATAGGGCAAAACCATCAATTGTTTTCCATATCTCACCATTTAGAAGGAATTACGTGGGAATTTCCGGTTTTAATTGGCGGCCATTTTGGCGGCCATCTTGAATATCTAAAAAACTTCATGGATGCAAGAGTTGCATCATCCAGTTTCGGATTCAGCACCCTCGAAATAGGGTAAAACCATCAATTGTTTTCAATTTCTCACCATTTAGAAGGAAATACATGGGAATTTCTGGTTTTAATTGGCGCGGCCATTTTGGCGGCCATCTTGAATATCTCAAAAACTTCATGGATGCATGAGTTGCATCGTCCATATTCGGATTCGGCACCTTCCAAATAGGATAGAATTATCAATTGTTTTCAATTTCACACCATTTAGAAGGAAATACGTGGGAATTTTCAATTTTGGCGGCCATTTTGGCGGCCATCTTGAATATCTCAAAACCCTCAAGGATGCAAGAGTTGCATCATCCAGATTCGGATTCAGCACCCTCGAAATACGGTGAAACCATGAATTGTTTTCAATATCTCACATTATTTAGAAGGAAATACGTGGGAATTTCCAGTTCGGGCGGCCATTTTGGCGGCCATCTTGAATATCTCAATATCCTCAAGGATGCAAGAGTTGCATCATCCAGATTCGGATTAAGCACCCCCGAAATAGGGTAAAACCATAAAAAAACATTGGGTGGACGGTAAAACAAGGTTCAGCCTCTGGCACCCAGACTAAATGTACCATTTCAGGACTGGTGGTCTCATATTGGGGGGGGGGGGGGGGGGGGCAAAACGCATTTTTGCCCCCCCCCCCCCCATATATATATATATATATATATATAATACAAATAGGAAAATTTATTAGCTAACACTAGTAATTCTAACTCATATAAGTCATAAATTGTTTAGACATTCATTTTTTCGTTGCGTGTGAGCAGATTATCTCAACCGCATTCAACGGTAACAGTTGCAGTTTTTAGCGGCCTTTGGCTATTATATGGAAAATCGTGTAAATATCATTAAGCACTGGCGGGCACAACTGGCCCATGACAACCCTACACATCCTTTTGAAGCAACTTTTTAAAAATTAAATTCTTCTTTGTTTTGTAATTTTTATACGTGTGCCCCCCCCCCCCCCCCCCTTGAATAAAAAAAAAAAAAAAAAAAAATCTTCCATACGTCCCGCTTCCACCGCTAGTTGTTACTAATGTGACACCTGACGTAGGTATAGCGCTCCCGGAAAACAGTTTTAACCCCCCATCCCCGCTCATCTGTTTTTTCGACGAGTTTCGACTTTGGGTAAATCCAGAGGCTGGGAAAGAACAAAAAAATGCGCCACCATCTCCCCCCCCCCCCCCTTCTAAAATCCTTATCACTACACTCGTCAGTCGTAATTCACCAGCTTACAAAACACAAAACAAATGGGGTGCCTCCTCCCTTTACGCAAAAGGTACAGTCAAAACGCAGCCCCCCCCCCAAAAAAAAAAAAAAAAAGAGAATGAGTGAATGAAAGCAAAAGAGAACGAAAAAGAGAGAAAGAAAAGATAGAAAGAAAGAAAAAAAGAAAGAATGAATGAATTTCAATGAAAGAAAGAAAGAAAAAATGATAATAAAGAACGAACATTATAAAGAAAGTAAGAAAGAAAGGAAGGAAGGATAATTGTACCTTAACCTATGTAAGAGAAGCTACAAAATTAATATAAGTCAGACACTCATGATGAAACTACTATAATAGTATATTTGTCAGACGTTGCAGACAGGGATCCCGTGGGTGTCTACTGAATTCAGTTGAATTTATTGTAATCAGGAAAAATCGACATGAACCTCGGCTACAAGTCATGTAGAGAATTATCAAGTTTTGTCATGTTCAATGTTACTCGAACTTGCAAGAAAAAGCAGCAAGATTGGTGTGAGTTACACTACAGTAATACATTTGTTGTTAACATAATATTTAGTGTATTTGATCAAATTCAATGTTATAAACAAATATTTCACTGTATTTCTTTCGTAGGTACAGAATTATACGAAACGAAAGCTAACTCTAAAGTTTTGTGTGGTGACTTGTGAAATAACACCATCCTGACAAGTTGACTTGAACATTGACGTCTATAGTGCAGTAGTGCACTTTATATTTATCTTTTAAACTCTTCATTTGTTGACATATTTTGTCAAGACTTATTTCGTTGTTAAAACTTATCCTTCTTGTCAACATTTTTCTTCTCTATAAACAGCTTAAAACAGGAATATGTAATACACAACAAAAATGTTATTTTGTTTTACTGGCAGGTGTCCGTCACAAAGACTGGTCGTCTGGGATGTTTGGTTTCATCTTTGTTAATTGTTTCGCTGCGCTCGCTCGCCAAAATTTATCACAAAAAAAGAAAAGAACAAAACGTGATGATGACGCGGAAATATACAAATTTAGGCTCATTCGCGCGTAAGTTTGTTGGTATAAATCGTTATCTATAAGGCCGTCACTATATCTTGATTAGAATTGTCAGATTTAATAAGATTTAATAATAACATTTATTACATTTAAATCACCCTAAAAAGACCCCTTTCATGTGCTTGAAAAAAACATATCATGTGGACTTTTTTAAAGTCCCTACCGGGATAGGGTTGGGGTTGAACAGTTTTTAAGAAATTAGGGGGCAATTTTCGCGCTTGCCCCGGGCGCCGTTATCCCTAGGTACGCCACTGACTATAAATCTAGAGTATTTTTTTAAGTCCTCAGTTTGTTGGTATAAATCGTTATCTATAAGGCCGTCACTATATCTTGATTAGAATTGTAAGATTTAATAAGCAAAAAAATGACAAGAATTCCATGTTTTGTGAGCTGAAACACACACAAAAAAATTCCGCTCGCTCGCTGCGCTCGCTCGCCAAAATTTATATAAAAAAAAGAAGGATAAGAACAAAATGTAAGATGATGCGGACAAAATGATAATGTCTATTGTGTTCACGCATATCATTTTATATTTTAGCAGGCAAAATGTAACACGGAGCAGCGGCTGCATTTTTTTTTCGTTCTGAAGCGATCGCCGATTGGATCAAAAGAGGGTGCCAACGGTTTCTAACATACGGGGGCGCAAAAAAAAAATCAAACAAGATAAGAACAAAACGTAATGATGACGCGGAAATATACAAATTTTGGCTCACTCGCTCGTAGTAATTTAGAGTATTTTTTCAAGTCCTCTGTTTGTTGGTATAAATCGTTATTTATAGGGCTGTCAATATATCTTGATTAGAAATCTAAGATCTAATAAGCAAAAAAAAAAAATTACAAGAATTCCATGTTCTGTAAGTTGAAATTCAAAAATTTTCGGCTCGCTCGCTACGCTCGGTCGACAAAATTTATCAAAATTTATTACATTTAAATTACCCTCAAAAGTGTTATTTCCTTCATTTGATATAAACAAATATAGTGTGTTTAATTTTAATGAATATATAGATATTATATATATATATATATATGTGTGTACATACATTTATATATGTGTGTGTGTGTGTGTGTGTGTGTGTGTGTGTGTGTGTGTGTATGTGTGTGTATGGTCTATCGTGAGCCCCCTCCAATATTTGCCCCCCCCCCCCCAATCCAAAACTGCTTCCGGCTCGCCTGGGCCTGATGGCTGTCGTCGGGCTGTACTTTTACGGAGGGTATCGGTGCAGATGAGAATTGGGCTTTTAATTTTTTACGAGATACCAAGAAACCATTATGACATAGGCCTACAGTAGTAGGGCCTACAGAGCATACCATTCTTTTAGGAGGGATTCAAAATTAAGTTGATGAAAATCAGTTTTGGAATGGCCGAGACATCCCAAAACAGAGTAAAACAGAGCAATCGTTAAAAGTGAGTCCCATATTTTTTTTTTTTTTTTGATCTCAGCCATTTCAAAACCAATTTTCATCAAATAAACGTTGAATTCGTTTCACATTATATTAGGTTTCTCATTATATCTCACCAAAAATGTTAGAAACCTGGAGTATACTATAGGTGTCAACCAAAAAAAAAAAACGCGATCAATCTTAAAGCGCAAACTCGGCGGACTTGGCACTTCGGCTAGACAGAAAAATCCGTCTGTCCGGAGGAATCTTTTATCATAATTTTTGTTTTGTTTTGTTTGTTTTTGATTGTTTGTTTTTGTGTTTTTGTTTTTGTTGTTTTTGTTTTTTACTTTTTGAGGGGATTCATATTGTTATTATGCAGTCACCGCGGAACATGTTGTTATCCCCGCGACGTGATACGTATAGACCAATCTTTCGGCAGGCCTATGTAAACTCTTCGGAGAGGAAAGAAAAGAAAAAGTGACTCGGGCTAAACAACTTGAGAACGAGACCTTTTTGCCTGGAAACACTGTCTCCCATTTCACTTCATGAAAAAAAAAAGGGGGAACTACTCATCTTGGGCTGTGTCTGCTTGTGTGTAGATCTGTGTCTGTCTGTGTGTTTGTGCGAGCGTGTAAATATACAAAATGTTCTTCTGTTCTCAAGATGTAGGCCCTAAAAGTAAAAACTCAGGACACGGGGTAGTGTCCTGTGAACTCCGGCACCAAAGCCTATAAAGCAGACCAGGTCTGTCTTGGGGAAGCCCTAACCTCGTCTGAGTCTCTGAGACAATTCAGTTCTACAACTCCCTCCCTCGGCCCATGCATTCGCTCCGACACAATCTTAAAGAGAAATTCAGATCCAGTTATAAGTTTAGTCTGCTATCTATAGGCCTATAAGAACGAGTATAACACATTCTTACGAGTACCAACAGTGAAAATTAATTTTGATCAAGATCGATTGAGAATAAAGGAGGCTGGTTGAAATTGTGTGATTTCTTATCGTATTCATTTCTGTTTATATGTATTAACTGTTATGCAGGCCTGTGTTATGAAAATCAATAAAGACAAAACTATCTTCTTTTTTTTTAATTGTGAAGTTTCGCCAAATTTCAGCAGAACAGTTACAGCTGATATGAATATATGCAAATGAATGAGCTACAGAGCTGATTCCATTTCCTTACAAATTTCCAATGATCGTGTCCCTCCCAAACAAACAAAAAGACGAATTAATTCAATTATTCTGATATCGCTATGAAATTGTAAACAGGAAGTTATTCCTGGTTGAATGACTTTATTATGAATACTGCACTGACCAGTTTGTCACGCAGGATTTGGGACTGGGACGTCCTATGAATGCGCCTGCGTTAAAGACTGGAAATTTCATAACAAAATGCAGGCTTACAAACTATAAGCAAGGAAGTTATTTGAAATGAATTTCAGCAAACGAAAGCGATGCATTAAAGATAGAAAATTTTTTGTGATAGTGAAGGGACACCGAAACTTCATCAAAATCAAGATTTCTTCTGATTCGTCTTTTAGCTATACACATTCAGTTCAATAAAGTATCCTGTCAAAAAAATATATATATTTTTAGCTCTATCTACAGAATATCTTAATCATAAAATTCATAGTCGTTTCCACTATTCCCAAAGCACAATATTAGCAGCCAACGCTGTGACCGCTGCAAACATTGCCGATATCATGAAAGCATTCGATTGAAAAGCGTTCACTTCGACTTCCCTTTCATCTTTTGAACTCTCTAAATTCCGTAGATTGAAAGTCAATCTAATAGATTGTAGTCAGGGACCAATCCAAAATTGGATTGAAAGTTTCAATCGAATAAGACTGAATTCTAACTCTACTAGATTGAAAACTTCAATCCTACTTTTGGATTGGTCCCTGACTACACTCTTATTTCAATCTAAGGAATATGGAGTAAAATGAATCATTACGAATTCTCAAATAACATTTTGGTTTTGCTTTGTATTAACTGCCCTCTCCAGAAATATAAAGTTATATAGGAAAGACAAACAATCATATTCACTTTAAGACAGAGTTATGGGCCTATTATAGCCCCTTTATTATTTTGTTCAACAAATTAAGGTTAATATCATTCTCTTTATGACTTCTTGAAGACTCAAGAGCTCTATATTGATGTCCTGGAAAAACGAAACAAATATAAATCGTGAAACTTGCATTTTCTTCACGTCGATGTACATATACGAATTAATAAATATTATTATCGAGATTATGTCTATTATGGTGGCACTAACTATAATAACTACACTGAATGGATTAAGCAATTCTTTTCTTCAAACTTCATTAAAGCGTTTTGGGTTTTTTTTTCTGTACTTACTGCATGAATTCACACAAACGCACATTAAATTCTAATTAAAAAAAAAAAAACACTTTCTCAATACTGCTATTTTGACAATAACATGGAGAGGAAGGAGCTCTATACTTCAAAGAAGAAAAAAAAATTGAATTATTTCACGCGGCCATGGGCTCGGTTCAATGTCAATAACTGTATTGCACTAGCTTTAGGGCTCCTAATGATAAAAATGCAGAGAATCCCTTTGAAGATCTAACCGCGACTCTAATTGCGTATACGTGCAATGCCCGCAATACTAAATCAATACTGTATGCATCTTTAATATTACTTGAGCTATATGCAACAACTATAGGCTTCTTAATACACACCACTGAAACACTGAAACATACTAATATTACAAAAACAAAACAAAAAGAATTTCAGTTCAACTGCAATCCTTCTTTGATGATTGTAGTGAGATGATAAAGTAAAGTCACATTAAGAGAATGCCAGACGTTTCATCTCATTCGGACTCCAGTGTTTTAGAGGGGGGCACAACTGGCCCATGACAACCCTCCTTTTGAAGCAACTTTTTAAAAATTCTTCTTTGTTTTGTAATTTTTATACGTGTGCCCCCCCCCCCCTTGAATTAAAAAATAAAAATAAAAATCTTCCATACGTCCCGCTTCCACCGCTAGTTGTTACTAATGTGACACCTGACGTAGGTATAGCGCTCCCGGAAAATTATAGAGATAGAGGGGAGTCCAGTCAAATAGTGAGGTCCATCGGACAAAACGAGAATACAAAGGTTAATTCTCCAGGCGGATAAAACCAAGGAGGTTTGAGAAATGGAGTTCCAACTGGCTGTAAACATTCATACAGCCCTCAGTTTTCTTTTGACGTATAATTCCACAGGTGCATTTGTGACTTTGATGATCGGGGTTCGATGCCGCGGTCTTTCCGAGCAAGGAGATGATTCATTTGGAACGCTAACATAATGTCTGCTATATTTTGTTTGTTTGTTTGTGTTTTTTTTTTTTTTTTTGTATTAAAGGAAATCAAATTTGAGCTAATGACAGAGCATATGAAAAAGAAAGTAACTCCTGTCCAGGATTATGTCAAAAAGTGTAAATCTGAGCCGTACGTTTTGAAAATATTTGAACTGCACCCTTACTGGAAAGTCGATTTAATCATCTTTCCGATCATTTTCGACAAATGAAACTGATATGGTATAATCTTCAAGTGTAGTTCTTTATTCATTTATATGTTAGATTAGTGTAAAAACATGTAAAGTCAGGTAATTTTAATTCTTGTTTCATCAATTTTGGTGGAATTTTTATTCGCACATCCCTGTGTCTGTACCTTTATGTACCGCTAATGTTTCATTATAAGGGAGAGCAAAAAGTAATTACCATCATAGAGACGTATCTTCCATTGAGAGTGACGAGTCCATGATGCAATGCCACATGAATCAATATTGTCATCCGATCTGCGAGGCAACTCCAGTTTAGCACATACTACCAATATTTCTTAGTCGCGGCATCAAACATGGGATCAAAGGGAATAAAACTGTTGTTACTCCATCTCTTGAACCTCGTTGATACGACGTAGATTAGCCTCCCGACGACCTCGTCAGAAAGAGGATTCCCCTGACGTAGGCCTACTGACATCGGTCGCAACACATCACAAGCATCAAAGTGCTGACAAGGTAATGACGTCAACTCCAAAATCTTCCATTCATTTGTCACAAAACTGTTACATGACAACCGGGTTATTTTGACAATTGTATGGTTTAGCAAATACATGTGAACAACTCTCCCCCTCCTCCCCCTCACTGATATCAGATAATTAGATTGCACAAGAGAAAGCCTATAGTATGTAAAGGGCATGTATCGGCAGTAAAAGCATTTCTGTTTTTGCGATCTCAGGGAAATTCAGTAATTTCAAAAGAAAAAGGAGGGGGGAGAACATTTAAGTGTACAAGTAAGTTGATGGCATCGCAGACTTTTGAATCCATGGGACCATTTTTTCTAATTTGCATAATTATCATAACTAAAGTCACATCACTGCTCCGTGAAAACCCGCGAATAATCGTGTAAATAAATATATAACATGTCAACACATTTTGCTTTGTTTTGTCGTCTTTTTTAATTGAGGCATTTGTCAAGATGTCCCCCTGATTTGACTGGTACAAAGTGTATATCTATTAACACCAAGGGATGGTATATACAGTATTGATTGAGATAAGGATTCAGCTTTTTGCAAGATAACTTAAAAACAACTTCATTTAAAAAAAAAAAAAATGTTAATGAGCATACAAAATTTATTCTCCACAGAATTCACAGTTTATTTGACGAAAAGTGGTTTTGAAATGGCTGAAATATCAAAAAACAAAGAAAAAACAAATCCATTTAAAATATTGTTCCTGCCTTTTATTAGGACAGCTTTGTTTTGGCTATCTCAGCCATTTCAAAACCAATTTTCATCAAATAAACTTCGAATTCCTCTTAGAATTATACTCTTACATATTTATGTCACAAGTTTTTTATTAGTTAAAAAGAAAAAAATAATAAATTAAATAAAAGTTGAAAACCTGAAGCCTCATTTCAACCGAAACTATAATATAGTGCCTCTTTTAAGCATGGTGTGCAATATTGCACTTTAACAACTAGGCCAGTTTGTTTGGAATGTACTACTGTACTTCAACAAGATTGAATTGTGTATACTGTAGTTAGTACATTACACAGAGCACATGAATCATTGTACTGTAAGCAAACACAGACACACTCAGAGGCAGGTATCTCAATGTTAGCAATCAGTTTTATTTCATATTTGAAAGTAACAGAAGAAGATACAGACAAACAAGAAATATTTTTTTTCTGTCTTTCACATATTTTTTTTCTTAAATCTGTAATGTATTTGATAACATATTTCCTTGATGTTACTTTCAGCAGTGTTAATACAGGGCTGCCTGCCCTAACACACGTGTATAAACAGTGCTTCAATAGAGCAGACATGTGTCATATTGTCTCCCACTCTAGATAATAATTATGTACAGTATACATAGAGCAGATATATTCCCTAGAAGAGTTGAAGTCAACTTTCTCACTGTGTTTGTACTGAAATTAAACTAAACGAAACAGCAATACAGATAGCAAAACAAACTGGATATGTAGAAAGTAAAGGGTGTTAACCTGCTTCTTTTTGGTGATTAAAAACAAACAAATCATTTTTTAAAAATCCACACACACAAAATTAATATGCCATATAAATAGGACACAAAAGAATATTGGGGATTTATATGGGAATGACACATAGGCCTATTACCTACTTTTTTACAACTCACTTTTCCATCAAATCTCTATTGCAATTTATACTTAATATATAAGAATAAAGAAATAAACAAATAAGTGATTTTCAGTTGAATTGGGTATATTGTGCCTCTGAACAGTATGGGACCATTGAGCATCACTAATTATCATTTTAAAAATTGACAAAAATGAATAAAACAGGAATTGGGGGAAGAAAAAATCACCCGAGACTTTACAAAGGCGGTACCTATTCCCACTCATGGAGAGTAAGTGGAGAGTATTTCCCGTCATACCATGTCCTGCGATACCCTAAACATCCCCCATCCCCCACCCCATTTTGAAAAAAAAAAATCATATTAAAATTGCACTTACACCGACCAGTATCGGTGGCTGTATGTCAGATTAGACACAGTGCATACACTGTATCTTGTGAGTTGTTATTCCACTTATCCAACAATTGTCTAGGACTTCTCCCCCCCCCCCCCCACCCCTAATAGGCCTATCACCACATACACAATTTATTCCATGGATTATTTCTTTTTTACTGCTTTGAGCCAGACTGTTAACATTTACCATCTCTTCTACACATTTTTGATGGCGTGTCTTGGTAGAAGGTATAAAGAGATGATAAATGTGCGATTTAAGGATTTCTTGTTTTCCTAAATCGACCGTACTCTGCGGGTACAGTACAAGAAATTTCCCTGAAGATTTCAATTTGGATCTTATTAACCTGCTCTGTACGGGAACCCGGTGGCCTGTGTATTAAGTCTATGGGGATTTCAAAATTCAGGATGGAACGGGTTAACAAAATAATGTCTGTAATCTCGTGGCCAAAGACCATACAAGCCCATTATCATTATTATTATTTTAATTTACGAAGAAGCCATGCTGTCCAAAGGCAGTCAATTAAGTTATAAATCTTATTTCACAACACATATCCTATCAAGTCACTTTGCACTGAACAGTTTATGTCATTTCTTCACGTTACTTGGTCCAATGTCTTCACAATAAACTATAATAATTTCAAATTCCTAGTTTAAAAAAAAATTATGGCTGACACATATTATACACACAGAATTACAAGAAATAATTAAAATATTTGAGAAACAATACAGGTTCAAATCATTAGTCCCTTAGGTTAACATCAACCTATCCTTTGAATTCTTTTTGAGTCCTTTGACTTTGAATTCTTCTTCTCTATATTCTGGTACTCTCTTTTTATTTTTGTAAAGTTTATAATATTTGCAAATTTGATGACTTTTCAAGCAATTGAAAAGCTTGTAAAAAACAACAACTTTAACAGTCATTCTCTTTTGATAGAACAGGAAACTGCCAAACTTCATGAAACTCATTTGCTTAAAAAAAAAAAAAAAAAAAAGTCATATGAGGCATGACATAATTATAGATATGTTTCATTTATAGCTAAACATTTCATGCCAACTTAATCTGCAATGGTGAAATTGTCTTTGAACTTGGTATAGCAAACATCTATTAGCTTCACACAAGTTTCCATGTGGTGCATTCATGTATACCTCTCAAATTGCCTCGTCTAAAGCAGAAGCTTTTTTTTTGTCACTACTTGATCAAAGAACATATCTCACAAGTTTTAAATATACCTTTTAGCTCAGAGTATATTTACTTGATGCAGATTGACTTACTTTTTCTCTCTTTTTTTTTTCCTGGTTAAATGATTATGTCTTTGCTTGAGCAAAATAAATTTGCGTCTACTCTATAAAAGTTTAATCACATATCAGCATGATGGACATTTGTGAGGTACATAGTCTCATGGCCTGTATCAACATTCAGGTGTAAAACTAAATAATCTCCTTTCATGAAAAAAACCTTTATCTGTTTTTTGTACGTGAATTTAAACAGCTACGATCTTGGGAGACACTGTGAAATGTATATTCATTTCACTAACAAACACCACCATGTAAATCATCTTCAGAGTGGCTCTTTATTATTATGCACAGGTTTCTCTCTTGTGTGATTTGATTTTGTTTCTGGAATGCTTATGGACACGCAGTTGCAACAATAATTCAGGAAAACCTCTTGTTGATGGGGAGGGGACAACTTAAAACCATTTCACTGGACAAGCTCAACTCTGGATAATTCTAGCAGCAATACTGTATTTCTCCTGCTAATAAAAAGCAGTATCAACCTTTAAAAAAATGGGGACGCTTTTGAAGTAGAAAAAAAAGGCAGAACCTTTTGAAGAAGAAACAAATAGATAGTTGTTTTTCAAGTTGAAAAATTGTCCAATCACAGGCACAGAACTTTATGCTCTCTATATTATAATATCTGTTGTGAGGGTGAAAAAACTGTAGATAACAACAGGTCAACTGCTTCAAGCTGATAGATCCTAGTCTATGTGAATGCACAATGAATCCTACACAATAAACTCTCTTTGATCTAGATGTAATGATTCTACTCGCCAGATACTGGCAGTATACAGTTTAAAGCTAAAAGTCTCTATTTGACTTTTGACTGTGAAAGTGTTCCACAATAGTTAAGTAGTGTCGTGTGCATCCCATATGCATTTTAACCAGACCCCCCCCCCCCCCCCCCCCCAGCTAAATACTGGTTAGTGGTAAGATTAGGTTTAGGGTTGAGGTTTACAGTTGGGAGTTTGGGTTAGGGTTAGGATTAGGTTCAGGATTAGGATTAGGATTAGGGCCAGGGGAAGGGTCCGGGTAATTGCCCAGGGGGTAATTGCCAAGGGGGTAATTGCCCTAGACCCATTTTAATGTGCATTGCTTGACTTCAACTTTGACCATTATAGGGGAGAAGGAAAAGTTGTGATTGACTTTTTTTTTGTCTGCCATGTTTTTTCTGTCAGTTTCAGGCCTCATTTATTGCACATCTTTGAGATGAAAGTAAAGCTGAAAAAAGGAAGCAAATAGGCAAGCAAAGAAATATTGCAATTTCCTCTTAATGACTGACACACAAGCAAACGGCATGTTGATGTGGAGCAGATCACTGCAGTCTGCCAAAGGTTAAAGGGGCATTCCAGACGATTTTCATAATTTCACATCATGTAGCACATAAATTGACAGCTCCATGTATAGATTCATGGAATTTATTGTGGTACTTGAGCAGAGAAACCAATAAAATGAAAATCTTAAACAAATTACAATGAACAGTGTTGATGACATCAGAGCCTCACATATTTCAGAAATGGAGCAGTGTACTTCCATTACAATGCCGCTTGCTCAACAAGTTCACCTGTGAAGAATCTATGCATGCCTTCTTCTTTTGTTCTGCTTCCTTGAGCCCCAACTCATGCATTCTTATGGTGAGGCTGCCATGTCATTATCCTTGTTCATTGCAATTTGTTATAAATTTTGAAAACATTCTAATTCCTCCTACCAATCACTATAAATTCTGAAACTCTGTACTCAGTTAAACTGATTTATAGTTGTTCAAATGTAAAAGTCTGAAAATCATCCTGAGGTTCCTTTTAAAGAAAAAACTAGAACAAAACCAAGAGCATGTTTAGGGAGGTATGGCTCAAACCTAAATGACATATGTTTCCTTATCTGCAATGTGGTTTTTTTTTTTCTTCTACAGTACTCCTCACCAAAAGCCAAATTTACTCTATATATGATGTTACACTTTCATATATCTGCCATATTAGTGAATACTCCCAATATCTTGATACGGTCAACCTCGCCTAATTTGACCTCGCATAAATCTAAAAATTGCATAAGCCAAAGAAAATCACAACCCATGGTGACTAAAACCATGCATTAATTCTATTGTGTAAGTCAAAATTCACACAAGTGGAAGGACTTTCAGCAGTCCCTTTGGATTCGACTTAAGCAAGGTTGATTGTATTACTTATGCTGGGTCTCTACAGCCACTTTATGGCAGTTCTTAGCATGTTATGTTCATGGAGAACAAACTTCCCAATCGAGTTACTAGCACTTATCACCCCCACCCCCCATGTGGTCCACAGTAGACATCCCTTTCTTCTAGGTGTGGTATCACAACATCATTTGCACATTGGTGAGCATTTCATTTCTTCAGTTTGCCAACAAAAGCAGAGTTCTATGATTCTTTCTTTTCTCTCTGTAATGCATCATGTAGTCATCAATGTTAAATGCCCGCTATTTTGACAGTGGCTAAAACAGGCTGGTGTGTTTTCATACTGGCTTGAGTTTCATGTGTTAGACTAAATTTCACACCACACATTACATGATATGCAGGCAACTACATTTTAATCTCATTTTTGTCCAAATTTCAATTAAAGGCAAATGATGCTGATGATCGTTATTTAAACAAATATTTCAGCTCCGACAACTTTTTCAAAGACTATTTATTTCAAGCAAGTTGGTTAGAAAGGATTAAAAAAAATATGATCTCCAATAATAAGACTGCATGCCACAGTATCTGGATTATGCAAAATTCAACCAAAATTTAGCCTGTATTGGACTTTGTCCTAAGTTGTCACACTGTGGGCTGAGTTACACCGTTAGAATGTTCTGGACATGAGCTGACCAAGGGGTTGGCAGTAATCAAAATATCTGAGTCATTCAAACTCTTCTGGCCTTTTATCACATACTATGTTGGCAGTTTTTATGGCATCCATGTAGGAAAAAAAAATGAAGGTATAGAAAATTAAAATTATGTAAATTTACTCACCCAAGCAAATATCTGTAACAAATAATGTATGCAGCCATATAGACTGGAAAAGACATTACTAAAACCACTACGCATTACGTTTTCCTCACACGTGATGGTTACTGTATAAAACAAGGAATGTTCGCGTACATTTTTATTTCGTGAATTTCGCGAGCGGCAACATTCAAGAAATTAAAATGCACGCAAAAGTTCTTGCCTACTCAATGTGCATTGGATGCCAGTGGCAAGTCGCAAAAATTTCATGCTGCGAGAAAGGCTGTCGGCTCCACTTCACAAAATTTTCACGCAGCGAATATATCGTGTTTTACAGTTCCATACTGACATGACCAAAAGGGCCTTATTTAGTTTTGGGTCCTCTACAAGCAAGTAAGTTATAAGCAGGGGAGCATGATCTCCTTTGAACCATTCAGTGAGTGGTGGCAACTTCAACTTTGGAAATACGAGAAGGAAATAAAAGAAGTCAGTTTCCATTGCTACAGTCGATAGGGGAGAAAGATTCTGATCTGAGTAACGTTGACTTCTTGCAGGGAGCAAATGACTCGAGAACAGCGCCCTCCTTGTCAATAATACTGGTGATTTTGTGCTTCCTAACTGGAAAGAAACAGCTTGCTAAATGCACCATTGGGTGTTCATTACAACTTCTGTTGTAGCTAAGTGGTCAAAGGTGATGAAATAAAAGGTTTTTTTTTTTGTACAAGAAATGAGTTTTCATGGGACCAGCCCTAAATAATCTATATAATATATAATATATATATATTTAATATATGTATATGAATATATTACGTGAAAGCGTACAGAATCTTGCATTTGCACTCCCTACCGGCAGATGTGGTCAATGCACTACACACTTGCAACACGCAATCTAAGGGTAGTGTGTATCAAGTTATCGAAAGGAATTAGAAGATGACGTCACCAAATATATACATATATGTTTGAAGATTTTAAGACGTGTGTTTGCTGTGTGTATTGGTCCAAACATAGAGAAGCCATGGAAAAAAAGAAACAATAATAAAGATTACGATGTTCTTTATACACCGGCGTGAAAATATGCAGCACATGCAAACATTTTGTCTCCTACTCTGCACTAGAAGGGTGATAAATGCTCATCAGTCATAAGCTCCTTTCAGCTCTTTACCATCCAGTGTCTCACGGTGGATGCAGAGTGGGGTGTGTAGAAAGCTTTATGTTGGCGCAGAATGACTGGCATCTTTAATAACCAAAGCTCATTTCAAAAGAGGGTGCAAATGTGCAACTTTGTGTGGGTAGTAAACGGCAATGAAAGAATCGGGGAGGTAACAATCATCCCCAATAAAGGGTAGCGGCATGAAAATTGATATTTACTAGAGAGAGAATACAGATTAACAGCCTAATGAAACAATACACTAAAGTCAGAATTCTCCTCTTCTCAGTGATCATCATATAATGTTGACCTCACAAGGTTAAAGAGAAGCTACTAGTATACCAGTGTAAGAGGAGCAATGTGAATGATGCAACACACAGATATCACCTAGAGAAGTCACCTGTAGAAAAGAAAGTATTTACACAAGTCCCAACCAGATGTCTAGGTCCAACATAAATTCACACCCAAAGGCAAAAGCAAAAGCAGTAATGATATGAGGAATTCGACAGAGAGAACGCAAAATGTTTGGTGCTTTTGAACTGAAAGATGAAAGTGTCATGACAGACACCTGTCGCCATCTCAGACCATGGCTCAAAACGTATCAGACAGCACTGACATACGAATGTAGGTATTAAGCTTCAGGCTACAACAAATATTTGACCCTATGTATAAAGCCCTGTACAAGTTGCTCTCAAACTTCTCAGTACGTTGAAAGTGACCTCGGTCACACCCGTCATGGTTGACAGAAACAAGATTTCAGCATTGCTATTCCTACATCCTCCATTCAATACATCACATTAACACAGCATCGAGCTCCATACATTTTGTGCCAAGACAGGATGACCGAACAGAAATTTTGGCCATGGAGCCCGCTGTAATTCCCTCCTTCTTCTAGATAGTCTGGTAAACTATTCAACTCTTGTGAAGTGGCTGCCAAAGGATGTTCCACAATCAAGACACTAAAATCTCCAATCCACTTGTATCTTCACCAAAACGGCAGTCTGATGTTCAAACACATATGGTGCTATTTTAAACTAAGTAAGCGAAATGCTTGGCTAGCTTCCTTTCTCATTTGACAACTGCACTTACACTTCTAAAGAGAGAGGAAAAAAACATTTTGCTAGTTTCCAATATACAGATGTTTAAAATATGATCAACTACAGATAAACTGTATCTTACCCAATACCAAGTTAAACTTTCAATATACATATAATTTCTCTCTATACCTCTATGTCATAGTATTTGTCATGTGCAATTATGTTATCAATTCACAATTTAATTATAATCATATGGCAGTATATTGCTCTTAGTAGATATACAACCTCGTAAATCAGCAACTGCAACGGTCACTATGGTGATAGAGTGTACGTCCATGCGGTGATGGGATATCTGCTCCAACGCAGACAGTATGCTTTGAGTTTATAGCCGACAAGATTACAACATCAGAAACAAGAAATGGTGACTGAACAATAGTCATGTGTGATCAATCCCAAAATGAATATATGCACACACTGAAATTAGCATGGTAATGTGTTATAATCTACCATCCCTTCTGTCGCACACATTCCCAAACCTAATCAAATTATCAACAAAAACAAGAAAAAAAAAGAAACATTATGAACCTAATAACAAGTTTTACAACGTCTCATTCAAAGGCAACTATAAAGTGCATTTCCAGATAATACAAAAGAACAAAATACAGGAAACACAGTAGTCAGGATTTCATACAATCAACGCTAGTAATGACAAATTCATTTCTTTCTACATCTTTCTGCTGAAATATGCCAGATATTTACAAGGTAAACGAAATAAATGAACCTCCGATCAGCTCAACACTGATGTTACTGCCATACAAAAACTTTTTTTTTTTTGGAACTGTCTAATTCATTCACATAAATATCACATGTGCTACCTACACATACACAACATTCTTGTGAAATTCTTTGATATTCTCTTTGTATATTTCTGTTTTCTCAATCTCATTCTATTTCTGCAAGTAACTTTGTTCTTTATATAAAACGAATTTGCTTTTCTACTACCTATCATCAGAAAGTGTTAACATTTACACATCTCCAGAGAAATCAGAGAAACATATTGTAGCTACGATCTCATCTACTTTGCATCACTCACACATAGCAATTCATCGTTCACCTTGGCTGCTGCTTTGATAATAATGCCATGGTAATTTCATCTCTCCTAAACTGGACACAGGGGTCACCAACAACCGACACCAATCCCTACATAGTGGGACTGGGCCAGGAGGGGGGTGGTGGTGACACACACATTGAACACTATTTATGATAAGGCATAAAGATGGCAGTCAAATGTATGTCATTGACTAATTCAGATAGGAGGAACAAGAACATGTAGCTGATTTGTCATCAAGTGCAATATAGTCCCTTCACAGTATTATTTAATCCACTGATCACTTCATATTACATCAAGTCTGCATCTTTTAAATACACAAACTATCACTCTTTCATATATACTTTTTTGTTTTTTGTTTATTTTTTGCTTAATATAGAAGTAGACCCTGTTAATATGCCAGATGCATTCTTATGTACAGGTTGCAGCCATGCTGTGTTCACATATGATAGTAATCTTCCAAAATAACTGAGACACACACACAAAAAAAGAATTATTTTCAAGATTTAAATATCACTGACCAAAAATCAAAGAGAACTGAAGCTAAGAAATTCACAGAAATACATTTTCAGCTACATTTTTCACTCCAGTAGCAGTACAAACACTGTATTCTTATGATGCATATTAAGGTTATACAGTGATCATACCAGGAGAATGAAGCATTCCAGATTCTGTGAGGCTAAGGGCATATCAAATAAGAGATACCGGGAGTGAATAAATGGCGCTTTAATCACAAACTACGGTTGCCACTAAGATACACCTGAACACAGTAAAATTTTTTTCTTTCATTTAGTCACTTTGGCAAAGACAAACTCAGACTGACGGACTACGCGACTCTCGCTCGGTCCACAGGGGAACTGCCAAGAGCCGACATTGCATCGTAAGGTATGAGATATCAAGGTAGCCACGGCAACAGCGAAATGTGTAAGACTACCTAAGACTTCATTAAGGGCTATTGCAGCGGAATCAAACGACTATAAATAATTGATCCTGCCTGCCTAATTGTTTGCGCAGTTGCATGTCTAAACATACATAAAAATCTTACACATACATACATACATACATACATACATACATACATATAAATATATATATATGTATGTACACACATATATATATGAACTATGAACACACACGTGTCAAGTTGATTCATTTGATTATCAATAATATCATGAATATTCAAATATTCAAATGACAGCCTCAGATTATGAAGATCAGTCCACACTTTCTTGATCACTTGCATCAGGTGTGCGAGACTTGAATACATACAACTGTACGTACATACGAGACAACGGACGAGACGGTAAGGTGCTTTTGAAAAAAAGCGGAGTTTCCCCCCCAACGAACTCAAGAGACCATGAAAATCAATAACATCGCACAGTATTGATCCCAGCTCCCAGTTCTGTATCTCACACTACTCTTTCTCTCTCTCTCCCTCTCTCTCAGTCTCTCTCTCTCTTGTTCTCTCTCTCTCTTTCTCTAAAGTATCATCCTCCGTTGACATCAACACACTAAACAAAGACTAGACAGAAGTTTATGCATGCTTAGAAGTGATAATTCTAGCCATCTAAAGTCATATAAAGATAATTTTTTTTTTGTTTTGTTTTTCCCCAGTATTGCACATCATTGTATTGATTCAAACACATTTTAGTTATGTGTGAGAGCAAAAAAATGACATATCACAATTTCTTACAGTACACGCTACAACTGTGCGTTCTCTGAATAGGAACTCGGCGAAACGCAGTAATCACAATCCCGATGCAGGAACTACAGCAGTATACAACACAAGTTCTACATGTCAAGATACAAAGAAAGGAAATAAAAATGCAATCATTAAAGATAGATCTGTCATAATTCTCAAAAAGTTGAAATTCATCGATGCAGGATATAACACATTTTACTCCTTTGTCTGCTACCAATTCAGCACAATCAAAAGTTGCAGATAGTAATGTTTATATATAATTGTTGATCCAATCTGTACACTCCTAAAGCAGGCAATGCCACATATATATATAAATCCGTATCACACACAAACATACATGCACACACATCACCACCATCAGTCAAATCTATACGTATATGTGTGTATGCTCTTTTTGATATTTTGATCGTGTTCAAATAAAAATGTTAGCGATCGTCCAAATGCGATCTCATCATACGACTACATGAGCTACATGAATTTGACCCTATCGTCTCAAATTGAATCCTACACACTGGCATCATAAATGTCATCAAAAAAGTGTACAATGCATGTAGATCAATCAAGCAATCTATTTCTTTCTTTGTTTCTTGGTGTGTCTTGGGGCGTTTTGGGTTTGTTTCTTTCTACTGCACTGACAGTCTTCCCACATTAAAGATTTTGAATCAGGCTTCCACAGTCAGCTTCAAGCATCAGAATCAAGACTTCTCTCGCTGCCCCTCCCTTTTGTCGGAGTCTTTCACACAAATCTTCGGCAAAATTGGCGGCAAAGACGGAGCATCTCATCTCACCCCTCCTCCACTCTCTTCCATGTCTCCTTTCTCCTTCCTGCATCGTCATAAATAATGCAATGCGTCCCTGGGTTGACAATCACTTTTTTTTTATTACTAAACTGCCAGATAATCAGCAAAGTGATGTCCTGTCCAAATCCCAGCTCTCTTACCCCCAATACAGTGAAGAAACCACGGCATGTCACAGGAAAAGCGACCCAATTTTTACATGTTTTGTGCTCTGGCTGTCATTTTCTTTTCCTTTACTTTCCTTTTTTTTTTCTCTCCTGAACATTTGACATTTTTAAGATACAAGGTTTACTCGCCCAAATGGCTTGTAGCCTCCAATTGATCCTTGAAAATGACAATCATATGACAAACTCAAAGTGCAGCTGATCAAGCAGCAATTCAAGACCAGTTCACAAACCTGGTTATTTAGACCTGCATTTTTGGGGTAAATGTTTCCTTCATTCCTTTCCTCCTATCTCTCTCTTCCTTTATATTTTCTACCCGTTTTTCTCCACGAGTATCTATTTGTGAGGGATACCGGGAGGATAGTGTTCAAATGATTGCTATCATTATCATTACCATTATTATCATCATTATTATCTGCAAAGCAGAAAAGAAGCAGAAAGAAATGTGGTGTTCTTGGTGGACTCATTGGTAATAAATGTTCTGTCTGTCCAGAGTTACAACCCTTACGGCAACCCAACTGGAATGCGTTTCCAGTCCAGAGATTGCCAGGAACACTTTTACTATCGAGCTTGCTAACTGGGGATACCGCTCTCTTGCAACACAGAGATTCAGATGCTCGTCTGCCGCATTCTCCGCAGAAAGATCTCGACCCAACCAAAGTCCCCCCAATTTTGCATGGACAGAAGGGAGTGAAACCTCCACAGAGCACACGACAACTGATGCTAACTCATCATTTCCTCTCCTCTCCACATACACATGTTGAGGGCGCTCATCACAGATGTCATCCCGTCAACGTTCTGTCCGTTGCAAACTTTACCACGTCCCCTCTCTCCCTAGAGCATCTTCCTCACAGCCTAAAAGATAGCATCAATTTGACTGAACGAGTATCTCTGTTGCCTGTACTACACCTCATCAACACGCACTGACTTGTCCATTAAGCATCTGGTGAATGGTTCATACCAGAATATGTTCCAGTTTGAAATTTAATGCAAACAGTCGGTAAAACTAGTGCTGCAACACTACCTAATCAAAAAAATATTGTTCTTATATTGGTTCTTAATATGTCTAATCTGAAGGACAATCATGCATGGCGCAATCAAAATATCCCATGCGTGATTTGCCGATGACGTCCCACCCCCTCACTCCTCAAGTAGATTCAACCATCATAAGCCTCGCCTAAAGAATGTAGGCGATTCCATTTCACCCCTAGGGGGAGGGAGGGATGGACTGGGAACCAGCCACCCCCTCGACGCTAGACCTGGTTCGTCTCATCGCTCTTCGTGGAGACCAGCCGCCCCTGGGGGTCTCGCTTCTGGCTTCCGCCCTCTTGGTTGTTCGGGAGAGCAGGCTCCGTGTTCCTCCGCTTGATCTTTGACTTGGATTTCTTCAGCATGGTGGCCTGATGGAAGAAGAGAATGCTCTTTAATCTATTAGCCTTTCATTAAACCAAGAGAAGTACTTCAAGAAGAATTGACTACACTTACACAACAGATATTGGACACTATTGCACAATATATATGCTGTAACCACATCAGTTCTCATACACAGATACAATGTGGTAGTTTCAGCTGACATTTAAAAGACTTTACTTTCTTTTTCCTTTCATCACAGGATGCTTTCCTCAATACAAAAATGCAAAGACAAAAATAAGTTGACATGTTATTCAAACTTGCTATATACATCTCAACATATTGTCACTATCACAGCATGTCTCATATTCTCACAAGGAAGGCACTACAATATTGGTAAAGCCAGTTTACAGTTCCACTTTGCACATGAGCAGAAAAATGTCATTTGTACAATCAGGCATGTTGGTTTCTTAATTCACTGAGATAAGCATCCCTGAAGTAATGATTATTCATGCAACCCTTGTAAATGGTGCTTACTAGCTAGCACATCCACCTGACAGCAAGCCTGGTATTTAGCAATGCTGGTAGAAAAAGTTTGTTTATGCATTCTGATTCAACACAAACCAATGAAATGAATGCCTGCTGCAGTGTCAATTGACAGACCATTCTTGTCATCTGCTCTGCGTACGTTCATACTTTTAACGTGAATTCCATAAATTGTGGGCATGCTTATGCATCATGCTGCTTTAAAAACAAATGAAGTGCCTAACCTAATGAGAAAAAAGAAAGGTCATTTGTACCAATGTGCCCATGTGCTAACTGTGAACTGGCTTATTGATAACACAGCATTTGTGCCACAGCCTAAACTTCTATAAGCTCTTTGTTTTTTCCCCAGGTGACAGATGGATCCACACATATTGCACACTCAAGTTTTTCACCAGTTACAAAAACAAACTCTTCAAGGAACTTTGTAGGCATAAGTTAAGCACACTGTATTGGCAACTCATAAATCAGGTCAGATGATAGTCTTCAACTGAAAATTGACAAACAGGGGGATATACATACTGAAAAACAGATAGACAGATAGACAAACAGACATACAAACCAACACATATACATAAACATACACACTAAAAGACAAACCAGAAGGGCACACACAAAAAGAAAAAAAAACAACAACATAAAAGACAGATAAGAATCTCACTAATAAAACAAACAGACATACATAGTACAGACATACATACAGACACACAGACAGACAGGAAGACACACACACACCCAGAGTCATCTAGACAACCGCTTCACTCACCTGTAGCGCTGACCGGCAGACCACCACTTGACCAGCCAGCTGCATCCAGGGTTCTCCATCCACTTGCACAGGCATGTCTGTATTCATGGAAATCCGAACCTGACCACAAGAAGAGTACAGTGACAAATAGGTCCAAGGTCATTCTTTTATATTGTGAATCAATCTTCGTCTTTTTTATGTGGTATTTTGTAATCATTTCTTCTTATCTGACATTGTGCTTTATCCGGTTTATCACTAAAACACTTTTTTACCAATGTCTATTATTTTTTATAAACCTTCAAGTCCTGAGATTAAGTAAATAGGAATAAATGGGACACAATATTGTAAAAATTCAAAT
This sequence comes from Diadema setosum, assembly GCA_033980235.1. Taxonomy (NCBI): domain Eukaryota; kingdom Metazoa; phylum Echinodermata; class Echinoidea; order Diadematoida; family Diadematidae; genus Diadema; species Diadema setosum. The sequence goes on from CM067074.1 coordinate 25,634,833, forward strand.
TTTCACCTATTTCCCATACACCAGTATTACGTGTTCACAGAAACTGAAAAGCATGGTTAAACAAAGCTTTTTCTTTCTTGAATGACTGAAAAAAAACAACAACGAAAACCAGGAGTATGCCTAAGCAGAAAAAGTTGGTACATGTACATACAGATTTGCACATCAATTACACAAGCAAAGCACAAACATGACATTTCGCAGATTCTACACAAAACACACTTCTGCTGATGAAACATGGTTTAAACCTTTGAATCCATATCTTCCAGAAAACAATATTTGTCCACCATTTGTTACTGAGCAAAGCAGGTACATGTCCCTCTCACACACGCATTCCGAGGCATGAAGGCATTTGATTTCTGACAGCAAACAAAATTCTGCCAGTGCAGCCAGGATAAATCCCTTTTGTCTCTGATTTCATACCTGCGCTCCTTGTGCCAGCCGCACCCCTGACCTGAGACCGCTCTGGATCTGCCCAAGGTGGACCACGCCCGTCAATCCCACCACCTCCAGCATCCCGTCGTCATGGCGACACTTGGAAAAGGAGTTGTCCTGGCCATCCACGCCCCAGGCATCAGCCCCTGACCCCCAGCTAGGATGACAAAACAGCGAGAGATAGAGACATTAAACACATAGATAAACAGATAGATGGATAGATAGATGGATAAATAGATGGATGGATAGATAGATAGATAGATAGATAGATAGATAGATAGATAGATAGATAGAGTGCCTCCAACGCAGAAAATGTATCACCTTGGAACAACAGACATAACATAATGAACACATACTTATGCAGTGAAGATCATATGGTAAATTGTCCTATAACTCAAGCATGATATTCTACAGATGAATAATCTACAATACTGTTTGCTCTGATCTCACTTCTTAAAAGTACAAAACGATAACAAAAGTATTAGTAAATGTCATTCTAGGGTGCTGTTCAAGACTTCCTCATATTTAAGAGTTCTTCCTCAATATCATGAGCTAATGGTTTCATAACACTTATTCTGCTTTGTGAACCTTCATCTGTGTCCCAACTGACCTTGAGATGTTGAGAACAAGCACGCCCTCAAGAGTTGGCAGTGGGACAGGTTTGCCGTCTACCTCAATCTTGATCTCCCGGTTGAGCTCCTTGCATGACGTCCGACGCCCGAGCTTCTGCATGCCCAGTCTGAAGTAGACGCTCTTGTTGTGCAACCTGGGAAAGGTCGGATAAATCTTGTCATGAGCACACACGAACTACAAGACAATGGACATACAGACACACAAACCAATGATGAAATGCCTTCCCACACAGGTAGTGACAAAGAGGAATCACTTTCCAAGCACACTTCAATTTGAAATGTGCTTTTCCACTTCATCCCATTGTCCATTACATAAGCCCAGATGTAGCACCATTGATGACCGTTGTTCCCTATTAAAAGAGTTACCATACTCATGTGACATAATGCCTCCCTACGATTATAGTGGCAAGGAATCTCACCTTCAAAGCACACTTTAATGTGAAATGTGCATTTCCACTTCATCCTACTGCCAGTATGCTAGTCTATTGTCTGTAGCACCATTGATAATTCATATGGAGTACTTAACAATCCAGATACTGTATATGCTTTTCATCAGAGCATCGAAGTGCCTCTTTATGGCATCTGACATCATAACAATGAATAGGCTTCTCAGATATTTCTGGAATATGGATATTGAAGCTACTTGTCTCCATTTTACTAGGGTAGTATTGTGAATATCAGAAGGAATGATACTAAATCTTCTATCATCAATGATCAAATTTCATCTCTACTGGGTACCCTGTGGGAATCACAGGAACATTCATGATGTAATCAAGGACCAATGAATTCACCTTGTAAGAAGCAGTTACTACTTTGCTATAAGTGAGCTCGTTATAGCAAGAATTCCCTTGACACACCTACTTTAATTATGACAATAAAATTTCTGTTCAGTTTGATGTACTTGCAAGCTCGTCATACCAAAGTTTTTTTCTGTGCACATCACCTCCAGTCCTTGCAATATAAGTCCTATCTCCCTTTTTCTCCCCCTTCCTCCCCCCCCCCCCCCTCACCACACCCCATGCCCCCTTTTCCCTGATCCATCGTCCTAATACTGTATACGCCATATATTTCGTAAGTCTGAATTTTTGCAAATCGGGAATTCCCGACGATTTCGCAAGTGGTTAAATTCGCGATCGCTGGAGTCCCGTACTGAACAGAGAAGTGTACACGGGTACGTCACATAAAACATCGGGATCAGAGTCAATATTTTCGCATGTCTTTAATTTCGTGAATAGCACCCGACTCGCGAAATTCGCGAAAATAAAAACCTCACGAAATATTCGGCATATACAGTACCTGCTGTTGAACTTCTCTGGCTTCTCTTCCCGGGCGAGGTGAAAGCCCAGGCACAGGTCAGCGTCAATGCCCACACTGAAGTAATTGTTCATGACAAACATGTTGGGCATCTCATCATTACTGGAGCTGCTGTTGGAGGAGTTGGACTTGTTGTCGGCGTCGATGAACTTGCCACCGGGACCCTGCTCGCTTGGCTCAAAGATTACTGTCCATCTGATTCAGAAACATTTTTTGAAAAGTTGTTCGATAAAAAGTCTTAAAGAAGAACAAAAGAACATTACATTGTACAACATGTGAATGACACTCTTGTAAGGAAAGCATATCAGCATACACACACAATATAAACTTGGGCCGTGCTGCATACATACTTTAATACCATTGTTGCACAGTTGCAATTAGTGGCACTGCCATTGCAATGCAAGGGCAACAGCAACAATTAGAAAGAGATATATTCAGTTTAGTGCTGCCTGAATCACATTCACGTTTGCAATGTTGTAATTCATGAGAAGCGAGTCCCAAGACTGAATAAAGCAGAAGTTGATTTTTCCCCTATCCACCTCCCCATCCAAACCCCATTCCTCAGCCTCTAATAGAAAATGCTTCTGCATACTCCTTGCCAGGAAAGCCAACTGCTCAAACACACACACACACACACACACACACACACACACACAACAAAAACAAAAACAAAGAGTGCATTTTGGCAGTTCAGTGCAACAAAAATTCATACAGAAGTATGCTCAAAAAAATAAAATGTCAAAAGTAATAACCTCTAAAGAAAGGTCACTAAGTTCGTGACTTCTCTTGAAATGTCCTCAGTTTATAGCCCCATGAGAAATAACTTTACAAAAGATTCACAACTCAGCTCAAAGTCAACAAGTCTCAGAGAAATCTGCAAACTCTATTTTTAAGGGAATGGAGAAGAATTCAAATTCAAACCTCTGTTGAAAGGTGGCGGGGTGCACCACCGCCCTCTTACCTGTCCAGTTTGACCTCCTCAGCCTCAAGCACACTCTGGAGCATAGCAAAGAGATCCTCCCCCTGCTGATAGCCCCCGCCCCATTTCAGCACACGGGCCAGGTCGTTTCCTGCCAATAGAGACAGGTGCACCAGGCACAACAGAGGACGTCAATCAATTGGGAGCATAGCAAACTTCACAAGCTCTAGGTCTACAGTGTACAAAGCACAAGCAAAGGCCAAGTGGTACTGGCGAAGGCAGCACATTCACATATCCAGTACCACAAAGCTTTGCTTATCAACACAAAATAATCTTGATATCGAATGATCTGCATGAATACCGGTCACTAATTGGTCATAATGCAATCATCTGAATATGCAGCAAGGATCAAAATGTTTACATTGTGATCACTGACAACATATCATGTAATACATTGCTAATTCTCCAAGGACATGGGGTTACAGTAAGTAGCGCTTGACATTAGAGGTGACCCAATGGCCAGGTGCCCCAGGGCCACTAAAAATTCATGTTGGGTACTAAATTTTCAAAAAGGCTATTTTTCCATGGCCCAATCTGCCACTTAAGATCCAAAATGGATTGTTACATTTGCAGATATTTTGGGCCATCAGAATTTCAGATTTAGAGATTTTAGTGGCCCAAACAGGCCACCAGAGAGAGAGAAAAAAAAAAAAGAAGTAAGAATCAAGTTCTGGACTAAGTCTAATTATGTGTTTTGCGTTCTACAGTGTTCCAAAGATATGAACTATTGAACAAAGCACACAAACACACACACACAGTGACACACACAGGCATACAGACACTAATGCTGAGATACATATCCTTCCAACTCACCAGTGCCAAGAGGGAGTATTGCGATGGCCGGAGAGCTGCAGACGGACTCCTGGCCGATGTCGTCCAGACACTGGAGCACCCAGCCCACCGTGCCGTCACCGCCACAGATCAGGATCCGATATTCCTTCACCTGGCTGTACACGTGGAGCCTAGACAGAAGGAGAACGATAGACAAGTCATAGCTTTTGTATTAGTTTTTGTCTTGCAAAGTAATGAAATTTTGGGCAGCATACTACAAGTAATGTGGCTATAGAATCAGCCGCGAGACAAAAACACTACAAATCAAGAATCATGAAAATTAGGGAATTGCTGCTCTACTGCATATTGTATAACTGACAAATATTAACAAAAAATCAATTAAAAAAAAACAATAAAACTTTATTTATACAAATGAGAATTAGAGGATCTGTGTACATGGAGTGTTCACTTTTATTCATCTCATAAAAAAAAATATTTAAAAAAATCAGTTGAAAATCATGAATATGCTTGTCAAAATGTTAGCCCTAGTGTCTTTCAGACTTAGTCCAAAATAGCACAATAATCTTAACACTGCCATCACATCATCTCCATTACCTCTCATCATTATCATTATCAGCTGTATCTTTAATACATCGATTTTACCCTTATGATTTTGACAGCCCACAACATCAACATTAACATCAGGTACTTCATCACCGTCATCATCTCAGTTATTGTCATCATTATTATCATCAACTTCATCATCAAGTGTGATTTGAGGGCCATTGTTATTGTCATCAGAAGCAGCAGCAGCAGCAGTATTGTAAACCTCATCATTCATTACTGCTGTTGCCACTGTCTGCGTTATCACCATCATCTGCATCATCTTTGACACCATTCAGACCTCCTAACCTTTCTGACTGAAAAATATGGATGATTTTGCTCAAAAGTAAGAAAGAAAGAACAGTTCCCACAGGAGTGTGCAGTAAAATCATAAAGAAAAATGGGAAACTCCTACTAAACCAAGAGCTGCGAATGGTCAAAATTGAGATTCTTTCCTCCAAATTCAGAATGGTTGGGAGGTCTGCCATCACTAATCCCACTTACCCCGGCAGCGGTCCTCCCTGGTCCAGATCAAAGACTTGGAGAGGGTTGAGCATCTTCTTGAAGCAGTCCAGGACCTCCACCCCCTGGCATCCTCCACTCTTCACGTTGACGAAGACGAGGAGGGGGATCGCATCCTCACACAGCGCCTCCGTCTGGTGCAGAGAAATTTACCAGGAAACAAACACATCATACAACAACCCATCACTAACAAGATGAAAGCATCTAAATTATGACATATCTCTCTTATTTCTTACTCCCCAATCCTTCTCATTTTTCAACTGTTACAATTTCCTCTCTCAAAGATGAACTTTGTGTCCCTCGCAAGATTTGCATACTTCCTTAAGTCTTTCTGTCCAGGGGACTTTGTATAGTGTATACAATGCTATGGAGCTTTCTATGTTAATTGAATGTCATAACAATTTTTCACTTCCTTGAAGTATATTTACACTAAATTATATAACAGATTACAAGGTTAGCTCTTAAAAGCGTCAGGAGCCAGTAGAACTTAAGCTCATGCCACCCCAAAGACGTTGATTTCATCGGTTTAACGGCAACAGCGCCCGGGGGCGTGCTGTCATATACGCACTCGGTACCCGTTTTGCAGGAAAAGCATTGTCAGAGGTACGCCATCTCCCTATGCGTTCACAGTAGCCTGTGCGTATCACGCTCCCACGTAACACTTAGGATGGTTACCCCCGTTTGTCATGCTGGACCGGCCGCGCCGCCAGTCATGGCCTGGGGCACCGAGCCATACGCTAGTGGGCCAGGCGCGGCATGAACTGCAGTAGCGGGTGGGTGGGCAGGCGGCAGGAAAATCATCGCAAGCGAGTCGAGTGATCAGGCGAGTGTCGCCAGGCATCTTCTTTTCCCTGCGCGCTTGTGCATGCATTAAGCTCCACGTGTTTCTATATAGAAAAGGAGTTCGTGCGTGCACCTTATATGTATAAGTGCTATGTTGCTTTCTGGTAGTTCAAAATGAAAATCTTGTGATTTTAACACTATCATTGCATTACGACAAAAGACATATCCTTCCAGATTAACAAGATCACATTTCCGTGATCCATAAACTTATCATCTGTCAAAAAATTCAACTTACACATATCCTTAGTTTTAAAAAGGGTCAGGAGCCAGCAACATGTGGCTAAATGTCAAACGTCCTTCACTACAAAGTAAGTATTTTATGTCTACCTTCGATGAAATTTAGATTTACATAATGACATTCAAATTTGAAAAAGTTCAAATGGAAATAAAGAGTGAAATCTCATGTAACTATTAATCCACAAACTACAGTGACACTAAGTTTGTCACCTGATCAATTGCTCGCTTTTTTGTCGACTCTCCAGAAAATCTTGCCAAATCTCATGTTGCGCTTGCACACTCTGAGCGCACGTTAGACACGTTAGAGCGCACGTTAGACTCATAAGTAAAATGTACGTATATGCCTCATTAACTAGGGCGCTGCAGTCTGACTGGTTGTGGCAGAGTCAGCTTATCTTCAAAGGGTTAAAGATTCAGGACGGATGTCAGTCACCTCTAGTCCTAGCAGAGACAAATTAAAGCAACTCACATGCAGCTCTGGAATGAATAGGACTGTGAGGGGCCTGTCATCATAGGATTGATCCTTTAAGACGTAGTAGGCTTTGATCGCAACCTCGGGGTCTTTGAAGCAGACTATCGCCGCTCCTGAACACAAGGAAAGACAAGAAAGTTGTCAAATAACAGTGCAGCAGTGGCTATTCATCATGTTAAGTCAATATAATAAATACTATAAGAGTGGATAATTTCTGTGAGAGCAGTATTTTGCACTCAGCAGGGTAAAGATAAGTTTTGTGTGTTTTCAAATTCATGGAATCAAGGAATCAAGCACTGGAGTCATTGTGTTACCTCAAATTCTTATTTGAAAGCAAGACCCATGGGATAGTTGTATTTCATCACATATAGCTTACATATCACAGAAATAGTCACCATTTTGCTGACATCACTCTATAAGCACATCTGCCTACAACAACATACTAAATATGCTATCAAGGCTTACTCCTGATAGCGTTGAACAAAACAGTAATTCAGTTTCTTTTGCCTCTTTTGTAGCAAAGAGTGAAATGTGCAAAGTATGAGGTGGAGGTAATTATCTAGATTATAGAGAGAAGTCTAAAGTTAGCTTTCCCCTCTTCCTAGGGGGCAGCTTACCATATTGCTCATAGACACTGTTCACTGCATTGAAGACCTTGCAATTGGCTGTGATGGAAAAAGGGGAGAAAACAAAAATAAGTTAAAAAAGATGGTTACACACTTGATGTAAGATTCCAGAGAATTTAAAGGATGTATCATCTTTTCTTTTGCTAGGCAGGTATATCATTCATATATGTATCTCTCTTTAATTCATTCATTTATTCATTTATTCCATTACTTTTTTCTTTAATATTAAAACATTTTAACGCTGGACTTTTATAATAAATGGTTCATGTACACAACCAGAAACAGAGTTAAATGGCACACTACAGTAAACGGTACATTCACTCAGACGACATAGGGCTTCTTCCACCAAACAATGCACCTCACGAACTTTCAACTCAGGTTTTGAATTCTCCTTCATTCCTTTTGATTTTGATCTTTGCTGACCTTTCACCTGAAGTTGTGTACTTTCTACAGAGTCCTTTTTCTGGTGTAACGAATTTGGAAGCATGACAATAGAGGTTACAACTTGGTGACCTTTCTTCAGGAATATGGATTTGCTCACCCATGTTTTTTTTCTACTAAGTAAAATAAATGCTGTACGTAGGGTCTGAAACGATTTTTCTCTAAGACCAAGTACCTTTTACCTATGAAGTTCAGATTTGTCAATACTGGAATACTACTGTCTCTTATGACATTAATGCATCTATGTGGCTCATGGTATGAAGATGCAGTATGTGCTTTAAAGAGAATCTTAATCTGTATTCGTACTAGGCTCAAGAGTGGAAAAGGGGGCATTCAGCTCACCTTCTTCTAGCAGGTTTCGGATGATGTGGGCGTATTTGTGCTCAGAGAGGTTGATTGGGAGGTTGCCAACAAACATCTGGGCCCCCTGGTGGCAGGAGCACTTATCCTTCTTGTGGAGATAGTAGCGCGTCTTCTGCATCCGCCTCAGGGAGCTCTGAAGGGGGAGGGAAGGGGTAGCTAGAATGTTGTTAACCCTTTCTATGCCAGGGACTTTGTACAGTGTGAATGATGATATGGAGTCCTCTGTGCCAATCGGCACTCAGAGCATTCAAAGGGTTAAAGTAAATCTTCAGAAGCAAAACTTGCAGTGTATGATTATCAATCATCTGTGTATGATTATTCAATTATCTGCAAGTGCTTGCACACAACTGTGACTTGCAAAGATACTTTGTTGTCGTCGTTGTTAACCCTTTCTGGGCTAGGATTTTGGCTGGTGTGTACAATGCTATGGAGTTTTCTGTGCCAATCAGCATTCAAAGCAGATAAAGGGTTAAAGTAAGTCTTCAAGAGCAAAACTTGCACTGTACGATTATCAATCATCTGTTTATCATTATTCAATTATCTGCGAGTGCTTGCACACAACTGTGACTTGCAAAGATACTTTGGTGTCATTTAGTACAGCCCCTTTTAAGTTTGGTGGCCTTGTGCATCAGAGAACTACACAGGGGTGAACCAGTGAGTTAGTCCCACACAGAGAGCATTATGATGTGGTAGCAACTGGTAAGACTACATTGTAGATCATTGATCCTCATTATACTTACTTTAAGAACATAAAGAGTATGGGCAAATAATGCCACTAAATAAGCCATTAGGTAATCTAAGCACAGTATGGACTATGGAAGATTACTCCAACATTCTCCTGTCAAGTTAGTGGAGTATACTGTAGCTACATCCCCACATTTTCAAGTTTCATGGGAAACATTTTTTTTTTTCTCTCATCTCGAAATCAAAGATTAATGCCTCTGCCTCCATTTCTTGAAGGAGGCATGTGGATTCTCCTCCCCCAACCCCAGCAGCATACCAGTAATGAAGGCTACCCAGGGGCGGATCAAGGAATTCCAGAAAGGGGTGTGTGCAAAATAAATAAATAAATTAATTTTTTTCCCCCTTTATCTATTTTATTCTAACCAATTGAGGACAAGTCCCGAGTATACTCGGACAAGAATCTATGGGAAATGTGTGTTGTAGCAAAATCAAACCGTCCTCAATGGGATAGCAAAAAATAAAGGGGGGCGCATGCGCCCAGTGCACCCCCTCCTGGATCCGCCACGACTACCGTTATCTCAAAGATGTACAGACCTTCCTGGCTTTGAGCAGCTGGGTCCATGGACACTCGTCCCTCTCCATCACCCTCTCCTGCAGCTCATGATCCATGATCATCTCCACCAGTGAGTACTGCTTCGGCTCCTCGTCCTGGAAGGATGCCATCCAAGGATGATCCGAGGACAAACCAGCCAGCCATCGCGAATTGAAAGTTGAGTCAATGCCAAAAGCGGGAAAATAATGGAGAAATTGCCCAATTATATGGTTTAGCAAGATGAGCCAGTTTCTTTCCTCAAATGGTTGTGCTCGAGTTTATGGTTTATGGATTGGTGGGATGACCCAACTTCTTTGGTAAAATAAGTGTGCTACAATAGCAAAGTCACCTGAACATATGGTTTTTAGCAAGATGAACAATTTCTTTGGTCGAATAGTTGTGCTTAGCAAAGTCACCCGATTATATCATTTTTAGCGAGATGACCAACTTTTTGGTCAAATAGTTATGCACTGGAAAATATATCAATTCATTGCCATTACCCAGGTATGCCAACTTTTTAAACAGTATTACAGTATTCTGAGGGCGGAAGAAGGCATACTTTTGGTAGAAAAACAATAATTTGCCTTGCCTTTCACAGATATGCATAGTAATACAATTTGGGGAAAACAGTATTCTCCATAACACCTGGAGTATTTTGTGGAAAGGGGAAAAAAAGTAAAAATACTGCAAAAAGGTCATAGTTGGCATCTCTGTAGTAAAGAGCCCTTACATTAACAGCCACAAAGTGTCTTGGCATTAGTAAGTATTCCAGGATTCAAAGCGACAGACTGTGGCACCTGACAAGTGGCATGAGTGAGCTTTAAAATATCATGCGAAAGGAGGAAGGTGGGTGTATATGGCAGTTGGCTTGACTTTTCAGCCACGGCCTTACCTCAAGGCCAAATTTGTGCAAGGCCATGTCAATGATCTCCTCCACAGAGATGTAGCTTGTGATCGAAATTGAAGTGAACTCCACAGGCACTCTGGATGCAGAGAAGAAAAAAAAAAGAACAACAAAAGATAGATAACTAGACAAGGACAGAAAATGTTGACAAGCTTTCAAATACTGACCCATGTCAGGGTCAGGCGAAGCTGATCTGAATTGGGCAGACACAGAAAGTTTGTGTATTATGTATGCACTCCACAAATTTCCCAGACCGGGTGTATAGACAAAATTGCACCTGCACAACATATCATCAGTCAATGCCTAGCGCCAACTAGGTGCATACATTAGAGTTGATGGTCAGAAACATAGTTGCTCTTGAATTAATAGGCTGGAAATAACAAATAAGGTAGTTTGAATTTAGTTAATGGATTATGTCAAATTTACTTTGACTGCCAAAATACACTTGACATATTGTGCACACTTAAATGTACAGACATACAAACAAGTGATAACACACAAACGTGAAACTTATACCAATTTCACACTTGTATTTAGTTTTGCTATATGTGGTTTTTTAATGTACTCCGGTGGGCAGCAACTGAAGATTGATTCAATCAAACCACCCATGTTTTCCCATGCTACCAGATCTTTCAACAAATTTATCAGGAACTTACGAAGCGTCTAGGTTTCCTGGATACACCTTGATTATTCCCTTCTTGGCATCTCCTCCCTTGATATAAAGAGAAAAAAGATATATGAATTATTCAATATTTCATTTCATTTTATTCGTTTCCTTTTCCACAGAAACATACAAATAGAAATATGAAATTCTACAGAGAATATGTGCATACATGTATATTAAACATTAGAATGAACCATACACGAAATTCATAATGATGTAATTGATACGGTCAAAACATTTTGTATGTGAATATGCCAGATATGGGAAAAATGCAATTGAAGCCATACTTGTAGAATGTGTCCCTGTTAAACAAAATGATACATATTATGTACTAACTGCACATGGCATTGAATAGTGGCTTCCAATTCTGCAATAGGGATTCAAAGCAACACTGAAAAAAACATCTCTCAATCGATAAAAGCTTCTAACACATTTTGTTTGTTTTCTAATTATGAACAAATATCATACTAATTAAAATATAAAACAATAAATAATAAAAAATTCGAAAGAAATAATGATAAAAAAAAAATTGTTCTTGCAAAAACACCAAAATATTTCCTTTCTGGTAAAATCGATACCAAGAGAGGAAATTTCAAGACAATATTGTCTTGAGTTTGAGTATGAAATTAAGTTAACCCAATCCTTGCTAGATGATGAAAGACTTTGACTTTGAACAGATCTCAACAGGTTTCAGCAGGTAATGGTTTTAATGAATATTCAAGCACTGGGAGTTGATGCAGTCAAAATTAATTTTGTTTTCTCCCATCATCTTTGTATCAATTGATATGAAAAATAACATCTAAACTGCCATCATATTATATACAATAGGAACTTCCATGCTCTTTAAAAAAGATATCAAATATATCTTACATTTTCAGCATCAAACTAAATTATGATGTAATCCTTACAAAGCAGCAGAAAAAACAAACTCCTAATTACAATTCGTATTTAGAATCAGACAAAATCATGCTGTTACTAATTTGAAAAAGACAACCTCCGAAGGCATACTCATTATAATCACCGCTACCATCATCATCACACTCTTCATCATATCATATTTCTATTACCAGTAACTACACTTGCCTCTACCCTAGCACTTTTTAGTGCACACACATCCATGCATAAGTTGATCACAATTCTCTACATAAGGAATAACCATTAGACTGAGGTGCAGATGTTTGCAATGAAACAGACACCATCACATAACATTTGAATTGTTGAATATCCTTACCTCTTCTCTATTCAAAATACAACATCCCCCACCCCCTTAATTTATCTTTTGAGGTTATGTCATCATAGTAAGGGGCATTTAACTACTGGGAAGGAATTTGCCGCATGACAGCCATATAAACGCTTCACTGAGCTTATATTCAGAGCTGTTGGAACGCTGGCTAGAAATATCACAAGTGACCACAGAATTTAAATAGCCAATGTGTACGGTTAGGTCATCTTGCCCCATTAGCATTTGAATGGACTCGTTGAGGCATGGTTTAAAGGGCCAATCACCCAATCAAACGCTCCAGGGGCTTGCCTGCACTTTCCGGCAGACACTGTCTATAGAAAAAGGTAGAACTATCCCTCACAGCAAATATTTCTTTTCTGGAAAAGGGTTATTTCCACTTAAAGCACAGGACCATTACCCCCCCCCCCCCCCACACACACACACACACACACCCCTCTTGCCACCATTTCTTCCTCCATAGGATAACAAGCACCATTCTTCCTTGTTTATTCTTCATTTTTATGATGTTTCATGTGTGTGTGTTTTTTTTTTTTCATAAATTTCAACCGGCAACTTCTTTTTCCTTTAGATTCACCATCACCAGTCACACTACCGCAAGCATTTCACACAATATGCCAGAATTTTCTGGAACACTTCGCTTGTTGAGTCACCCATCCCTAATCTTCCCAACAACAAAACAAAACAACACCTGGCACATACTATTGCTTGAGAACAAGAAGGGCACGTCTCCTCACACTTCATTCAACACTAATGCCCTTACACTTCCAGGGGGTGAAATTTGCTCTCACTCTATGCATTACAGTGTCAAAAGTATTCATTGAAACAAAATGCAAAATGTGCTTGCAATGCTTCTTATGTGGTCTTCAAATTTATGCAATACACGAAAAAAAAAAAAAAAACTAAAACATCCTCCCCAATGTACAGGCTATATAGGGAAAATGATTACCCAAAGTGAATGATGTATCTGAGACAACTACAGAGAGACATGTATTGCCTCAGTTTGCTCCCCTTGTCAATTTATCAAAAAAAACAAACAAACAAACAAACAAACAAGTTTGGAGAAGTTGAGATTTGATATTGCAGGGATTAAACACACCTATGGCATTTGTTGCTTTTGTTGTTGTTCTTCTTCTTCTTCTTCTTGTTTGGGTTTTGTTTTTGTTTTTTTCTTTTTCTTTTTCTTTTTTGCTCTTTTAATAGAATATGAAAAGTATCAAAATTGAAGCATTCTTACTGAATTTCACTGGAAAAAGGACAAAAACTAATCAAACAAACTACTGTATACACCGAATATTTCGTGAGGTTTTTATTTTCGCGAATTTCGCAAGTCAGGTGCTATTTGCGAAATTAAAGACACGCGAAAATATTGACTCTGATCCCGATGTGGATGTGACGTACGCGTGTACATTTCTCCCTTCAGTACAGGACTCCACGATCGCGAATTTAACCACTCACAAAATCGTCGGGAATTCCCAATTCGCAAAAATTTAGACTCGCGAAATATATGGCGTATACAGTAATATCTTTCTAACAAGGGTGCAGGAAACATAGTGTATTTATTTCTCTCATTCACTTCTAATCTTGACTTTAAAGTTTGAGACTGAAAGGTAACGACGATGAGCTTGCGAGAAATTTACCTGGTATTTGAGAATGAACGATGGAATTTTCGTTGGATGATGTTTGCACAGCTGATGTACCGTCTCATTGTCTTTGGGCCGTCTCTCCACTGTCTGCGAACCTGGAAAGCCAGGGCAAAGCAAGATTAGTTAGTTACGCAACACACTGCCAGTGTCTGCGCTGGTTTGCAGTCGTGTCAGAAGGACAAACAGGCATTTCCCTTCCCCGTTTCATAAAACTTGTTATCAATAACAAGTTACAATAGTTGTTATAAGCTACTGAAATCCTTGCATCTGATTGGCTGAGAAGAAATTTGTCAAAGAAATGTAGCAGTTGTTACTGACAGCAAGTTTTATGAAATGGAACCCTGACTGGAATACCGCCGTCTAGAGTGGTCAGTTTCGGAATGTCCATATATTTTGGTTTGCAACATTGGTTAAGATCAATACACATGGACTTACTTTCATTTTCAATTGAGGAGTTTTGCTGCATACTCGAAACACACACACTATTTTTTTTTTTTTTTAACCAAACATGCCTATGAACACATAGAATGGTTCCAATATGTACTTTTTGGTTTCTTTGGCCCAAATTCACGAAGGTGGTACAAATGAGACCATGGTTTACTTTAAACCATGGACAAAAACCATGGAGCGCCAGGTGTCGCACGGAATATTTCATATTACGAAATTGGTCATTTCGTCGACAAAATTATCATTTCATTTAAACGAGATTATCATTTCATGGACGAAATGTTCATTTCGTTACAAAAGGTTGTCATTTTGTTACAATACAATCATTTCATCGACGAACAGACTGATTTCGTAACGAAATATTCCATGCGACACTTGGTGCTCCATGGTTTTTGTCCATGGTTTCAACCATGGTTTCATTTGTACCACCTTGGTGAATTCGGGCCTTTGTTTTTGTTTTTTTCAAATTTGTGCATGTAAGTAACTGACTACAGCTGAAGGAAAGGTCAATGTCCTGCCTTGTAGTTATTATGACTGTTTGATTATCATGTTGACCACACCAGGGGCAAATTTTTACTGCCAGAAAAACAGACTTTCACTTTGTCCCCTGTCACCCAGGATGAGTTTATGGAAATCAGCACAAAACACAACATCACTGGGAAGGGATAGAAGAATCACCACTTTCCTTTTATAGTGTGAAGAGATATACCTCTTAACCCACAGCATATCAAAAAATAATGTGCCCTGTGTGACATCTTCATATATTGGAGTTAGGCCAAAAAAAAAAAAATTGTTGCATTGGCGTAACCCGCCCGACCCTAAAAATTCCGCCGACCCCATGTTTTTTTATTATTTTTTTTTTTTGCTATCGATATCAAATATGTTGTTGATTGCGATCACGATCGCACAAACCCGGAAGTGGAAACGGCTCTGGGGATATCGGATGTACGAGGGAGAGATCTAGCGCCTCGCATAAGCCTTCCTTGATCAGTTACGTCATCTGTTTCCAACACGGACACGTACTCTAACAAGATTTATTCAGTGTATACATAGCATTCAGACTGCGATGTATTGTGCACAGTTTTGCCATAGGTTTCTTGTGTGGAGAACTTACACGAATCTGTATATGTGGGACTGTATTAGAGATCGCCGTGTGCGATGAAAAGATCGTACATATGGGTCAATTTGCATCTATCTTATCTAAGTCAAAATAGTAAAATATGAAGTGAAAACATTCAGGATAGGGATTTCAACATCTTTAAATTCTGTGAAGGGGTATAATTACAGTAATATCGGCCTCATAAATGATTTGTAGAATAGATGAACACAGCACATTCGGTGCAGCAGCTGTAACTGTTTACTGAGCTGAGCACGAGTTTTACACGTAAAATGCAGGTAGCAAAAAAAAAAAAAAAAAATCCGCCCGACCGACCCTATTTGAAAATCTCATGTTACGCCAATGCAACAATTTTTTTTTTTGCCTTATCATTGTATCAGCAACAAAAGGGTTAACATGCAACGGCATTATGAAATGACTCTTTATCTTGTCCTACCAATGCCTAGCTTGGGGATCAACAACCATGAAAATAGCATTGCAGTATTTTGAGGGCTGAAAAAGCATATTTTTGGTGGAAGAACAGTATTTCTACCTGTCTTGTAGTAGACATGTGTAGTAGTACAATTTGACAAAAATATATATATTTGACATGAAACCTGCAGTATTTTGGGGAACAGTACAAAGTACTGCCAAAATAAAAAGTAACTGTTGGTATCTCTGATGCCTATGGGCACTTATTACATTTTAAAAGTTCATGTTTTATCATGGAAATTTCCAATTGATAACTGATCACCATGTGATCTACCCAGTATCATGAACATTCCACAAGCTTGCATGAAACAGTTATTAAAGCAAGCCACATATTATTCAGTATGACCTCAAATGTAAATGTATGAGGTATATAATTTGTATAACAATCATGTTCAATGTAGGCTGGTCCTGTATGCAACATTGTCTACTTTAGTCTTCCTCAAAGTAAAGAGCAAATCTTCGGTCTGCTGCTGGAATCTCGGGGAGGGAAAACAGTGTATTCTACAGATATGGAGAGCCCTTGACCTTCGGGCTTTCTGACACCTATGTGCCGTTGTCTTAGCTTACCCGATTCTGCTACTTCTGTGAGGTAGTATAGGGCAGCATTGTCTGCGATGTAGAACGACCGCATCGCCGTTTCCTGAAGGTCAAATTGAATGAGACAACAAGTAGAAGCAGTCATGTCAAAAATATTTCCCTAAGGTGCACAGTGCTTCAATATCTCCCCTTTCATCACAAAAAAAAAAACAAAACACAAAAATAAAAATAAAATGTGTCAAAGAAATTTCCATTTTTTTTTTTTCAATTCCAGCTTTTGTACATGTATACCTTAAAAAGTAATTTTATGGGCTTTGGCAAAATCAAAACCAAAAGTGGGTTGAATCCTACTCTAAACTTCTCTCTCTCTATCTCTCTCTCCCTCTCTACATGATGACATGACAAGCAGATTAACATCCAATTTTTTGCAAGTTAAGATTAATGATGATATCCTTGGCTAATATCATAAAACTTTGACAATTATACAACCAACGTCCAAGACACCTTTGGTACAATAGAGAATTAGCCTAGTCCCACAAACCTGCATCTGTGTATGTACACGTGTAGGTACCCTTGAGTGTCATTTCAGCAGCATGATTTTGGTTGCTTGGGGCCGGAGTGGGAGAGATTCTAACTTGCTTGTCAGTTGACACTAAAATATTCACTACACACAAGTTCTTGAAATGGAATTTTGTACCACAGATTCTTAAAAACACAATGTACTGTAACTTTATGTTCATATTTTCTACGCGTCAAATGACATTCAGAAAGTTCACAATCTGCCAAAGTATTATCTCAATGCATAAATGAAATGTATCTTAACGTAAGCATTGCCCACCCAATGTAAAATTTAGCAGTGAGCAACACTTGAACATTTGGTCTATCGCTGTTGTTCTCCTGCAAATTTGGAATACAACTATCATTTTTAGTGGCAAATGTATTAACTATTCACAAAATCATCTCACAAGTCCTGATTTGCAAAAATAATGTTTGGGAATAACACTACAGCATATACTGTAATTTTGTAATGCAATGTGCCTCTCCATCAACTTGAAACGAAAAATGCCAAAATCTCAAGAGCAAGAAAATTCTTTTTAAGACTTCTGCATCCCCTGCATCAAGCAGTCGCACAATGCAATGGAAGTCGACACAGCGTCCATTAAAAATGTAGCTTTGAGAAGATACTTTGAGAAAACAAGTATTCATTCCATTATGATGTATACATGTACATGGAACTTGACAGAAATTTGGAAGCACACATGTCCCATGTCACTGTGCGGAAATTTCACCCTCAGGTAGAAATCCTGAATAAAAGCTTATGTCGATGAATTCACCATACTCATGTTGACGTGTATAACTGCACAATGTTTCATATGTGAGTAAGACTGACAGGGTATTGCAAAACTACACATTTGACTGTCACAGTCTAAACTTGGTCCAGATGAATGCTCTCGTGAGAGAGAGAGAGAAGTAAAAAATTATGTCCTAGATTTTGGATGGAATATACAGTCATGCTGATTCAAAATTCTCTATCTTTCTACATGACAATTCAATGTCATTTCTCCAAAACATGTCACTCTCTCTTCAGATGAGAGTGAGTATGGTAAAACCAGACATTTATGCGCGCATTACAATTTAGCAAGTTTCGCAAGAGCCAAGATTTGCACAGTTAAAAAGCATGTGAAAATTCCTGTCTACATTCTGCTATGTGCATTGAACACCAGTGACAATTCACAAAAAATTTCATGCCACAAGAGAGGCCGTTAGCCCCAAGTCGCAAAATGTTCATGCCATGAAAACATCTTGCTCTATAGTAGTCGTAATCCATGGCTGTGGCAGTCTTGTTGTAATGAACAGCAGACATTAAAGGGTCATTCAACCCAAACAACCTGACTGCACGATGACAATCATGATATTGACTGGCCTTCTATGTTCCCGAGAGATGCAGTATATAAAAATATTGCCCCTGAGAAGACTTTTAAGAGGATAGCAACTAGCCAAGCAATACATTTTGACAACTTTGTATAGGTCTGTCAACAATGCAGTGAATGCACTTGTAGATTTAATAGCGCATCATGACGTAAACTTGCGTTTTTCCTGGAAAAGCTACCAGCAACCCCAATACACGTGAGTGTAGATTAGCACATCATGACGTAAACTTTGCATTTTTCCTGGAAAAGCTATGAGCGACCTCAATACACCTAAATGTAGATTAGCACATCATGACATAAACTTGTGTTTTCCTGGAAAAGCTAGGAGTGACCTTAAATACACCCAAGTGCGTGGCATCAGCCAACTTACTGTCAGCTGTTTCATGGTGGTGTCCTTGGCAACACAGATGAGGTGGTATGACCCTTTCTCCAAGGATGCGGGCCCGTCAAAGAGTCGTACTAAGTGACCATCTGCAGTGTGCGATGATAAATATTGTTGCCATTATAGACATTCGCAGTTACCGCCAAATTCTGAACTAGGTTTAAAGCTTTATAGCACGTGAATCATGAAATTTGATGCTCCTTTGCCATTTTAGATACATGACAAAAAGAGTAATCTTTGGGAATCTTACTTTTCAGAAAAACAAAGGCTTGTAGTACCAGTGAAGGGTCTGTTTCTTCCACACTTACTCACTTTTCAAACCCTTTTTTGTGAGCTCTGGCTTTAAGCTTTAACTGGCTATTTTTTTTTTTTTTCATCAGCATTCAAATATCCATCAAAATTTGACCTCTTGTTAGAATCACAAGTCAAATTGGGTGTAGCAATGCACCTCGGTCCAACAGCAGGACCATGGTGACACTAGAGGGATTGGGGGATTAGGTAATCTCTATTCATTGACAACAAGTTTTAAGATATCTGGTCAACAAGGCACAATTAGGGTTAACCATACATAGAACAATAATGGGCTTTGAAATAATTGTTGCACGATAACTGTAAACTCTCTTTAGTCATCATACTCCGACTCTGTTGGATGCGGTGTATCGATTATGTTTCAAGTCCTTCAGCTATAAAAGCACAATGGACACCCCTAAAGATTTTTGGACTCACCCTCTGACCCATATTCCTCCTTGAGTCTCAAGTCTGAGTTTCCGTCCTGCGCTGAGGAGCCTATAAAGTCTGGTTAAAGGAAGAAGACGACAAGAGCATACAAATGTTAAATTTCTCTCACAGTTGAGAATGAAACCTGCATCACTGCCCAATTTATTTGTCTAGTAGAATACATACTAATCCATTTTGACTAAAATTTAATTCTAATGGCTTGCAAATGTTTAAACTACAACCTGTAACTTCAGTAACAAAGCTTAAACTGGTTCTTCTTCAAGTAATTTTAGCATCCGCTGGACCAGTGACGTATCTGAAAACATTCTGCATGATGCAGTTCTGCTACAAGATGACTATTATTTTTCAAATCTATTTTTTTTTTTAAATCTCAGTAATAAATTGAAGAAATCTGCTAGTACAGACAAGTTGTTATCCATACTGATTTTACTTCATTCAACAATGGTTCTTTCTAAACCTGATTAAAGAGAATGTCAACATGTGTCTACAGAAACACTACTCCCTGCATTAGATAGTTGTCAATGGTATTAATACAATGATTGTGATATATAAATATGCTGAAGACAAGTACAAGATATCAACTGTTTTCATACTTGTCTACTGGCCACAAATGACAGAATTTTCATAGAACAGATTTACTCAAAATGACCATGAAAACCTCATTTATTATCTTAACAAAAATATGAATTATGATTTTGATCACACGCATTTTTTTTGTCATGTTTTAGATATATTATGGGAAATGAGGAGACCAATACGCATATACGACTTTCTTATCATTGAGATGGACTAGAATTTAAAAAAAAAAAAATGAATGCCAAATGACATTATGATATGAATGGATTGAAAAGATTTATATTCAAATGTTTGACAAGAGAAAATATAAACCATGCTTTGTAGTAAAAAATAATAACAAAAGCCATCCCATATTTCACTCAACCTTTCAATAAAAACAAAACATAAAAAGGTGAGAATGATCGGTGTGAGTGGGGAAAAAAAGCAAGTTATTAGTATTAATGGAAGCATTGGATAATAAGCATGACAACTGATACGTATGATACGGGGGAAAATTAACCATATATGCATTAAAAAACATATATCTATACATTTGAATATTCCAGATTTAATAAATGAAGGGATGGTGCCTAGGTCACTGCAAACAAGATCAGTGTGTCAAATTAGTTTTATGGAAGTGAAAATGTGGCAGTCCATCACACCTAAACCCTATATAAACTGACATTTTTCTTTCTACTCTTGCTACATTGTATATTTTAGTTTTGTTTGTTGTTGGGGCTTTTTTGGTTGTTGTTGTCGTTCCTTTGGCATGGTGACTGGAGAGCAGGTCACTACCGTTACCTAATGATATACCAACAAGTCTATGCATGAAATGAACCATCCTATGTCACCCTTACTTCCCCTACCAGTGAGTTCTCAAGTATTAGCGACGGCGGGGGCACCGATGCGTGACGAGCCCAAAATATGTGGTCCCTCGTAATGAATGCATCATGCACGGATGAAGGGAAACAATGCACGCATTTCACACATTATTAGTCAGAGTGTTTTTCAATTACTCCACAACAGCGGTTCGCTCCAAATGTCCTTCCAGTCATCGCTAATGGAGATATCTAATACGGCCATTGCCATGGCACGGAATTTATCCAATTACACGAGCAGCTGGTGGCATCATTAAATGTGCAGGCTGCAATTGTGGTTGCTATAAAAGGTTGAGTATGATACATGTGTGTTTCAATCACGTAAAACATCTTGCCACTGCGAGAATTAGCGAGGGTTCTTCACTCGAGGTGTCTTTCAATTGGCAAAATGGTTCCAAATGGTCTGGATGACATTATGCCATCACAGTTTTGACTACTCTTTTTGGAGTTCTGTTCCTCCCAAAATCATGGGTACTCGTAGCCCAGTGCACCTCTTCCCAATTCCCCGACCCCATCCAAATTCCAAGCCAATGTAATTATACCAGGCCACCTCCTTGATTATACCCACACCCCAACTCTGACCACAACCTCATCCTAATCTATACCTTGTCCCAATCCTAATCTCACCCCAACCTCAGTTAAACCTTAACTCCATTCCAACTCCACCCCAACCACAACCACACCCAATCCCAACCTTACCCAGTCTCCCCCCCCCCCCCCCTCCCCTAAGCACTAGGCCCTAGGAATGAACAATCATTCCAGATCATTACCCTCCAGGAAAAGTATCAAACTATCATCATCAGAGGAGATGAACCCCAGCAAATTATACCAAAAGATGATTACCAGTGGGTAATAACTTGGGGTGTTACTTATCCCTGGACAAATTCAAGAGGGAGTCTTTTTAAGGTGTCAGGCTTGGGGAGGTAATTGTCCAGATAGAGAAATGGAAATATAGCCTAAACTATTAGTTTTCACACAGAGATGCATCAATCTTGGAGCTGCGTGCAAAAATGAAAACTTTGGAGTTCTGAAGCTTTGCGTATTACTTTTTATATGAAAGTAAGCAGAGGACCAGAAAAATCTGAAATTCAATCTCCACTTAAAAATAAAGAAAGAAATCATTTATTTTTTCATACCACCATTGACATCTTAAGGGTATTATTAGTAATTACTAAATATATGTATCATAAGTTTTATAATGGAGTTAAGTGGGGGTTTCATGGTAACTAAAAATGATGCATTATTAAGTGTGTATAGTGACCATGCCTCCTTTCAACTTTGCAAAAGACAAGACTTACATCCAAAGTTAATCTGATGGACGTGTCATTATCATCGACAACCAAAGATTTCAGAATCCAGTACAGGGAAACACACATTCCATTATGTAAACAGAGACATTTTATCATATCTGCGATCAGTCATTAACACCCAAGAATGTTTTATCATGACAAAGAAAAAGAGCTGGATAAAAATCAACAGGAACCTATCATGTTAGTGACACAATTTCGATGAGATTATGGATCAAAATACAACATAAACGGCACAAAATTGGGAAACAGAATGAAAACAAGTTCAGAAAATTAAAAAATGTTAGATGCCGTACAGATAATATGTATTAATGTGACAACGAAAGAAACTCAAACACAGCTGGTTATCTCAATGTGAAATGAATTCAAACAAATAAAAATGTATACTCGAGTTAAGCACATTGCGCACAGATCCAAAAGATGAAATCTGGGTATTAGAATGATGTTACTGATGACACACCAAATGCGGCAAATCATAAAGACAGTGACATGAGAAAATCAAACATTGAAAATAGATAGCATTCAGTAAAATTTAATGCATATCTTGTGATCACATCAAACAAGTTGGGGTAACAAAACCAGGATGCCATTATGGGAAAATAATATGTGGTGAAATCCAAGCGAAACTGCAAAAGAATGTCATATTCTAGCATCTCCCTGGGAAAGAAAAACACAGTCATCCAGCACATAAAACATATATGTATCTATTAACTTCTGCATGGGCAGTGTTTCTTTTCTTTGTCTCTTTTTTTTTATAAAGTTTTAATGCTGTCCCCCCTCTCATCCCCAATCCATCAAGTTATTACCCCTTTCATTCCATCCTTTCAGGAAACACGTGTAACATGGATTAACACCTTAAAGAATGATCCAATCTTTGGGGCAGCTGATGAATTTTGCTTCTAAAATAATCCCAAAAGTAACTCAATGTTTACTATGTAATGTGATAAGAAATGAGTGATTTTGTAATTTTCTTCTGCATGTATTTTGAATATTTCTGCTGGAAATCTATGGGATCTTTAGGCAAAGGAAAAAAAAGGGTACATATCACTGCAGACCTGAATGGTTCCCATGAAAGAAACATAGAGGGCATAAAAGGAGTTAACTGGTGCCGTTACAAAGATTTGATGAGGATTATAAAACATACACATTAATGATGAGATGAAGCAAACCAGAGCATGCAGAAAGTTATGCTCTGAAAATAAAATCTTAAACAAATCTTAAACTTAAACAAGCAAATGAACTACAACAACAAAAGACTTTGAGCAATACAGTGACAAGATATCAAGCTGGGAATGGTATGAAAGAGACAAAGGTAGATAAACAGGTGAATAAAAATATATGTAGATGATGTACAGTAAAAAAATTAAAAAAATTAAAAAAAAAGACAGAAATATGAAATGATCTCACACATGCTCACACATGCACACATGTGCCTGCATGCACAAACATACATGTACATACACACATGCATATACCTATACATACATACACATAAACATACACTGTATATCGTCAGCCTCATGCCAAAAGGGCCTTAAAGAACTTCCCCTGGTATGCCCAAAGAGCAATAATAGTGTACAAAGTCTATAGCGTTAAGGGCCTTTTGGCATTACAGTGGAAGGGCTTTAAGGCTCTTTTGGCATATTAGGCCCTTAACAGTGTACAAAGTCTATGGTGTTAAGGGCCTTTTGGCATAAGGCCCACGATATACATGTATATACACACATACATCTACACACACATACATGCACACACACATGCACACATACATAAGTACATGGAAAGACAGAGAGAATGGAAGAGGTTGGAAACAAAAAGGAGCAAATGTAAGGGGCACAGTGGTTGAAACAACTGTCCAGGGAAAGCAAATGAGAAACAGGTGCAGACAGAGGGTGGAGAGAGAGAGAGAGAGGCAGTTTGGCACTGTATGAAAGAAACCAGGGAAGAGAACATGGGATGGCAGATAGCTTCAACAAAACATGGGGAAGGATGTGCAGATGTCATCAATGATCGGTTGGCAGCTGGGGTATGACAAAATAAATGTGTAAAGTACATGTATGGCTTGATTGGTTGAGTGCTGGGCCATGCAGGAAGCCTTGAGTATACAATCATGATGCAATTCGAAATAAAAATGGATGCAGCACATGGAGAATCGAGCAGAAGGGAATTCAAATTGGCAAGACCTGAACAGATAATTTGAGTGGACAGCGGTCGGCCACGCACGGCTCCATTCCGCTGCAGGAGGCATGCATCGTCGTCCACGTCGGCGTCGTCTTCGTCCAGACCAGACTCGGACACCGAACGCGCCCCCCACGCGGGGGCAATGGGGTAGGCAGAGGCGCGGGTGAGCGGTGGGTGGGTGGGGATGGGCGCTATGGTTGGCGTCGGGGGCGGACTGGGGTTCGAGAAAGAGTGAGCAGGGATGACCATGATACCCGGGGAACTGGGAGGGGCCGGAACTCGCACCGAAAGAGGATCGTGGTCATCCTGAATTTGTAGGGCGGTGCCATTTTGAGAGGTCTGAGCGGAAGATGATGACGGTGCATCATCCAATAGTGGGGACAGGTTACCATGGAGACACAAGTTTGAGTGAGATGGTGATTCTGAGGACTGTACTGACTCTTTAGTGTCACCATTAGGAGCGGACACTGTGGTACCACCTTCCAAGTGATCAGAGCAAGGTGTGGCTGAAGAGTTGGTGTTTGGACATGAGGCTGCACCACCCTTGCCCATTACTGAGGGTGGCACGTCTCCTTTAGGACCAGACCCTGATGGCTGAGGGGTGGAACTTTGGTCTAGGGATGAGGAACTAGCTGAGAGGGAGGAGCTCTTGCTACCAGAAATGTGAGTACTATGACTATTATAGGTGCCAGATGGAGGCATGGAACCATTGGTCTGTTCATTGAGCTGATTCATAAACGTCATGGCTTGTGAGAGGAGCGTGGGCTTAGAGTGTTCACAGTTTGACTCCTTGTCTTTCTTTGGTTCGGAGAGCTGGGGGTTGGAGCGGGAGGTAGGCTTGGACGGGGCGGGGCTTTCGAAGAACACGTCGGGGGAAAGCAGCCCGCCGTCGAAGGATTTGGAGCTGGACATCTTGGGGATCTGGCTCCTACTGGACAGCATCCCGGGGACGGCCGACTTTGGCCGGGCGTTCGCCGCGCTCTTGGAGGGGGACCCCGACTTGGGGATGTACATGCTTGGCGACGGGTTGCGGGGCGAGGTCGGGGAGGAACCCTGCGACTTGCTCACCGGGTTGAGCTGCGGGAGCGAGAGCTTGGACCGGTGGGTCGGGGAGGGGTTGAGGGAGCGTGACGCCTTCGACGGGGCAGGTGGGAGGAAGTCGTGCGAGACACTGGCGGGAGTGGTGGAAAATGACGTGAGAGAGTCTATGCTACGGCGAGCATGTTTGAGGTTCTGTTGACTTCTGCTTCTTGATGCAGAAGACAATAAATCTAAGATAAATAAGAGTGACACCAAGACAGAGAGAGAGAAAGAGAGTGTAAACACACAGAACAAACACAGAGAATGTGCTGAAAGTCACAAATAACAAACATAACATACAAGTTTGATGGGAATCATCTAAGCAACAACTATCAAACAAGTTACAAATACCAGGATGAGGTACAACTTTACAAATGACAGGATTCACACTGCTATCACTTGCACTGAGGTACTGTAACAAAACACAAAAGAGACAGGCTATTAACAATTCTACACAAAGCAGTGCAAACATTTTGCAAAAGAACATTCAATGAATGATATGAACACTTTCTCTCCCATTCATACATTTCATTTTGAAAGGTAGCTGACTATTTTGTTTGTTTTATCCATGCACTGCATCAAAGCATGGCAAAATGTATGGAATTACAAACAATTTCCTACACTTCAAACCACTTTTTTATTTACACAGTCTATGCATCAAAAATAAAGATGTTCAAAGAAATGCAACATTGAATATATGACATTAGACATCATTTTACATGGAAATGTGCTATCTTCCCACCCTGCTAATGCATGCTTACAACATCATAACCATGGCAACATTAATTTTGCCAGCAACCAATGAATATGACAGCATTTGCAGAATATGAACACAAGCGGCAAAAACCACCACATTATTTTGCAAGACCAAAATAGGATTTGTTTCTACTCTACATGGAGCTGATGGCTATATTTCTTCTTCAGAACGCTGACCATTTGAAAATGATTTCTGATAACAACTAGAAATGTCGCTACAGCGACTGGTTATACCCCCGCCAAACAACATTTCATAAGCTTTGGTCAAAACAACATTTCATAAGCTTTGGTCAAAAAACTGAGGAAGTAGTTAAATCCGCAAGATCTTTCCTTGATCTTCTGCCATTAATATGCCGTTACCATGGCAACATACTTTCGGGTACTGTCGAAAAATGCGTCTTGCACATCTACAACCAAAGGCACACATCTGTACCAAGTTTCATGGAAATTGGGCAAAAACTGAGGAAGTAGTTTGCAACACAAAATTTTCTATCATTTTGGCTCATAATATGTGAGCTGTTACCATGGCAACATACTTTTTGTCACTGTCAAGAAATGTGTCATGCTGACCTATATCCTAAGACAAACATTCAATATAAATTTCATGAGAATTGGAAGAACACTGATGAAGCAGTTTTGCCATGAAGCATTTTGCCCTATATTTTACCAATAACATGCCGTTACCATGGCAACGCACTTTTTGCCACTGCGGAAATATGTGTCTTGCACATTAACATATTCAGATGAACATCTGTACCTAATTTCATAAAAATTGATCAAAAACTGTGGGAGGAGTTCGCGACGCAAGATTTGTACCCATTTTTGCCCATAATATGCCGTTACCATGGCAACTACTTTTGGGTACTGTCAAAAAATACGTCTTGCACATCTACAACCCAAGGCACACATCTGTGCCAAGTTTTATGGGAATCGGTTGAAAACTGAGGAAGTAGTTCGCGACGCAAGATTTGCAACGGACCGACCGCCCGACCGCCCGACTGCCCGACCGACCGCCCGACCGCCCGACCGACCGCCCGCCCGACCGTCCGCTGATTCCTATATACCCCCTTCAAACTTCGTTTGGCGGGGGTATAACAATTTCAACAAGAGGATTCAACGTTTCTATGAATAAAACTTCCTCAAAGTACATCACAAGTGAAAGAAAAAAAATCATGTATAATATATCTACAATTTGTCTGTCACAGTGCAGCAACATTAATTTCTACTGTTCAACTATTTGATAGAGAAATGTAGTCCAAGTGCAGAATTGGGTAAATGTCTGCAGAAAAATTCCTATCTTATCAAAAAGGGAAGAAAAGAAAACAAATACAGGATAAACGATGTAATGATGCGACAAATAGCACTGTATGTGTTATTTAATCCTTTTAGAGGTTATTGAAAGCTGTAGAGATCTGTCTTAACCACAACTCTTCTGATTGGCATTTCATGAAGTTTTCCCCATTGTTGCGGTAAGTGTGTCTTTCCACAAATTGGAAATCTATGTTTGATGTGGAAGTACTGCCAGTCTGCCACTGCATAGATGTCTTTTCAACTCTCAGGAAAAACTGTGCGTTTAAAAAGGGAAAGAAAAGAAAAAGTCCAATCACCTTTTTTTGAGCAATTTACAGCTAAAATGTACAACTTCTCTCTCCAATGAAGACAAAGAAGGAACTTTTCACTTCATACTGAACTCATGTTTCCACTCACAAGTACTGCTACAATATTTCACTGTCGCAATTATTTAAAAAAAAAAAAAAACTAACAAACAGCCTCTAGTTATAAAGGGCTGAAATCCACAATCACCATTTGTACTTTACAAGAGAATAATGTATTACATTTCCATTAAAGCACCCTAACATTATTTGTCATCAAATGAAAGCCAAATTTTATATTAAACTTCACATTGTTTTCTTCTTTTTTTTTTAGGATGCCCAAAAATTCCTGTAGACATTTTTCTGCACTATTGTCAGTCAAGTGAATGTAAGCTGAAGAAGTTTTATTCAAAGAAACATTATGCTTCAAGGCTTTGTAGAAAATGTGATTTGAAAAAGATGTAGATTGTACAATATCAACATCATTTTTCAGTAATCTTTGCAATATCATAAATGATTGTTGACTGAAAATTTTGCACAGTCATATCTTTACGTTGAGAGGATGTTGGGCTTATTGACTTCACACAAAATGCTGAACAATTTCATTTCACGGCATGATGATATAAGAGTAATAAAAGATGCGCAAGAATATACAAGCTGTAGAGTATTAATTGCACAATTTTTCTGCATTTAAACAGTGTATAAGCTCCAGTAAATATAAAGCACACACATTTCAAAGAGTGTTCACGCAAAGAATTTGCGAATTTATAAGTAATCTGCCAACCAACTGCAAAGGGAAAAATAAGTTGAAAGACAAAGTACACGTAGAGCAACATAAAAATATTCAGGCATTATAATTCATATCCTATGAATATATAGAGCTCAACAGTGCTCAACATGAGCTCAACATGAATGGTAGCCAGGGGCCTGATGTATGGCCACCAAATGTCGATAAGAGCTATCTTGTGGTGGCCTGATTGGCCAACTAAGATTCAAAATGGATTGTTATGAATACGTTATTTCGGGCCGAATTTCAGATTTAAAGATCTTAGTGACCCAAATGGGCCACCAGAGGGAAAAAAAAAGGGTTAGTGTCCAGCCCTGTATATATTGACATATATTGATATAGTATTGAAACAAGCACACAGTTTTCTCCACGTGTACTGCAGAAATTAGTCAGAGATATGTCCTTATCCTACAACAAATGTCATAGATACACCTGTCACACTGGGTACAGTTTTCAAAGAAGATAAGATATTTTGCTTCCTCAGATGAAATTGACTTGGATTGGTTCAGAATCTTCAATGTTATACCATGTCTTTGACCTTTTTTTTTCAGGAACATATGGATGAGTTAAAATCGAATTTTAAAAGTCAAAAACTGATATGCATAATATCCCACTTATCAGAAACTGCTGACATGGATTAAAATTTGTGAATCCGGTTTAGGTGGTATATATACTATGGGAGATTACATACATGCACAGTACGTAAGAGATTTCCCATGAGAAATCACATTAACGTTCTCAACATTTCAGCTGTTCTTCTTCTAAATTTTAACTAAAATATTAGCATTAACTTATTGTTGTAATATTACATTTTGTCTACCAGAATAGAGTTTTATCATAGTAGTTCAATATTATCAGTTCTGGGCACACTTCCAAACCCATTGAGGACAAGTCCAGAGTATACTCCAGCAGGGGTCTATGAGAAATGCGCATTGTAGCAAAATCAGTCCGTCCTCAACGGGTTAAAAGCAGTGCTTTCTGAGAGACACAAACTCTAAATCTTTCCTTGGAAGGCAGACAAAATTCATGATAGAAAAAAAAAAATGTTTCAAAAAAAGCTGTCATACTATGGCTAAATCAATGGAGGAAACCAACATTAAGAGTGGCAACTGGAGCATTTTCAGTCAGATATATGGGAAATATGATACAGCACAGTATAAGTACACAAAATCGCACACACAAACGAACGTAATAAGCATCACAGCTGCACAGGGATGCATGCACCAATATGTCAGCAGTCACAGAAACATCAAGCACTGTGGAGACATGAGGAGGGGTGGGTGATCAAGGTATGAACGAGTACCAAATTTCTGCTTCTAGAGCAGACTTTGCATGATGTGGATGATGCAGTTTCCCCTCTTTTAAATCCTACTGGAGCAAAGAATTTGTTTCTTTCATTTTTCTTTTTTTAGATGAATATATATATATATATAGATATATATATATCTCAAATGAAGTTATAGGAAGTGTTGTGATATCCTGAAGCCTTACATTTTGATGGACAGAACATTTTTTTAATGAATAAATAAATATAAATAAAATAGGGAAATGTCAAAGGGACTGAATCATGTCCATAAAACTGGAGAAAATATGTCACATCAAAGAGGACAAGCAGCATTGTAGTATATTTTTGC
The DNA here is from genome assembly GCA_033980235.1 of Diadema setosum. Classification (NCBI taxonomy): domain Eukaryota; kingdom Metazoa; phylum Echinodermata; class Echinoidea; order Diadematoida; family Diadematidae; genus Diadema; species Diadema setosum. The sequence goes on from CM067074.1 coordinate 25,665,191, forward strand.
ACGCACACACACTCATAAGTAATATATCTACATATTATGTGAGTAACAAATTTTCAAATTAATCCACAGCAAATTAACGGCACAGCAAATTTTTTGTTAATAGCAGTTAGTGACTAGGGCATGAATTTGAAGGTGTGTGTGTGTGTGTGTGTTTATATCCAAATGTTCAAATGATCTTCAGTACCATAACATTGAATTGAATGTCAGAGATAATTCTCGCTCAGTTTGTGATTGCACATTTTTATGCAACTGAAGCATCACAAACAATGTTCATGTTTGCAGGTATTTTGCAGGTATTTAACTAGAGACCTGAAAACATCCCTCTCTAAACCACGTTATGAGATATCAACATCATATGTGACCATGCATCACAAAACGAACAAAAAGTCGCACCACTTGATTTCACGTGAAGACTCAAAAAAGGTGAAATGGGTCAACCGAGTCAATCTTGAGTTTTTCATAATTTCTGAAAGAGCTATCCTTACAGTATTGGTGGAGATGAGAATTGGGCTTTAAAGTTTTTGCGAGATACCAAGAAAACACTTATGATATAGTACAGAGCATACCATTTTAGGAGGAATTCAAAGTTTATTTGATGAAAATCAGGTTTGGGATGACTGAAACATCCAAAAACAAAGTAAAACAAAGCAATCGTAATAAAGTGTGGGTCCCACACTTTATCAGAATCGCCCTTTTTTGGATATCTCAGCCATTTCGAAACCAATTTTCATCAAATAAATGTTGAATTCCTCATAAAATTACTTGCTCTTTCATATTTCATAAGAGGTTTCTCATTATCTCACCAAAAATGTTAGAAACCTGAAATTAGGTCTCAACCAATACTATACGATCCCTTTATACTTAATTTTGGGATCATAACATGAATGGGAAAGTGTGTTTTCAGCGGTATTTCTACAACCCATTTTGGGGGAAGAATAGAATGATCAGGTATGTCTAAGCGTCCCCTTTTCATTTCTTGCAATCCTTTACACACTCTTCACTTTCAAGTCTAATAACTTTTGAAAGGATAATTCTACTGCTTTGAAAGTTAGAATTAATCATGGACATAATGTGTTAATAGAACATGCTCAATTTCAGCTTAATCTGACAATCTCTTCATTGTTGTTGCTCCGGTGGTTTACATCCTGTTTTTTGTCCCTTTCATTGCACAGCTAGCACGGTTCGGTAAAGATTAAAGGGTGTGTACAGTTCTGTCGAGGTGAAGATTTAGCTTTTAACGTTTTGTGAGATATTCAGAAACCACTCTATGAGATGTCAAAGAGCATGTAGTTCTAAGGGGTATCAAAAGTTTATTCGATGAAAATCGGTTTGGAAGTGGCTGAGATATCCAAAAACAAAGTGAAACAAAGAGATACTAATAAAGTTGGGGCATGTCGACTTTTATTGTTGCACTTTTTTGGATATCTCAGCCATTTGAAAACCAATTTTCATCAAATAAACGTTGAATCCTTCTTAAAATTACATGCTCTTGCATATTTCATGAGAGGCTTTTCATTATCTCACTTAGGAATGTTCAAAACATGAATCCCTACCTCAACGAGTACTGTACAGTCCCTTTAAGCGCTTGAATAGACTCTGTACTTCAGAGCCTTTTTTCTCAGTTTGCACTTTCCCAGAGTGTGCACATTCTTTCTAGTATTTGGATAGGTTAGCGGAGTCCATGTGATATGAGTTACACATCATTTTAAAGCTCAGAGTCTGCTCTTTAAGAATCTGTCCTCAACTAAAAATCCCTGTCTGGCGACTTTTTGTTTGTTTTGTGGTGCAGGGTCACATACATGTGTTGTTGTTGTTGTTTTTCAGTGTATTTAATGTATGCTAGAATGAAGGCACCTTGCACTGTATCTGTATGACAAAGCACGTATTTCTGAAGGCAAAAACTGCAAACCCTCTTAGAAAAAAAAGCGACTTTGTTGTCAAAATGGAACTGCAAGCTTGTGAAGGTGAGGGGGGAAAGTTTGGAGGAGAAAAGGATGGAGGGTGAGGGAGGGAGTGGCCATACTTGACAAGGAGTCACTCCGTCTAAGCTTGACTCGTAGGCGCGAGAGGACTGGAGAGGCACTGCTGGACCGGCGGGACAGCTGCATCGCCCTCCTGGGCCTCGGGCTCTGGAGCTCCTCCTTTCCCTTCTCTCCCTCCTTTGTCTCCACGGCGACGTTGGGATGTGGCGAGGACTGGTCCGGGTGGTGGTGGTTTTGTTGTTGGTGGTGGTGGTGGTGGTTGTGGTTGTGATGGTGGCGGTGTTTGTTTTGCTGCAGCTTTAGGGCTAGTTTATTGGGTCATTCCGTGTCGGCGGTGTTGGTGTTGGTGGTGGTGGTGGTTGTGGTGGTGGTGATGGTGGTGGTGATGATGGTTGTGATGGTGGTAGCGTAAAGGTTGTCAGGAAGGTGGCCATTTTTTTTTTTTATTGAGCAGGGGGAACATGAAAATTCATGAGAAGACAACAATATGTCATGCAACAAAGAAATGAAATGAATGTGGGTGGTGTCAATTGACAAAGGTATTGCTACCATCCAGTAAAGTTTGGTATTTTATTCTATTGTACAGGCATGCATTGTACAAGCAGGCTCAGTGGGAAGCTCTGGCAATTGTGTCCAATGACATCACTCATCCTTCAAATTATCCCTAGCACTGGATCATCCTCTTCCGCATCACTTCTGCGGGGACACAAATACTTCACACCATACACGACAAAGGGCTTGCTTAACATTTTTCCATTTACCTCAGACAATTCAAATTTGAAAGTTGGTCAATAAAATGTGATATGTGCCGATAACAGGAACTGAATAGAGTGGCTACTCGTAGATCAACAAGGATGACAGCCTTTCAAAAATTCCAAAAGTTCAGACAGTAAGAATGAGTGCTCGAATGGTGATCCCATTTCTTAGTTTTTGTCCCACATTGCTAGAGCTTCCTGTATTGACAGTAATGGTCAGGAAGGGGAGAATAGTCTACAAAAGCACCACTACCAAAACTCAAACATTACTCACACAGATGTCATGCTGGCAAAAACGAGAAAAGATGTAGCAAAGCCATCTACTAAGGAGCAATAATATTACTGCAGTTCTTCAACTGGAAAGGGAAAAGGGTACCAAGGGATCACATTATTTGTAGTTTCTTGCAGAAAAAAAAAAGTAATCATTTGTTGCCTAAATAGCTATCTAGATATAGTCTTCGCCCAAGACACAACAACTTGCCAGTCAGAAAAATTCTTTGGATGAGGGCAAGGCTGACAATTTCATATGCTCCTCTTTCAAGTATAGATTCAATATGATCAAAACAATACACCAGAAATCCTTGTAATCTTTTCTTGGCTTTAAGTGTTCATCACAAACAACAAGCCCTATTTCCCCATGTTCCAAGAACAGCTCACATATGAGCGAAAGAAATGTTGCCATGGCAACAGGATGTAGTCACACCATGTTGCCATAGAGTCTCCCTATTAGTAGACCACACCTTCCCATAATCACTTTACTTCAGCCAGTCTTTGAACAAATTGGGTCCACAGATAGAAACATGCTGAAAACAGTAGGCATTGAATTTAGAGTCAAACTGTACATCTCTGACAAAATAATAAAGGGGAAATGTTATCAACAAGAGTCAGACATATATGCACTAAAATAATGCAATCAGTAAAGCTTCCTTCATAATGCCGTCAATTTTTTGTAAAGGCTCAAGAATCATATTTTGTTTTTCATTGATAAGAATTGTCATACTCATGCAGGTGGTAATTAGAGAGAAGCTAGGGAAAGCTTCTTCATTAACAGTAAAGCCATACTTTTTATATTTAACGAGGAGAGGGGAAAAGTCAAAACGATATCACGGGAGTGCGAGGGGAAGATCTGCTAAAAACTTAAGAGGTTCAGCAAATAAAACTGGTGCATATAAAAGCATTCATGATCATGGTTATGACATACAATCTTATACATACACAGTAGGAAACTGTTGACTGGGTTTCACAGTATGTTATATAACACAACTGCAAAATGTAGAGTCTACCAATAGGTAATAATGAATAATCCACACACACTGGTGGTACAATCATACAGACAGACAAAATTAACTGCATTTCCTAGAAATGTTGCATTTTGAAACTACAGCCATTGTTCTAACTGAAGCATACCCATTTCAACAAGGACACATGAACTGCATCAATCAACGTAACACGAGGATGACATGACAAAAACACTCATTAATATCGATGAAGTACGATGCATCACAGTAGCAATGTCACGCAACAACAAAACATGTTGACCCTCGCATCGAAACGGTACATTAACATCACCAACAGCACAACGAGCAAAGTACGACAGTATGACAATGCACTTACCAAAATCTACTTGCTCTTTTCAAAAAATTCCTCCATAACGATTACATTTTGTTCGAGCGGTCAAAAGACACACACTAGAAAACAGCAGAAAATTCACGCTGGATAATACTCCCTATAATCACACAGGAAGGGGGGATCAAGAATCAACATATATAAACCAAGGGTTTGTCACATACGTAAAAACAACATTGTTAAGATGCATGATACCAAATGTCTGCCATTTACAAAATGGCTGTGGGAAGAAAGTGAGAGAGAGGGGGAGGGCGGGGTGTCCGAGATTAGGCCACGCCTACCTTGTATCCTGGAGACGATGTCCCCCTTGACCATGCTCATAGTGACTGGCATGGACACCGCCCAAGGGGGAATGATGAGCTCGCGGATCGGCCCCATGTCACACTCCTTCTGTAGAGACTTGTGGCAGCCTGAATGTGCCTGCAAGAGTCAGATGTCAAAAGGATGATAAAAATTCAAAATCAAAATTTCATACACTGTATATGCCATACATTTCGTGGGCTTTTTTATTTTCAAAATTTCGCAAAGTCAGTTGCTATTCGTTAACTAAAAACATGTGAAGATATCAACTCTTATCCAGACATGAATACGATGGGTACACATATTTCATAATTATGCACTAGTGCGCAGCACACACTTCATGAACAAGATTAATGATGCATCTTGATCACAAATTGAACCATCCCAAAATTGTTGGGATGTGCCTATTTGTTTAAAAAAAAAAGACAAGATAGACTTGCTGAATTGTATGGTGTATAGAGTAACCACAGTTCATGCAGATGTGCACATCTTGATAAATATTTCCTAAATTTTATAAACACCAGGGTGCTATCCTCACTGCTTTCAGAGGGCAACAAACTGAAGGGCAACTAAACTTTAAACTGCTGAGTGAGGAAATTGAGCTGGAACTTAAATTGCCTGTTCAAGTCATGGTGCCCTTGCCCAAGTGCCCCATTTAGGCAATGGGGGGAAACTTGTTTGTAATATTACCACTAACCCTTTCGGTGTCAGGGTCTTGTGGTGAGTACAACATTATGAGTTGTTGGGTTTTTTGATGTTTTTTGTGCCAATTGGCACTCAAGGCACAAAAAGGATTCATAAGGTTTGGCAAATTTTCATTTGGCTTTGTTTTGATTTGGGTATTTTTTTTTTCTGGTTGGGTTCTTTTCTTTTTTTATTATTTGTTGCTTGGTTTTGTTTTGTTTTTTTGTTTTTTTTAATGTTGGTTGGGTTTGTTCCTTTTTTATTATTTGTTCATATGTTTACTTTTTGACTTAGATACCTCAGTCAACTAATGATTCACTCGTTCATAAATAAGATCTGCTAAATGAATTGAACAATTACTTCCTCACAGTTGAAATGAATGCAAAGAAAATATCTACTTCAGAATGCACATTTCATCTGAGAATCATATTACACATGACATGTGTGAATAATTTCTTCCGATTGTAATCATCTTTTAAATGCTGATTCGGTGTTAGTTTCAGTCAGTCATAGTACTTCCGCTCTTCTTCAGTACAATATAAGAGAAGCAGAAGCCAGCGTAATGAGACATATGTAGGTGTACTGAGTAAAACTTGAAATCTTACGCAAACTGCCTGGATGACAACATGGACTTACAACTTAAGTGTCGAAAAAGAGACAGGGGTAAAAAAAGTGGCTAAACAGAAATAGGTTCATCATGACATGCAGCGCCCACTCGCTGACGCCAGATTATATTTGTACGATTAGCCACACTCTCAGACCACATCCTTGTCAATGTTGTCTGAAGGTATATAAAATAAGAGGATACCAATACCACAAGGAGGACTTCCTCCAAAGGTGTTAAAACCATTCTCCACAGAGCCCCCATTGCTCCCCCTCCCCCCCCCCACCCCCCACCCAACCAACCAACTCAGGATGCACAAGTAGTATTCAGTAAAATCATATCTAAAAGGCATACATAGAGTGTAATACAAACCATATTCTTCCTCTGCTATAAACACTGGAATACCTTGATGACACACACATCTAATAATCTCCTAGCAAGATCTAAATCTATCTACTCATTTACAGGTTCTCTTTCTCTCTTAGCCTCTTTCTCTCTCTCCTCTCTATCTCTATCTTTATCTCTCTTTACATACACATGCACATCATATATCACCTTCCCTAAAAAATAGATAAATAAAAAAACCTAAAAGATAACAATGCACATGAGTTCTGTGCAAGAATGCATCATAACGATGTATGAATTAATGTTTCAAAAGTACATCTGATACAAAGACGTCCAAATATATAAAACATTATGGTAAAACACATACGTTGTGTATATACATGCACATACATGTACACTATGAACACAAATTGCAAGTGTATCAAATTTATGTACTATAACTGAGCACACAAAAATACACACTATAGTAAGTGCATGATTCACACACAATACTCCTTCTAAATATATCTAACAATTGTTATTCAGTTTCCTTTCTCTTTCTCACATTTTCTCATCGCTACCCCCCCCCCCCCCCCATGCATCTATTCTGTAACCCTCTCCTTACGCCCAATAAGGAGCCACACACACCATCATGCCCGTCTCTGAGGCAATTTTCGGCAGCTGAAAATAGCTGCACGGAGGGATCATGAAGTGTGGCGTTGTGACAAAACACACACACACACACACACACACCACATGTACAAGTACATGCACAATGGGGGAAAAATGGAGCTTTGCAGATCCAGGGGAAGATTTCAATAAAGGCGGTGTGGGAAGTAGGGGAGGGGAGTTGAAAAAAGCATGAGGGACGGAAATAGAGGGGGAGTTGGAGCTTGACCGAATGTGAGAGGGAAGACGGACAAAGGAGGACGCGAGGGAGGGAATCTGCTTTCGATTTTACACGGACATCCACGCATTGTGGTGGCATGAAGAAGTTTGCTCCATCGTCACGGGCAGGGCAGCTATGGTTTCTCTCTGCCGTCGCCACAGCAACCATAATGATGAAGCGATGTCTCCATTTATCTTCTTTTACGACTATTCACTCCCCCCCCCCCCCCCCTTCACTTGGCTAACTGAATTTTTCATCTGGAAACTGGGTGCGATGGTATAACTTTTTCCTTGAACAGCTCCTAATATACGAGTACAGCTATAGTTGATGCTTGCTGTTTCTGAGACATCACACACACTTTGGCAAAGAGAATTCATTTGCTAAGGCCAAAAAAAAAAAAATTGTTGCATTGGTGTAACATGAGATTTTCAAATAGGGTCGGTCGGGCGGATTTTTTTTTTTTTTTTTTTTTTTTTTTTGCTACCTGCATTTTACGTGTAAAACTCGTGCTCAGCTCAGTAAACAGTTACAACTGCTGCACCGAATGTGCTGTGTTCATCTATTCTACAAATCATTTATGAGGCCGATATTACTGGAATTATACCCCTTCACAGAATTTAAAGATGTTGAAATCCCTATCCTGAATGTTTTCACTTCATATTTTACTATTTTGACTTAGACAAGATAGATGCAAATTGACCCATATGTACGATCTTTTCATCGCACACGGCGATCTCTATTACAGTCCCACATATACAGATTCGTGTAAGTTCTCCACACAAGAAACCTATGGCAAAACTGTGCACAATACATCGCAGTCTGAATGCTACGTATACACTGAATAAATCTTGTTAGAGTACGTGTCCGTGTTGGAAACAGATGACGTACTGATCAAGGAAGGCTTATGCAAGGTGCTAGATCTCTCCCTCGTACATCCGATATCCCCAGAGCCGTTTCCACTTCCGGGTTTGTGCGATCACGATCGCAATCAACAAGATATTTGATATCGATAGCAAAAAAAAATAATAAAAAAACATGGGGTCGGCGGAATTTTTAGGGTCAGGCGGGTTACGCCAATGCAACAATTTTTTTGGGGGGGCCTAATGAGAGTATTAAATATAAAAGTATGATACAAGATAAGTTTAAATTTAAATGGTGTTCAATGCATATAATGTAGACAAGAACTTTCAGGTGCATTTTGATTTCATGAATCTTGGCACTCGCAAAATTCATGAAATTAAAATGCATGCAAACATTCCACGTTTTACAGTAAGCAATGTCAGCAGTAAAGCATGCAATTGAATGGAATACAGTTGAAAATGTTAAGGAGATCAAATTGTCTCCCTATAAGGTCATGTGTCTCCTTAATAAAGTAATTAGAGCATTTTTACACATGTAATATCCTCCTAAAGTTGGATCCGGAAATATATGAACAATATCCATATGTATCATCTTGTATTGGAAATGTGCAATTATTATACATTAGTATGGTATTTCATCAATGTCATTGAGATTGTTACTGTTAAAATCATTTGGTGTTACTGTATAACATCAATCTTCACTGCCATTGGGGAGATCACTGTCATTACCAACGTAACTGTAGATCATAATTTATCATTACAGTTAGACCTCGATTATCCGGCCTCCTTTTATCCGAAAATCTCTATTATCCTGACACATTCTCGCAGTGAAGGACTTTTTTTTTTCATCCAAAAATTTAGAAAAAAAAGTGACTTTCATGGATCTATTTCACTAATTTCATAAGATGTGCATGATAGGTTTCTCAATATCTAATGAGGTTTAACATGTATGATTTTCACATTAAGATATACTTTATTTTTGTGAAGAAGGGACTACAATTTTGCGCAGGCTAGCATAGATTACACCACCGTTGCGGGGTATGCTACCTGCCTAGCTGCCAGTGCACTGGGATGGCAGCTTGGATGGCAGCTACATTAACATTGTGTCTCCCATATCCAGCCAATTTGCTTATCCGGATGAGGGCCGGTCCCGACATGGTCGGATAATCGAGGTCGAACTGTATGATTTCTTTATGTATCCTTCTTTTCAACATTATCATCGGCATCATTATTTACACTGGAAAGTCTGGCACATGCTCCTCCATTTCCAAACAGTGAATAGTGAGAGTACCAGTATTTCATTTGATTGTCTGATGCTTTGTTTTTACACTGTCAACAGCTATCAACGCGCTCCTCTTTTCACATGTTTCTGTAAGTGGACTCACACAGCTAGTGTTTGTGTACACATACCTTTTCAAAATATGTGGATTTGTAGGCATGTCTACAACAAGAAATCTCTTTAACTTGAGGGGGGGGCAATGAACAGGTTATAAAATTACTAATGAAGGAAGTACGGCTTGATGAACTTCAAAGAAAAATCAACATTTGCAAGCATGCGAATGAAGAATACACACAGATTGAGAGACATGATTTCCTGGTATTTTGTCACATCTTCAATACTAATCACTAGTATCAGAAGGGAAATATATTTTTTACTTCCTGCCTCGTGCTAGGTATCAAGAGCCATCATCGCATTCTCGAGTAAGAATATGCAATTCAACATTTTCTTTCAGCCGATGCATTGCCAATTGTTCCTGGACAATGTTTGCTGTGATCTGATGGTAACACTATACCGAAGTACTCTCTTCAGCACTTCAAACACGTTATTGGCCTCTTACATCCCGATTCCATTCCACACAATGCACATTAGAGAGCACTCAAAACTGTTCAGATCTCAGCTCTCACAGTGATCACATAATTTCCTGTGAACATCAATGTATGCCTAATATCACACAAACCTTTGATAGCACACAGTGAGATCCAAAATGTAAAAATCCTACTCTTTTTCTGCTACATACTCACAGGTGCATAGAATCTGTTTCCTGTCACTAAAATAACTGCATAGTGACAACCCTTTTCATATTTCCAATACATTAACCTTTAGCAACTGAAGATTCTGTACATAATGGCCTATGGTTCCCTGGACGGTACAGCAATATTGCTCTCATTTCGACAACTTTCAAAACGATGGAAACTATTTCACTGCATGTTTATTTTTGTTTATTATAAGTTATGTTTATTAGAAAACCTACAAAGACTTTACCAAGAGAATGGTGTGTCACAGAAGTAATTCTGACGGGGGTACCTTTGTAGACCTCTTTAAAATAACAAATATATTTTTTATATGAAAACAAAAAATGGTACAGAAAGAAAATATTGAAATACAGACAAACAAACAAACAGACAGGCAGTTTGGGGCATTTTAGGGATCAACAAGACAGGCCATTTTGGGCATTTCGGTGACTAATTGGTTAACCAAATGCAAGACCATGCAATAGGAATATTGGCATTGATATAACGTCTCTCATGCTGTCATTTTAATACGTTGTAGCAAGTTTCCTGCTTAAAAGAACAGAACTTTGCAAAAGTAATAACATCACGATATTTGAGGTTTTAGATTTTCTTACACAACTACACTGATAAGCAAAATCATAGACATGCAACTGGGCAAAATTTACACATTTACCATATCATAGTCCTTTTAATCTACCCATAATTGCTTTTAGTCACTCTACGTCTGTTTTTGTTTCAAATCTTTTTTTATACTGTGGTGTTAGAGCAGTTGTATGCGTAATTAAAATTAATATCTTCTTTCATTTTCATATCATTCATGTCTTTCTCGATTCTTCCATCCTTTCTCTATTATTCATCCAGATTGGATCATACCCCCTCACCTACCTACCCCCCCCCCCCAAACCTTTCGGTCAACCTCTCTCATCCAATCCAATCCGCCCCAAGATCCAAATGTCCCCACTCCGTCTTCACAGCCGACTTACACCCGTGAGTCGCATTGCCAATTTGAGCAGGGCTAAAAATAGCTTGGGCTGCCGATCAAGTGCAAATTGTGCATGGTGCATGCGCACCCCCCCCCCCCCCCCGACACACACAGGGTATCCGCTGCAACGGAGGCACACCAGCCGAAGAAACCAAGCACAGGAGATCATTGGCATCGTCGTGCCTTTTATATACTGCTGGGGGAAATGGTTTTTTGGGGTGCTTGCCAATGGTTTGTGTGGCAGAATTGTGTGCAGTGGGTTTTTAACAAGGCGCAGTATGTATGATAAAAACTCAAACTGAGAGAGATGGGGAGGAAGCAATGGAGAAGGGCTCATGAACACCTAATACACTACAAATGATGACATAAATGGTATCCCGGGGTACCAAACAAAAATCAGCCATTTTGTTGAATTATTTATTTCTGTAAAAATGTTGTACCCTGGGTGCCAAAAAGAGGTAATTATTTTGGTGCTGGAGCTAGCGCGTGCTAGCTACTGCACTGCACTGCACTAAAGCACACGCTAGTGGTATCGCAGCTTCCATGCACGCATAGTATAACATGCAGTGGCATGGGAATGACTATACACGCACACACAGTGCATGCATTTTTCTCTGGCTGTCCTCAAGTGGACATGAGGTGGCGCTACACAACGCGGTTACCCGGGGTACTACGGTACCCCGGGGTAACGCGTGATGCATCAAATACCACTTTTCACATTTGGGATTTAACATGCTGTCCTATGACCTGCTTTAGTATGACTTGACAATTTTTGTGGTTTTTTGGACAAACCAAACAGTTCTTCTTCATTAAAGTTGCCTCCCATCTTTCCATCCTTCTACGTCCCTTTTGTTCTTTCTTTCCTCACCTAAACCAATTTCAATCAACATCTCATACTTTCCTTCACTCTATCCGTCAATCCCGCCTTAATTCTTCTAGGGGTACATTTATCTAAAAGTATTCTGAGGCAGAATCATGATCCTAAACATGTTTGAGGCATTTTTGGGCGATAGATAAACGCAACCGTGTTTTCAAACACGTTTAAAGATGCCAATTTGAAACTCCTTTACGATCACAATCGCCATTCTGCGAGTAGATTAATGCCATGCCGTTTTGAAACACGTTTATATCTCCAAGCTGCCAAAGTCACCTTCCAGCTGTTTCTGGTCGTGGAGAAAAGTGTGCGCCATTTGTCTTCTCTACCCATTATTCGTGAATGATGAAAGCATTTCTGATGGTACGCAGTTGACCTCTGTTCCTCGTGTTGAACGGCGCAAAGCAGCTGTACAGGGACAACTCTCAAATCGCGCTAATGATGGCTAGATAAACGTGGCACCCCGGGAATCGCGTTTCAAACCGTGTTCGTAAAAACGCCATTCGAAATGCGTTTGGAAATATGTTTCTCTCTCTCTCTCGAGTTAGATAAATGCAGCCTCAACTTTTTTGCTCTCTTCTTCTCTATCCTCTGCATTCTCCTCCACTTTCATCATCTTTCTCTCCCTCTTTCTCCACCTCTTTTACTCTCTCTCCTTCTCTTTTACCCTCTCTCCATGTCTCTCTCTCTCTCTCTCGCTTTATCAATCTATCTATCTCTCCCTGTGTTACCTTCTATTTCTCTTCCATCTCTACCCTCTCATGAGGTCAGCCAAACTATTTTAATGAATCTGCTAAGGTCACTCTGGCAGAGAGCAGGGATTACAGTGATATAGCTAAACGACATATTACGTCTGTAGGCTTTGGCCCTGTCTTGACCCACTCGGTAATCATCTTGCTGATAATATGTATTATTAAAAAAAAAAAAACAAACAAACAGAGGGGCCTCCTTCCTATGATCATATATGCCAGGGAAAAAATGAAATATAAGGAGGGCACAATTTCTAATGATCATACAAGCCAGGGAATTAGGTCATAAGTTTCTAATCATTTGTGTCAGAAGGCAGCCTGTCCAACAAGCTGGGAGAAAATGGAACATATCTACACACTGGCGGTTAACCTGCATAATCCTATATCTGGCCATGCTCAGCATCTTCATGCAGGTTGAGAAATAGAAGTTGACTTTTTTTATAAAATATGCATTTCAAAATTTGCAGCTATTTTCTCTTTCTATGAAATTCTGAAAAGACAAACATGAGTAATGAAATAATGCAACATGAATGAATTGCTCTCTTGAGTTTCTTCCCTTTCCTCTTTGTTTTTCTTGATTGGTTGTCTCTGATTCGTCAATATCATATCACCTGCAAGAATCAAACAAGGAGACATTTTTTTTTAATTCATCAACATCTGGTATCTTCACCAGTCAGTCCAATTATCTCCACATTATAGGATTTTGATCTGTATAACATTACTGTATATGCCATCAGTCTGATATTTGTGTGTGTGAATGAATAGGGACTTCCAACAATTTTGTGTGTGGTTAAATTTTGGATTTCCTTGAGGAAAAGGCTCTGACGTTTTTGCATACAAGCCCAAATGATTAATCCAATCACGTGGGATGTTTTCGCCTTAACAAACAACATCATTAAGGATGATAAAGCGGACATGAGCACTGAAATCAAAAATGAAACTTACCGTTGCCCAGCACCATTCGCACTTCATACTGGCTAGACACTCATGGGTTGCACAAGACTTTTTGCATACAAGACATCGACTGTTGGTTGGTAGATTACCTTCCCTCCAATGGTGATGTACCATAATTTTATTCTGTGGAAGAAAAATATGAGAAATCACTGCAGTTGATACTTCTCCTAATTTATAAATAAACTATTAGAAAACAAGATGTATCTTGTTTGCCCTCTGCGATGGAAAAAAAAAGTAATTCTATGTCTTATAGGGAATAGGCACATCAAGACAAAATTTTCATAGATTCTACTGTATTTTCTTAAGGAGAAATTCAGCCATGTGCGTATTCAGTGAATGCAGTATTATTAGAAGATAACATATATCAGGATAAAACTAAATATCTGTGCAAAAGTTATGAAGTCTAACACTTTTGTGAAATCAATGTGCTGCCATTGCAGAATAACACGACCATAACAATTTCTGATGTCAAAAGAAGTAAAAAAAAAATAACAGAAATGTGATGAAAATTTTAGCAAATTGAGAGAGCAAGTAACTTAACTTCTTCTAAAGGCAGGGGGAATGATATTACCTTAAACATACATCAGTAACAAGCCAGAGGAGGGTATAATTTCAAATTGAAAAATAAAATTTTAGGATGATACTTCTCAAGTACATATTCATATATACTCAATGTATATCTAATACATATTATGTATCTAGCCTTGTCCTCTTGTAATGAGATATTACAACTAATCTGGTTTATAAATGCCTGCAGATGAAATTCCCCTTGAATAAGCAGATCACAATAAATGCACCATTCATCCAATACAGCGGACACATATCCTTGATACCATTCCATCAAATATCATTAACTCGGTCATTCTCATTGCCATCTGGTCTGTAGATGATGTACAATATGTAGGTAGCTAGCTCTGTATATAAGATGGATGTATTCCGTGGGCTATTAACAGGGTGATTTCATTTCAGATAGTTCAAATGTTTATCAAGAAATAAACAGTCTGTGTGCTTGTATCTTATGCAGTGTTATCATGGCCAATAAAGTACAATGTAATATTACCATTTGCAAATGTAACAATATGTTCACACTTTACATTATATATATTGCATGTGTATATGTAAACATACATACATACAGATAGCAAAAGAGAGTGAGATAGAAGGTTCTCCTCCTCGAATGAACCTACATGTATGTGAAAGGAATAATTCAAGAGTAAGGGGGAGAATACTAGCATATATTCCATTCAATAGGAAAGTCACTATCGATGAGCAATGCAGTTATTTTCCATTTCACCCAATATGTGTAAAGAAATACAATTTGGAGTATGTTGCCAACTATCAAAAAGGCATACAGGTGAAGACAAAAAAGATATGCTAGAAAAGCTCCTGAAGACATTGATTATAAATACTTATCCAACTACAAGAATGCATACCAGAATGTCTGCATGTACTTGAGTATACAATGGTAGTCGAATGAAAGCTTCATCGAAAATATACAAAATAGGCAGGTACTTACTATATCTCTACTCTCGTCATAGTCCAAGAAGCGGATGCAGTTGCTAACAACAAAATCTAAACAGCCAAGATGTGTGTAGTATTCACAAGCTGAGAGAGGAATAGAACAAAAAAAAAAAAGAGAAACCATATCATGACATATGGCTAAAATATACATTGAAGATCATTAAAGCTTTGGCTACCATATGAGTTTATCAGGAAAGTTGCAAAATCACTAGTAAGTCATTACTTTCTATCATATATTCCCAGTTGATTATAAGCAATGTTCATATTTCTGTATTAATCTTGGGTCATTTCAACAAATCATTTCAAAGGAAAGGTTAAAAAAAAAAGAAGTTGGTGAAGAGAAGTACTCAACACTTATGACTTTTACTGCATGTACTTTTGTATGCTATTTAAAGTACATGATGAAGCTTTGCAAACAATTCCAGTTGCACACTCTCTAGGTCCATGTCTTTGAGAAAAGACCCTCATATCTCCTTTGTCAAACTGGAAATTATACTCCAAGATAATCTTGTCAGATATCAAAACTATCAAGCATTTTGCTCCAACAACTGACTCTCCTATTCTAACTTTTACAATTGAATGTTTCTTCATGTGATTATTTTTTTTTTCATTCTCAGTGTAACACTGCTTGCACACAATGAAATATATGGCCCCTTTCACATCCAAATGATAACCCCTTCAATGGTCTCTGTGATCACATATCTAGAATCACATCTTTCTTCATGTGATTCTTTATTGTCAGCACAACATTGCTCACACACAATTAAATCAAATGCCCCTTTTCACACCGGAAACAATATCTCCTTCAATGGTCGCTGTGATCACATCCCCTCCTGTGGAAGCATGGTCATCTTACCTTCACAGTGCAATGACAAGGCATCATCAAGTCTCCTCCGACAAACATTGCAAAATTTCTTCCTGAAGTGGCCCGGGTCTGACCAAGTGTGAGGAACAGGGTCCTGCAATGACGAGACGGAAAAAAAGTCAGGGAAAAAATGAAATTAGGAACAGAGACAAAATTCTAGATTGATAAACTAGATATTGCTGAAATTGCATACAAGGCATTTTTCCCATATAATGTCATCTTATGATCAATACTCCTTCATTTAGTACGGAGCAGAGTAACAGACTCTGTAGTTTGAATTTTTTCTCATAACCTTGATATTTCAAACTGTTTTCTTTAAAATGACTGATTCATATAACATCCCCCACCCACATACTGACATAAACACACACACACACACACACACACACACACACACGCACACACGCACATTCACACTCACAAAGGCACACATAGTCACAGTCTACAAAACAAGACAGCTCTCGCTTCATCATCAAAACTGTGCAGTTACGGAAAGAAATAAAAGGCAATAACATATGTGGGTATGAAATGCTCCCCTCCTCCTGTCAGATCATCACTCTGAGAAGATGGGGGAAGATGGAGGATACAAAAATAAGAATGAAGACATCAACATCAGTATACCACACCACTCATCCTTTCACCCCTTTCCCCCCTCTCATCCCCCCGCCTTGCCCCATTCCTCTCCCTGAGCAACAACTATCAAACAAATCTTCTCGCAAATATTTTCTCAATGCCTGCCAATTCAATCACACTCAGGCCAAGGAAAATAATCCCTCCCCCTCAACAAATAGATTTCCCCCCTCGCTGGCAGCAACCTCCCGACTTCTTCCCGAATTCCTTGCGCCAACTCCTGACTCACAATACTAGGCCAAGACCTCCTTTTCTTTTCTGTTCTTCTTTTTCTTTTCTTTTTTTTTTTTGTTTTTTTTTTTTTAGTTCCTGCACCAGGTCAACTTTCCCTTCCTTCATCTTTCAATAGCATTTACAGTTCAGATTTCCCCAAATATGAGGTCTGTAAATGAAGGCAAATATTGATCACACTCCTTTAAAATATTTTGAAAATAACTTGAAAATGATGAATAGTTTGGAAGCCCTCTGAGAATGATTACATTTGACTATATCTCTAAACAAAAAGACCTTCCAGAAAAAAAAGAAAAATTTCCTCTTTGGAAGCAGTACAGAGGGAAAATGAAAGAGAATTACAAAGGTATCCTCTTCTTACTCTCTGTTTATCAGTGATAATTTCTAATGTGTTTTTTTTTTTTTTTGGGGGGGGGGGTAACAGTGGCCTAGAAATATTATGTCAACATCAATATTTCCAATTTACTCTGTATTCTTTTTGATTATGAATGAATTATATCTGTACATGATAGATGATACATGTTAAAGTGTCATTCACCTTGGAACATGCTGAACTCCATATAGTGTTTCAACTCTTAAAAAAAAAAATTAAATTGCATAATACAAAAAAATAAACAAAAATAAAACACACACAGAAGCAGGGATAAAGCAAAATCTTATCTTATGTCACTGAACTGGGGCATTGTTTCAAACACTGGTACATCCATATTTCAATCATAACTTGTGATTTGAATTGTGTTTGCACTTGTGCTGTTGTTCTTTTTTTGGGGGGAGGGATTTCTTGGAAGGAAGTATTTCTTCCTCTGTTTCCAGAAAATACAGCAAATGTAATTCATACCATGTAGTTAGATTAAACTCTCTTTCCATTTCTCTCCCCGACAAACTTGTTTGCCTTGAGCACAAAACTTGACAGGAAGCATTTCTCTGATTACTTACTGGGAAGAGATTAGGTTGTATGCATGAAGATGATACATGCTTAAGCCTCATTCACCTTGGAACATGCCAGTAAAGCTCTATCAAGGTCTTACAATGGCGTGAAAAATCTCAGATTGCATATTAAAAGCAAATATACACACACATACAATCATAATCCATAATCTCATCTTATTCACATTGATGCAATACATCTCACTGAACTAGACATTGTTTCAAATAATGGTACATTATCATTTCAATCATACCTTGCCATTTGCATTTGTTAACACTGCTTCTTCTTTTCTGTTTTGGGTTTGTTTGTTTTTTCCTCCGCTTCCGGGAAACACAGCGATAGTATTTAGTCAGCTTAAACTTTCTCTTCCGTTCTTAATAGTCTAAACAATTCTTCTGCTTTAAACACAAGATCTGACATGAACATTTCTCTAACTTCTTACTACAAAAAGTTTAAGCCTGTTAGCATAAGATGATATGTGTTTATTAAATCTTTGTTCACCTTGGAACATGTAAGCAGAACTCTATCTCAAGGTACTGCAGCAGCACATAATCTCTCAGTAGACTGCTTTTGAATAAAAAAAAAAATAATAACAATTTTGCAAACAAACAAACAAGTCCTTAGCAATACCTCATATTAATCATTTTATTCCATAACATCATGAGCGCTGAGATAGTGATCACTACCCGATGCCTGTATTTTTTCTTTCTTTCTTTCTTTGTTAGATTCTCTTTCATTCATTTGTTTCTTTTTTGTTTATTTTTGTTATTACAGGGGGTTAGGGAATAATCAGTCACTGCTAGGAAGTGTTATTTGATCCTTCCTGCACAATGCTCACCAAACAACAAATCCATCGGCATATTTTCCAAGATGAATGTCACTAATGTCCTTAAATCAAACATCAATCAAATAGGATTACATGTTTCTCCTCCACCCTACTGTGACATAAGAGAATGATGTCTGTGATTGACTATAGTAATTTCCTAGCATCCAGGTACATCCAAGTATAAAATTTGTTGCATGAGTATTGACACGTAGCAATCTTTAGGGAGAACTAACTGATTCCTAATGAATACTGATGATACTGATCTTTAAGTTGGGAATTACTGGTACTGGTACACTTTGTTCATTTGTTTTTGCTTGTGTGTCTGTTAGTTAGTTTGTTTGTTGTTTGTTTGTTTGCTTGCTTGTTTGTTTGTTTGTTTCAATTTCAGTTTCAGTTTCAATCCGAGAAGATGGCTGGATATCCCCCTGCAGCTGCACTAGCTGGTCTTCCATGGGGTCCAGTTGGATGTGAGGGCCACTTCATCAGGTCATGCAACCTGCTCTTTGCAATGAATGAAGCAGGATCTTTTACATACATGAGGTGTGACTCTCTCACAAATGGTACCCCCATTTTAAGAGGGACACTCAAATGAGGTCACCTCAGGCATAGGTCAAGAGCTATGTTCATTGTCCAAGTGCACAATTTGTGTACCAAGGCCCTGTTGTATCAAATGACACAATCCAACATTACCATTAAGGTAAGAAAATCAAATGTAGGTCATATATCAGCCAATCAGAATTGAGTATTCAGAGACCTAGTACAGTATATGTATGAAACTCTGACTTATATTTCACCTCTACATTTAAGGCCAAGTAAAAAAAGAAAGTAGTTTCTCGTCCGGGTTTTTTGAGCAAGGCGATGAGGGAGGTCCTTACTATTTGATATCTTACTATTTTTTCGAGGATTGTCAAAATGAAAGTAATATGTGTTTCTCGTCCGGTAATTCTGAGAAAAGTAACGAGAGAGGGCTTTACTGTTTTCTATATCCAATTTATGAAATGAAATATCACTCTGTTAAGTGGTAGCTGTGTTATGAGAGAACAGGTCCCAAGTGTATGTCTTGCCTGCACTCTCAAACATTTTCAAACAAATAGATATATGTACCATACTTGAAATGAAACTTCATGCATGCAGAAATACATTTGCTTTTTCTTTCCATTACAGATGTCAAGGGAAAATGACCATCTTAATACTGGTATTTAGTGTTGTAATGGCATTTCTGATACCAGTGTACTTGCAATTCTGATGTATTGTGCTATTAATTGAAACAGGTATAAAACATGTCTTTCAACAAATGTACGACTGAAATAAATTCCATGATATTCAAAACACTGCTTTATTTATTATTGTGTTTGTGACATTTTGTGTCCACACAGCTGGTACAGTGTATGTATATGCATTTCTTCACAGTACAATTGTAGCACATTCAACTGGAAACTGGCTTGTACAATTGCAGATGGATGTCAAAATGATACGATTTATGGCATTACAGCATTAAACAAAGATGTTTCTTCATGTTCTAAAAGGACATTTGATAATCACAAGTGGAAACTCGATATAACGAGATGGTCGGGACCGAGTCGTGTTCCTCGTTGCAAGCCGATATCTCGTTATATCAGTAGGCATAAAAGAAGGCATAACATAAAGACATTAATTTGCACACGTGGGACTACCCATCATCTTTCAATCAATACTGATAACTTGCTAATGTGTGTGAGGTAATTACTCACCTTTATGGGTAAGAAGATGTTTTTTCGCCAATGAAATCCGATATCAAGAATGTTTTTCTTATCAATTGTAGAATAGATGTTTGAATTTGTAAATCTACATAGCTTGCGATTGTGTGAAGATCGTCTGTGGATTGGTATGTGGTTATGGTATATGGGTGTTGTGTGTGGAAAGCTTGAATATGGCCTGCACAATGCTGTGTGTGTGTGACACATTCTGTATGTACATTATGACTGCATGTGTGTGTGTAGATTGGGAATTCCCTACGTAAAAAGCCAATCACAGCATCAGATTGCCTCATCCTCTCACACTTGCTAAACGTCATGATGATGTCATGTATACGGCCGTCCCACCACATTTTCTGCATGTATCAGTGCGCGCGCACACACACACACATACATGTACAACATGCGGTGCTAGCTGTAGAGTGAACTGTCATGAAGAAAATGTGTGTGTACAAGACAGTTTTTGGCGCATCGAGCTTTACAATCTCGGACCGTGATAGCACAGGCAAAGACATTTTGCCCGAAGACATTTTACCCGAAGACATTTTGCTTTACCTCGCTATATATAATCAGGTTTGATTGGCTATGTTTTTCTTTGTTTGGAAATCACAAAATTTATCTCGTTATAGCCGATCTCGCTATAAGAGTAGCATTTTACATGGACTTGTGTGGAAGGAAATTTGGGACCGGGAAAATTTCCTCGTAATAACCGATATCTCGTTATAGCAGTGTTCGTTTTATATACCGAGCTTCCCCTGCCCTGTATACCACACTAGAGATGTTACGATTCACGACCGTGTCCGTGAATTTACGTCGTAAAGAAAAGTATCCAGCAGAAATACGATACAAACCAGAATCCGTGGAAAAGTTATTTATTTTGTAGATACACCCATTTTATAATTCCACATTTGCTGGAAAAGCGCACTCATTTTCTCTTCAAAATACATCGCCGTCAGATGCACCGTTACAGAGCAGAGTGTACGGGCCTCTACACATTCGAATGTGTTCATGCATGCGATGGCCTGGGGACCCGATTTGGACAGCTAGCAAGTTACAGACACGGCCGAAAAAATAGTAAATATCAAAAAAGTCGATACGGCAACTGAAAATCGATGCGGGCGGGGAGCGGGCTGGGACGAGAATTATGAATTTCTTGGTATTTTCAGCGCCATTTTGAAAATAGTAAATAGTAAAAAAATTGATGCGGCGGCCAAAATCGATGCGCGCGAGGACAAGAAACTGGATTCTTTTTTTACTTGGCCTAATATGCAACTGGCACTGTTGGCATGTGACACCCAACCACAAAAGGGCAAAGGTCAAGTAACAGGTGCAAAGGGACCACAGGTGTGGCAATGAATTAAGTCCGTGTTATTTCTGGCTACAGGCCAGATGGCTGTATCAACAGGTGAGCTATTGAAATCTGCATAAGATGTGAATAGACTGTACTGTGGTGCAGCTGGTAGTAATTATTGCACAAAAACAAGGCAAGGACTGAGACTGTACATTTCATTCTAGACAGTGTATTTCCACATACCTATGTACTGACTGACAGGCTTTTAGTGCATAAAACACCTTGCTCATACTTTTGGTTAAACAATAACTATTCCTCTAGATGATTTTTCTTATGACACTTTACACATACTGAATATATAACATTTAATACATTAAATCAAGACACAACAATACACAATTTAATTTAAACTACATTTTTTTTTTTTTTTAACTGAATAGACAGGGATGTCCCCACAAAAATCATGCCACAAAAACTCCTGTAACTAATCTTGTGTGCATACTTGGTGTTGAAACACTGGCTAACATAATACTGTATACGCCATAATATTTCGCGAGTCTAATTTTCGCGAATCGGGAATTCCCAACAATTTCGAGAGTAGTTAAATTCGCGATCATGGAGTACTGTACTAAATGGAGAAGTGTACACGTGTACGTCACAATCACATCGGGATCAGAGTCAATATTTTCGCGTGTCTTTAATTTTGCGAATACCACCTGACTCGCGAAATTCGGGAAAATAAAAACCTCGCAAAATATTCGGCGTAAACAGTAATTGGTGATAGATATATGCAGGGCTCCACACTAACTTTTTTGTTTGGTGGCCCAATGGGGCCACCAAAATCCTCAATTTCAAATTTTTGGTGTCCCGAGAGAAAAATTTGGTGGCCCCGAAAAAAAATAAAGAACATTAAAGGTCTTTCTTTTTTATGAGTCAAATATTTTATGAGTCAAAGTTTTATCATAGTACGAACTGGAAGTTGGACATATCTACTCATAAATAAATCTCAACAAACTCGCAACACTCACTCTGAGGCAATTCAGTCCTTTTCATCCATCCTTTAAACAAATTTAGCTGCTAATTTCCGGCGCAAAAAGTTACAAATTTATTGACATACTTTTCAAAACATTTTGGTGGCCCAAAGCGGGCCACCAAATTTGTCCTTTTTTGAAATTTGGTAGCCCGACTTTCATTTTTGGTGGCCCTGGGCCACCGGGCCACCGTTAGTGTCGAGCCCTGGATATACGTAATATGCAGTGATGATATCCTGAGCTTGTTTAAAAGATTGTTCAAACAGTGTTTGTTTCTATGTTTTCAATTTGAGAGGTCTTCAATTCTTGGACAGGTCCCGAGCCATGAAAGAAGATTTGCCATTAGTTCTGAAAATGATAACATCTACATAACTCCATTTGAATATGTGCAACAGGTGGACCAGTCCTTGCCCAATCAATAGCCACTCTGGCCAGTGGTGTGCATTTATACAGCATATGATCAAAAGGGCAATGTTACACTATGAGGAGAGTGTATTTTTCTTTTTGGAATAATAGGAACTTTGCATACAAGTATGAAATGTAGCAAATCTGGGGATAACGGAGGGAGGGGGAGGGAATATTCCAAGCACAAGAGCTCTATAAGAGTGAGCAAATGACAACACCAGAGATTGTCCCAAAACAAACAGGCTGCTATTTGTGGCAATGACTACAATGTAGAAAAGACAATTAAAAAAAAAATCAAAAATAAGCTCTAGGTAATTATCTGACTTGTTTGCTTGAGAGCACAGCTGGTGCTGAGACCACTCGATTAAGGTGAGCTCAAAATGGACGAGCACAAAAATAACCTCTCCCAATATCAAAGTCACAACGTGTGAGCTTAACTTACAATATACACTTCGCAGGCAAAATACACAGCCTGGTGTTCAAGTCTTCTATCGAGAGCAGCGGGGAAATGTTGTAAGCATTGGGTTCAACACAAGTTGGAAACTCTGTGATCTATGACAGGCGTTCCGCAAATCTCCATTTGTTATACACACACAAAATGTCACTACAATTTCCACTTTTCTAAAAAAAAACATTTGGGAATGGAGGGTTATTCAACACCTGGACCACAAAGAGTTGCCAAATTGTCTTGTATACTCTCTGACCTTTGAGAGTTCGTGTGAACTATTTTTGCATACCATGTGTCTGATTTTTGCCTGGCACAGACATTTTCATTGATCTACTTAAACTCTGATATTCTTTCTCTTTTCATACCAAGCAAGGTGACATCATGGTAACATTTCTCTCCAGTAACACCACATGGGTTATTTATAGCATGGGTTCCTGTACTGCTAACCACTCCAACTCGTCACCTACAGCTGTAGTTGGCATTCTTTGATCCATTGACAGCAATGTGGAATGATACAAGTGTGTCATTATGTGATGATACACTCTGAGAATGGTAGTCTGTGTATGATGGCAAATTCCTTCCTTTCTTTTCTCTCTCTTTCTCTTCCAGCGCTTGACCGGATACCATTTGCAGAAATTGTTTGCAGAAACCGCCACTGAGCAATCAATTCCCATTGTGAATCACGCACTGTCAAAACACCCACCTTTTGTCTGGCAAACAATTACATGTATGTGCTATATAATATAACGGGCACAATCAATTGACGTCATCTCCGGAGGGACCACACAAATATCCATAGAGAACGGCCATGTGCATGAATGACAGGTTGAAATTGCTAACTTTTATCAGATACTATACAAAGCTACATGGATTTTACAACTGGAGCATAATTTTTGTATCATTTCACTGGACATGTACATTCTCTCTTCTTGTTTAGTGACTATACATACAACAATTTTCAGTTCAAATTTGTGAAGTTGTGAAGTTTTCCCATTCGTAAATTCTGATTTACGAAGAAAAAATGCCAACAGAAATAGATTATGATAGTTACAATATTAAAATGATAGTTTCACTTTTAATGGATAATTACAAAATTATGATTGTAATATTGATGCCTATTTCTAGACTGTGAACACACTACTAATCAATTTGAGGTACACTTATAAGACATGGAATTGACAGTTCTCAACGATTCCTCAGGAGTGATGATCACTATATCTACTACAAGGATTATGTGCATTGTCTGCTTGCAAGCATTGTTTTCTACCATGTAAGCATATTCCTCCAACACATATAGTATTGAATGGGACTGCATTCCCATAGATACACATTCAGAGTACTCCATTTTCTCATACATGTTCAACAATGACAGCACTACTCTCCTATACATTCTAATGAGAGTATTACAAAACATTAGCTGTAAGCCTTTTGATTTCAAAAAACATTATACACTCCAATCGGCACATAAAAGGTACAAATGACATCCCCATGATTAAAGGGACTGTACAGTAAAAGCTATATCCTCACCTCAAAAAGAACTGTACACACCCCTTAAATGGGTTCCTGCTCTCAAGTTTATTGTAAAATTTTGTATACAGGGGACATTCCAGACAATAAGATAATAAGTTTTTGTGAGTTCTTTTTTTAATACCCAAGTGTCACAGCTTCTTGACGCCCAAAGGGTTAAAGCATGCTGCTTCTTACGAAACAGTAACAAAATGAAAAAGCTAGCTGGCAGCAGGGACTCGTGAAAACTACCAAATCTGAAATTCAGCTTGGATGGTTGATTTGCCTCTTTCTTGAGGAGAACATATCAAGGATTTTAAGCTTTCAATATACCCCTTGTTTAAAACCAGAAAGTTATGACAGGACTTTATTTTGACTGAGTATTCCATTTATTCTCCATGTCATTTCATATTCTGCTGCTTCAAGTTTTCTCAACAGCAAAAGGTTTTACTTCCGTTTTTGTGATTCAACTGAGACATCCCCAGCAGAAAATGTCAACTTTTGCATTTTATAATAGATCCTGAAGGGTGTCACACTTTGGGAAATTCCAAGAAATGAAACAATTTTAGAATTAATGTGCAGAGGAAAGTGTTGCTAAAGATACATAAACTGGAGTGCACTAGATGCTTTTAAAATGCAGAATTGCAATGGATTTTATTTGCCATCATTACTCAACTATATCATTTACATCTCAAACACTTTATTTTAAAGCACTAATGTTAACTCTGATCTAAGTTAGAAAAAAAATGCACCATTGTTCAAACATGAGTTGTTTGTTATCTGTTTGCTAGTTTGTTTGTTGATTGTTTGATTGACTGATTTTATTTCTGCATTTTTTTAAACATACATATAAATATTCCACAAAGTCAATTAAATAACAACAGTACTGACTAATATCAGTTGAATCTAACAGTACTTAGAAACACATCAATGATTTTTCACATTCATGAAATATTTGCATCCGGTTGTTTTTATCGCATATGATTGACAAATTTCCCTAGGTTGACATAAATAAGCACTGGTCGAATTAATCAGTGTTTAATTTATATGCCCACGCATTTTACCTTGGTTACTACTAAACACTGATTGATTTCTGTCAATGTCAATGTAAGGCAATTTGTCAATCAGTTGCAGGTCAATGGTTGTTTCATTAACACTGCATTTAAAGCACCAAATCTAATAAGATCTGAAAGTTATCTTAAACTAAGTTCAGAAAAAATGCTATTGACAGTTGAAATTTGACTTGTGTGTCTGTTTGTTTATTTGTTCGTTTGTTTCATTGTTTGCTTGAATGATTTTATTTCTGCATTTTTATACATAAATATAAAGCAAAATCAACTGAAAAAAAGTTATTGAATAAAAGTCTAATTTAACAGTACTAGGAAATGGGTCAATGACTGATTTTAAAGGCACTGTTTACCATTGGGTGCTGTGATTTTAACAATGTTCATGTTATCACATTTGAGGCATCATAGGTCAGTTGTAACACAAAACATCCTTGATATAAAAATTTTGCAATAAAACCTAAAATTTTATGGAGATATCACTATTTTTCCTATTAAACCATAACTGTGGAAGGTTTAGTCTAGAAACAATTTTATTATAACTATTGTTCACAGTTTGTATATTCAACAATGATTAATATTGATTACAATGATAAAAATTTTTGCATTGATCGTTTCTATCCCTAACTCACACTTTAGAACTATTTTGAAGCATTAAAGTGGTGTTTTTGTTTCATCTGCAAATGCCTTTAATGTTGAACATTAATTCATGATAACACAAAATAACAGATGAACAGGTCTCATTTTTTTCACATTCAAACTTAAAAATTCCATGTACCCACACTACCCGCAAATTCATGAGACAACCTATGACTAAATACATTAGAAATTCTGCATGATCATAAGAAACCCCTTTGACGAGAAAAATGGTCTCAGAAATATACATTTCTCAAAGGACGATATGAGAATTTCTTTTGATTTGGTCAAGAAAGAAACTCAACTAAATTGAGCCACCATGTATTAAGATAAAAGACAGTTCTAACCCGTGTTTCAAATTGTGAGTATCTTGGTGTGCAAAGTGATCAACATTTAAGAGAGGTAAAACCAAATTAATTCATTGCATAGAAAATGCAAACACTTTTAATTTTTGTTCAAAAGAATCCAACCATACATAACAGAGCAAATGGCATTGATTTTTTTCATAAAACTATTATTTACAGTAGAATTGATTACTGTAGTATAATTTGGGGAAATGCAGGGAAAACATCCACGTGATAAAATTCAGAAATTACCTAATAGATCGCTAAGAGTTGCTATGAATGTAAAGTGGAGATTTTCAAGTGAAGCATTATTTGATTTAATACAAACAAACTTAAAATTGAAGATAACACTTGTTGAAAGAAGTCATAAACAGTTTATATTGCATGTGATGTATAGAATTGTAAGTAGGACCATGCCACAAACTATAAGTAATTAATTTCATTCAAGCAGTCTGTTTACACACTGAGAAAAGGAATATTGAAATTAGATGTTCCTCACCCGAGAACTGATTTTAGAAAATGTAGTGTAAAACATCGTGGTGCCAAACTATGGAATAATTTATCAGATGATGTAAGACAGTGTATCCCTCTTTATTAAGAATGAGATACATTGTAGATAAATTATACAGCAATTGTTTGCACTGAACTGTAACATTGTATGTCAATCATTTTGGGGGGTTTTCAGTATCTTGATTCATGTTTTTTCTTTTTATAATAGGCATGATTTCATATATTTTTCATTTGTGTGTGTGTTTGTTTTGTTTTTTTTTATTCTCTTTTGTTTTCTATACTATGTATAAAATACACTTTGTACCTGCACAGACTCACAGAAGAAAAGCTATTGTCTGAAGTGAATCACCCGTGGTGAAATAAAATAATCTCAAACTCAAACTCAATCTCAACTCAAACATTATGATAGAGAATTGATATTTGTAAATTAAAAGCTTTTTACAGCAAATCACAGTAATACATGCATTTGAAATGCATATTTTCTACCATTTATTAAAATTCAATTTAATGACTACCTCTGTCGACTCCCTTATCAAATTACTCAATTAACTATCCTTATGTGTGGGGCTACACAGTAGTCTATCATGATCTAATATCAATACATGTGTAAATCAATTTTTATATAAGCATAATTAATTCTGAAGATGATGACACTGGGCTATCAATTTAAAAGTTTATGACACTGATCAATTTCTCATGAAATTTTGAATTGTTTTTCTCTGAATTGGAAGACAATGTACATTATGATCATTAATGATCGTAATCTAAATTTGTAATAATATGTATACCCCAGCCAAAAAGATTACACAATTCTGCCTGACAGGTTGCAGAGCAATTTTGGAAAGAAATGCATCATTAATATTGAGACTAAAGATAATTAAATAGAACTTAAACAAATGAAAAGGTGTCGTCAAAAAAGCTATGCTATATTCTATGAGACTGTCATTCCTGCCCACATTCTTTGCATATTTCACTAAAGGTTCATCTCTTTTATTTCCAATTCTCATCATTTCTCTTGTCAATATCCATTCCAGGGACAGCATTATTATAATGAGGCATCCCAACCAATAAGCAGCAAAGGCGCTGCAACAATTGTGCCACGGAAACATTGCATTGCGCTGCATTCAGCGCCCGCCGTAATTCGGTACCCGCGCCTTTCCATAACGAGAGACAGAGTCTAGTTATTCAGATGAGCCCCGGCTGCTCTATTTATAGCACAAAAAAAATCCAGCTCCTGCTCATACATTATTGCCTTGGCCTTAAAGGCGCAATGGCTGGGGAGGTTCTCTCCAGTGGCTCGATCCTCAATAGATTTCCATAACTTTGGGCAATCAAATTTGCCATAAACATGCACTTTTGCTGAAAAGGTCATTACCGCAATTCCTAAAACAGGGAAATATCACTTTGATCACACACGAGAATAACCAATATCGCCTGTCTTAAACAAAAATTATGATCAGTGCCTCATACATATTTGTAAGTATAAGACCTAACAATATTTTTACTCAATACAAGATTATCATCAGATATAGCCCAGTGACTATATTATTTGACAACTCTTCATTCTCTTGTATGCTAAATATTCATACCTTTTACCAGGACTGTGTGCTCAGTGCAGTTTGTCTATTTCACTATCATGTGTATGTACACACACATGTAAGGTACATGTAATACTTCAGAAGGGAAAGTAATATTTCCAGCCAAATAATCTGTAGCACTGTGTACCACACGAAGAATGTGTAAAAGATGCAATGTGTTGACTTAGGTGTATAGAATGAAAACCACTTTTTTTTTTTGATAGATGCTAAAAGAAGACCTTATCTTTCCACCTGTTGGAAAGCAAAAACTTGTACCAGCATTTAAAAAAAAATACACTTCCAGGTTAACACACACATACACACTAACATACAATGTACAAAAAGGCACACACAAAAAGGCAAGAGACACACAAATGCACAGAAATATTTTTTTTCAATGGTCTTTACGCATTATATACACTCTCACACAAACAAACACACACACACACACACACACACACAAACATACACAGACACACAGACCTATGGCGAGGAGAGTGGCAAAATGATCTCTTGCCATAGGGAGGCAGGGTAATAAAAGCTGAAAATTGTTACAACAGACCTAGTAGCCTTTTTTTTTTTCTCCCTAATCTATACTGAATAATTAACCTTACATGTCAGTATTCCTATCTTTTTCTTGTCCTACTCACATTTCACTTTCTCACAACATTAAGTCTGCATATATGCATTTGTACACAAGTTCTGTTGAGTATTTGACTCTGGGTAAATTTCCTGAGCATAACATCCAGTATAAAAATTGACAACATCACAGCATCAGCAGGCGATGTTGATGTGGGGGCACATTATATGGTGAAAATGGTTTTAAAAACCTTGTTTCCTGTCAGCTTCAAATTGTAATATCTATTTTTAAAACAAATTGTAATATCTATTTTTAAAACAAATTGTAATATCTATTTTTAAAACGAATCAATAATTAAATAAAATGACAATATGCATTTGAATTGCTAAAATGTATTTCCCTGTGCACCAGGTGGTTTTAAATGACGTTGTTGTGGGATCTATTGAGATGTTCCAACTGTGGGTTAACATTTTAATGGCGCATGTTCCGATTGTGCTTTAACACTTTAATGATGCACACACAAGCAAACAGAAAACGTTCAACAGAACCAACAAACCCACATTCTGCTTTGCTTTATAGCACAGAAGGACTACACTTATCATTAATTATTCCATAATGCATTTATAAATGCCAACATCTTTAATATCCTGGCCTGGTTTGTGACTTGCTGTAAAACACAATATTTTCGCGACATGAAATTTTTGCAAACTGGAGTAAACGGCTTTTTTCGCAGCATGAAATTTTTGCGAGTTGCCTCAACATTTAATGCGTATAGTGTAGACAAGAACTTTCATGTGCATTTTAATTGTGCAAATCTTGGCTCTCGCAAAATTCTTGAAATTAAAATGCATGCGAACATTCCTCGTTTTACAATATGACTGTATGTCAAAAATGTTAAATGTATTTTTATCATGATGTTGTTAAAGTCAACTGATTTAGCCTCTAGAACAGAAATATTGTATATCATCCCCAAGGTGGAAAATTGGTGAATACAATTTTGTATGTTGATATATATATCTCTTGCAATGGGGAAAGTACAAACACTCCTCATTTTGACACTGTAATTCTCGATTTCAAATCAACTACTCGCAAAATTGCCTTTTTTACAAGTCCAAATTCACAAAATTTTGTTCTCATGAATCATGCCTATATAAATAATGTCATGTAACATCATTGTTAAAAGACGTGTATTTAAACGCATTTCTCAGTATACACTACATTCATACAGTATAACGCTAGCTGATCACTCTCTTTTATCACTGTACATACTTTTTGTAAGAATTAATTTATGAAACACACAAACACACACATGCACACGTATACACAGAATTGTTAGAACAAATTCCTGCATGTTTTGCAACACATTACAGTAACGTACCTGCCAACATTTCAAGATGAAATATCTTACTCGTGGATTGCAAAAATCTTATTTTATATGCAAACTGAAGTTAAAAATCTTAATTTCAGTCAAATCTTCAGAAAATACACATGAAAGGTATATCTAAATATTTTTTTAATCTTATTTCTCTGACAGAAAATCTTATTTTGCTATTCTTAATGTAAAAAATCTTACTGAATCTGATAAAATCTTATTAGTTGGCAAGTATGCAGTAAGAATTCTTCATGCAAGCATTTCCTCATTAACATTGTACTACAAGAATAGGCATGATACAAAACTGTTCCATGCAAATGACCCACAAATGTTACTACAATGGGTACAATCAGAACTGATTAATATTTCCTGAATGCATGTTTTCCATGAAAACACATGCAAGACAACAATATTTTGAAAGTCAACTGTATTCTGAATGGAAACTAGCACTTCAGGGGGGAAAAACACAAACAATAGCTGAAGCCTACAATAACTTTATGCATATTCAACCATGATACACATGGTATAATATACAGTGTATGCCACTACAATAGAAAAGCTTATACTGTAACAGCTGTTCATACACAGATATTTTTGCCAATGAGGAGGTCACACACATTTTTCGCAAAATTATGTTTTTACAGTTTGCCATCGAGGCTATTATGAGTGCACTATTGCTTGTACATTTGTGATATTCTCACATGTTGTTAAATTAGCTGCTCACAGTGATTAACACGATTTGCAAGAATTAGACCCTTGTGAAAAGAACAACTTTTTACAGTAATATAATGTAACATTAATCAGGTTCAAAGTAAAAACATTATTTGAGCAGATGGCTAATCAAAGTAGCATGGAAGAAAATTGACAACCACCTCAAGCCTTTTGTACGCCCTTTAATAAAGGTTTTGAAGGTTCCTTGTGGTTGCAGTTATTATTTTCAGTGCTGAAGCACCTTCAGTGCTTTTGGTCTAATGTAAATATTCATGAACTTCTGTCAACAGCTGTATGCAGTGTCCAGGATTTTCCTATGACCTATCAACTCACCCACAATACCATGTTGACAAATATTACAGATTAATATTCATATACATATTTTTGTGTAATTAGCATGGAATCAATAATACATATTTTTGTGTAATTAGCATGGAATCACAAAGCATTTACAGATCAAAATATACGTTTCTATCATCTTGAACCTGTTACATGAAAAGCTTTTATCTAAATTTGGTAGAAATCATATCACTCGATATCCTGTCTTTAAATCAGATTAGATTTAAACCCTGACTGCATGACATTTGACTCCTCATCTGTTTTCAACAAATATCATGAGTTTCCCTCTGCATGGTTATCATCTACGCCAACCCAGTACTTCAAGCTGTTCTCAGGTTCTGAATAAAGCGCAGGCATAAATACAGGAGCTACCGTGTAGCATGCCTCATTTTTATAGAACCTCGGAGAACCTAAAATATGCCTCCCACACTACTACTACTATACAGTAAAGGCTACAAACATGGAAAATAGAGCACCCTGATGGATGCCTTCTGCCAAACATTAGTAGCAAAGCTGATTTCAAACACACGATAGCAAACCAGGACACTCGTAAGGCTACCTTTCGAAATGGTCAAATTATAGCAATAATTTTCCGTCAGTATGTCTGTCGCCATGTTTTTACCACTTTACTCCTTTTCCCTATGAGATTTTACAGAACACATTATGCTTCCATATGCAATGAAATATAGTTTTTACAAAAATGCAGCATAGCCAGTGATCTTTTCCTGCTGGTAAAAGGGACAGAACGTGTACTATTGGGATCTTCAGCCAAAAGACAAAAAACGAAATGTTAAAAAAAAAAAAAACTTGTCCTTTTGTCATGCTAAAAATAATTCATTTGAAGTGATCTATAATGTTGCTCACTCTCGGATAACCTTTACCCAATTCTCCTGTATCTAGCCTGTAACATGCCACTCCATCTATTTGTACGCCACAGCTCTGGTGGAGCGCACAAAAGACGCCAAAATGTAGAGAAGACAGTGCAGTAGTAAGGGAAAAGGGGGGGGGGGGGGACTGTCCCATTGCGCTGTAGTGTCCTGAAGATGGGGGACACTATATTGTTAAGTTTTGGCTTTTCTGAGTGTGTGTGTGTGTGTGTGTGTGAGTGTGCTGTGTGTGTGTATATGTGTGTTGTGTGTGTATTACTGCATATTGCAGTATTAAAGTCTGTATGTAAAAGAGAACTGGATTTCTGTGCTGCTGCTTCTGCTATGCTACTGCTGCTGCCGTCGAATTAGCTATGTGCCCATCTTTCTTCCAATAGCAAGGGCGTGATGAGACTCTCCATGTGAGAGTGTGTGTGTGTGTGTATGTGTGTATGCTTTTTTGGGGTGTATATTCCCAAACACAGGCAATGTGTGCATATGTGTGTGTGTGTGTGTGTGTGTGTGTGTGTGTGTGCATTAGATGTCTGCTTGCCTGCCTCGGAGAAAGAAAGAGACAGTATGTGTGTCTGTGTGAGGTTATCTGTGTGTGTGTGTGTGTGTGTGAGAGAGAGAAAGAGAGAGAATGCCTATATGTGCATGTGTGTGCCGTACCCTACTCAAGACCCGAGTGACGATTCTTTGGGGTCGGTTATGCACTGCTCCCTAGCATTTGCTAAATAATGCAACCTTCCTTGTGTGACAAGGTATGGGCAGCTTTCTCCCATGCATGCATTTACATAAGGTGCAGTGAGCATTGATTTTTGTGTGGGTCGCCCAAGCCTTGTCGGGCAGGGGAAAAAGAAAGGCGAAGATCCCGGTGAGGCTGTATGAAAAGATGGCAACAGAGGGGAAGGGGAGGGGGAGAGGGGGAGGGGGAGGGGAGGGGTGGGGGTTTAGGAGACAGATGAGGATTGAAAATGATATCTAGAGAGATAACTTGTGATGGGCATTTTGGGAGATGGTACACAATGATTGAGAATGGACGCAAGGAGAATTTGCTCACGACTATTAAGCTTAGAGACATATTCATACAAACACTTTCACTTCACGTGTTTTGAAGATTTTGAGATACATGTACCGGTGAATATACCATATTATTCTCTCTCTTTCTTTCTCTCTCTCTCTCTTTGTGTATATATATATATATATACGCATATATACAATGTGCATATATATACAACTGTATGTATGTATGTATATATATATATATATATATATATATATATATACAAAGATAAATCAAAGATAAACTTATAAATATATAACTATACATATATGTAAGATAAATATTATATGGTATAAATTTGGTGGCCCAAAACTAATTTTTTGGTGGCCCTGGGCCAATGGGCTACTGCAAATGTTGAGCACTGTATATATATCCCCTTCTTTGGATGTTCACTTCCACCTCTCTATGTAAGTTTTATTCTTTTTGTCTCTCTCAATCTGTTTCTCTCTCTTCAAAATAAACATATTGTCTACAGATAATGCAAAATGTGTACATTATGTGGATCAACAAACAATGAATCTTTCTTTCAAAAGATTTTGTCGAACTGGTACAATAGAACAAGAAAGGCTACAGACAGTGTTTATTTCTGACATTATCCAATAACAGACTGAAGTCGAGCAAGCAACACATCATATCCAGATGTGAATTTAACATTCTGTATTGCTGTTGATGGCGACTACCTTCCTCCTTTGGGGGAAAATCATTTCCTATCAATACCACAAGGCTTACTAAATCTAACATTTCTACTTGTTCTATTAACTTGTGCAGTATACTATTAAAAGATCTTCAAAATCATTATATACAAAAATGTCAACATTTATAGAAACTGAAAATAATCTAAATGCTATACAACAGATCACATACCTAAAAGTGTGCTAGGTATTCAGTGCTTATAAACATGATTTGAATTAGTCACTAAGACTGATCCTGAAGACATCTGAAGTGAATTTATAGCTTAGCATGCTCATAAGTTAGTTTTGTTTTGTTTTTTTACTTCAGGAAAGGAAAAAAAAACACTTTACAGGGTACCCTCTGAAGCTTTTTTTGTCTGGGATAAACAATGTGTGGGTGTGTGGATGTCAATCAAATATGAGCTTGTGAATTTTTCTGCAAAGATAAATATCTTTACTGCAACCACCTTTAGTGTGTGAATGTGTGTTTGTGTGTGTGTTTGAATGTTCCTGAAATCCTGTGAGAGTGTGGCTAGGTGTGTGTGTGTGTATGTGTGTATAAGTATGCACACACCGCGCTGATAATTACACAACTCCCTGCAGTTCACAATCAAACACGAACGACGGCCATCGTTGGGGAGTCCTCCTCACAACGCCGCCGACAGTTACCGGTCGCCTAAAAATATCCCTTTCCATAAATATCGCTGGTCTATTTTTAGCGCGCCCAGGCCAGGGGGCTTTTTTTATAGCAGCCAGGCAACGATCGCTTCAGCGCTTGTGAAAGTAGACCAAACGTGGTTGCTATGGCTAGCATTGGCAATGGGGTGCGAAGGAAGAGAGGGAGGGGTAGGTGGCCAGGGATGCAAAGGGAGGAAGACACGAGGAAGTATTTTGCAATTCTGGCTGTAGCATGCCGGCGAGAGTCCACACTCTCTCTCCGGCCGACCACTTGTCTGGCATTTTTACGGGGGCTGGTGTCGGCGGACGTGCTCGCCTCTCGGTTTAATTGTCGGTGTTGGGTTTCACGTGTCCCCCGCATGTGTCTGTTCTGTGTGCAGGTCATCCCACGAAATGCACGACAGGCATCCAGCCCGGGTTGTGTGACAGTCACAGGTGTGTGTACATGGCTACTTGGCGTGTTTGTATGTCGGTGTCTGTGTGTGCACACTTATAGGCAATTGAAGGTTTGAACAGCATTGCAAGGGAGGAGACGATAATATAATAATTCCTGAGAGCGTCTTGACCTTTGTAGCATTTTTACAAAGATCCTGGTGGTTGTGGTAACAGGTTGCACCTCACCAAAATAAAAATATACATGATGTAACAGTAGATGTAGGCCTACTTTCAGTTATCTTCAGGGAGGCCAGGGATACATCATTTGTGAGTGTATGTGTGTATCATCTGTCTACGAGCGAAATAGGGTGTGTTTCCAATCTTCCATCAGCAATGTGACTATTATCCACATATTCCTTGGCCAGAACGCAATGTCAGTCACAGATGAATAAAAAATTTGTGCAAACAGGGTGTGCTTTGTATTCCCACATTTTTATTTTTCCATCAAACTCTGCACGCATTCACTCTCCACCCGTCTCTTCCACCCAGTAGGAAAAAAAAGGCTATCAAAATATAGTTTATTTTTTCTCTTGACATCCACACCCTTTTCAGCAAATATTTTGCTACATCAATTTGTCACCCCAGAACCCTCTTTCTCTTTAACTTTTTTCTCCGTCTCCATCTCCTGCCCTATGGTATGTATTTTTCCCATACACACATCCATAAATACAGACATAGACAAACATCTCAGTCACTTGGTCTCACACGTATCTCTTATTCTCTTTATCTCCGTCTCTTCCAACTTGAGTTTCTTTTCTCTGTTTTCTTACCGTCCCCTCTCTTTTATCATCTATCACCCCACTGTTTCCCAACTTACACCTCTTTCTCTCCCTCTCTTTCTACCCCTATGCAATGTATTTTAATCTATATATACCATATATTCAGTAAGTCTTTTTTTGTGTGTGAATAGGGACTTTCCAACAATTTTTTTGAGATCTTGGAGTATACTACAGAACAGAAAAATGTATGTATACACATTGCATTCACGTCAGAATCAGAGTGAATATTTTTGTGTGTAGTAAGATTTTACTGAAAATGAAAACCTCCCAGAATATACTAGTATGACAAACATAATATAACATTTACACATACAAAAAAAACAAACATTGACATTATTCTCTTGGATTGTTTTCTTTCTTTCATTTTCACTCAACTTGTCTTTCAATTGTTTTCTCTCCCTCCCCTCCCTTTTAGTATCTCTTGGCAACTCTCTTTCTCTCCTACCATCTTTCTCTTTCCTTCTTTCTCTATATGTTTATATATATATTATATATATACGTCTCTATCTTTCTCTTTATAAATATCTATCTCTCTCCCTATCTCTCTCTTTACATATATATATATATAATATATATAATATATATATATATATATATATATATATATATATATATATATATATATATAATATATATATATATATACATAAATATATATAATATATATATATGTATGTATATATTTCTCTCCTCTATATATATATATATATATATATATATATATATATATATATATATATATATATATATATATATATATCTTTCTATCTCTCTCTATGTATCAATCTCTGTTCTTCTTCTCTCTATTCCTCCCATGATCTCTTTGTCTGCTTTGCTCTCATTATATCTCTGTATATCAGATAAATGTCCCCCGGCGCTGACATTTTTACCAGAGGCTGCACGAATATTGTAACTGACCTTTATCCTGTCGGCTGCAATTGTAGCACACGGTGATATTCCTGCCTCGGTGCAGCGATCGTGACTTACAAAGTTGCAAACTGTAAAGAGGGGGGGAAATGCACGAAAAGGCAGAGGAAGAAAACTGATTAGAAAAAGGATTTCCAATACATTTGCAGATTCCTTCAATAGCGAGTGACAGAGTCATAACCTACTTTCATCCACTTCGTTAGTGGAGCATTGAAGCTGTAATACAGTGTATGTGTATGGGGGGAATGTGAAGAGGTATTCATGCAGAATTTACTTCAAAATGTCAAGAATTTAAAAAAAAAAAAACTATGAAGTGGACACATTATACATTTGTTGATGACATTGAATGCAGTATGATCCAAAGCCTCACATGAAACTTGCTTTCTGGTGAAAGCCATTACCTCAAGATGTGAAAATGTTGAGTGCTACTGTTTTCACAGTCTTCATACAAGGAAGGAAAAAAATGATGCCTATTTCTAGGATCAAGCATATGTGCTTTGCAAAACTGAATCAGTCATACCAAATGAAATATTTCTTCCTACAAAGTCTTCACCAGCTTTGTAGGGCGTTTCGTTCAACATCAACAAAAATAACGAATAAAATCAAGAAAATCACAAAAGTATAAACATTCAGAATACCAGATGATCAAAATCAAAACTTTATGATAAATCAAGCTCGTTTCTGAAATAATGATATACAAAACAGAGACAAAGTCCTATAAATAATGTGTTCCACAGTATTAACACTGGACACTGAGAAAGCAAAATCGAATATGACTAACTCCTAGAATTGTTTGAGGAGTATAGAAATGAGTCATCTAGCAATATCAACTACCTTCTAGCATCAAATTTGAGGTTGGAGAAAACAAGAAAAAATTACTTTCACTGAATAAAGTCCATGATCCACTTCTTAATATTACAAGCCATCAGCACTGCATACCCAATCATATGCAGGTGGAATAAAAAAAAAATTAAGGATATACTAGCAAGATTTCATGCTGTTCTTCATCAGTAGATTGTTTTCCATTTTCATTACATTCACTTTCACATCTCGAAATATATTGACTTCCAATCACTGTATTTATATCATTTTTATTAATGAATGTCAAGTTGTTTTCCATTGTCATTACATTCACTTTCACATCTCGAAATATATTGACTTCCAATCATTGTATTTATATCATTTTTATTAATGAATGTCATGTTGTTTCTATGAATTCTCTTTTTTTTTCAGATTGTTTTCCATTTTCATTACATTCACTTTCACATCTCGAAATATATTGACTTCCAATCACTGTATTTATATCATTTTTATTAATGAATGTCATGTTGTTTCTATGAATTCTCTTTTTTTTTCAGATTGTTTTCCATTGTCATTACATTCACTTTCACATCTCGAAATATATTGACTTCCAATCACTGTATTTATATCATTTTTATTAATGAATGTCATGTTGTTTGTATGAATTCTCTTTTTTTTCAGATTGTTTTCCATTTTCATTACATTCACTTTCACATCTCGAAATATATTGACTTCCAATCACTGTTATATCATTTTTATTAATGAATGTCATGTTGTTTGTATGAATTCTCTTTTTTTTTCAAGTATGTACATGTACATTGACATACATGTGTTTTCACACACAGTGACTGCTAAAGTAAAAACCCACATCTCTTCATCTGAGCAGTAGTCAGAAATGAAGACAGAACATGATAAATATATAATGAATTTATTTACAGACCCTCCATCTTGTAGGCCACTAAGTGTGAAATACACATAATCCAAAACATACTTTGTTAATTTTCAATTGTCCCACAAACATTTATCATTCCTATCAATGTTAATTACTATGTTCACATCTGCACCTGATGAGACATCAGCAGCTGGTATTTCACAAACTATACACACAGTAGGTATAGGAAATGTTCATGTTTGGGAAAATGAAATATTGAAATGCACTATCACCCTGGGGCATAAAATCCACAACTGCTATCAACAATACAAATGCAGCATCTACATGTACATCCCACCATAAATTTATGTTAAATAACAAATTGACATGTAAAAGTTGCAGTGGTTTACAATTCAACACATCCTACAATTTTAAGGAAATAAAAAAGTATGACAAAAACAAGACAGTGCGACTTAAGTACAAAGCATCTTGGGTAAAACTTTGAAGAAGAAAGGAAGAAGTTCATTAGGCTTGGAAAAATATGATTCATCTATATTAAAGCCATATGGCTTTAAAATCTATTGTTATTTACAAGCAGAAGGCATTATCCCTCAATACAAGGTCAACAAAACTGATAAATATCTTCCTACTGTACTCCTAACTTTGTAACACCCATCTGACACAGCATTGCAGTTCTTGGAGGTAACCAGATGATAATGGTTTTGAAAACATTAATTCCATCCAAATACTATACTGGATACTTCAATACTTCAACTGCTGCTACTCAATATCTCAGGATACAGAAAGCTGGCATACATCATTGCATGATACATGTGTATACTAACTGTATAAGCTGTTATTTTGGCATATAGATATATTAATGAATGAGGTCACAGACATTTTTGAGAGATGTCATTTTCACAAATTGGCATCAAGCTAATCATGAGTGCACTACTGTCACAGGGCATGGCAACATTTTTATGTGTTGTAAAGTTCTCGGTCCAACAGTGATTCGCAAATTTCACAAAAATTAAACCCTCGCGAAAATAGTAGCTTATACAGTATTCACATGGTATCTGTGATTACTCCTAATGTTTCACAGAATTCTGGAAGGAAATGTACAAGAATGCTTTCGCTTTTGGAGCCAACAGCCCTTACACAAACAAAAGTCCAGACAGCACATAAAGAAAAATCTGTCATTCAGTAACAGCTGGTTGGTTGGTTTTTAATGATAGCAATCACTCCATAAAAATCTGTGGTGTTCTTTTAGCATGTCATTAAAACTTTTAGACCCATCTTCCGAGACCAGTTCAGGAAGATCACTTCCTCTTGCTTGCTTAACAGCAAATTAACTGGAAACCACCCTGCAGAATAAAATGATGCATGAAAGCTAATCTATCACTTTATGGAATCCTTGTGAAAGCCTTCGGTGCAAACTCAGTTTAGTGCACACCAGCAACTCACAATTTATATGCATTTCAAAATGAAGACTATCTAATAGTCCTTGAGGTGCCAACACAACAGCTGGGGCAAATGGTCAATCTAAGATGAAAAAGGTGATATTTAATTCAAGACACTACCTGGTTTATAATACAATTTTCAGCATTTTTTTTTTCTCTCTCTCTGTCTTTTCTACAGCAGAAGTGTACGGGAAGAAAATACAACTGCCCTTTTCATGAATTTTTCTTGACCTAATTGCTACCTGAAGGATGACCAGGCATATATTTCTTTTTACTCAAAGCCCATCTTTATCAAGAAAATTAACGTGACCAGGTATACACAGACATCCTGGCTGAGATTTTTACAAAAGGAAATAAAATCACACAGCGCATACCTCTCATTTCAACTATGAATCAAGCCATATATCGAAAGATCGAGTTTAATTTCATGAAGTGCTCTTTCAGACAAGAGAAATTCCTCTCCACACTCATACAACATCTCATCCTCCTCCTATTCCCACCCCCCCACCCTCCCCAATTTACATTTTTCTCTTCTTCATTATCTTTTACCTTTTATTGGTGTGTCCATTCCTGTCATAAATTGCTGCAGCAGAAACCACGACACACCCCTGACATTGACTTTCCAATTATCGATATGCAGGAAGTCACATCTTCTTAGTCTGACCTTCCTCCATTTCGTCGTTCATCTTTATTTTTCTCTCTCTCTATCTTTATCTATTTCTCTCCTATCTCTCTCCCCTTTCTCTCACTCTCTATCTTTTTTCCTTCTCTCTCTCTCTATCTCTCTCTCTCTCTTTCTACCAACTTTCTGCATCTCTCCACTCTCTCTCCATCTCTTACCATTCTTATCCCCCCCCCCCATCTCTCCTGTCATGTATTCCAATTTCTTTGCCTTTTCAATTTGCTTCCTCGCCCACAAACCAATATCCTTGGGCTCCGTGCGTATTTCTTCCACGGGAACAGAATTATGAAGTGGTTTCACACTTCCTTGCAGAGATTGATTCAGTACGATTACTGTCAAAAAGATTTGGGGGAGGGGAGCAACATGAAAAAAAAAAGGAAAAGTCCTCCTTCTAGCAGTGGGGGGCTCTCCTGTATGAAGTATCAAGCAGTATCTGAATGAAACGACATAAACACTTCATTAGGTGGACATGTCATGATGTACACACTTTGTTTGCATTTGAATTGGAAATGAATAAATACCCGTTATCTATCAGTGGGTGTAGTTTACAAACACAGGCAAGGAACGTTACCATGTAATGTTGAAAAGTGATGGAATTTTTAACAGTATCTTTCTATGACATTATACACGATATATTATTCTGCTGAAAATCCAGCAAGAATTATGACATTACAAATCAAGACCACAAAAATAGCGATTCCATCATCATCACAGCATCAAATATTTTATCCATCTCGATAGAGATACATT
The DNA here is from genome assembly GCA_033980235.1 of Diadema setosum. NCBI lineage: Eukaryota > Metazoa > Echinodermata > Echinoidea > Diadematoida > Diadematidae > Diadema > Diadema setosum. Next base: position 25,707,321 of record CM067074.1, read on the forward strand.
TGATCTCGAATGATAAAATCCCACAAGGATTGAATACTCCAAAAGTCTTGATCATTACTATTTAATCACATTAAGCAGAGGAATGAAGATATTAGGTACATTGTATGAGTTTTCTTCAATTTTGTCTGCCCTGTATACAAATGAAATTTGGAAGATTGCAAACTGCTGATCTACATTTTGTAAATGTACACTAGTAGATGACAGCAAACAACAGATTTGAGTCCCGTGGTTTCTTTTTTCCGACATGTTTGTTGAAAATGTATACCAGCACTTGGGATCCTTTAAATTTCATTTGTTGCTGGATAATCATAATTCTTGCTGGATTTTCAACAAAATGATAAATCATCTTATTTATTTTTCTTAAGACATAAACCAGAGCTTCAGGAAACAAACTGTTTTTCAGATTATACGTTTAAGTACATGCACATGTTGACCGACAATCCAACTCTGTGATGGTATGTTTTTCCTCGTCTTACACGCTACATCTTTTCTTTTTGTCTCTCCCCCAGCCCATGCCCAACCTATATCACATATTGTTCTGCATTTCTCTGAGCACATCTCTTTTATACAGTACAGTATATGTACACAATGCACCTGCATGTGATTCAGCGAGTCAATTCTTTGGCAAATCAAGACTTCCTCACAATTTAGTAAGTGGTTACATTTGTGAAGCACTGGTACAAGAAATCAGTATCAGTCACTCATTTTCAGGAAGCAATATTACATTTGTAGCGCAGCAATCAATTATGAAAATATGAATTCGAAAAATAAGAATGAATTCGTGCACCTAAAAAGAAGATGTACCAATAGGGAATTACATGCATCCATTCACATTGTAGTTGCACCAAGACTTCGGCCTTATAGTAAAATGCATTATTATGCATTATAAAATGGGTTCAAGAATGTAGCCAATTGGAAGCGCTGAAATGAGTCACGTGTGCATGCATTAATTTCTCACTAACATGCACGGCCTGACTCACAATGTTTACACTAGCAGTGCGCACTCAATCAGTTGTTACAAATGCGTCGCGCGCTACTATACGCGCTGTCAATCCTGTAAACAACTTCTAGTTCAGGCTGCCAGCCGGCCTTTGTTGTGGATACACGTACATGCTCACAGTACTTTTATGTGCGGGATTTCCGAGTGCGACGTGCGGAATATGTTGGGGACGAACATCTTCGGACATCTTGACTTTTTGACTTGAGCTAGTGCTACATGTAGCTGACTGGTATTGACCCACAAAGGTACGTGAAAAATGCTGTTAGTTTTCGACCCATTTTATAAAACAAATGATGCACAGGATTATTTCGTGGCGTTAGCGGAGATGCAGCTCACTCTCGGGTATTTACAATGTAGTGCAACATGCACTCGGCTTCGCCTCGTGCATGTTTCACAATTGTAAATACCCTCGAGTTGGCTACATCTCCACTAATGCACTCTATCCTGTGCATCATTTGTATACCTTCAACATACTTTCTACTACATTAATACATTGTATGCATGCTCAGGAGTTGTCTTGTACTTTACAACAACCAATCCCTGTGACATCTATAACTTCTTCCTTCTGACAATGATTCAAAGGCAGTTAGCTTTGAGTAACATCTCAAAAATATTATGCAAAGGAGAAGCATCCATTATCTGGATATATATGTATTTGAAAGGAAACATTTAAGTTTAGTACACAATAGGATATTTGTCACAAAGGATCAATTTGAACTTCCTCTGGCAAAACTCTAAAGTATACATTGTATGTAGAAAAATGTCTTTTATATAGAACATCTACAATGACTTCTTAATAATGGAATGCATTGGAGCTATTGCGATGCTTTGTCAATGAAATGTGCTACGTGTACCTTTTGATAGTACACTCATCTTGAATAGTCTGAGATGAACACCAACATGTACAGTTATTATGTCCTGCAGTACATAGTAGTTTCAATTGGTTCACAATCAATCATAGCAGCATTGCGCTATACATGACATCAGGACACATACAAATTGTAATACATGTCATGCAGGTTCATGACTGTTCTTCAATTAGTGTCCCTATGCTACACTACACACAGCTAATGCACAGTACATGTACATGGTTGTACCAAGAGTATTCCACAACCCCTTGCCCAATGCCCAGTGATGGCTCAGGATTAAAGAAACAATAATAATCATAATAATGATAATAATAATAACAACAATAATAAGAAGAATAAGAATAACAATAAGAATAATAAGAATAACAATAACAATAAGAATAAGAATAATGAGAATAATAATGATGAAAATAATAATAATAATCATCATCATCATCATAAATAAATAAAAATAGATGAATAAATAAAGAAATGAATGAAATAATAACAATCATTACAATTACAATGATAATAATGAAAATACTAACCAATATTCCTTAAATAGAATATAATTCCATTCAACTGTGTCCATACTGAAATCATGCTTTTGAAATGTGGAACTCCATGCATACTGTACAGGTTTACATGCAAAGTTGATGTAAACTATAACAAACCAAAGCTCTTAAACTCCTACAACACATACAGTTGAACAGTATAAACAAAATGTGCAAAACAGTTGCACATACTGTAATAGACAATCAGTCAAAGGCCTACATTTGTATTACCCGGTATTCATTATTTTGCTCTGTAGTGACTTCCTCAAACTCAACACTTCCAACAACTGATGGGAACTTTTAAATCCTATATTGTTACAGAATATACTTGAGACATCCTTCATAAACAAAGTGTACACAAAAAAAAAATTCAAAACGCGACACTTAGCAACCTTGCGAAACTAGCAACATTACACACATTATGTTTCCACTTTAATGACGATCTGAAAATTTGCAATTCAAACTGAAATGCGAATGACTCAAAATCAAAATGACCACGTCAACTTTGCAGTCGGTCCCGGCAAACCCTCGCAGTGGCGTCCTCTCTAATTTCACCGCTGACCTTTCAAAAGGCAATTTTCTACCAAGCAATATTTTCCCCTTGAATCAAAATAGAAACATTCCAATATAAATAATGCAGATGTCTGTGAAAGCAATTGTGTGCTTGCTATTAAAATCCCATGATGGTACCCAGCCATCACAGCCCAGTTTTTACCTCTTCTTTTTTCTTTTTTCTTTTTCGTTTGGATCTTTTTTGGCTTTTTCCTTTGAGGCAGCTTATATACATGTATATGAGTTAAAGCCACGTATATTAAGCCCAACAAAGTTGGTGTAAAAGTCAACTTCAAGAAAAAATGACTAAATTTTAGTGTAATTACAGAAATTAAGACAAACCACCTCTGCTGCAAACCATTTACAATATATTTTTTTTTAATTTTTTTTTTTTTTTTTACATGGGTAGTTATGGGACAGCCACAACTACTCTCTATTTCTGTAAATGTTATGTGGGCAGACCTGTACACATTTAAAAATCTGGTGTTCACAGGAGATATCCATTTATCTCACCCTCAATTTACAGCACAAAAGATGATGGCTCTTGGGCAATGATTATTATGGAGTCATTTTGGAGAACAAGCTTTCAGTGATATCTCACAGATAATAATCACGTTCACACACCGTATCTAAACTTTAAGTTTAGGTCAAAACCTTAACTCGATGATTAGCTTGTAGTTTATAGCACCGGGTGGACACATTCAAAAGTTAGCAATCTTTAAGTTTAGTCGATGATTAGAACCACAAAACATCTGAAGGTTTACACTCTATCAACGAGCCACAGGGGGTCCCCACTCATAGTTTCGGCTTTGCGTAGACACAATAATCAACAAGCTTGTGAGTTAACGTGAACCTCACTTCTCATTCACTTCCGGGTCAACCTCCAGCCGCGCTTTTTTGTATGGGCATTAAAGACTCTGCACTTCTAGCATAATCATCAAGTGGGTTTCACTCATAAGTTGTATCTTAAAGTTTAGGTGCACGTGTGAACCTGCGTCATGAACTTATGAGTGGAGCTAATCATCGACAGTTAAAGTTTTTGACCTAAACTTCAAGTTTGGCAACTGCGTGTGAACGTATTAAGACCTTGGTGACTTCTCACTGATCTGAACAGACAGGTCTGCAGTTCATGAAGGTCGTTCAAACCCTTTCACACAACTGCTGCTATCCAATTAATTTTACACTCCTATGGGAGAGATCTTGAGACACAAAATAAAGCAGTGATTTTGACTAATGGAAAAATGGTAAATGATGCCGCCCCCCCCCCCAAAAAAAAAAAAAAAATAGATAGATAGATAGATAGATAGATAGATAGATAGATAGATAGATAGATAGATATATCAAAACTCAATTTTTGGAGAAAAAAAAAGAGAGAAAAACACAATGTTAAAACATGAAATTTAAACGCAGACAAATAGGTAGTCATGGTATTTTAGCCCATGTCCTTTGTGTAGTTTTCACTTGCATGTTATGATGATTTTGTCAGTATACCATTTTAATCAGCTTATTATTGCTTTTCCAGTATCAACTGATACCATCACTACACTTGTATTATCACTGAGGGTAGTACAAGCTGTATCAATACTGTAAATATCACTTCCATTATCACTGTGAGAAGTAAATTTTTAGTTTAAGGAGTGATAAGACTAGTATACTTTGATGAGATGACAATATTTTGGTTGACCTTCAGTCACTCCAGCTACCTACATAAATTTTTCGACAACAGGAAAGAAAGTTGGTACACATTATGGCTGAATAGCATGGACCACTTCTGTAAACACCCACTCACTCTCAAACTGCATATCATCCTTAACCAATAGCATACTGTGTGGTACTCGCCGTGCCCATTATTAACTGTGAGATTATCACGGCCAATTGGAAAACTTGTGCTCTTTATAAATCTTGGATGTTTTACGTCCTGTCCAAGCTGTAAGAAGATTTAACTGGATCACATTCGGCCCATTTCTTTTTTGAGAGGAAAACACACAAATGGCACACATTTTTATTGTAAATTAAGCTCTCCTAAAAGCAGGAAGCCTGCTTCCACTGGTAGTATCCCTTGGATTAGATCTAAAGCCCCTTCCTGTAAGTGTAAGGATTTAAATGCCAGTCATCTTTCTACCTTTAAGACTACCATCAGATATTTCTCCCTTCTTCATCTCTTCCTAAACCTTCCATTTGGCAAAAGCTCTCTGCAATATAAAAGTTCAGAGAAAATGACTCTTCATATCTGAGAGGCTAATGGAACTGCTGAACTCATTTTTTTATCTTCAGATCTTCGGTTTTTGACCGTTGGATGTTCGGAGCGATAAAGTTTAAAGATTCTTGCCAGGCACTGACATGAGATTGTACTGTGCGCAGCTCCTTTAAGATGGAGTGTTTGGAGTCTGCAGTCAAGGCCCTTGGGAGTACTCCAGGGGGAGAGGATGCCTGGTAACCGTGGCAATGGCCCAGGTTTCATCCCTGCACTCCACCCCCCTGAACCAGCCTCCTTCCATCCCGTCATCATCATCACAAGCCCTTGTGCATCTGTCATCAGCCACTTTTTTTTTCTCTCTCTCTCTCTCTCTTGCCAGGAGTAATCCCTGGGCAAAGTGCTATTGTCTGAATCAGTAGTCAGGATAGCACGGGCACTCCTAATCTTAAAGTTGAGCTCAAAGTTTTAAACTTCTACAATTAGCTTGAATTTTAGTCCCATTCAGACACACTTGAAAGTTAGCAATCTTCCTAGTCTAGTTGATGATTAGAACTACAAAATTTCATTGAATTTACACTCTATTCACACTGTATTGTCACACAGTATTGCAAACTTAATCAGGTTTATCACTAGCACTCCACATATATTTCTTCCAATCCTCTGATTAAACTACTGAGTCAAATTCTCACTCAAAAGTTTAGTCTTGAAGGTCAGGTGTCAAGTGGATGCACAGCAACAGGGCAAACTAAAAGCTAATCACAAGTTTAAAACTTTTAACCAGTCTTAAATATTAGAAACGTTGAGGGAACCTAGCTACTGTCTGAATCAGTATTCACCTTCCACATCGCAGCCACCTGGGATGTGGGGGGATAGACGAGTAGGAAGTTATGGCCTTTGGTGCTCAGGTTCATAGGCTCAAGGTGCTGTTAAACCATACATGAGGCATGGCTGAACAGACCTCCTTTCTGGTTTAATGCAGAAAATGTCAGCACCCATGTAATCAGAAATTGATGATATTCTTTTTTTTAATTCTCTCCTTCTCTCTTTCTTTTATTTCAAAGAAAGAGAAAAATAATGATCAATTGTTTAAACCCAATGACAACACTGTTAATAATCATATCATAATTATCCTACATGTGTACGCTGTAGCATTTTATGCAGTATAGGGATATGTATCATGAACTGCAAACAGAGCCCTTCCAACATCCACACATTGAAATCACAGAGAGCGTAACAAGCTTTCAAGGCGATATTTTCATCTTACATCTATGCATCTCAACAGGGAAAACTAGTTCTCAGAGCAGGGGGGCTTTGTTTTTCCTTTATCGTATTATGTGGAGAGATTTGTTCATTTTTTCCAGGGGCCCCCTGCAAAATCAAGGAGACTTGGTGGCTCTGTAGACAACACAGAGCCCTCTTCAACGGGGTAAGAGAAAAGGATATAAGTCGTATCACATTTTCTCCAGTTCAGTCGTGCTTTACAAAACCAATAGTGCACTCCTTCAACTGAATCACCTTCTACATTCAAAACATTATTTACCACTTGCAGATGAAACAAAAACCCAGCTTTAATGCTTTACAATAGTTCTAAAAATGTAAGTTAGGGATAGAAACAACCTATGTAGAAATGTTAATCAGTAGAATCAACCTATGTAGAAATGTTAATCAGTAGAATCAATGTTAAGTAAATTGTTATAAAAGATGTGAACAATAGTTAAAATAAAATTGTTTCTAGAAAATTTATCGTCTGTTGTATAGTACCGGTAATGATTAATTGAGAAAAATAGTGATATCTCTCGATACATGCAATTTAGGATTTATTGCAAAATTTTCATATGATAGAATGTCTTGTGATACAACTGACCTACACATATATGCATCAAATGTGATAACTCAAACATAGTCCATGGGCCAGGCCAGATATTGGTACCATCTGAGGTGGCAATACCTTTTTGGTGTCATTTTGTTTGTCGGGCATAGATATGCTTATCAAGCTATGATAGCATTTCCAAATGAGTAGCTTAGTCATAGTAAATGAATTTTAAACCAATTTGGTTTCGTTGTTATATCCCTGTACTTCTGAATCGAGACCAACCGCTATACAAAGAAGAGCACTGTCTTCTGTATGTTCACAGGTGTTCTGTTGTAAACGCGGTGTGCTTAGTCTTTATTCAAGGCAGCGAAGGGAATATCCAAGGGTTATGATGTCCACAGCGCTTAGTCTAATATTCAAGACGGCGAAGGGAATATCCAAAGCTTATGATACAGTGTATATCCTTTTATCTAAAAAAACAACAACAAAAAAGCAATTTCTCGTGAATTTTAGCGTCTTTTTCAATTATTTATCATTTTCCGGTGAAAACGCTGGGTTGAAAATGCTAATACCACGCCAATATCGCTTTATTTCCATCCAACAATGAAAGATTATGCAAAAACAATGTACCGGTACACTACAATACATTATAATTAATAATGTTGTAAATGAACAGAGTGATTTTTGTTTAAAACTGATGTATTTGTTGAGAGGGTGGTATAAAAACAGTATAGATAGTCCTTTTTATTAGGAACTTTAGATATGATAACGGTACATTGTTCTAGATAAAGACTAAGCGCACTGCGTGACAGCTGTGGACATCATAACCCTTTGGATATTCCCTTCGCTGCCTTGAATGAAGACTAAGCGCACCGCGTTTACAACAGAAAACCTGTGGACATACAGAAGGCAGTGCTCGTATTTTGTATAGCGGTTAGTTTCGATTCAGAAGTATAGGGATATAAAAACGAGACCAAATTGGTTAAAAATTCATTTATTATGACTAAGCTACTCATTTGGAAATGCTATCATAGCTTGATAAGCGTATCTATGTCCGACAAACAAAATGACACCAAAAAGGTTTTGCCACCTCGGGTGGTACCAACAACCCATTTTTCGGCTCTTGGCCCATGGACTAACATTTTTAAAATCACTGCTCCCAATGGTAAACAGTACCTTTAACATGAAGTAGTGACCTAATACTGTTGTCTGTTGGGTTTTTTTTTTTTTTCAAGCAATTTAATTCTACTGGCACACCAACCCAGCACAATTCCGGAGCATATGAAACATAGACATCACCATAGTGGAAGTGGCATAAAGTGTGTGCTGTAGATTAAAGCACTCATTGTCTAACCTTTACCCTTCCACAAGAATTACAATTATACAGGATTGCAAGTTATCCCGAAACACACTGTAGATGGTGCTGATTACTAAGCAAAAATATTGCTTGAATAGTTGATGTGTATCTTCCAGGCTAAACAGCACTCAGGACTTCTTTTTTTTTTTTTTGAAGAAAAAAAAAAGACACAGTATTGATATCTGGTGTTCCAGGAGAAAATCATACTTCATCATCTTTTTTTTTTTAAAGGGCCTTTAAGCTCAGCTGTCAGATGCATTCACATAACAGTGCTCAAACAAAGCTCATTTCTGCTTGGACGTTGTACAGTGATGCAAACACGCTTGTTTGTATTCCTGGAATTACCGCTAATCAGGCATTCTCTGTTCCCAGCGTATGCTGAAGCCAGACATTCACATCTTTCTCAGAAAACACAAAGTTTTCCCCCCGAAGACAGGTCAAGAGCAGCATTATTACGAGAAGTGAACTTTTCCTGGAAAAGCAGCTTGATCCATGCAAGATGTATATCAGCACACTTTTCTCAAAACCTTCCACATCACTGTGGCAATGTGGCACAACACACACGCACACACACAGTAAACAGATGAACTGTCTTCTGCCTTAATGCCTTCAAAATGTTTGTGGATGCAAAAACATGTCATGACTTAAAGAAAATACCCTTGCCAGAGAAGATAAGATGGAAAAGTATTACCTCTATTGACAAGCAATAAGGAAAGAGAAAAATTACCGACCAGGACCCCTTCCTTGCTGCATGAAAAACACCTCGTTAAGGCAATAAACATGTGATAATTTGCGGTCCATTAGCAGAACACTTGTGTAGCCCATACTTTATAAAGTGGGCTCCCTTGCCTAGAAGAATGACAATGATGATGATAATGATAATGATGATGATGATGATGATTATAATGATAATGATGATGATAATGATAATGATGATGATGATGATTATAATGATAATGATGATGATAATGATAATGATGATGATAATGATAATGATAATGATAATGATGTTAACTGCATTCTTGCTCAAGTACAATGACAACAATGCGTCACAAAAAATGATTAGCTGCAGTCTCATAAATAATGCATGGACGTTCGAAGAGAGCTTGGCTTGGAAACAGATACAATACTGTATATTGTAGTCTCAGTCTGTCTAAGTGCAAGTACTAGTATTCTTCACAGAATATAATTTAGAGTAAAATGGCTACCTGCATATTAAACCATGACCCGCTACTCCAATACTCAGGCTTACATTGGACCATTTTGTCAATGTTATTATGGACAATCCATTTATTAAAAATAATAATAATAATAATAAGATTAATATGAAAAAAAAAATCTCCCACACTGGCACTCAAGCTATAGCACCATAATTTTCATTGACAAATGCCCATTCATTTTACTTGCTAAACAGTCAGTCTTACTTGCCCTGGGCACATGGATTTTGATCATTATAGGGTGCAGTCTTATTCAATATGAAGTTCACAACCAAGCTTTCATTCGTGGTTAAAATGCTGATTTGAAATGCCAATAAAAGGGTGATTTAAAATGCATTTGAGCCAAAAATGCCTTTCTGTTAAGAAAATTTGGACACCAAGCAATGTTGAAGCATGTTTATACAGTATCCCACCCCCTTAGTCCACATCTATACTTCCTACGTGGAACGGCGCAAAACAGCTGCCCACCAACAACTCCCAGAATTATATGATTAGATATGATTTTTTGATAAACACAGCATCCTGAGAAACACATTCTAAACCATCTTCTTTTTAATATGTATGTGGCTTTCAAAATATTGTTTTGAAATGTGGTTCTATCTTTCGAGTTCAATAAAAGTAGCCATAGATAAGATGCTAGCATCACCAAAGCATATTGTAACAACACCTAATTATATTTGATTCGGGGAGAAATAAATGAATTGCAAGCTGGTGTGTGCACATCAGCCTAGGCTACTAATTAGTACCAATTAGCATCAATATCACTCATAATGGACTATCAATGCACACTAAAATTTGGTACAAGTATTACCAACATAGCAGAGCTTCAGAATACACTGGATCAGCAAAGCATGTTCAAGGTTTTCAAGCAATCAGAAGCTTGCCTGATGTACATCTGCAAAAACTACGACTGAGCATATACCTGTACCTGTACATTCTACATTCAGAAAAAACATATAAATGTCTACAAAGGGATCTATTTCCCTAGACCAAGAAAACTAGTAGTCTTCATTTGTACATTAAAAACCAGCAAAAAGGCTGATAACTACATTTTTTTAACAGAAAAACAATGCAAAGACCTGGAAGTGAGTTTAAAATGAAGCTGACAATATTCAATACCTTCAACGGAATATTCAATACTTTTGATGTACTTTAAAACCAGGAATGCTCACATTGACACGTAAAAGGTTTAGTCAAAGATATGATTGCTGAATGTTTCATTTTAAAGAACAATATGTGTATATCAAAGTGAAGAGACTTACAAGTACTCTATTTTTCCACGGACTGTAGCATCCAAATGAATGACTGAAATGGTTTAACACCAGTAATGATATCTGCTCAAATGTTTGTACATATACAGCAAAATCTCAAAACTATTGTCGTGCTTTGAATACGAGGCATTTTGTATTGATTAGAAAATTGTTATGCAGCTCACTTTAAAGCAATGTTTAGTTTGTTTTTAAATCTACAATGATGTTTAATGGCTTCTGTGCCAATGATGTGCACAAATTTCACACACAAACCTATGAACAAGAAATTAATGTGGCACTTAGGGGATTAAGGATACACCTTCCATAGAGCTTCATGACATCTCCCCCTGCCCCAATGTCTTCCACAGTACCTCCTTGTCTCAAGGAAAAACAATCATCTTGACTTGATGACTTCATCATTCACTGACCATCCGTGTCAGCCCTTGCTACCTCCCGCTGAAACGACCGCCATCGTCACTCCCTCAACCGAGTGATGATGTCGCCATGACAACACCCTTGGAGCATCCTCCCCTTCCTCAGCACACAAACATAGACACACACACACATATACACACTCACACACACACACTCTGGGTATATAAACACATGACACATGACGATGTCCTAATCCTTCTGACATACCACGCTCGCCACTTATGTGATTACACATGACATGCCTGGCCACTTTTCCTTGAATTCCTAGTGGCTGCATTCACTCACCTCAGCCACAGAGTCAAGTGGGTGCGTTCACATCTTGAGCTGATTACCACATCTGGGCCGGTGGATCTGAACAAGACCATCTCGGTTACACACACATACCGCGCAGCTAAGCACAGCACACTGGGATGCGTATGGGCCTCGCCGGGTTCATTCACTGCATACCATCAAATCACTTCTGAATCAATGATATCTTCCCTGCTTAGTCTCTGAGTAGTGACAATTAGGTTGAGTACGTCTGTCATGCAGCAAGGACTTGTAGTGTAGCATCTATCCAGACACTCACTCCAGTGATCATTTTCAACACACTGATAAGTATGTAATGGCTACCTGCATATGACTTCCTGTCGTGTTTTTTCAATGTCTATCCCCACTTTCATAACTCCCCTTCTTTCAAGGTCCTACCCTTGCTATTCAAACAGAATTTTCATTCCTCTTCTTTCCTCCATCAAGGTTCCACCCTCAGTCTTTCTTTTTTTTTTTCTCACTACTTTTAATAATACACCACACATACTCTGTACATTGTATACAAACAACATCTCAAGCCGTTGAGGACGCTTTGACTTTGCTACAACACGCCCATAGACAACTGCCCAAGTGTACTAGGGACTCATCCTCAACAGGCTAATGAAATACATCCACTAGTAATTCTCTCTCATGAAAACAAAATCCAAGTCAAAGAAAAAACAAATTGTCCTTTAATGACACAAAATATCTGAGACCTGTTTTGGTCCCGTCACTATTGTTTCATCTTGCAGCCTGGGTATTTCAAAAATCCACAGCTCTTTTTGCTTCACTCATTGAACACTCCACAAAACTTTTGAGAACACCTGGCCGAACATGATGCTTAAAGGAATGATACAGTTTTGGTTAAGATGGGGATTCAGGTTTCCAACTTTTTGTGAAATAATGAGAAACCTTTTATAGAATAGTAAAGAGCATACAATTTTAAGAGGAATTCAAAGTCAGTTTTGAATTACCTGATATCCAAAAACAGGTCCTAATATAAGGTGGGGTCCACCTTTTATTAGATGATCACTTTGTTTTGCTTTGTTTTGGGATAACTCAGACATATCAAAAACTGATTTTTATCAAATAAACTTTGAATTCCACTTCAAAATTGCAGGTGCTTTTAAAACAGTTTATATTGGTTTCTAATCATCACACAAAAAGTTAAAACCTGAATCTCCATCTCAACCAAAACCATACAATCCCTTTAAAGGTAGGGAATCCTATTTGCATGCCTCAAATGAAGAGTTGTATAAATACAGTTAATGTTGAAGAGAGTATCATTTTAGAAACTCTCATAAAATATTGAAAGTGGAAGGTAACATTTAGTACATTTGTATTGACCGTTAGATTTTGAATTGAATTTTTTTCGGGGCTCACCGTAAATTCCAGTACATTACTAGGCTACCTTTGCAGACCCATGCACTGCATGTGTGTCCATCATGTATATTTTGTGAAGAAAGTTCATCAAAACTTACAAACATTTCTATATACTTTCTTGCCACACACTCTATATGTTATTACATCAGCTCTCATACTTTTAGATTTGTGTTTATAGATAAAAAAATACAGAAGACTGCAACAAAAAGGCTTAAGTGTGGCTGACACACAGAACTACTGAGTAGTTGAGTTTTGTGCATTATTCAAATTGTAGATAACTGTTGACGTCCAAATTTCTCAGCAGTGGCCTAAACAAGTCCCCTGAGGTTCATATTTAATGTTTTGCTGCATTTTGGGAGGTCTGTAAAAGGTATCCCCTACCTTTAAGGGAACAAGTGCTCAACATCCACAGTGCACTGGCCAGACCAGAGTCAATGCCCAGCGAGTCAAACAAGAGGTCTTCATGGCCCTACTTTCTTGACAGGAAGCCCACTTTTCGATTCGGGAGGGGGTGGGGGGGAATATATCAACTTCGGCGGCAGTCACCCTCCCACACAAACACACTCGCACACAATCGTGTTTGCCAATTACGTTCGCTTCATCAAGAGCATCGCAGGTTTCTGTCGACAACATGCCCCAGTTACCTGGTGGGCACTATTTATTCTCTGGGCTTCGGCAAGTTGTGTCAAAGTCGAAACGAGAGAGAACAAGGCAATGAGGGGCAGCTACAGTTCAGCGATCCCAGGGTACCCGTTCTTTTTCTTGGAATTTGCACTTCTACATTCTCTCTCCCTCTCCCCCTCTTTCTCTCTCTCTCTCTCTCTCTCTCTCTCTTTCTTTCTTTATATATTGATGATCCTGTTCATCATCTCTTCAAAGTGCTTTAGAGGCAGAGCTGTCAGTGTTTGGTAGAATGGGCCACTTTCTAATGTACAATACTCTCTTCAGTCACTTAATGATTTTAACATGCAGCACGTAACTGTATTAAATGGCTGATGTGTCACATTAAAGAACAAGGGGGCTTGAACATTTTGTAGTACTTTAAACACGTGTCTGCAAATTGAGGAAGAGACATGTACATGATAGGATACATGTAGACCTTTGATTTCAAGAACTGAAGGAAAAAAAACGCTGAAGCGTTCATACTGTGGCACAAAATTCCATGCTTGAATTAATTTGGGAAAAGTCCTTGGGTTGCCTACAGTTGTACTCAAAGGAACTAGTTCCATATTTATTTATTTTTTTGTTAGATTGACAAATTGCTCCATTTTGCACAAGTTGAACGGTTGACTTTCCAATGACCCACATATTTATGATCACAAAAACATGTGCACAAGCATAATCAATGCAGCATGCTGAAAGTCATGGACAATTAAAATTATGACACAGATGGTGCTGCAAAAGTAGTCTTGACTTTATATCGATTACAAATTACATCACTGAAGTGCAGTTTCACTCCATGGTCAATTTAGAAATAGTTTAAAATCATGGAACAAGCTTAAAACGACACATTTTGCAGGCTCCATTGAATGTTGATTTACAAATTTTAAAAAAAAAAGTTTCAAAATAGTACTGTTTACCATTGGGAGCAGTCATTAAAAAAAAATGATCAAGATATCACATTTGTATTTCGCAATAAAGCCTAAAATACTAGGAGATATATTTTTCTCACTTAATACCCATAACAGTCGATGGTTAAGTCTAGACAAATTTTCATTATAACTAATGTTTACATTTTGTATATTTAACAATACTTGTTTAAACATTAATTACACTGATTCAATTTTTTACATTCTATCCCTAACTCACATTATAGAACTATTTTGAAGCACTAAATTTGGGGTTTTGTTTCATCAGCAAAAATGGTAAATAATGCCTTTAAAGTTTACAATGCATTAATAGAAAAGTGATAACATTGCTGTATTAGCAGATGAGGGGGATGATCCACACTGTAGATTTCCCCATGAGTCTGCCATGAATATGCACAAATATCTTCACTATTAAAAGTTAACTTGATTATCTAAAATTGGAATAAAAAAGAGCACTTGTTTCTTTTTCATCAAATTACTGTCACATTGTTGACACAAAGTAATAATGCTACTAGGAAAAGCCATTGTGCAAGTTATTATAGGTCACTGACTAAAACATGATTTCTACAAATTTTGTGTGCCAACCAAGGAAAAGCTTATTTGCAGTAATGACATCATTTTTCTCTCATTTTCATTTGGTTGAGATCAAAATCAATGTTCAGAATGCATATCAAAATTTGAAATTCTGTACATCTTTCCTATTCTATGATTTTAATGAAATTTTAAGTAATCATCACGTTTGTTTGATTCCAATTCAATTTTCTTGGCTAATTTGAAAATTGGGTAGACCTGTACTTTACAAAATTATCACAATTACTAAAGTTTCATTTAAAAAAAAAATCCTTTCTGTACATTACCTTTTGCTTGAACACATGTAAAGTAAATCTATGAGGGAATTTTAAGCAAAATTCACTTCATTTTTTTTTTCCGGGGGGGGGGGGGGGGGGGGGGGGCATGGGGTGTTCCATACAAAAAGGTATGTATTCAAACACATGACATCCAGCATACATAACACATACCAGTGTGACATGAATGACTTACACTGCTGTCCAAGGCAGCAACAATACAAGGTAGCACTGATGTATTTCTTTCAATATCATTACACATCTAACATGATAAAAAGTTTGAAAATTTTAATGTTCTAGTGGGTGTAGGTTTGATGTTTTGATTTTTTTGTTTTTGTTGGGGAGAAGGTTGTTCTTTGTATTTGCAAAGAATCTTCCCTTACTAACAACATAATGTTACTTCTTAAATATAATTTCTGAAACTGAATTCTATAAATTGTTATAAATGTCATTTTGTGTGAACATTTGTGCTTCCATTTACGTCAGGCAATATCATGCGTTATGCTGCTTTGAAAATTAGTGAAGAGTCATCCATCTATCAATTGAGAAAAAAATATATATTTATTACAGTACCAATGTGCAAAATGCTACAGTGTACACTAAAGCTGTGAACTGGCTTACTTTAATAGCAAACTCTCTAAAGTGTCCAATTCAATGCACATTAACTTTCATATTATGTATCAAACTAATATCAACATAGTGGTGTGAAATGAATCATTGTTGAATATCCTTTTACTCAAATCCTTTAGACATCCCATTCTTCTGCGAAATATAACCCACATAATGCATACCTTCAGTTTCAGGTAAGCCTCACGGAGGCATGAAAAAGCAAATGCTGTGGTACAGCTGTATGTCTGTTTAGTAGACATATCTGCATTTAGAATGGAATTGAGAAATAACCTGCATTTGGAATGCTATTGAGAAATGACACAACTACAGTATATGTATAAATCCTCTGCACACTGATATTGATTTATCTGATGCAACTAATATAAATATACAAACAGTGAGAAATGAATCATTACTGACTATCCTTTTATTCTTAATCCTTGCCACGTATTCCATTCTTCTGCAAAATATAAGCCACATGTATGATGTTTCTGATGCAACTAATATTAATATGACAGTAAGAAATGAATCATTACTGACTACACTTTTATTCTTAATCCTTGTGACATATCCCATTCTTCTGCGAAATATAACCCACATATCTTCAGTATCAGGTAAGCCTCACGTAGGTACAACAAATCAAATGTATGTTATGCATAATCTGCATTTAGAAAGGCCTTGAGAAATAACACTGCATCCTCCGCAAACACACACACACACACACACACAAACACAACAAGCGCTTTCAAGTTTCGTGTGACCACACTACAATTCATCAAAAACTTTGTGTAATACCACAACAAGGGCATCACAAACTTTTTTTTTCCCAGTTAGCTTCCTGATCCTGTATGACACAAATATCACATCAGCTGAGGGACTTTCTATGCCCTGACCCATATTTCCTCTTTCGTTTTTTCCTTTTTTTTTTTCTTTTTTTTTTTCTACCTCTCACACACGTACAATGTATGTCTTTCCCTTGTTTGCTTATTTCTATGCACTCACTTTCGGACCCAATTTATGTGGAAAATGCACACTGGAAAGGCTACAAAAATAATTCTTCACTGGCACAAAATACAAAAATCATAATTAACTTTGTTTTGTTTTTTTCTGGATACACCTTGCCAAAGGAACTGTGACTTAGAACTGCACTGACCAACCAAAAACATTAAAATAACAAAATCATGCAATCATTCCTATTGAGACTTGTATTAAAGCAAAAGCACATTCCAGTAGGATCAGATGTGGATCAAGATTTGTGCTAAACTAGGAGAGGAGATCACGCAGCCTCTCTTGTTCTGGGTAGTGTAAACTGCAAAGTCACGTTTTACAAACAGTAGGACCAGAACTTCTTAAAGGTCCCGTTTACCTTTGGGAGCAGTGATTTCAAAAATTTTCAAAATATCACATTTGATTCATACGTGTAGGTCTGTTGTATCACAAAACATCCTACCATATAAAATTTTCGCAATAAAGCCTAAAATATAAGGAAATATCAGCGTTTTTCTCAATAAACGGTAACTGTAGATGGTTTAATCTGGAAACATCTTTGTTATAACTATTATTCACATTTTGTGAATTTAATAACACTTAACATAAAATTATACGGAATCAAATTTTTTCATCTTGATTGTTTCGAGCCCTAACTCACATTTTAGAACTATTTTGAAGCACTAATGCTGGGTTTTTGTTTCATCTGCAAATGGTAAATTATGCCTTTAAGGAATATGCTACTCACCAAGACACAGGGGAAAAGCTTTTCAAACCCTTTTGTGTGTTTTGAGCACCAACTGGTACAGATAAAACCTATATTGTTGTACACGTTGTCCCAAGTCCCAGGCACAGAAGGAGTTAAAGCTTGTAATGATCATTAAATTGTATTCTGTACAGCACAAACTGTTTATAGCCAACACTGTGATGCATCAAAACTTTCAAAACAAAACATAGAATTCCCTCTCTTAACAGGCAAAGAGAGTTAAAACTGGGTAACCAACCGAGCGTAAATGTGATTCCTTCTGACCAAAAGCACTTGGCAATAAAACTTTCTCCGTTACTACCACTAAAACATCATCAGGTGCGGTAATTCTTATGAGATGTCTACAAGCCATTGCTGCAACCACTCAAAAAAAAAAAAAAATCATTAACCCTCTCAAAACAATCTTCTCAAAATGCCACTTATAATACTGTAGATACAAAATAGTTCACCAATGGTAGTAACAGAATTAACTCCAGAGAAGTCCTCAACGGATTTAAGAAACGTTAGCAACAGTGATAGCTCAGCGAGATTCATCTACGACACTGTCCTTCCAGACAGGATCTGATAAGAATCAGTTACTTCAACTATGTACCATCTGCCAATTCTTTGGGAGGGCAAACTTGAGACTTTGAAAATACAAAAGAATTGAATAGTTACCCTTTTAAGGTACGGAAAAGAGACACCTGCCATTCAAGTCCTCGTCACCTGACAATTTGGCACAACAGCATTCAGCGACAAAACGGGACACCATCATCTTGTATAGATGTATGACAATGAATCTCATTCACTAAAATCAAATGCTATGTATAAATGTATGATATTCCAACTAGGTATGCTTGCATTGTATGCTGCACTCCAACCAAGAGGATATCAATGAAAACAGAAGAACCAATTTTAAAGAACACCAACAACCATGGATACTTGTACATATCTCTACAGTATGTTTTTAACCAAAAAAAAGTAATAATAATAATCATGATATATACAGTGGCTACAATGAAATAATGCATACGGCTGGTATCAAACAAAGACACACAAATGCACAATAGAATTTGATGGACACGTCTGTGTATTTTGCGACAAATTCATCCAAAATGTGAAGCAAGTTAAGTTTTTTTTTTCCTCCCATTTTGCTAGGAAATAATCATCTGTGACATCATCGCACCAGTTTCATCGCTAATGCCTAGAAAGGAGCAAGACACCTCCCTGTCATCTTATTCTGTCCACTGGTTGCCATAGTTTCCAGCTTCTGCTCCATTTCATTTCTCTGCCCCACGTTCGAATTGTTGTGTCAGAACCTGCTCTTTGCGAAATAAGGTTATGTGATGGGCGTGTCTGACATTCTGTAAAGAAAGCCTGTAAAGATGAGAATGTCAGATTCCTCAGTGCTTGTGTTTGCCTTTTCTCTATTATTATTCAATTCAAGGTCTGTTAACAATCCGTTTGTGGATCATGTATCTGTGTAAATTTTGTGTTGCAAACCTATGAGAACAGGAAGGAGGTGACTGATAATGCATGTGCAGATCTATGAAAATACTGAAATGAAAGCACAAGTGCAAAGTGATTGGGTTTATTTTTTTTTTCATGTTCCAACTGTTTGTACAATTTGTAGCTTCATTAGTATCACAGACCCAGTAGCATGGGGTACCATGCATGGAGATACATACTATGTACCTGTTTTGTTTTGTCAAGTTTTTTTTTTATGAACTCCTACACCTTTCCTATTCCCTGTGAACCAGACATTGGTATTCATAGCCAGCCAGTAGCCAATGATCAAGGTTGGCATATTTGAAGACACCATAGAATGCAAAACAGACTAGCTGGCTGGAACACCCCTCAGTGCCATACTGTACAATGTACATGGGCGGCAAACAAGCAACATCATGTTGTGAAAGCATACCTCCCACGCGCAAATCAGATTCATTCCACAAACACTGCCTACCCTCCCCCTGTATGGAATCAAAACAGTCCATATATGCATGACGGGCGTCTCAAAATAGCCACGACTTGACATATATGTATCATAGCGCCACATCTCCCATGCCATGACATACAGCGGGAGCACATGATCAATTTTCACGGCAGAGTTGAATTATATGCGTAATTTCCTAACCTAGCATTACATTCTGCATCATTCCAATATATGGAAAAATCATTTTGACAAGACTTTTTGCAACTCATGCATGCAAACTGGAGAGCCTACAGTGAATCTGTCATAAATTTCCAACAACAAAAATAAAATGAAAATACGATTGTCTGTAGTTGATAATTCATTGAGAACTAATCTACTTCATTTTCAATGAGAGTGTCACTGAAATACTTCCTCACAAATGTGGGCATCCTACACAGTGTATGTTATTGTACATGAAGTACCTACTCATAGTCAAGATACTTCATAACCCATCTCATTAATTCATCATACAATATGATTTTGGATTGGTTCTGATTTTGCTATGGTGATTCAAGTGTGTCTGCTGGAAGTGTGGACATTATTTTTCTCCTTTGAAAATATCAGTGATCATCATTAGACATTCACTCCCAGTCATTTTTTGCCTTCACAAAAAGGTCGTTTTAATAATGACATTTATCCAGATTCATAAATCACTATTAAACCCACTATGAAAAGAATGATGATCACAATGACTAATTCATTACCAAATTGCAGTAGATGCATTTCAATACCTGAAATATTTTGCATGGTTGTGGGCATGTCAGGCAATAAATGGACAAGCTTTCAGGTTGTCAGTGAACAGGATTTTTTTTTTCATCACGGTATGAAGACTTCAGAAATATCACAGAACACTAGATATATTGCATGGAATTTTTACAAATTGGAGCTGACAGCCTTTTTTTGCAGCATGATTTTTATTTTTTATTTTTTATTTTTTGCAAATTACCACCATTGGCATTCAATTTATATAGTGTAGATAAGAACTTTTGCATGCATACACTTCAATTTGGCAAATTTTGGCTCCTCACACAATTAGTACTCCATATACATTGTATGTATTCCCATACACACACAGCCAAAATTAATTTTAGAAAATCAATTTCATCAACACAGGCAAAAACTGTTCATTATTGCATGTGAATACAAAAAGAAAATTGTTAACTCTCGAGATATATTCATCACAATGTGAAAATCAGGCCAGCCTTACGTTTGTTCGTTTTGTTTTAATTCTCGTAATTATTTTCCCTGCTCAACTTGTGTTTCCTTTTTCTATTTTTGGTGTTGTAAATAAAGGCAAATCAAATTGATTTTCATATCGCGCTGCAAAAAACCTACGAGTTGAAACATTTAACTCCTGTGAGTGAACAGGCCCTATACAGCTTTACATCCAAGTATAAAGTGTGATGTATTCAGCACACACTGTGGCCTGAACAGTGTACACCTTAATAAAGATAGCTATTCAGTTTTATGACTTTAAACAACTCCAGATAGGGGAGGAGCCAGTAAATGGAAATTTCTCCGATAACGAGTTAGTGTTCAAGTCACCATGCATGCCGCACTACAGACTGTTGCCTCCAACTACAAATTTATATTACCCCTCAGTATTAAACAAGGCTCTTTGGTTTTATAATAGGTGGTACAAATAATGCAAAAGGCTAAATGGAAATACTGTCGTTTCTCACAATGTATCATCAGTGAAGATGTTCAGTTTTTTCCATGGCATTATGTTGAATGTGTGTACATGTACAAGAATCAGCTCCGGAATGCTACATACTGTACATACAATCATGTTGACTTTCAATATTTACCAAAGCCTACTTGGACCATACTGGTCATGGTTGTAAAAATGGACACAATCTGACACATGTACAGTTGATAAAATGAGATTATGCGTGAATTAAACAGCACAATGATAACAGGATTTTAATAAATAAAAATGTGAAAAATTAGCCAGAAAGGTATGCAGACATTATTGTAATCTGAGAACATCCAATTGTGGTTGCTATGTACATTGTAATTCAATTGAGTGTCTATAAATCAACATATCAGGCCCTGGCAGTATCCAATGACCTTCTGTGTGAGAGTGCACATTGTATTGCATGCATTTCGTAATAGAAATATGGTTGCTAGGGCATGATTGATCATCAAGTAATGTTAACATTACCTAAAATTGTACATGTACCCACCACTGAACGGGGAGGGATCTTCAGGAATGAAGTCGCATTACGTGTAGTACATGTATTGACTTTTGCCATTTTATGCTCTTGGTCTCAAAATAGCCCAACACAGCACATTATCCCAGGTGGCATATCACATCAGACAGACAAATTTCTTGGGAGACCTTTCCAATAATTCTATTTAGCAAATTCCAAAAGGTATTAGATGAAGTTTGAGCCTTCTGAGGTCTTACATTTTTATCAAAACTAATTAAAGGGATCGTATAGTTTTGGTTGAGACCTAATTTCAGGTTTCTAACGTTTTTGGGTGAGATCATGAGAAACCTGTTATGAAATATGAAAGAACATGTAATTCCATGAGGAATTCAGCGTTTATTTGATGAAAATTGGTTTTGAAATGGCTGAGATACCCTAAACAGAGCGATTCTAATAAGTGTGGGACCCACACTTTTTTTACGATCGCTTTGTTTTACTTTGTTTTTTGATGTTTCAGTCATGCCAAATCCGATTTTCATCAAATAAACTTTCAATTCCTCTTAAGATTGTATACTCTGTACTAATTCATAAGTGTTTTCTTGGTATCTGCAAAAAGTTAAAAGCCCAATTCTCATCTCCACCAATACTGTACCATCCCTGTAATGTGGGCAACCCTCTTTAAGAACAACAATTCACAGGACCCATAGCCTACATAAACATTTAAAAAGTAAATTTCCCCCTCCAACAATCATACATTGTACATGTATTACTCCCTTCAGTCACTACCTCCCCCTGCACCCCACCTCCCCCCCCCCCCCCATATTTTGTTCAAGTGATCCTTCTATAAAGCAAACAATATAGGCCTAATGAGCAAACAAGCAAACACTGAGTGCTGGATCACTCTCTATAGATCTGTGATAAAATGCATGGACTCCACACAAACGCCATTGCTGTGTTCAAGTACAGCATGTATGATATACTAACTGCACCCAACTGCGGAGAATTGATGGAAAATAGAGAGAGCCACATGATAACATGGTCGATCCCATTATGATACACTATAATTGCTACAGTTCATTGTACATGTATCAGAGAAATTTGGTGCCTCCTGTTTTTTTCTGAATTGATGATACAAGATATAACTAGCACGCTGTGAGTATATCTTACAGGAATGTATAAAAAGGATGCCAAGAATTATGTTGTATTTTCGTATTATCATGAAACAGCAATAACCAGGATACATCACTGGTGAGTACAGTACAGTTGTGCATGTACAGTGTACATTAATTAAGGTATTCATTTTAAACTTAACTGTATTTAAAAGCAACTCACTGGACACACAGCTGTGTGATTACTGTGCATTTATAAATTATGTGCACCTACTGTATGTGATACAGAATTGCATTGGTTTGCTCTTGTATTGCAAATCAAAAAGAACAAAAAGAAAAAAAAAAAAGGAAGTCCTGGTTTGGTGTAAGAACATAAAGTAAATTCTTTATCATCGATGTACAAAGTATACTGTAATGCACACAAGTGTACACGTAGACCCCCCCCCCCCCCCAAACCAAGTCGATATTAACCTTTACTCACACAAGATCCTCTGCTTTGCATTATACACTGGATGAAACAAACCAAATAAAACAAAACAAAACAGGTCTAGAAATACCCCATACAGTTTTTTTTTTTAATCATATACTGAACAGGTCATATGGAATTCATTTTCACACACACACATGTACATATTGTATATAATATGCACAATTACACTGTAGCACATATCATTCAGTGCCTGTTGAGTGCTTTATTCCCTACAGCATAGCAATTATGTACATCGTACAATCTACACCAAATGTACATGTGTGTTTAACATGCATGATTTTTGCAATTCAAAATTGGGATGATATTTAAAATCACAATTTCTTTGAGTGGTAAAATTCGCAGGCAAGAACCCCACTGACAGTTCTAATGAAAAGAGATGCAGGGTGTGTACTTTTACAATCACTTTTTGAGAGAAAATTCAATTTTGGAAAGAGGAAACATACAAGATGTTTTAAATTTGCATTCAAAGGGAAGGTACATTTGTAGATCATCTCGCAATGACTGGACAAGACAGCAGAATGTTCTGTATTATATTGAACTATTAATCTTCAGTAATGTTTTTAATTGCACATTAATGTACACTGTGGCATTTACCATCACCAATGCTGTCCCTGCAAAGATAGTGAATACTTTACAGGCTAATGACATACATGTAATAGGGTAATTTCAGAAGCCTACAACTGTACCAGAGAGCAGTTTTTTTCACTCATTAATGCATCATCTTTTTTCTGGCATCACTAGTATTCTCTCCTCGCCCCCCCCCCCCCCCCCCCCCCATCCCTCACCCTATCAGAGTTGATCATTTTCCTTCATAACAGATTATAAATTGCTCTTCTTGGTTGTGATATTGAAGACATGGTGTACTTTAACATTGTGTTAAATGGTGCATGGCTTTGTAGAGCTGTATTAAATGGTAGACTGCATCATGCGTACACAACAAGTGCATACTTGTAATTTGTTAATTAGCCCCAGAGCAGTTTCACTTTCCCAAGGCCTATACAGTAGAATGACTAGGGTGAAATTTGATTGCACAAGGGGGCTAATTACTGTATTAGCCGAATACATTGTATAAAAGTTTCGCGAATTTTGCAAGTTGGGTGCTATTTGCGAATTTAAAAACACATTAAAATATAAACTGTGATATAAAATGTGACATAGAATGCACACAAACATACAGCTGTAGTATTTCTCCGTTCAGTTACTGTACTCCACAATCGCAGATTGAACCACACGCAAAATTGTCAGGAAGTTTCGATTTTTAAATAATTAGACCAGTTGGCGAATCTTATACAGTACATCACATTTTAAAGTGACTGACAGTCCTATTGTAGTACAAAGAGAATGCACCATTTGTCAGAGGATATATGGAGTAGAACTGTGATACATGTACTCTTCTGCAGGAATTTGTGGTTTATGAAATGATACCTTTCCATGCATTAGTAATGAAATCAAGATACAGAACATTGTACCTGTATAGTACTGTACCTTTGTGGTGGTACATTGTAAGTAAGGCCCCAATAACTGGGCTATTGTAGGATTAATTATAATTAATTATAATCTACTGTAGCATGGACATTTTATCCTCTTGACAGTCAGAAATGCTCTCATGTAGTAGGATGTCACTTCACTGACAAGGGATTCAATTTGCCATTGATATTAAACTGCAGCAGTTTGAGTACTTTCGTATTCATTCTCTCCAATGTAAAATGCAGTGCCTCAGTATTATATTGTACCCATCTTTGTTTACACAGAAAATGAAGAATCACTCAATATCACTTTACATTGTACAAGGTCAGGGATGGAAGCTAATTACTATACTTCTAGGTACTTGTGTGTTCACATTAATGGAGTGACTACACATTTGTACTCCAATGATCATCAATTCTCACTCTATGCCCTTGACTAAACCATTACAAAATTTATCATGTAAAATATTAAAGGGTGTGTACAGTTCTGGTTGAGGTGAGGATTTAGCTTTTAACGTTATGGGAGATATTCAGAAACCACTCTATGAGATGTCAAAGAGCATGCAGTTCTAAGGGGTATCAAAAGTTTATTCGATGAAAATCGGTTTTGAAATGGCTGATATCCAAAAACAAGGTGAAACAAAGAGATCCTACATGAAATAAAGTTGTGGCATGTCGCCTTTTATTATCAGCACTTTTTTGGATATCTCAGCCATTTGAAAACTAATTTTTATCAAATAAACGTTGAATCCTTCTTAAGATAACATGCTCTTTCATATTTCATAAGAGGCTTTTCATTATCTCACTTAGGAATGCTCAAAACATGAATCGCCACCTCAACCAGTACTGTACAGTCCCTTTAATGGTTCAACTGGAAAATGGAAAAGCAAGGTATTGACTCACATTTTGTTGTTCATCTGAAATCAAATCATCTTGAACAAGCCTAGTGTACAAAGTATTTGTACAGGTACAATTAATTACACTGTATGCACACAATTGTGTGGTATTTAATACATGTATGTGGAGAGTGTACAATTGTAATGAACAGACACAGAATGGGGAGGGGTGCATTCAAGCAGATTTATTCATGTACAATGTAACCTAGATAATTTACATGCTGTATGGTGTACACTTGTACACTCAGTACAGCTGTACATACAACCTTGTAGGTACACGTTTAATGCAGTTTTACAATTGATGTAACATCAATACCGTTAACACTGACTTTTTTATACCACAGTGCTTTCATGAGCACTATGAAATATTTCTTGAAGAAAATCCCTCTACCTTAATACAGCCCCTCATAGATTACCAGAGCCATATGAGCTAGGTCATGTGGCATACTGAAGTACAATATACAAATGTAGGTACATTGTACACCCTCCAAAGAAACCCTGGAAGCTTTGATAAACAAGCATGCTCTTTCAGCAGAGAGAAAGTGCACACAAACTACTAGTATTCTTAAATACCAAATTGGGAAATCATAGGAAAGCTTACGGTACCGGTACCACAAAAAAAGCCACAAACAGCACAGGAATATTAACAGCCCAACAGAATTCTGAGGAACATACAAATACAATGTACATTGTACATTGCACAGTATACATACATGCACTGTTTTGTTTTTTGTTTTCTTTTGTTTTGTTCTGTTTTGTTTATTATACACGTATCTATTGAAGTTGCGTGCAGGCTTCTGTAGCAAAATACAGAATTTCCATCGCAACTACTGAAACAGGATGTCTATCTACTACGATACATGTAATGCAAGAAATACACTGTATTCATTGCAGTGAGCCTACATTTTGTACAGTACTGTACAATAGCTACAGCTGTACAAACAGTGTACATTAACCCGTTGAGGACGGTTTGATTTTGCTACAACACGCATTTCCCATAGACACTTGCCCGAGTATACTCGGGACTCGTCCTCAACAGGTTAAAAGCAATATATTTGCTTTAGAACAAAAGAAGTTCAGGGGGAAAAAAATCACATGTAATTGGTTCTCTGACAGTTTACATTTGTATTGACTATGAACTTTATATCTTGCAGAGGTACAATGTTATGTTTGAAATGATCTGAGAGTGATGCAGTGCCCTTGCCACAACATGAACATTATACTGCTGTTTAGGATGCATGCTAGCAATGTAACACATTGTACAGATCTGTGTCAACTCCTGGCATTAAATATTGGCAGCTTTCACACAAATACACATACACTGTAGTTTACAATGATTGTCTCGCATGTACCAACAACTTGTTTGCTATCAATTTCTGAAATGCATTTCCACACGTCTGGAGCTAATCGTCTGTTCACACACAGGAGCATGAGTTTCTTCCATGACTGCTAAACTGAAACACCATCCTACACCACAGCTGTTCACAAACAATGTGGCCAATCGATCAAACATGCAACTCTCAATTGAACTTAAATGTATGTTTACAGTGTTGTTCTTGAAAGACATGTGCCATGATGGGAAAAAAAGGCAAAAGATAACATATTTTTTAAAGCTCCACCTTCTTCATTTTAGGATTTTACATGTCAACAAACTACTAAATCAATTCAAATGCGCACCCACAATCAATTGAACAATTCAGCTACATGGCTGCTAACTTTGCAAAATAACTTTGAAGAATTTAGATCCATGAAAAGGCCATTAGATAGTTTGGGAGAGAAACAAATTCTTCCTTTCCTTCAATAGACATGTGCACAATCTGTGACAATTGATCAAATCTGGGTGAAACACTATTTTCCATGAAACCTGTAGTATTTTTAGCAGAGAAAAAAAAAAGTTAAATGTCCTGCAAATAAGTAAATGAACTCTGACATCTCTGCAAGAGACAACATCTGCAAAAAGCAATTCAGGAAACACACGCTTGGCAGATGCTTGATGCAAGTTTGCATTCAGACTCTAATCATCAAATCAAAACTAAAAGATAAAGTCATCAACTAACATCAAATTTGGTACTTTATAGAAAGTTTACAAACTACGCTTTCACCGTCAGATCTTTATACTTTACAAAGCTATAAGGGAATTTGATTTCTCCACATACAGCAAGCTTGTATTCGTACACTGGTTGAATGCATTGTTTTCTGCAACAACACACCAAACTTTCAGTTTCACAGGTTGCAGGCATGACTTGTACAATACATGGAGTACATGTAACATCCTAATCACAATGGTTATCAACCGTGACCCACTTTGACTATCAAACCACAGACATATTTTGACTGTCAATAAGGAGAGACTGTTCTGGAAATGGTGTGGTCTTGATACACACACAAAAAAAAAAAAAAAAAAAAAAGTACTGCCTGGTACATACAATACAGTGTATACCACATTAACCGGACATTGAGAGATCTAGAAATTTACACTGTTAAAAAACAAATATAAACAATTTATTCGACACAGAATTTACCAAAATGTATTGTTTGCAAGGTTACATTGCACCTGTGCATCAGTTTAATGTAAACCTTCTATAAATTTGCTATCAAAAGAAAGAATTTCAAGAAACATTTTCATCAAGTCCCAGTGACAAAAATTTAAAAGCCGCTTTGTATCGTTATACATACGTACATTTTATGATTATAATAACAAACAACAGGAAATCATTTTCTTTCGAAGTTTCATATTTCATAGATTGATACTTTCATCTTTTTTTACTGTACAAATGTATATTTACTGCATATTAGTAGCAAACTTGCTGAACATGTCAAAAACTTGCAATGCAATGTTCTCCACAACATTGTAAATTGTATTGTATTGTGATGCCTAGTACTTACAAATGGGAGACAGGAACAGGGTTTGCTTGTTGTAAAGTAACTAGTTAATGTTTGCTAAAAATTTACACAACATCAAATTACAGTAAATCTACATGTAGTTTTCAACGTGTATCAAATCACTTCTAACACTGGATTAAACTGGGAAGTTGATCAAAACCTCAAGATCTTTTTTTTTCCTTCCCCAATAAAGTGGTTACAATCCTATCTAAAACACCATTTTAAGTATCCCCCGAGTTATAAAACCATTGACTTGTCTGGTTTAAATATTGAATGAGCATCAATTTGCATGATTATGACAATTTGTGCTCTATGTAGGCAACCAATATACCCACACTTGCAAGATTTTGTTTGTTATTTTCTGATCATATGTCAAATTGAATACTTTTGCTTCAAAAGTAAAACAGTGTCTCTTATAATGATCTCCTCCATGCATAGTCAGATAGGAAGAATCGTAGAGATTTCTCATACCACCTTCCTACCCAGGGCAAGGAAAACTGACCATAATACAGGTTTAATATGGGTACTAAAATTCATACAGGTGGTCAATCTCATTCTTACATTCAACAAATTTGTATGAGCTGTGTTCACAGAGATATTGCACATGTTGAGGGACCTCTGAGTACAATGTATGGTTTAATTCGAAACATCAATAACAATAACAGGCATGAGTTATCAAAGATGGTGGCAAAACTTTCATACTACACAGTTTGAGTTACAGTGTATTGTCAACATGCAATCATGATTCAGACGTGGTGCCACTTGTTACAGTTTTTTGTTAATATATTATAAAGGCTAAAGCCCAGTAAAGTGCATTCATCTAAATACAACAAAGTACAGTGTATATTACCATACATTGTACTTGTAGCACAAAAGAGTATACTCCAGGCAAACAGCAATAAACGAAGACTTACAATATACTGGGATCATATTGTTTTTGTTTTGTTTTGTTTTTGTTTTGTTTTTTGTGTGTGTGTTTCTTTTTTCCACCCACTTGCCCAAAGAAGCATGAAAAAAAAAAATGAGTGTTATGTTTCTGCCAGATGCGTTTAATAAAAATCATTTTGGCAAACAAACGTTAACATCAAGGATTGGGAAGATGTTGGACTGAACTGCACTATTTTGACAGACAATGTAATCATTCAGGTGGGTACTTGAGGGGTTTTGATTACAGTGTCAACACACAATGCATGTTTACAATATTGTGAATGATGTGCCATGATATTCACAGGTCATTCACTTTCCCTTTCAATGCCATGCCAAAAGGGTACTCCAAAAACCTATGCCAAGAATGTATAGTAGTAACATTGCCGATAGAAGCCAGATGACGTTTTTATTTGTCTAACAAACAGAGGTCTTATGTTAGATTTGGATAGCCAAGCAGACCCAAATCATAATTTTGACGGGGCAATTTTCGCGACGCTTGAAATGCGTAACAGATGTAGGGTATACTGGGGACACACACATTTTCACTGTGACACTCTCGCTGCACCGGCTTAGTGTACCGTTAAGAATTAGGTCCATATCTGCAATGCAATTGGCACACATGCAAACCAATTCACCATACAGTACAGTGGATATGTCTACACGTACGTACCTTCGCATATGTATCCCTGACCGATGAAACCCCACAACATATCCGTACAGTGATGACAAAATGTCGGCTTATGAAATGTCTTTTTCACAAATGTATGCCCATGTGCATCCATGCCTCTATCCCTCACGGGATTTAAGTCAACTTGTCGTTCAAAAAAGGGAATTCCTGCCGTAGCCATCTTGTAAAAATTTCGCGGCAGGCTACCTGCCCAGATATCTGAACGAGCTGGAAATGATAACACTATATAAAGTATCCTGCCGATTTTCACCGCCAGCGCGTCTTACTGAACTACACACAAATCATATACACACACACACGAATGCGATCACGCAGGATCCTATATGAGCGTGTTTCTCCCGTCCAAAGCTAATACATTTTTGCAGCTACCTTATTTCTTTTCGTAACGACATAATTACACGAATAATATATATCGGTGAAGGAACATAAATATATCAACTGTATATCACATACCAAAATTATGCGAGTCTCGAATTTTTTGAATGTTTGTTGCTGTTTTTCTTTTTCTTTTTTTTTTTCATCTTGGTAACGTTGATGTGATTTTAGCACTTACGTGCTGGATAAGATGCTGAAATTTATGGGGCTAGCGTTATCTATGCCAATTAAGGCTTGTGCAATTCTAAACTTTGATGCACCGTTCAAATTACCCTAACAATCTATTAACTTTGATCGTGGGTAAATGACTGTCTTCATTTATACGTGTAGTGATGTCATTAATCAAGACGCACCAAGCTTTGAATATGATTACTTCATCTCATATCGTTCCAAGCCAAAATCAGTGTTGTATAGTATTTGCGTCATGTATTTTCTTTAGTATAACGACATTCTGAACAAAAATTAAAAGAAAAATCACAAATATACAAGTAAGCTTAAGATTCTAATTCATAGTATCAATTACAGGTTGTGTTAGGTATTTTATCCCGTGTCGAAAACATTCTTAGTTATAGAGCACGCGTTTCCCGCAATTTTTTAGTATATGCTCGTTTTGTAAGTTAGATTAGTTTGTTGTTGTTTAATTGTCAATCAATACTAAACAGTCTTGTTATTGTTGTGTTGGCTGCATTATTTGTTCTAGTGTATATCACCGCAAGTCACAGCACAATATAGCGCCTACTACACACCTGGAAGTTTCCATAACGCAGGAATGCGGAGCTTTGGGAGATTTTATATATCAGTAAAAACTAAGGGACTGCAACATCCATAGCTGTCACGATCCTTTCGATGGTAGATGCAATGGTGCTATACAGTCTTCACTGGACTGTTTGTTTATTTGTCCGTCTGCTGTCTGTCTCTCTGTCTCTCTGTCTCTCTGATGAATGATGTATAAACATGATTATGTCCTATTATATATGATGTGTGCTCATGTGTCCCTTTTCACCTTTACAAGCGGCGGGTGATGATTATTGTGAGCGTATCAATACTTTTTTGTAGATGGGTAGGGCGGTTTTAAGCTACGGAAATCTTTGGATTTGAGAGCAAATTGTCAGAAAAAAAACAAAACAAAACTCTTGAAGGAATGCCCCTGATCTCTATCTATCTATCTATCTATCTCTCCTCCCCTTCTCTCTCTCTCTCTCTCTTTATATATTATCTATACACACACACACACACACACACACATATATATATATATATATATATATATATATATATATATATGTATATTTATATATATATAATAATATAGATAGATGATATATTTGATATATACATGTATACGTATATCCAAACGAATGATAGGTACATGCATAATTTGTGAATAATTATAGGCCTATATATGTATATCAATGCATGATTGTTGCATAATGATGATGTATGGATGTGTATTCATACGTGAATGTGAGTGCATAATAATGTGTATGCATGCATTGTGGAGATATAAACATTTTTGACAATAAATATAGCAATTAACCTATATGAATAATATGTATGCATTATTTATGCCTCTATCATATATATATATATATATATATATATATATATATATATATATATATATTGCCAACAAAACTTGCATGGGAGACGTTAGCTGCGATGTTGAGTTGCAACCCCTTTAATTGAGCTTTCGGGCTAGGTCCTAATTGCCTAATTGTGTAAAATCAAACTGAACTCAGCTAACCTTAATTACACAAAGTTTATATTGTTGCTGTGAACTGTTATCTATATGAAGGCGGTGTCTTCTTTAAGAAAAATCATTTGGAGATATATAATGTGTGTGTGTGGGTGTGTGTGTAAAAAATGAAACAAGTATTATATTATATATATATATATATATGTAAAAAATGAAACATGTATTATATATTATATATATATACAAAAATAATGATTATATATACATACATATACAACGATACAATGAACACCGCAAGAGGTCTAAGAATATTGTTTTATTTTCAGCATGCACGTTTTGCGCATAATGAGGGTATTTTCAGTTATAGAATGCACTAGAAAATCAAGATGCTGATTGAAACACTGTAACTATATAACCTTGGCGAGATGAAGACTACTGAGTTGTTCATAGTAATTTGCCATAATAATTGTCTACCCTATGTATACCTCATCAGACTGATAATTGTACTTGATTTCAATTTCAGTGGAAGAGGACAATGCATAGTGTTTAAAACCTACAATAATCAATGTGATATTGTGAAACGAAATTCTTCAAATTCCAGATGAATAGCTTAAATGAGATAAATCGAATATGAACAAGAATAGGTATGAATAGGCTTTTTGTCTACATGCAATTCTTATTATTTTTTTTGTATATTGATAATTATTTGAAATGTAAAGCAAATGAATAAAATCAGAAATTCTTTCTGTCAACACGTTTGCACTACGATTAGGACTAAAACAGACAAAAATAGCGAACAGCTATTTAAGTCGAACAAATTTTTATATGATTTCCATTACATTTTAGAATAAAGAGTTCAAAACATTGCAATAAATTGAACATGAACAGGACTATATAGGTATAAATATTTTTTTTCGATGGATATAAAATATTAGTAATATAAATGTTGGATTTATATATATTGAAAAGAACTGCTAAACGTAACACTTTCTAAAGAAAAACACGTCAACTCTACTGTGAATGAAAGGAGAAACAAGTTATGCAATTCCTCATTATTGATGCATTTCCTCAGTACTTGATAATTATTTGAAATGCAAAGCAAATGAATGAAATCAGAACTTCTTTCTATTAACAAGTTTGCTTTAAGATTAAGATTAGATTAAAAGAAATAAACATTAATTCAAGTGGAAAAAGGATACAAAGAATGCTTTGCTATATTGAATATTCAAATTTTTCTTTATTTCCGCAAAACAATGATGTGTCGCAATCACATCTGCATATAAGATAAAGAGAGGATATCACCTTTTCACAGCATGTTACTGTCAAAATTATTATTTCATTGTATCATATTATATTATATTATATTATATTATTGATCATCTTCATAAAGCCATCACTGCACTTCTTTTTGCCATGGTAATGATAATCATAGTTATTATCATAACAAAAAAAATATAACAATTGTGAATTCATATTTTCTATTCAGTTTCTATAGGAATGTACTCAAACATGCATAACAATTTAATCATAATAAAAGAGAAACAGAAAGATTGATAAACAAATAACATGAATCAGTTCTTAACCGAAAAGCTTCCAAGAGGATACAGAATTAAAAGGGAATGATGGTAACGTAAATCGAATCATAACTAGTAAAATGTTTCTGAAGAGCCTACAGAAATGTGTTGCAAAATACATTGTGATAACTTCATTATTTTGATAACACAATTCCATGTGAAGAATATATATACATTTCTTTCGATTTGGTCATTCATAACGGACAATCAGAATGGTTTCTTGCTAAACTCGGATCAATAAATTTAAATCGAAGGTAATCAATATCTACTCCGAACTTGCACAGAACACTGAATGAAAGACAAATATATCATTTTTTATGCGAAATACAACAATAGTAGTAGATTGACCGAAAGAAAGTAGATCTAATTCCTCTCCCAAAGAAAACAAACAAAAATACCATAATATTGCGGGTATTTTTCTCATCTTGAATGCAAATACCTATACTTTGAAGGATATTTTAAGAAAACCAATTGGTAGGTTATCGCGGGGGCAAAAAATAATTACAATAATCTGAGCCCTTTTTTCATTTGAAGTATGATAATATCATAATTTTACGCATGGAGTAAGCTGAATATCCCTCTGTAAACTTTTGAAGGCCTTCGGTACAATGATTAAAGATAACTCCACGTACATGTGTATATAAGAAATTATAGGAGTTCATAAAACCAAATTGAACTTTGATGATTTTTCTTCACTTTCGTTTAAAATGTATACAAAATATAATATTCTCTTATAGTAATTCCATTTCATTTTAATTCTGATTACCGATCTAATTGATGAGGATCTTATTAATGATAAGTACAGACAATGATGATGATCCAATTCAATTTTATATACAACAATAATCGAAACAATAATACATGTATACTAATAACATCACTAGGAACTTAACATCACTACAAACCAAAGTGGGGAGACTAAATCAAAAGCATAGCTTGTATTACTTAGGCCTAAAAAACAAATCAAATATCATCACTATGAGACACATAATAACAATTAAAAGAATAATTATATACCGGAATGGCATAAAAAACAAAAATAACAAAAACCGAAGCTCCGCATTAAGCGAGAGAGAGAGAGAGAGAGATGAGAGGAGAGGATGTGAAAATTAATAGATGAGGTAAGTTGAGATGAGAGGGGAAAAGAAAAGATGGAGAGAGAACAGGATATCAAGCAGGAAAATTGATAATTTCTAACAGAATATCTTTTAATAGTTTATTCCTAAATTGCTTCTTATAAGATTACTCAACATAGATATTTCTTATAAACGTGTGTCCAATGAATTCCAGAGTTTAGGCCCTGTGCACATGTAAAAGTTTTGTGAGCAGATAATGTTCTACTCAAAGGTAAATGCAATGAGTTCGACTGTCTTGTTGAGTAATTATGAACCGAACTATTTTTGATGAACGTTTCAGATAATATTTTCGGAAGTTCATTATAATTGAATTTATGCATTAACTCTCCTAATTGA
The DNA here is from genome assembly GCA_033980235.1 of Diadema setosum. Lineage (NCBI taxonomy): Eukaryota > Metazoa > Echinodermata > Echinoidea > Diadematoida > Diadematidae > Diadema > Diadema setosum. The sequence goes on from CM067074.1 coordinate 25,742,691, forward strand.
AAATGATATAAATCATGAATTTTAAGAATCTTATGTTCTTAAATGGTGATGATGATGATGACGACGATGATAATGATGATGATGTGGTGGTGGTGATGATGATAGTGATGATGACATAATAGTAATAAAGACATGGATATTGGACTTGAGCCGGTATGGACCAATACTTACAAATGCTGCAGTGTTCCAGCTGTCATCAATCCAGACAGTGCAATTGTCAGTGAATACATAGTTAACATAACAGAAAAAACAAAAAAAAACAATATATTGCATCATAAAAGTAATAAATTACACACCAATACTCAACCAGTGAAATTATTTCCATTATTGTCTTTCGTTTTGATATATCAGTTGGTGACAGTATTTACAAACACTTAATTGGTAGATTTTAAACTCCATTTATACAATATAATGCCAACTTCAAGATTCTGTGTTCGTAACTCTATTCTCTATTCACTATCTCTATTGAATGCAATTTTATCTTTATATTTATATCCAATTTATTATAATTTATGGTAATTATGAAATACATGCGTATTATTCGTGAGCAATTACAAAAGTATATAGATGTAAAACAATGAAAACAATGAAGGAACAATGAAATGAGATTAGGATGAAAAAGTGTGGTAAAATATACAAGCTAACATTAGGTAATATTACGTAATACAGTGTATCAAAGTTCTGTGTGCAAATGATCTGAAAATGGGATGTCCGTAAAAAGCCAAAATATCTCTCACAAACCATTTCACTTCAAATATTATTTTGCATCATCGCATGTTACTTTTGTGTGGAATGAATTGGTCTCCTGAACGCAGATCATATCTCCATGAAGTGACACCATGCTTGTTTATTGGCTGCGAAAAAAAAAAAAAGAAATCACTTCGATCTGTTATATCCATAATTACTAAATCACAAGAAACGTATATTAGCTAGCAGCAGTTCGTTGCAAGATAACTGGACAAGCGAACAGAATCACAGAATCATTTCAAAAATGTACTTCTTTAACTGTAAAGTGCTGCTGTGATACTATGAAATACGCGCTTAATACCCAATTACTCAGAGAAAATTAAGATATGACATAGTCTATAAGCCCTTACCTGGCGAACAAAATTATGCACAAAATTGATAGTGCGCAAGATATGGTTATATTAGGGTTTTTATGAACTACTTTTATTTCTTTTTCTTTTTTGTTATAGTTCTTATGAACATTATTGCTATTATTTTATATATAAAACATTGATATGACTAAAAAAGTTCCTATGAAATACAGCTTAAAATTTTCAAAGTCAAGGAACATTTCTTTGGTCGTCTGAAACTCCGTGAAAGAGCGGCCAGGAGCATGGAAATTCAAAGCTAGTGGAATGCCAAGCGTATTCATGATTGTCATAAACAAACAAAATACAACTCTTCGCGTAAACTTGCACAAATTTCAAAGAGATTCCACTCCTTACACCTCTCTGCTTCCACCGATGTCAATGACCCGGAATAGGCAGAGGACATTGACCTTTAAGCAGGTTGGGGATGGTTTGCGGAGTAGAGAATGTTGCCTGAATAAGCTCGGTGAGCGGCAGGTCAAGGCTATTCGACTTGACAGCCAAGCGTGGATATCCACGAGTCGGTCACGGCAGCGGCGGCGCTATACAACATCACTTCAAGGCGAGAGGCTCTCGGAAGGTTTGAAGGAAAGGGCCTATTTATAATACGGTAGAAAATAAACTTGTCTTGTGTTGTGTTAAATTTAGGTTATATCTCCTCCCCATCCCCCCCCCCCTTCAACTTTCTCCCTCTTGTACTTGATCCATCCGTCCCTCCTTTCTCTCGTTATTATTCTCTCTTTCCTTTCTCTTCGTGCATGACATCGACTTAGTATAGAGATTTGTCCAGGGTGTTTGTTTCGCGTAAGTTAGGTTTCCATAATATAGTTTCTTTTGTATTGTTCAACAGTATATCAGTCATATAATTTGTTTTATTATGTGTGGGGGATGCATCCTACGAGCACATGCTTTTTAGCGTTCCTCCCCAATTCCAGCATTTTCGTATACTTGAATATTCTGCAAACTTATAATATTTTAATGTGTTATGTAAATACATGTATTAGATTTCTGTCAAATATTTATTTGTTTCTGTTGGATATGGAGAAGTGCAATGGAATGCACCCTACTAGCACTGGTTTTGTGTGTGTGTGTGTGTGTGTGTGTGTGTGTGTGTGTGTGTGTGTGGTTTGTTTTTTTTTTTTTAGTATTCCTCCCCATTTCCGTATACTTAAAATATGTAAACGTATCTTTTGATAGGTATTATGATGTATATAATTTATGTGTTTAATTTCGGTAAAATATTTATATGTTTCTCTTGGAAATTGGAAAAAATAAACGAATGAATGAATCTCTTTCTCACTGTATCTTCGAACGAACCAAGATCAATGCCATTTACTGACTTGCACGACTTCACAACAGTTCAATTTCCTGCTTACGTGGGCCCGTTCTGAAGCTATAAGGAACTTCACGCTGCAAACAATTTAGATAAAATTTAGATATTCACGTTGCATGCCCCATCCCCATCCCCGCAACAACAACAACAACAACAACAACACAAGAAGAAATAAGTTACACGTGATGCTACAGAGGTTGATCGAATAGGCCAACTTGTTGACTTTTAATTCAAAAGGATGGACATCCCCTCCCCCGTGTCCAGCTGTTCAATGAAGGTGTTTCCTGCTCCGTTCTGATTTATAGCTTTCTCTTTCAGCTGGTTTGCGTGATTTGCAATTCCTTCACCTGTCTCTGTTTTCGTAATAACCCAGAGCCTGAACTTGTTCATATTATTATTAGATCTTGCCAGGTATAGGACGAGGTCGAACAAGCTTTCCCTGTTCTTAAGAATGCATTTCTCAATACTTCGAATCCAGTGTGCAATCATAACTACTTCTGACGACGTTTAATAGGTCTGTAACCTCAACTTACCATGCATGCTTACGGGTGGTCAGAAAAACTTTCAATACTGTTTTTTTTTTTCCTTCAGTGAGTATATGGTGCATTCAGTCACAACGTAATAGATCTGCTACCATCCAATTACCTATCCACCTACAAACAGCATATACGGCCTATACCATGCACATATTGTCATGGTAGGATCTATCCATGACATGCTATAGAGTATCAAGTCACTACTTATAACAAATTCTTTTACTGTGATCCTCTTAATTTTACTCCCCCTCCCCCTCCGTTTTTTTCACATTCTAAACGCAGTATTGACCAGATCACGAACATAATAGTCACATTTTCATCAACACTAGCACATAATAAAAGCTTATTTTTGACAACCAGAAGGCTTGTCCAATGCTTGCCTAACATATCAATAACTATATTAAGCATGCAAACTGTATTATGAGTATGGGTGGAACAGCTTACTACAATACTAGCGGAAAAACTGCCAAAATTTGAACACACTAAAGAGTATAACCCGACGAGTATAGATTAAGTATTGCTTCCTAGTAAAATCGGTAGGCCTACCAATATTTCAACAAGAATTGGAACGATGCATGCATTATATCAAAGCTTTGAAAGTGTTTATGTTTTGCTTTACTTAAAAATTGAAACAACACAGTCACATACAAACAACAAAGAATATATATATGTAAATAACATTGCCCTCTCATACAACTTTCTTTTCCTTCTCTATCACAATATCGGAAAAAGTGGGAAAACCCAAATAAACACTTCCTTTTACTGTTTGCATTCTTTCCAGGAAGTCAAAACTTTGAAAGTACAAGGTTACACGTCACATCCTGTGTCACCAACAATATTTGTTTGTTATGTCTTTTCAAATTCTGTTCTGCCGTTTTTACAAGAATACTCCTTTTTCTCACATATAAAAAAAAAAAGAATAGAAGAATTATGTAAAGTGGAATATATTTCGTGTAGACAATATATATGTATATATATATATATATATATATGTATATATATAATATATATATATATGTATATATATATATATATATATATATATATATATATATATATATATGTATATATATATATATATATATATATATATATATATATATATATATATATATATATATATATCAAATGATGACGGCGATAAATAGCCACCAACAGACTTTAGAAGATCACACAAGTTAGTAATTTCATCAGTCAGATTTGAATTACATGCATCTCTCATAGGAAATTATACCAAAAGGAAAACTCGTTTGCCAAGCATGCCAAGAAAAGTACTAATGCAGGGAAGTGAGTATCAAATATTTCAGTTTACGTTTGATTTTAACAAAAAGAGTCTTGCTTCATAATATTGGAAGTGTGTTCATTCTTTTCCAGCTCAATGTTTTCTTCTTTTCTCAGAGTCAGCGTAATATATAACGGCGTTTGCGAGAAAACATAAATATGACATGAAGGAAATAATATCCCCATGACATCAAAGTATGACGTGTAAAATACGCTGTTCCTGCATGCTATGTTTATCCTCCGGAAATCTGCCGCACTGTGGTTTACAGTTTTCATGCAACCAAGTAACGGGGAGGGGTGGAGGAATAATATTATGTCCATATTACCTCCATTACATTTAACAATTATATTTAAGCGTTATATAAATAGTTTAAGGATGTTACGTTAATTACATCATTATGACGTATTGAGAGGGATCCAAGCTCTGCTTTTCAGTGCACCGTGCGCCCTTTCAATCGAATTGGTATATATACTCGTCAATGAATTGCTTTTCTTATATATCATTCTACTTATTTGCATACATATATTATAATATTATAATCTGTGATACATTTTGTGATCCACATTGCATATGAAGTGTTTGTTCGCAAAAACCGACAAGTCCATTTTTGAAGATTTTGAAGTACGGCCTCTGTCATAAAGTACAAAATAATACCTTTTCAATGATATATTGGTCACTACATACAAAGGTACATTTTTGAAGTTATGGTCAAAAGAAGCAAAAATTTTCTTATTATTCTCTTTATTTTTCTTAACATTTAATCGAATTTATCTCCATTTGGCAAATATGGACTTATCGGTTTTTGCAAACAAACTCTTCATATGTATTTCTCACAGATTACAGAAACAGTGTGATTGTGCAATTTATGCTCTTCATTTGTTTTTCACCCTAATGCTGGATTGAAGTAGATGATAATTGAATTGATTTGAATAAATTTATTGATTCTCTACCAGAAAATGACAACGAAGAAAATGAAACAATAATGAAAGTATAATATCAACAATAACACGCAGACCATCAAGATTGAATATGTGACTGTTTATTCCTAGTCTTTATTATGAATTTATCATACCCGAGCTATTTGCGTGTATGTTTTAAACATCAAAAACTGCTTTTGAGTCAGACTACCATTTCACGCTCTTTCATACTACAAGATAAAATCTATGATTAAAACATATTATTATAGCGATCAGTCGAAAATGTCATACACATTCCATCCACAAATAACTGGGTCATGGTATAGCTCATAGATAGTCGAAGACAGTGATATCAGAATTAGAAAATGATCACTTCCGATTTCGAGCGAGTAAGTGAAATCCAAAAATATCTAACCCTCATGTGTGTCATGTTTATTTCCTGTTCATATAGGTTTACATGTGTAAACTTTGTGCACATTAAAAATTCATTGGCACAGAAATGATTACATGTATATAGCCTGACGCCAAACTGCCACCTTCAGACAAACTCTTGGGGAAATTGGGAAAGCTTGAATAAGTTTGCTAACAGAAGCTTTAACCACGGAACTGTTGTAGATGTGAATGCATGTCTCGTAGATTTGATAGGGATGGTGCTTTGCAAAAAAAAAAAAAAAAAAAAATGTGATGATGTGTGACAGATGGCGTTGTAGTGTAGTATAAATAAAGTGGAGCTCATGTGATGGTGGCGGAAACCCGAAGTCGGAATGGCTATCCCTTTATACCAGCAAAGATGTCGAATATGGAATCAAATTCTCCACAGTGCAAACCGGCTACCAGTTACTTTCTATTCTCCTTACGTAACTGACAAAGGGAAAGGGGGGCAAAGCAGTTCATTTACCACTTCCGGGTTTAATTAGTACTTCCGGGTTTCATCACAAGGATATGCTAGTAGTTGTCTTTTAAAAAATTATTTTTATTTCTTTTATTAAAAAAAAAAAAGAGAAGAAAAAAAACACAACTTAAGGGGATGTCCGGCGCGTCCCCTCCTGCAATTTTTGTCCTGGATCCGTCACTGTCAGTAGTTAGTTGTAATCAATTGTTCGGAGATTATTATTTTCAATTTGCAAATCCTTATCATTTTGAGCCAATTTCTGGTAGTTGTTCATATTGATCACCAGACCTTGTGTACATACAGTCACTTAATCAGGATATGGAATGTCTTAGCTTGTTGACAAACGTGTGTTGCTTTGCAAATTTAGATTTTTATCCAAACTAACTTTGAAAATGTTAATAGATTTGAGACTGTTTCACAATTCACGACATTTAGCAATGATTACGGTAATCTAATCCTCAATTTGATATGAAATGAGTAAATTCGCATTCAAAATACCGTCTCCGCCAGTTTTGCATTTTTATCATTGTTTTTCTTACTCTATTTATCTGCCTAGATGAAATATCTTTTTCCCTCTCCATCAGTCCTGGTCATGCTTTTTTTTTTTCTCTCTCTCTCTCTCTCTCTCTCTCTCACTCTATTCCTGTTTATTTCTTACCTTCTCGTCTGCCAATTTCCTCTGTAGTTCCCCTATTTTTCTCTTTCCCATATGCTTCTTTTCCCTCTCAGTTCCATCCTTCAATCTATCTTCCTATCTGTCGATACCTTTACAAATACAAAAGGCGTTGAACTACAGTACTACTAACTTCTTTTTTTTTTTCCATTCTGAATTTCCGATAACAAGTCGGAAGCTGGATATTCAGTCAGAACGCTCGGACACGTCCGGCCACCAACTTTCGATAGCTGCAGCTGTGCTGCTGCTGCCTGCTGCTGCTGCTGCAGCTCTGATTTGGGAAGAGAGAGAGATTGAGAGAGAACGGGAAAAAGGAAAGAGATACAACTTGAATGTGAATGTGAAAGTGAATGTCTTTGTTCAACTCTGCCCTTGTGATCTGCGTACCCTCGATACTCTGCTGTTTGGGCTCCTTGTTCTACAGTACTCGAAACGTCTCTTCCAATGGCAATTAATTCTCCTCCTCCTCCTCCTCCTCCTCCCCTTCCTTCTCCTTCTTTCCCGTTTCCTTCTCCTTTATCCTCCTTTCATTCTCCTTTTCCTTCATCTCCTCCTTTAAACAGTTCGTTTATCTTAATCGTAGGAGGCAGGAGTGGACAATTATTCTTACTCTTTTTTAAATGCTTCCCTTTTATAAGTTTCTTATCACAGACGGATCAAAGTTGACTGTCAAAAATTTAATGAGGTTTTTCCTACAATGAAACCTTGTCTAGTCCTCTGTACTTGCTTATTTATTCTTCCCCCTTTAGCAAGTTGCAACCGATCGTGCTGAATTAGACTTCACAGAAGGCAGATTTGCTGGTATGCATTTTCACTTTTATTATGTGCAGTCACCCAATGCAAAGTTCACAGTTGCAACAGTTTACAGTTTCACAGAAGAAGTTCAAGAGTTGACGAAGAAGTGCAGCAGTGGATTGAAGCAGTGAGGTAGTTTGCTTTATTTGAACAAGAGATGGCGCTCTTGCGAATAAAGGCAATGCACCGAACGTGATGCAAACCTTCGCCATTATGACCTTTGCAGCTTTGTTTGGAATTACTGTATTAGCTTGTTTATTTGTTTGTTTTACTGCAAGAGTTAACACAAGTTGCTTTAAAACTGACTTCCCATCTCTTATCCCCACCCTATAAAAGAACAAGAAATATAAGTATATTTCTTCATTTTCTTGTAAAAATCGGACAGAAGTGTTGTAAGACAATGCCTTCATATTTATCCTACTGCAATTACTTTATTTCAGTGTGAATGACATTTATATTCCGTTCAAGAAAATGCTACAACTACTTTTTTTTTTTTCTAATCGTAATCACCATTATCTCTCTCATCTCTTTTCTCCCCTTTTCTTCATCATCATGACCCATCTTCACTTATCCGTGACGCGACTTTGCTCCTGTGACAATTGCTCCGTCCTTATTTTCTCCAAGGACATAGGGTTAGGGTTTGGGTTGTTATTGTTTTTGTTTTGTTTTGTTTTGTTTTTGTTTTTTTGGTTTAGTTTGATGTGAGGATCAGGATTAGGGTTAGGTAATGTTTGAGGGTAGATAAATGTTTAGTTCAGCATGCAAATATTTAATCAGAGGAATTGTTGCAGAAGCAAATGTCATGGAACCTCACTGATCAGTATCATCAATCATTATCAGTATACCTTAGGGTACTCATCCTCACCTCACGGAACTACAGGCCTCAAAGCTCATCATCATGTTGTTCCAGCCCTGATTATCATCATCTCCATCGTCTCCACTTCCGACAGGACTTTCATCCCTCTTCTGCATCACTCATCTTTAAACATTTGCATTGTTGGCATTTTGTATCATTTCATTCATTTTACGCACATAAAAAGTATTCTGGTCATCGCAAATTTGTCAGTAATACCACTGCCACATTACAATCTTTTTTTTTTTTAATTATGACGAAGTCTAGTTTACATGAACATGGTGAATAAGGGAAATAATAGTTTTGTCAGTAAAGTCCCATTGTACTCACAAAATCTTGTATTCCATGTTCATCTTAACAGGGTTTGGTTGTATTACCAGTGGTTCACATTACACTTAATGCAACAAGCTCTGTATTACATTGTTTGCAATGTATGTGACATTGGTTTTGATAAGTCATGTTACTTGTTTCATAGGAATAAAGCAACAATAGTACTGTGAACTCAAGATAATCAAAGAACTTAAAAAGTAACTTACAAACTAAGTTAAGCATAATTCAAGCACAGAAAATGAGACACAACTATTGCAACAGTCTTGATTGGATGTTCTTTCCATTTAATTCAGTTGTACATGACTACAAACACATAATTACTGTCTGCTCTCGTCTGGACTAGAATCACTGCTAATAGAAAATTACATGTCTGACAGAGATAATATATACTTACAGTATGCACAATTTGGAGTGAAAGAAAAGGTTTGAATATCATTGACAAAGGGAACCATACCTGATATTGTTAAATAAATTTATACATAGCACAGATTGCAAAATCTTTAGAGCGGCAACTCGTACAGCGTATAATATGGATGCAAATTTGTTTCCACCGGTGCTTGTTGAGAGAAACGCAGTATCTGTTCTCAGACTGAAAAAAAAAGAAGATGATGCTCAATTTGGTTACAGCGATAAGAAATCTTAAGTGGCAGTGAAGACTAGGAGGATAATTAATGAAAATATATCATGTAGTCCACAGGCTAGCTCAATGCATACATTACAATTGTATATTGCGTACATTACAGTCCATCTATACATCTCATGCATGGATAGGATATTCATGCTTGTAGTTCTTCTCTGCCAGTCGCTTTTCTAAAGCTACTGAATTTCTGTCTAGGCGTGTTACATGGGCAGTGGGATACTGCACAAAGCTACAGGTGATATATTTGCACTCTGTTGTGTGAGGGGGAAAATGTTTTCTCGTTCATCAACTTGCTGAAATAAGGATTGTTCTCCTGGGCCTCTATTTCATGCAGAGCTCTTCAAAACATGCAAATGACCATAAATATTGAGGTTACCACGACAGCAGGTAAGAAACAACCAATCAGCTTTGAGAAGGTTAGTTCTTTGGTTGTCCTGTGGCACCGCCAGGTATGCAGAGACAAAATGATGCTGATGGATCTGTGTAGTTTCAAGTCACACAAGGTTTATATGAAGAGACCCATCACCTTTTTCAACTTTCCTGGGACCGAAAATACCATGCGATGATACAAAATCAAAATCTGGCACAGACTTCAAGAATGACAATATGCTGCTTCATGTCCAGTTGATCATGAACAGTACATGGACCATCCAACTTTCCGTCCAGTGCTGTTTTTGTTTTGGATGTTTTGTTCCCCCCGCCTTTCCCCACTCAGTTCATTTTTTTTTTTCCACTTGAGAGCACCATACACCAAGACGGTTTGTCACAATCTGTTGCAACCATTTGTCTACTGTCAATTCTTTCCCATGGCTGTACTGTATAAAGTATAGCTCGATACAAGTGCAATGTCTAATTATCCATGCACATTGCCTCTGAAATTAATGCAATTTACAGTTTCCAATGAATATATATTAAGTAGGGCATGCATCCATTTTCCATGAGCTCATACAGCTCAAACCCGGCATTATTCTGGAAATAGTGAAGTTTAACTCATCATGCTCTTTTATAACATACTAAAACTACATTTTAACTAGTGATAAAATATAAATGTTTCAACTGCTATACAACCATTTCAATACATGCTTTGATATCTTTTTGATAATGGGTTTACACTGTGTGTCACAAAAAAAAAAAATAAAAATAACCATCTATATCATGAGACTGCAGGGGTAGTGAGTGGAAAGGAAATCATGCTTTCTTATTGTGAAACCGTCATTTCTTAAATTTGATGCCAGGCCAAACTCATCGTCCAGAACTCTTCCACTGGTGGTGGGACACATTCTGTGTTTGGTCAACTATGGAAATATAGCCATCGAAAAAAAAAAAAAAAAAAGCAAAACAAAACAAAATGAAGTATGAACAAAATGATGTGTGATAATATCAAATCTGCCGGGAGCCTGCTACTCTGATAAATAAAACACAATTACAGTCTGCGTTTCAATTCACAAAGTATCTTCATGTCTTTATACGGATCACAAACAATATAGTCCTGCAGCTACCGGTAGCTAGAAATGATGCCGACAAGATGTTCCACAGAAATTTGCCTATCAATGGCAAACTAAAATCACAATGTCCATATCACAACCAGTAAATATGTGTCACATACAGGTTTTTTTTTTTCCAACTTCCCACATCTCAAAAAGGAAAACTCTCTTTTTTCACTAAGGTATGTACATCTTCCGCAATGTTTATATTTCAACAACAGAACAACCGACAACACAAGATAACAATATGTACCAAGGAGACTGACGTATTTTGCTATGAACAATCAAATCATATAGAGGTGTTTGCACATGGGCCATGATACACTAACCTTCATAGGAATGAATATTGAATATAAAATTATGTTTGTATACATAAGCAGATCAGAAGCTGCTCCCATGTTTTGAACACTGGATAACTGTTTAGCTACGTTGGTTCTAACTTTGGGTGGATCTTGAACCACAGTGGCTGCATGTATGAAAACTAAAGCCACTGTTGCCAAAAGCTTAAATCTCAGATATCACATCTGAAAAAAATAGGAAAAATAAACTAATGAAGCACTAATCTTACATATTCAGGAGTCACAGCATGGCAAAGAGTTCCAGTATCCTGAAAATTCTCCAACCTCCACCAACTCTTGTAAGTTAAATGAATGCATGGAGGGAGCAGTTGTAATGACAGCACAAATGCCTAAATATGTACCATCAACTTTTCACTAGCTGTACCACACAGAAGCCACAGCCGTGATTCAGCAACAATGACGTAACTGCCAGGGTATCGCAAAAGTTTGGCTGAAGGCATCTCCTCAGCCGTAGCCTGGAATGTTTCAATCTATCAGGCTCTTCTTCACTGATTGAGGAACAACTTAAAAATGCAACATAAACATCTTCTTTGGCAAGTTTAAAGTGACATGGCTACATGTACATGGTCTCCCAGCAACCACAATCACTACACAGGCTCTCCTCATGGTTACACAAATTACCACAGATTAAACATCGTTTAGAGAACACATCAGACAAAACCTTACTCGAAGATGTTTTGCTCTTTCTTGCTTCTCTGCACACACACACAAAAAAAATGGGTGTTGCAACTGATTGGCAATTGCTCTACATCGATCTAAATAAGCACTGAATTAATCAGTGTTTTGGATTATCAAGTAAGTATGACCATGATTTTTATCATGGCCACTTTTTAAACACTGGTTAATTTGGTGCCTATTTATGCTGATGCGGGCAATTGTCAATCAACTGCAATCATTTAAAAAAAAAAAAAAAAAAACTTGACACAAGAATTTAATTAATTTGAAAAATAGGTGTGCAATACACTAGCACCCTATGTATGGGCAGATAACATGTTCCAAGCAAAGCGCTGCGCTGACAAATATTCTGCAAAGTTCTTACACTATTCATGCATTTTATATAATGGCTTGAATAGCTCTCCAACTCTCAGCAATCTGCACTGCTTCTTTTCAGAAAGAAACTAATTCCATTGCCATGACCAACACCTCATAATCATCTCTTGATACAGATTATCTGAGTAAGAAAATTACTTCCCTCCAGGAGAACATGATTCAACTTTTGTCTTTTCCTTCTCTCTTCACGGAAACCCAAACCACCTTGCAACCAACAGCCATCCAGTACAAAAAGCTGGTTTCTAAACATGGTCAAGCTACGAGAGCAAAGTTTTGATCTGCTTTGATTAAAAATAAAGACAACAAAACTAGGCAAAAAAAAAAAAAAAAAAAAAAAAATCAAAGGTCAGGCAACAAGGGATGACAACTATCCTGACTTTCTCATCTAGCTGGATAGTTAAGATGAGAAAATATAAAGAGAGAAAAAAGAATATGAGACACACTTAACATAGACACACAGAACCTCCAGCTATTTTTGAGGGGTGGGGGAGAGTCCCGACTGCTTTAAGTGGAGGAGTATTGACCTGAAGCGGGTGACGTCCTTTAGGTTCTTGCTGTTCTTTGGGTTGAAGTCGCAGAGGCGCGCGATGCGCTCCCACTCCTGGCCCGGTGTCACCTCGTCCCGCTCCTTGATGAATGCTTCTTCTGCAGCCCTGTTGAGGGAGGAAAAGGAAGAGGAGCTGTCATTTCTGATGACTTCTTTCAGACTAATTGATCTCACAACACAACACAACACATTTATTGAAATTCATGATTATTTATGTCGATGTAGGGCAATTTGTCAATGAGTTGCAGCAACACATTTGTGCTATATCAATTCCAGAAATCATAGTGACAAAATATTACACTATGATCCTTTCACACATCTGAAATAAGGAACATTTAGGCAAGACAAGTGCATTTGCACGAAAAGTGTAGCCACTTGGAGCTGCCCTTAGAGCATCATATCAGACACTATTTATCACGTTTGACAACTTCTTCACAATCTGATTTCAATCCAGTTTTCACTGATTGTCACAAATGTACACACAAGTAGTTATGTACATGTATCAAGGCTGTATGCATGGTTGTTTTAATGTGTATGTACACAGGTGGACCAGATTAATGGAGAACATTCTATATGATATAGATATAGTACATACAGGCTGACCAGATCAGTGGAGAATTTTCTATGTAGTATACAATGTAGCTACAGTAGGTGTACATGTATGCATGTGACAGGAAATACATTATAGCTCACTCAGTCTAGAATGATTTAACCCATTCCAGAAAATTCTGGGAAGTGCTGGCTGAGTGAGGCACTGCCCTTGTAGCCCAATGTGATTGGTAGTTAATTTTGGCAATGATGTTATGCACATATTAGGAAGTGAGTCATCCAGGATTCCTGGAATTGGGACTTGCTAGTATGTTCAGGTATGTAGCCCCAGGTTGGAGAAAATTACAGAATGTACTAGAAAGGGGTGAATGGATAGTATATAAGCAGGAGAAATTCTGAGGTAGGCAGAGTACCCAACACCTCTGCTCTGAGAGTTACGTCACTTCTGGCTCTGAAGCGACTTGTTATAGTCAGTCCTGTGTTACCTGCTGACCTGCTATACAAACTGTGTTTGTGGAGATAAGGCCTGGGAGACATTTTGCCTGCAGAGAATTAATTTGCCTACGCTGGAGATAGACTCCATATTTTAGTGTCAACGGACATTATTACGGCAAAGCTGTGACGGGCTGGATTCCTTGCTGGACAATATAAAGTGAATCGTCATTCAACACATCAACTGAACGTGATCGTCATAACGTTTGGATTCTACACGTTTTGCTGTGGACACATAACTTGGATTTTACCCCGGATCTATACCTTGGACTATCGTAACCTGCACCTCTGGATTTACGTCGAAGGTATTATTCATCGGTGCATCGTGGATCATTCCTTTGTGCATCGAGCATCGTATCTGGACACTTCAAGGACTATGTCATTTAATTGGCTGTAATGTATGTAAGTGTTTCCACTACCGATTTATAATTGTTTCTATTGATCATTATTGTACTGATGTGAAAACCGATTACGAGTCTGTACCCACAATATTACTGTTAATAAACCGCCTGAACATTAGTTGATTGTTTCTTTTGTGCGATCATTCTCAGAGTGATTTTGGTCGTAACAAAATTGGGGGCTTGTCCGGGAAGTGAATTTAAAGCCAAACTTAGAATTTGGAACGTTCCGGAATCCAGAATATTGGTACAGACAAAATATCAGTTGAGTTGATTGTTCAATTGTACATTGTGTGTAATACATGTGACAATGTCAATCAGTACAATGGATGTTCAGGCATTTGTTCAGAGGACAGATTTGTCCCTCAAAGATTTGCAAAGGTTACGCAAATGTGATTTGACTGCCATTGCACAGCATTTAAATGTTGATGTTCCACAAGGTGTACGAAAGGCAGAAATTCTTGACTTAGTAGCTGGTCACATGGAGCTCAAAGAAGAAATTGTCACCCCAGATCAAGCTCAAATTTCAGATCAAACACGGCTTGAACTTGCTAGATTGGAAATGGAGAAAGAGAAGATGAGATTGGAAATGAAGGAAAGAGAAAGAGAAAGAGAAATAGAAAGAGAGCAAAGGGCTAGAGAAATGGAACTGAGAGAAAAGGAACTGGAAATTAAGAAATTCGAAGTGGAGCAACAAGTGAAATTGCGTGAGATGGAATTGACTCATGCACAGACTGTTGGAAATCGTGAAAGGGCTCCCTCTGAATTTGATTTGGCTAGGAACATTCGATTGGTGCCAAAGTTTGAAGAAAACAGAGTTGATGCATATTTTGTGTCATTTGAGAAGGTGGCTGACAGTTTGAACTGGCCACAGGAATTTTGGCCCATGCTCCTTCAAAGTGTGTTTGTCGGCAAAGCAGCCGATGTGTACTCATCTCTCTCAAAAGAGCAATCACGTGACTATGCTACAGTCAAGAAGGCAGTGTTGAATGCTTATGAGTTGGTGCCAGAGGCTTACAGACATAAGTTCAGAAATTCGTACCGCAAACCAGGCCAGACACATGTTGAGTTTGCTCGTGAAAAAGAAATGATGTTTGATAGGTGGTACAGATCCCTGAAAGTGGATCAGGGGGATGTTTCATCAACGCTTGTCAGCGCCGACAACTGTCGGCGCTGACCAATTTCAGCAAAATCCTTGGTTTTGATTCGCTGAGATGCTCTGGTCACTGACTGTTACTGTGGTGATTCAAGTTGTCAGCGCCGACAAACGTTGATGAAACACCCCCCAGGATTTTGATAACCTACGTGAGGTTGTTCTCTTGGAAGAATTCAAAAAGAGTGTTGCTTTCAGTGTGAGGTCGCATTTGGATGATCACAAAGTGACAAGTTTGCATAAAGCAGCCTTGATGGCTGATGAGTATGAGCTGACCCACAGAAATGACAACAGACCACCTTTCAGGAATTTCTCTGGAAATAAAAGAGACAAAAATCAGTCGAGCAATCCAAAGAATGCTGGTCCTGAAAAAGGCACGAGTTCTGAAACTTCATCGGCACCAAAGCCTCAATTTGACAAAGGGTCCAGTACAAGTGCAAATGTCATCAAATGTTTTCATTGTAACAAGACAGGGCACGTGAAGTCACAGTGTTGGAAGTTGCAAAACAAAACAAAGAAGGACATGGGATTTGTCATGTCAAAAAGTGTCCTACCCGAAAATAGTGTCCCGTTCAGTGAAACACAGGCCATTGAAAGTCGATCTCCCAAGTTCAAAGATAGGACTAAGCAGGTGGATGAGAGCTATCGTAGCTTTTTGTTTGATGGTGAGGTGACCCCATGCACTTTTAGTGAGGCAGGTAAACCAGTAGTCATCCTGCGGGATACGGGGGCCTCTCAGTCGTTGATGGTGGATGGTGGTATGACTTTTCCACCAGATAGTGCAGTGAATGCAAAAGTCTTGATTCAGACTGTTGATGGCAGTTATATGTCAGTTCCGCTGTATAGAGTGGATTTGAAGTGTGACCTAGTTTCTGGTCCTGTCACTGTTGGAGTTGTTCCTGAGTTGCCCATGGCAGGCATTGATTTTTTGTTGGGGAATGACTTGGCTGGGGACAAGGTGGTTGCGTCTCCAGTTGTTTCGGATAAACCAGTGGTGGTTGCTGAAACTGAGCAGTTGCAGGAGGAGTTTCATGGGATTTTTCCAGATTGTGTTGTGACTAGGTCTCAGGCTCGTAGAGCTGTTCAGGATGATGCGGATTCTGTTGATGTGGAGGAGAATTCCGGTGTTTGGTTGGCAGAAACCTTTTTCAAGGATTTGAATGATGGGGTTGCTGTATTAGGCTCCGAGGCTAACAGTGATGGGCTGTTTAGCAAGTCTTCCTTGGTTGAAGCACAGCAGGCAGACTCTGAGTTGAAAGGCTTGTCTCAGACGGCGTGTTCTGAGGCTGAGGCTGAAAAGGTCCCTGAGTGCTATTATGTCAAAGATGCCATTTTGATGAGGAAGTGGAGACCTCCCCATAGGCCAGCTGATGAGGATTGGACGGTAGTCCGTCAAGTTGTTGTCCCTCCAAGTTACCGCGGTGAGATCTTGAGGATTGCTCACGAGTTACCTGTTGGCGGCCATTTAGGCGTCAGAAAGACAAAGGATCGGATCATGAGGCATTTCTATTGGCCGGGATTGAATGTGGATGTGGCTGAGTTTTGCAAGACTTGTCACACATGTCAGGTGGCTGGTAAACCACAGCATTCAGTGAAGCCGGCGCCATTGATTCCGATACCTGCGTTTGAAGAACCATTCAGTCGGGTTCTAGTCGACTGTGTTGGACCTTTGCCTAGGACTAGGTCAGGTCATAAGTACCTCTTGACAATCATGGATATGTCTACACGGTTCCCAGAGGCTATCCCATTGCGAAATATCACTGCCAAGACTGTGGTAGATGCTCTAGTGCAGTTTTTCACTAGGTATGGGTTGCCCAAGGAAGTGCAGTCTGACCAAGGGTCAAATTTCATGTCAGGCATATTTCAAGAGGTGATGTATCGTTTGGGTGTGAAGCAGCTGAAGTCGTCAGCTTATCATCCCCAATCCCAAGGTGCGTTGGAGCGCTACCACCAGACCCTAAAGACAATGATTAGGGCATTTTGTGAGGAGTATCCCGAGGATTGGGATAAGGGCATCCCTTTCCTGCTGTTCGCAACGAGGGACTCCCCAAATGAGTCGACGGGTTTCAGCCCATTTGAGTTGGTGTACGGTCATGAAGTTAGGGGCCCACTGAAGCTCATCAAAGAGAAATTCATGACTGAGGATGATGAGGTCCACCTACTTGACTATGTGTCAAAGTTTCGTGAAAGGCTTTCAAAGGCTTGTGAGGTAGCTAGGGAACACTTGAAAGTGTCACAAGATTCAATGAAGAGAAAGGCAGACAAAAATGCCAAAGCCCGAACCTTCAAACCAGGTGACAAAGTTCTTGTACTGCTGCCCATACAAGGTGAACCACTGAAAGCCAAGTTCAGTGGCCCATACTGTGTCAAAAAGAAACTAAATGATGTGAACTATGTGATCAGCACACCAGACAGACGCACAGATCAGAGAATGTGTCATGTCAACATGTTGAAAGAGTGCTATGACAGAAAGTCAGTTGGTGTGACATAGGTAGTGGATAGCACAGTAGAAGTTAAGGGTGAAAGGTTTTCACCTCACATTACACATACAGTGTTTAGCTTATCTATTACTGATGTACCGGTATGCAATTTGAGTTTGACATGATAAGCTCAGAGAATCCAAGCAAAATCACTGTAAATGGTATCCATGAAAAGAGAACATGGAATTAATGCAGCTATTCAAAAGGCATGTGATAGTATGTGATTATTGTTGCTTGACTTGGATTTTACCTCACATTCGTTGTAAATAACAATGAGAAATTGTGAAGGTAAAAGAAACCCTTGCTACGGCAAGGCTTTCTTTTTCCCATGGGGGATGGTGTCACAAATGTACACACAAGTAGTTATGTACATGTATCAAGGCTGTATGCATGGTTGTTTTAATGTGTATGTACACAGGTGGACCAGATTAATGGAGAACATTCTATATGATATAGATATAGTACATACAGGCTGACCAGATCAGTGGAGAATTTTCTATGTAGTATACAATGTAGCTACAGTAGGTGTACATGTATGCATGTGACAGGAAATACATTATAGCTCACTCAGTCTAGAATGATTTAACCCATTCCAGAAAATTCTGGGAAGTGCTGGCTGAGTGAGGCACTGCCCTTGTAGCCCAATGTGATTGGTAGTTAATTTTGGCAATGATGTTATGCACATATTAGGAAGTGAGTCATCCAGGATTCCTGGAATTGGGACTTGCTAGTATGTTCAGGTATGTAGCCCCAGGTTGGAGAAAATTACAGAATGTACTAGAAAGGGGTGAATGGATAGTATATAAGCAGGAGAAATTCTGAGGTAGGCAGAGTACCCAACACCTCTGCTCTGAGAGTTACGTCACTTCTGGCTCTGAAGCGACTTGTTATAGTCAGTCCTGTGTTACCTGCTGACCTGCTATACAAACTGTGTTTGTGGAGATAAGGCCTGGGAGACATTTTGCCTGCAGAGAATTAATTTGCCTACGCTGGAGATAGACTCCATATTTTAGTGTCAACGGACATTATTACGGCAAAGCTGTGACGGGCTGGATTCCTTGCTGGACAATATAAAGTGAATCGTCATTCAACACATCAACTGAACGTGATCGTCATAACGTTTGGATTCTACACGTTTTGCTGTGGACACATAACTTGGATTTTACCCCGGATCTATACCTTGGACTATCGTAACCTGCACCTCTGGATTTACGTCGAAGGTATTATTCATCGGTGCATCGTGGATCATTCCTTTGTGCATCGAGCATCGTATCTGGACACTTCAAGGACTATGTCATTTAATTGGCTGTAATGTATGTAAGTGTTTCCACTACCGATTTATAATTGTTTCTATTGATCATTATTGTACTGATGTGAAAACTGATTACGAGTCTGTACCCACAATATTACTGTTAATAAACCGCCTGAACATTAGTTGATTGTTTCTTTTGTGCGATCATTCTCAGAGTGATTTTGGTCGTAACATGATATATCACTCGTATATCTATGCCAGTATGATTCAGTACCGCACAAAAATGGCCTCCATTAAACTATAATGAAGGATTCTGTTAAAAATGCAAACATCCATTCGTTTCTTACATCCCTCTCATTATTAACAAAAACCGATGTCATTCGGCATTTCATGCCACAAGACTCAATTGCGACGATATAAATAAGCACCAATTAATCAGTGTTTTAGTAGTAGCCATGATGAAGAAATCATGGGCACACATACAGTCAACCTTGCTTAAGTCGACCAAGCATAAGTAAAATAAACGCCCAAGTCAAAGGTATTTTCAAGTCTTCTTCTCTTTATATCTTATTTATCTAAATCCCTCATAAGTCGAAGTTTCTCTAAGTGGAAGGTATTTCTTCAGTCCTAATAGATTCAACTTAGGCAAGGGTGACTCAGACCAGCCATCTTCTGATTACTAGACAGGCTTCCCATCCACAAGAATGCTGAGCTTTCATCTGACAGGCCAACACCGATTCTTACCCCCTATAGCAGCGCGTACTGCATATTTATTCAAACTACTACTAAAACATTGAATAATCGGTGCTTACTTACATTAATTTAAATGTCAACTGATTTGACAATCAGTTGCAATAAGAACAACTAGACACAAGAAATGACTTACGTCAATTTGCATCAACTAATTTGTCAATCAGTTGCAATAAAAACTTGACACAAGAATTCATTAATATGAAGGCTTACCTATTTGATGCCTTTGCCTTGACCCCTTGCTCATCTCGCCTTGTGTACCAGTCCTTGACCTCCTTGTTAGCCGTGTCTTTCCACTCTACCTCCAACTTCATGGCTTCTTCGTCTGGGATGACACACAGAAATGGTGAGAATGAAACGGAATTGCCAAAAATTTGCAGTTCTATGTGGTCTATGAAAACTGGTATCAATGCCCCACTTATATCGCAGACAAACATTTGAGCTACCGTATGCTGTATAGGTATTTTTTTTATATTTTCTTTTTATTTTGTTGGTTTAACCCTATTCTAACTGGGCCATTTGAGACCAAGTTTTTACTGGGGGGGGGGGGTCAATTTGACCCCCCCCCCCTTCAGATCTCGGCCGCTGATCGCGCGATCGCCGCAAAATTTTGCCTGAACATAGAGCCGGATGTCAACTACAAGATTACCTGGTCATACAATAGAAAAATTTTGATTTCATATTTTTTAATAAATTAATTATGCAAATTAATGCATGAAATCATATTTTCACCTAAAACTCCATCAAAAGGCTTGAAGGATTATTAAATTTTTGTGTCAGAGTTCCTCGAGACACATCAAACAATCTTCTAGTACAAAAATAGCGCAATCAAAATCATTTTCTTTTGTTTTTTATTGTTTTGTTAATTTCTTATGTATTTTATTGTTTTTTTCGATCTTTTGTTTTCTATTGTTTTTTTGCCAAAATTTGTTGGAGGCACTTTTTCAAGCTTATATACATTAGAATTGATTCATTTCAATGGTTAAAAGTTGAAATAATCTAATTTATATCAATTAAACAAAAAAACACAGTTTGCATTGGATTTGCACACGAAATCATGAATTCGAGCATTTTTTCGGGTTGACATGCATATGCAAAACATTGCATAACTTCAGAATGGTGTACCCGGACATCGCAAATTTGGTCTCAAAATATGCGGGAGACTCAAATGAAAAAAGTCATGAAAGGACGCGGCAAAATCTTTGCGCGTTGCGGAATCATGGCGCAAAACGTCGAGGGGGGGTCAATTTGACCCCCCCAGTTAGAATAGGGTTAACAAAAATGAGTCACTAGTATATTAAAACAGTCTACAAGTCTGTTTGAGAATTTTCTGTGACATTTTTTAATAGTTGGGAGATTGTATGATCAATCATGTATGCCACTTATATGACAGGTGAAATTTACATGCAAAGTGAATATATACACACAGCACGCAGAAAAGGGAGAGTTGCTATAAAGCCCTTTTTTATATCCCTCTGTGTTTAACCTGTTATAGGTGGTTTGAAAATTAGAATGGAAAGAATCAACTCCGTCTGTCCATGTCTGTTTACATTGACCCAAGAGAATTCTGAAATGCTTCAAAGTACTCAGTTCTAAGAAATTTTGGCCCAGCACAAATGGGGTGCAAGATGGTATCTTACCTTTTTGGGCAAGCAGAAGCTTTTGCTCTTCTCTCCACACTCTGATCTTCTCGGGCTCATTCGCTCTTGTGTCAGCAACTGATATTGCAGAGTAGATATCGGTTGGTCCGTTCGTCTGTAGCTCTTCGGCGGGCTGTGAAAATTCAGAAGATGAGACATCATTAGTTCTCAATTGCAAAACCGTCATCTACAATGCAGGGTAAAATTCAGCAAGAACAAATTTGAGCCCCAATGTCAAAACAAGGTTTGCTACTACTGCATAAAGTTGCAACATTACAGTTTCCATGGTTGCAGCAGAGAAACATCCAATCAGGCGTACCCTGTATTTACATTCTTGCTGCTGCAAAAACTGCACTTATTTCAATTTACATGTATAATGCTCATGAACATTCAAAATCATATGAAAAGAACCCCGACTCCTGCTAAAAAGACATTTTCCCACAGCAAAATCCAATTGGCTACTTTACACTGTTTGTTTGTTTGTTGTTTTTTCAGAACCCCAAAATATAACACTACAACTTCAGAGTGGAAAAAGGCATATTTCATTTTTTACACAGTGCAAAAGTTCATGGCAAACATATTTTTATGCATGCACAGCTACATAATAGTACCATAATGAAAACTGAAAGCTACATGTACATACTGCAACACTAAGTTTTACCTACCGGTAAACATAAAGTCAGGAGTTTTACAGATAATGTTCAGAATAATGGAGGAATTGCTGATTTGACCCCCCCCCCCCCCCCAAAAAAAAAAAGGGGGGGGGGGGGGCTGGAAGCATTCCGAACAGCGAAATTGTTCACAACCTGTTTATAAAGTACACAAATTGTGACACTTGACATGTAGCTACCAACTGGCAAGCCTTGAAGATGTTTTACCTTGTTCTCTTCCGTCATATCCCCAAGAGGGTCCAGGTCATTCTGTTGTGTTTCTTGGGTTGCACCTATTAAAGCAAAAACAAAAGAAGAACACAAGAGGTTATGTAAGCAAAAGTGAGGAAATTGCACTCATTAGATTTATTGTTCTACTGTAATGATAAACATGAACATCCCGCAGAAATCATAACTTACTTCTTGTCATTTCAAGGACTACATACCTCCATTAGCATCATCATCTGAAGCTTGACAGAAATATCTTTCTCTGCCTCAATGTTCTTCTCAATGTTTTCTTATGTTGTTTCCTTCCATCTGTCTTTCCCTTCATCTGCCTTTGCTTCCTTCCCTCTCTAATACATCTTTTTCTTCTCACATCCTTCCTATATTTATATTCTCCTTTCTTTCCTTTTCATACAATACTGTAATTCTTTTTCCATCTCTATATTTTCTTTAATCTTCAATCCATCTCTCTGCTTTGCTTCTTTTCCTTTTCAATCTATCTTTATTTTTTGCTTTCCTCCCTTCTTGCCAAACCTGTCTCTCTTTCTTTTCTATATTCATTTTTTTTCCATCTCAAGGCTACTTTCTATTCTAAAACTAAACTCTGTTAATTTATTTTTGTATTCATAGTGTTATACCTTTGTTTTTCTTTTTATCCATTTTTTTTTCAGCGTTTCTCTCTATCCATTCCCCCAATCTGGTGTTTCCTCTTAGCTCTCTTTCTCCACTCTGTCTCCCAAGGGCCATACTGTACACTGCAATTTAATAGCTATTTTTTTAGACTGACAAAAATTCACATTTTTCACATTCTTACTTCATTCAAACACACACACACACACCTGCACAAAAACATGCACACAACACAGAACAAGAACAAACCTCTATCAACCACTGCAAGACTTGGTACAAGCTGAGGGAAAGGGAAAACCAAGCACGCCTGTCTTTTTAAAGATACCATAGAAAAAAATCTCTCTGTGATCGCTATGGGATCGCTGCATTATAAATATCAAATCCATAAATGATTCGACTGTATTGCTTGCACCCATGAGAATGTGTAGAATTCTCGAATACCGTTGATTTTGATGTGAATCATTTTGAAGACTGAAAGTGACGATGAGAGACAGGGAAAGGTTTATATAATATTGCTTTCAGCTAAAGTTTGAATTTTATGCCATAAAACTGGAATTTAGGCACCTGGTGCAAAAGGGCACTCTAGCACCTCCGCCCTCACATACGTGTATCTAGGGCATCTTACTTGTTCTTTCATCATGTTCATCTCAGCCCCGTTTATTATACATTTGGGCACTAGTGTATTTTCGCATCTCCTTGTCAATTGATCTCCAAACATGCACAAACTCGCTCTAAATATCCAACAACCACAAATATTTACATCTGAGTGAGACCCAGGTCCATTGCAGTAGAAATGGAATTTTTGCTGTTTTGACACTTAAACACTCGTTCAGAATAAAGATGTATGTCAATCACGGCTACAAATCACTGCCTTGCACAGGAGCAGACAGCGCAAAATGGTATACAAAACACGTTGACGGCACGGCAGCAAGCACAGCGATTGATCTGAATGTAGCGATCTCAGAGCGATTACAGCAAGTTCTTCTATGGTATCTTTAAAAAGATAAACCTGCTTTTCCGCCTTTCCCTCAGCTTGTACCAAGTCTTGTGATAGTGATTGGCTGAGGTGACAAGGGTGAAAGAATATAAAGAGAGAGGATAGCAAAATTGGGAAAGGAAATAAATGAAAAGATACTAAAAATGTACTGTCAGTAAACCTGGAAAAATGAAACAAAAGGTTTACAAAATAGAAAGTACAAGTGTACACTTCAAATAAAAACAAAAGATAATGGAAGGAAAGAAAGAAGAGAAACTTGCATTATATGACAGCAAGAGAGATGGTAATGTTTGAAAAGAAAAGCGGAAAGCAAAGAAGAATTAAGATTAAACCAAAAAGAGTAGGGCCTTTTACCTACTGGGTAGAATAATAGAATGAGATGAAAAGGAAGGAAAGAAAGAATCAAACTGGTTGAAAAGGAAATAACTAAAAGTATACATCACAACGAAACATACATACATGTAAGAAAGAGATATTGGAAAAAGAAAGAAAGGAAAGGTAGATGGAGGAAAAGATAACCCATGCAGCATGAAGGAAACAAAGAACAATTAAGCAGAAAGTAAGACTAGAGTTTCTAATTAGAAAACTGAAAAAGTGTGACAAGAGAAAACCCACAAAGAAATGATTAATGGAAGAAAACGGAAAAGTTAGAAATACCTAAAAATGAAAGAAGAAAAGATAGCAAAGAAAGAGCAAGAAGGGGTTGCAAACACATGTGCTCAACCGCTTTGTATAGAAGCTGCAACTGCTAGCGCTACTGCTAGACTTGGCTGGAGAAAAGGGAAAACAAATTTTAGCTTTTCAAAGACACCATAGAAAAAGCCGCTGTGATCTACATTCAGATCAGATCATACGATCCATCTAGTACTGCATGCATTGTAAGTACTCGTACTGTGCCAATTCTGCAATTGATTGCTTGTGTACAGACAGTCATGAGCAGCATTTCAATTGATCGAGATTTTCTGACACTTGTAAAAGTGTTTAAACTTAACTTTTAATATTAGATTTTAGAGACTCAGCTGCAACTATTTTAGGTTAGGGTGATAAGCACAATCAGGGTATGCAATCATGACTTTCTCACTTTAAAAAATTGTAACTTCTAAAAGAATGCACCAACTGACTTAAAAATTCACATGCAGCATGCCAAGACATCAGTAATCACATGTGGTAAGACAATAGCTAATTTCTTCTCATTTACTGTTAATTATTAAAGATTAATTACCAAAAAGTCCCCCAAAACCCACGTAATGCGTCAAAAAAAGCGTTTTACAACTTACGTAAAATCAAGATTTGAGGTCCATATTTTAAGTCTACCCCTATGTGTTTGGTATCAAATTAATGGATTTTTTCCTGGCATTGCTTGCATGCAATAAAAAACAGTGGTTCTTTCAGCTGGAGAAAGTTATAAGGTCTGAAGTCCCATCCTGGTAGGAGTGTAATGCTGGCTTATTTTTGTGACATTGTGACCTTTTAACCCATGCTGTACAGCTATACATGGAGAAACAGCTTATTTTTTCGCTTTTCCTGAAAGTACTGAAGACACACTACAATATGGTGTGCTGTTTGCCAATAAATGTTCAGCCAGTTTTGAGTTTTGAGCCATTTTCAAATGCTGAGTAAAATAAGTGCAGCCGTTTTTCAGTACTTTCAGTTAGGTATATCCTGATTTGACTACTTTAAAGAATCTTTTCCCCTTATTGAATATCCTTGTTTTTTTAACCATGAATTGTACATATGTAGAAATCTATTGTGTGAAAATTTTAGCAAATTTGAGCAATAGGAACTTATTTTTTTATATTTTTACAAATTGCTGAACATAAATAAGACCGATACACGCCCATGTAATACTGCATGAAGGTCATATGATAAGTGTTCCGTGTTCATATTTCAATGCTTGTTCAATTTCTAAAGATATCATAAGCAAAAACATAGTATTTTGGCTTAATATGTCATTGTTTGAGTGTCACAGCTTGGATATCAACTCAAGTCATCATAAATCTCACATTCATTCTTCTATCTGTGTTTACAAATATGAGAATTGATCCAAACACTGTGCGCACATTCAAGGTCAAACTGTACAGATAATTTTTCAGATGAAAAATATAATATCTTCCAAAGTACCAGCCCTAATTTCATAAAAATTTGTAATAATGGCCACTATATGTCTGTTACCTATTCCTGAAAGTTTCGCCTCTTCACTCTTTGGCAAAAGTGAAATATGATAAAATATGAAAAAGTGGTTTTATTTGAATTCAAAATAATGCCTACAAAATTGATCATCCATTTCGAGAAGTGAAAATATGAAATTCATTCATATTTTGTGATATGTCATGGCTATGTGCTGGTGGTGAATGAAAGGGATATTTATCAGGAATATCTAACAGCAATATCAGATGAAAAAAGCATTCTCCTTTTTTTTAATGAATTTTTCCAATATATTAGTCATTTCAATGTAATTCGACACCCCTAATTTAAATGCTAATTTATGCGCAGTTTAATGCAAAATTTTGACTCTTTCTTTACATGAAATGAAAATTTGAACACTCAGCTACAACAAACAACAAAAAAAGCATTTTCACCAAGTTTTTTCATTTTTGCCCTGTTACACAATTGCATACCCTGATTGTGCTATTGACCATAGGCTCTAGGGTCTTACTGAATTGTTGGGTGAGTTTGTGCATGTTTCAAAATCATTTAGAATAGTGTCTAGGTGCCGCAAATAAAAGTACGGATACTCGTGAAATAGGCCCCACCACTGTGTATCCGTACTAAATACTACGGCGGCTCGCCTGTTATGCACTTGTCAATGTAATGACTCACCCCACTACCCCCGGACATGGGTGCGTCATTTCCTCGTTTGGTCCGTCAAATTTGTGACCCAGGTGTTCGTCATTTTACCAGCTTTGTCCGTCAAATTTTTGACCGAGGGGTGCGTCAAAATCCCATCATTGTCGGTCAAATTTTTGACCGAGGGGTGCGTCATGGTACGTCACTTGGCTATGGAAAATAACACGCATTATTCTGAACCGAGGGGTGCGTCACTTGCTATGGAAAACTGCACGCATTTTTGCACGCTACCAGTACCGTATACACGTACCGCGAGTGAAATTACAGTGAACGTTTTCCCGCGGCAAGTGAAAGTCGGGAAGCGTTTTGGAATAAATTAAGAGGGGAAAATGCTTGCCAGAATCTGGCAAACAAATAATTTAAAAGCCACCCTTTCTCCTCACATTTTCTAAATAATGTTCTGTGGTGACAAAGGCGAATTTTTGACAGTAAAAGAAGCGGCAGCAGAAGAAACTGCCTGCCGCATGCCATTTTCTGCTCGCGGGATTAGCCCGACGAGACGCGCGAGACTGCGCTGCAGTATGCATCCACCGGACTAGCAATGGCCGCGCACACACAGCGCATCTGCACACATGTGATTGTCATGTATGGATTGCATGCACAGAATACACACTACAAAACGGAATACTTAGTATCGTAGCATGCAGCAGCGTGATGTACGGTGAATGACGGTACGGTGCTTACAGGGCCAGGATAAGGGAAACTTGCCGAAACTTTGACAAATTATGTTTACGAACCAAAAGAAAATGAAATTGCTTGAATAAAACGTATGCAAAAATCGTTTCAGTATTTTCGGGGGTGCGTCAAATGTACCGAGGATGTCCGTCAAAAAAGTGACTGTGGTGTTCGTCACTTTCAACGTGTTGTCCGTCAAAAAAGTGACTGTGGTGTTCGTCACTTGCAGCGTTTTGTCCGTCATAAAAGTGACTGTGGTGTCCGTCAAAAACCCCGTGTGGTCAGTCAAAAAATGACCATGACGCACCCATGTCCGGGGGTAGTGGGGTGCGTCATTACATTGACAAGTGCATTAATATACTCGTGAATTCAGCCCCAACATGTGGCGTACACGGTAGATAAGCACAGCAGTGGGGCTTTCTTCCACAGTATAATACTCATGAATGCCGCCCCACCAAACGGCGTTTACACGAGATTGATACAGTGGCGGGGTCGATTTCCACAGCATAGCATCTTTCCTTCTCCATTTTTTCCGTTGTTCGTCAATATTTATTCTCGGAAGGACTTCCTAATGTCCCTCGACTAATTTAATTTTAACGGCCAATTTAAACATAAATATAGTAAGGGTACTAGGTCTCGCGCAGGGACTTAATGGTCGCGCATAGCGTAACTGCGTATAACAAGCAATATTACGCGTGGGACTAAGCGCAAAATTTGCGATACGCCCATGGAATAAAAATACCTGACAACCGCTAAACATGAGAAGAAAGTAGGTAAGAAATTTTGATTTCAAACAAATTTTTCACTAAATTTCCAATTTCTTGGAACAAATTTTTCACAAAATTTCCAATTTTTTTACCTTATAATTTACCTACCTTAGCTTAAAATCTTTTTTTAAGGATGTTGTGGCCTAGACGTGTCGTTTCGCTTGTCTCGTTCGTATGATCGTAGCCGATAGAATTCGTAATTTGTTCGATCGATCGTTGATAATAATAGGCTACGAAAGCCGAAGCACGCTACAGCCGCAGAGAGGGGCAGACACTTTCACACATGAAACTACATACGGCAGCTGCGCGATCTTTACATACCCCGAGAAGGTGAACGCATAAAAAAAAGTCCGACATACAAACGGCGACAGCGCACTACTCCATCATCGTATCATCAGGAGATTCTGGGAGGTGATTTTTCTGCATTTTCGTGATATTCATTGAGAAATTCAGGTACGATTATGGAATAACTTCTATTATAAGAGCATTTCAAATTTTCGTGCGCGATATCTAGACCCCTCAACCATACAACCCGGCATAATCGTGATATAGTCCCCACCTCTCCGTTGGGGACTATTAGAATCCCACCTAGTACCTACAGCTCTATGGTACCTACCTAGTTGAGAGTGTAGCACGTATTGCGTAGTGTGTACAGCTGTACCAGTCTTCTTGCGGATTTTGACGCAACTGACGTATGATTGGTCAATAGCCGTGAGACAACACACACTAAAGTGACACACACACTCTTCATACAGTCTTGCGTATCTCCGTGCATCTCCCTCTATATGGTCGTGATATAGTCCCCACTCTATGGGAAACTGCGTGCGAATTACACGTGGTGGGGACAATTTCACGACCATACAGTAGCCACTCCCCTCTGTTATGCTCGTGATATAGTCCCCACACAACGACGAACTGTGCGTGTTTTGAATGGAGGTGGGGATTATTCCAACAGTATTATACTCGTGATATGGTCCCCCCTCCACGGCGAACCGGCTGCGTTATGTATGTCAGTGGGGACAATTTCCACGATGCCTAATGCGGATCGCTATCTCAAATCTGTCTCCTTCCTTTTGCCGCCAAAACATGCCTATACCGACATTAGCAACAATAATGTTTTAGTTCATGCATAAATCTCGCGTGGATTAGTGACGACAACGTACAATTCCAAAATCTCGGGATCGGAAACTTGTGCCCGTTTCTAGACACTTTACGTTGTAAACTTGATTTGAAAAATCAAACGCAAATTCCCCAAATTGCAAGTACCATTGCGATTTATATTCATTGTGCGTTGCTGCGAAGATATGCCACGTGTGAATTCGTATGATTCTGTCGAGATAATTTTTCAGTGCCGACTGAGTTGAAATAATACGTGTGATTTTCCTTCTCGCCATATTTGTTTTGCTTATAAATTTCTATTGCCATACTCGGAAAATGAATTGTTCTCGCGCTCCGATTCGCAACATTTAACCGCGCTGTACGGTACAGGCCCGTCTGAAATTTTTAAAAAAAAAAGAAAAAGAAAAAAAAAAGTCAAGTTTGTTAATCTGAAAACGACAACTTTCGGATTACTAGTTCGTAAAAACAAACATCTTTCCATTGTCGGACTAATAACTTTGGACTGAGATTTAAACCTTCGGCATAGCGAACTGTAACAATAACTTGCTACCTTTTCTTCATTGACATTTCATGAAGCAGCATGCGTTTCGGTAGTTTGAAATGTGTAAATGTTGCGATTTCTTTCCCGTGCTAGTGCAGATTAAGTTCGGTCACGGCGAAAGTTCCTGTAGCCATTACGAAAAAAAAAAATAATGCAAGTCTTTTCAACAATGTACACTTCCGTATAGACTTTTATTAGTTTTGTACAAAAACTGCAAGTCCGAGATTCTGCAACGCTTTTGCGTTTTAAATACAGCGTTGCGTGTGGTTTGATGGACTTGCATAATATGGACAGTTGCGTTTGAACGCAATTGAGTTTAACTGAGTTTCCTACAATTTTATAGTTTCGTATATGATTATCAAACGCAAGCCTGGCGTTCCGTGTGATTTGATGGACTTGCATTTGATTTTCAGAATGGATCTTGATTTTTAATTTTGCGTACGAAATAAAAAAACAATTAATACAAGTTTTTTTCAACAATAACGCACTTCCCGGCGTTGATGTTTAGAGATGCGTTTAAACGCAGTTTCTTATAGTTTTGTACAAAATCGCAAGTCTTCTCTGGCGGCTGTGCTCTTCCGTTGAAATACTAGTACAGCGTTTCGTGTGATTTGATGGACTTGCATTCATTTTGATTTAAAAAAAAACAATGCAAGTCTTTTCAACAATAACGCACTTCCGTATATGTTCAGGGATGGTTTTAAACGCAGTTTTTATAGTTTCTTATAATTATGAAAACCGTACATCTCTGCAACGCTCTTGCGTTTGAATGCAGCGATTTTTTTTTTCATTTTTTATTTCTAAAGTTGTCTTTAAAGGCAAATGAGTTGTGATTTCATACACCTGCATTTGATTTGGGATCTGCATTTAATTACATAGTTGCATTTTAATTAATTTTCTAGTGAAATCATGAAAACGCAAAAAAAAATTCACATGACAAATATATAATCATGTGAAATAATAGGGCGTGAAGTATGCAAGTGGGGGAGACCGTTATCAATAAGAAAATCGTTTGCTTTGGACAAAGGCCTCTCAACATTATGCCTTAATTGCTACATTTTTTTCTTTTTAACTATAGGTACGGAACACTCGTAGAACACAATACTGCATAACACAAAATCTGTTTTGTGCACAAACTGCAGCGAAAATTATGACTAAATAAATGAGATAATAAATGAATAAGAAATGAATAAAGAAATAGAACAGCTGAATCGACCCACATCAATGCTTTAGAATTCAAAGTAGTTTTCCGTTTATTCAAAAATGTAATAACATTTATAAAAAAAAAATTAACTATAAAAATTGCATCAGAGTAAAGGGAAAATACGGAAAATGCATTTAACTGACATAATACTACAGCAATAACAATGACATTGCATGATCATCATCATCATCATTATCATCATCACAAATCAATATAAATACCACGACGCACGCACCCAACTTGCGCTTGCATGCCTCGGACGGGCCCACTGAATTCTTAATTGTTATAGGGTAATTGAAACATTTTCTTTCCTTTTGTTCTGCTAAAAATATATTGTAGGCTACTTGTTTTCATCACATTGTTCAGTGTAGTAAATTGATTCTGGCGGTAATTGAGTCAGGGTTTGTTTGTTTGTTTTTTTTCTCCCTCTCTCTCTCTCTCATTCTTCCACTCAAAGAGGAATCCGGTGTGTACGTGTAAAGAAGAAAAAAAATGAAGTCACAATATTATGTACACAAACATCGGTAGAACATTGAAAAGGAAAATGACAAGAAAAATTATTGACGAGAGGCAATTCGAACTTCGAGAAAGTCACACAAAAACAACAACAACAACAACAACAACAACAACAAAGCAATCATTTGTCCGATAAATCCAAGCAAGATAAACCTTGTGGAAATTGTCCCCACTGCCATATATAACGCAACGGGTTCCCTGTGGAGGGGGGACTATATCACGAGTATAATACTGTTGGAATAATCCCCATCTCCATTCGAAACACGCACAGTTTATCGTTGTGTGGGGACTATATCACGAGCATAACAGAGGGAGGAGCTACTCTATGGTCGTGAAATCGTCCCCATCGTCGTGTAATTCGCACACAGTTTCCCATAGAGTGGGGACTATATCACGACCATAATAGACGGAGATACACGGAGATAATAGAGAGTGTGAAAACCAAAGACTACGTGAGCTTCTCGACAGAACTCCCGTGCGCGTTGAGGTGACCAATCAAGACGAGAGCAGACAAGCGCAACATACTAACACAGGGAGATTTTATACATGTAACATGTACAGCTAGTTGTGTGCAAGGGGAATTCTATTAGTCCCCACCGGTGACGTTACACCCGAGGTGGGGACTATATCACGATTATGCCTACAACCCTAACCTAAACCTAACCTAAACTTGCTTGCTAACGCACGGGTGCACGCGCACTGCGGTGGGGCCGATTTCACGATTTTGCCAAAAGTATACTAACTGTAGTGTTAG
Source organism: Diadema setosum (assembly GCA_033980235.1). Classification (NCBI taxonomy): domain Eukaryota; kingdom Metazoa; phylum Echinodermata; class Echinoidea; order Diadematoida; family Diadematidae; genus Diadema; species Diadema setosum. Next base: position 25,775,115 of record CM067074.1, read on the forward strand.
AAATCTAGTGCCTACATTTGTTTGTCTTCCATAATCAGCTGTCCATCTCAGTCCCATTTTACCAACTGGTACAGAAAGAGAAAAGCTCGCCCTGGATATTCTTCAATTTGCTGACAATGACACACCGTCACGTCACACACAGTCAAACTATAAATGTCGTGGTAATGACACATTTCCGTAATTAGGCATTCCGAACCCGCTGCTGCAACTGCAGTGTCCAGTGCAGCCAGATGCAGTGACAGCTCGACAGTGTGTGTGAGTGGCCGAGACCATGTACGCGTGATGCACGGCACATGATTATGTACGGTACACACGTTCAATGGTGTGTGGATGTGGGGGTCGGGCTAACTCGGCCCACGGGACATCTCGTCCCACCCGTCGAGGGTGGGCCGAGTTGTCCCACTCGTTGGTATCGATAGTGATCGTGAGCGCTCGTCTGTCTTTGAGTTTATTTCGTCTTTATGACGTCTTTTCTAACCGTAATTTTCATGGAATTGTGCTCAGTGGTTTCTGTAAAGAATATTTGCCAACTTTTGGGGGATACAACGACGTAAAAATGAAATTTCAGACGTTTTTATCGCGGTTCGCGATCCCCATAGGTTCACGTTCATTTCGCGCGGTGGGCTAACTCGGCCCAGCTAAGTTTTAGCTGTTGTTTTGTCAGTAAATCTCCGTAAAAATATCAATTTTATCATGTATGAAGGTGTATTCAGGGTTCCTTCAACTAATTTCATCTTCGAGGGAATTCAATTTTGCACATGTTTGGTGAAATGTTGGATATTTGTTCGCATGATTTCATCTTTGCCGTATCCGCACCGCACCGGTCTCGCCACCAGCAGCTCGCTCACGCATCACTGTGGCAGAGCTGAGCAGCGCCATGCCCATGCCCACTCTCGGCGAGGCACGGGGCGGCGCGGAGCGGGGCACCCGCGCGAACGGTACAGAGGGAGCAGCCAGCCACTCCGTAAACGTCGCTACGGATACGGGCGGTGGTTGAAATTGGAGGAAAAGGCGTCATTTGCTGCACTTCCCAATTTTCTCGCGTGAGTACTAAATTCTATGCAGTAGTCAGTTGGCATTTTCCTATCCATTGTCTTAAACTTTGAGCTGAGAGCTAGAGAGGGAGCAACTTGTTTCAACTCAACTGTGTTTTGCTGCAACGTCGCGTGAATTGGGCTGAGCTGGTGTGCTACCGCCAGCCAATGCCAAGGTGAAAGGGCAAGGGTTTCTGCTAAAGGCTGGGCATATAGGGGGTTGCTTAATTAACTCTTTTTTTTTCTGATTTTTTTTTTTGGGTCATTTATTTTTTTTCTGATTTTTTTTTTTTCAGGATGACTCAATAATATGTATTCCAACCTCATGCAGTTTGCAGTTGTCATTTTGCTGTTTTTCTGTCTATTCCCCAGCATCAGCGTTTAAGTGATTGATACTGAATTGAAAAAAAAAAAACACACACACAACACACACATAAAATAACGATTTTGATGCATGCTGTATTGTTGGCAATTATCACGTGACTCGGATGACACTATTCGCTATGTTGGGACACTGCTCCTTAATTTACGAATATGTAACATTTGTGAAAAATACGAGTTTTAATATGTGAAAATGTCACTTTTTTGTGTGTGAAATGATTTACTAGTACTATGGTGAAGTCTGAAACAAAGTGATATTTATTCAATGTAATTGCTAACAGAAATACTGTTGTTACTGCTAATGATTGACAAATTGCCCTACACGTACATCGATATAAATGTTTATGTAAATATGATGATTTATAGAGATAATTATTACATTGATGTAGGGCAATTTGTCAATCACTTGCATTAAAAAACATCTCGACGGAAGAATTTCATGAATTTGAAGAAATACTGTTATACCAGTACTGAAATGAATGGAATATATAACCTTGTAACGAAAGCAGCAGATAAAGCAATAGTAAATTACATTGTGATCGAAGTACATCTATGTAGCAACCTAACTTATCACTTTATCATTGAATTGTCATATAGACTGCACCTTGCTACTAACAATGAACACTATTGGCCCTGAAATTAATTTTACATTAGTACATATGTATGTTCTTTCTTTCTTTTATGCCCAAGTACCAGGTATTACTTCTCTGGCAGGATAGACCAGTAAACTCTGTGGTATTGAATTGCATGCAGACTTGTGCAGGATGGATACTGCAAGTAGTAGTAGGGCCTGGTAGGGGAAAATATGACCAGGTAAGCTCTGAGATTGTAATGTAGTACTAGTTTTGGAACTACATTGCATTAAAGATCAAAAGTGGGATTTTTTTTTTTTTGTAACACCTATAACTTTTGGCAAAGCTTAACATTTGCTAATATTTCACATTTTTTCTTACCTGCGCCTAAAATTGTATTATGATGGCCTGTAGGCCCACGGGAAGACAGCAAACTTGAATTTGTTGAGCTTCTTGGCTATTTCATTCTTTTCAATCTCAGATCATTATATTTTGTTCAGTTTGTAATTGTATAGGTTCATAGGTTGACACACATTCTCATTGACCTGTATGCTGTTTCTTTTTATCGCCCTCATTCCTTTCCCATTCATGTGTTCATCCCTTTCACACCACACCTACTCTTTTGTTTAACATTCCATATTAAGTTCGGTAGTCCGAACTTAACTTCCCTTGTCCAGTCGGCCACTACATTGGGATGTTCGACAGTGACATAGAAAAAGAAGAAATAAGTTCTCACCTCAGCTTGTTGAGACCTTCGTCCAGTTTATTTTCATTTGTAGTCATAGTGATTTGGGTTTTTACATTTTAGTTGGTCTCTTCCATTCCTGTTACTCTCAATTTCAATTTCAATTTACATGTATTTTCATATTTCTCATGAAAATAGTACAGACAAAATAAAAATGTACAGCAGTCTGTCTCAGCATGAAGTCAAAGGTGAGTTTAGAATTGGGCTATGGTAATAGAAATATGATGGGGCCTATACATACCAGCAAGTTTGTTCAGCTGCAACTTATACATGGAGAATAAGCTCATCAGGAGTCACATTCCAGCAGGGCTCCTACTTAGAACCAGACTGTGTGACCATGGTAACCATAGACTTGAATGGTGATAATTTTGGGACCAAAAGATTTACTTCGTTATAACGAAATTTCACCAATATAACCGTGTTCGTTGTAACGGGAGTGCACTGTAAATGGGATCTGGCTTCTACACTGTGTAGCTATGGAGTAAGTTCCTGTTGGTTTGTGGGGCTGTCTCTGGTGTGCTTTGGATATCCTTTCCGTCCCTTATATGTTTTGCAAAGTCTCCGTGGCCATGCCTAAATCTTGTAAGCTGCTCTTCTTTTTAATCTTTACTCTAATTCTTATTTTGACTATTTGTAATCATTTTGATTTATGGTTATTTGTCTTATACTGTATTGCAATCAGTGGAAAACCAATAAATGTAAAAAAAGATCAACAAAACACCTAACAATATAAATGTCAGAGCATTAATGTGACCAGAAACTAATTTTTTTTGTGTAGCATTGGTTTGTTGTTGTTGTTTTGTGTAGCTTTCCATATTTGTAGTTTACTTTTCAGACATACCCCTAATGAATTATCCACATTTAGTTTTCCACACAACCTAATTCTCTCCACTCACCTCCACACCTACGTCCTCAAACTCTTTTGATCTGTTTCCATTTATGTTCAACTTCACCTTGTGATCAACTGTAGGCCCTACCTTTATTTTCCATTGGTTCCTGAGGTCCTCGGGTGAAACTACTTTCCTCCTTTCGTTTTTGGTTGATTTGTCTATCTTATGATTTTAATATGTGAATTAACTACCCTGGAAAAAGTAAGTGGGTAGAATTAAGAAAGAGTCTACCACAGGAACTGACCGAGAACAGATCTGCTTTCTTCAGCCCCTACAGCTATAGTGAATATTCAGTTTTGAGAGGACATTGTCTGGTTCTGCATAGTGACTGAGCATAATGTTGGACACTGAAATGAGTGTTACAATAATGCAACATTTCATGAAGTGTATCTGGATTGACATATGTACAATAATCTCATTTCCTGCGAAGGATGCACCTCACCTGGGGCAGAGTTCATCAATTGGCAACTATCTGGTAAACTACATGTATGTTTTACAGGTAGGTCAAGAGGTGAAAATCTAGAAGAAAGCAAACTATCGACTGAAGTAGACCTCTTAACTGAAGTAGGACTGAAGTCAGTGTCGTAATGGTTCCATGACATTTGCTCCTGCAACAATTGTTCACTTGAAATTCTGCATGCTGAACCAAACAAAAATTCTACGAAGGAGCATTACTCTAACCCTACTCCTATCACAATCCTAACCTTGATACCAAGTCCTTGGAGAAAATGATACACCAGAGCAATTGTTACAAGGTCACAGGAACAAATGTTGTATTACCGTTATAACACACTATAAAATGTGGTGGAATTAAATTCACATTTTATGAATGCACATGCTATTCACTGATGATGAAGTGTGATGACTCTAAAAAAAAAAATGTTTTTGTCACATATGTTTTTTAATCCATAGTACAGCGCTACTTGAGACTTTCTTTTTTATTAAAGATATCAAATTTGTCTACATTGAACATCAGTGTAGATAATATTATGCACACACTAGTTGTTCTATGTAAATATAAATTCAGAAAAAAAAAATACTGGTGTGCAATTCACTTGAAGTATGCAGTGTTTCAAATCAAATCTCATTTGACACTTGACAAACACATTGATCAAGCATAAGAAAAGAATGGGTTGATGGAAGAGTGAAAGAGAGATGGGGAAAGGAAGCGGAAATATTGGCAGTAGGCGATCTATAGAGCCAGACGAATCATTAAAAAATACAGAACTTTACAATGCAGTTGTGGAAAGAAAGCTTTGTACACAGATGATACTTGGTATTTGTGATAATTAAAAATGAAAGTACAATGTATTATTTCAAGTCAAATGAGAATGTTCTGTTATTCAAGAAAAAAAAAATAGAGAGGAAATAATAAAGTAATAGATGTTAAAATGACAAAACAAAACAAAACAAAACATACTTTACATGCTCACATTAATATTATTCAACATTTGCTGTGATCTTGCAGTCTTGGAAAAAGCAGTATCGGTACATTGTAATCAAGGGCAGGCAGGGCAACAGTCGAAAGGATGCAATGGCCACAAAACAACAGATTCTTTTGTGAAGGAAGATGAGAGCTTATATGCGTGACCTTACCGATGCCTACCAGTGCATGTTGTAATGTTTCTTTTGTGACCCTGCATGACTGCAAATTATGTAACACTTTGAGTACCGTGCTTGAGAAGGAAGACCATTTGAGAAGCTATTCATCTTTGCTGCTTGTTTTTTTTTTTTTTTTTTTTAAATGTGCATGAATTCAACAGTATGAGTGCAGGACAAGCAAGGATTTGAGAATTTTATAATCAGCCTTGTTTTGTACAAATAAATAAAAATGTAAAAGATTAACACATATAATAGGGCTAAGGCATGGAAAAGATTAAGATATGATCCAAGTATGGTTCAATAGATCATCACAGTATACATAACATAGCTACAGTAGATGGAGAGAGAGAGATTTACATTGTATATACAGTACATATATAAAAAGGAAATTACAAAAAAGAAAAAGAACTTGACGGTTGGCCATTATCGTGCAGGTACAGGTGGCAGAGGATTTTTCTCTTGAATTAGAGTAAGGATTCCCATGGCAAAAATGGCAATGTCATCAAAACAAAAACAATTCCTTTTTATTTTTGAAAGTACACACAAAAGGTAGGCCCTACAATCATAAACAAGGCCAATCTAGCTAGCACTACATTTCATTACCGGTTTCATGATATCAACCTTTCAACCAAACCATCCATATCTACAGGTCAAATAACTGACCACTGGATATCAAACAATTTATTAATTTCCAAGGTAATGCCCATAAACAGACTCACCCCTTAACTTTTGCTTGTTTGTTTTTATTAAGAAAAAAGGTAACATTTATTGGACAGAAATAACTTTTGAGTAGAACGCAGATCTATACATTAAATCAGCAACAACAACAGCAACAACAAAACATTTAACAGTTAAAATCAAATGCATATAATGACCTTCATGTAGTTCACATCGAATGATCTGCTACATAATTTGATTTCTTCTCTACTGGGGATACGGGTACGGAGTGGCTGGCTGCTCCCTCTGTGCCGTTCGCGCGGGTGCCCCGCGCCGCCCCGCCCCGTGCCTCGCCGAGAGTGGGCATGGGCATGGCGCTGCTCAGCTCTGCCACAGTGATGCGTGAGCGAGCTGCTGGTGGCGAGACCGGTGCGGTGCGGATACGGCAAAGATGAAATCATGCGAACAAATATCCGAAATTTCACCAAACATGTGCAAAATTGAATTCCCTCGAAGATGAAATTAGTTGAAGGAACCCTGAATACACCTTCATACATGATAAAATTGATATTTTTACGGAGATTTACTGACAAAACAACCGCTAAAACTTAGCTGGGCCGAATTAGCCCACCGCGCGAAATGAACGTGAACCTATGGGGATCGCGAACCGCGATAAAAACGTCTGAAATTTCATTTTTACGTCGTTATATCCCCCAAAAGTTGGCAAATATTCTTTACAGAAACCACTGAGCACAATTCCATAAAAGTTACGGTTAAAAAAGACGTCACAAAGACAAAATAACCTCAAACACAGACAAGCGCTCACGATCACTATCGATACCAACGGGTGGGACAACTCGGCCCACCCTCGACGGGTGGGACGAGTTGTCCCGTGGGCCGAGTTAGCCCGGATCCGTGGATGTGGATGGAACTCTAGCGACTCACAGAATACATACATGTACAACACGACCAAATAATTACCGTCAGCTGGCACTGCTGCTGGGGTAGTGTCGATTCCAAAGTTATCATCCTCAATTCCTGCTAATTCATCCTGCTCTCTTGCTAAAAAAGCGGCAGCAGGATCTTCTTCTGTCGTCTGTGCGGGCACATTTTCACCACCAAGTTTTTCAAACTCGTCAAAGTCGGCCATGTTGGAGATGTGGACTGGGCGTATTCGGTAAATTTCGGAGTTACTGCTCGGAAAACATCGGAATACACGCCCACCTCTCCAAGACAATAAGCATTGATCAAACTTTTAGTACACAGATGATATGAAGATAAGACAAAAAATAAACTTGAATGATTTATTTCAAATAAAATTATATTCTTATATCAAAAATTTACTAAAGACCTATGTAATCCGGAATTTAAAAGAAGACATTAACGACTCATTAACATAATGTATACAGTACGCTGCCTGAGCTGTGCTCACCGAAGTGAAGCAGAACATTGCTGTCAGTGCTGTACAGAAGCTGGCGCTAAGAGAGCTTACTCTCGGGATTTCTCGTAGTACGCTCGTGGGAGAAATACAGGCGCCATTTGGGTAACAAAACCGCTGGATGATCGATAGAGGGCGTATATTATGTGATCCCAGAGCGGACGACCACGTTGATCCTTGCAGTACGCTATATAGTGATTTGTGTCTCCCTTAGTTTCATTTTCTCCCTTTTCAGAGGGCACACAGAGGAAGAAAATATGTACTTAGGACCTCACTTTGTCATACAGAAGAATAATTCCTGACTAAGCATGAAATGCCCTTTATATTCCAGTAAACTGCAGTCCCACAAAGTTTGAGTAAATTGCTAGAAATTACAGTTATGACAGTAGAGCGTTTTTTTTTTGTTTTGTTTTTAATAAATCATCGTGCTTCAACCGTATAGGCCTATATCGTTCATGGTGCAGCTTTCTCTCGCACGCCCCCTCTTCCTCCCTCTCCTTTGCCGTTTTTTTTTTTTTTCACTAAAGGAATTTCGATTCCTTAATTCATATTCTGGCATCTCCGAGTTCCCCTTTTGCCCTTCTCTTATGGGAATTTTAATTCCACCATAACACTTGGGTCGTCTGCCAAAGCCGTTTTTGTTGTGTTTTGTCTTATTACGTGTAAAATACCAGTAGTGCCTATCATTATTATTTGGCCCTATTATTGTTGTTATTACATGTATTATTGTTATCATTATAATTCTTCTTCTTCTTCTTCTTCTTCTTCTTCTTCTTCTTCTTATTATTATTATTATTATTATTATTATTATTATTATCATCATCATCATTATCATTATAATGATTTTTTTTTTTTGCAAATAGTGTAAAAATATCAGTTTTTGCAGCAAGGCTCAAGAGCATGCGGAGGGGCAAATAACTCTTGTATACTTTATGTCCAACATAAAGGTAAATCAGGGTAAATCAATTTGTATAGTGCCCTATTGTATCGCAAGAGGGAGAGAGATAGACGGTGCCTGTCAGCAGCTCAAACACAAACTTTGAGGGACTACAGATTGAAAAGTAAATGAGATAAGGGGGGAGAGTGAGGAGAAGCAAAAATTGTGATTTGACAAATTTCCTCCTATATCTTTTCTGATATTTAGAATGCATAGCCGGCGGAACCGGGAGGCTACCCCCCCCCCCCACTGTTTTGCACCATACATAGGAATAGGGTGTCACCACTTTGCAGCTCTTTGCCTCCCCCCTCCCCCCTACTTAAGTACCCCGGAAGTGGCACTATAAGAGATAGAATGAAACATTGAAGTGTGAGGGCGGGAAGGCCGTTGTTTTTGCGCTGAAGACCTTTTCTTTTTCTTTTTCTTTTTTCACCTTGGCAGCTGAAGAAACCCGGAAGTGCACCATAATTTTGCTTGTTAGCTGATGAAACCCGGAGGTGGGCCCCCACTTTAGAAAACGTGGCGCCGTCGATGGAATGCGATTGGGGCTCTAGCATGTCTCGGACCCAAAGACTACTGATGATCGGCCACGATGAGTGTTTACTTCATATTCCTAAAAGTCTCATATTATGTTATCATTAATTTAAAAAAGGCTTCTGATCGAAGTGAGGTGTGTCACCCCGTAAGCCGATGCCGAAGTAGGTCATTGGTTGGGGTGAAGTGGGGCAAACAACTACAAGTATATCGACCGATATCACAAGCATACATAATAACTATGATCGTGTGTGTGTGTGTGTGCGCGCGCGCGCGCGTGTGTGTAGGCCCTATGTGCGTTTGAATATTTATCGTAACTTTGAATATAGGGAGAAGTGAGACAGTGATGCTGTCCTAGTTCACCCCAGACCCCACCCCCCCCCAAAAAAAAATAGATAAAATGGTGGCGAACATCACAATTTGTAATTTTTGCAAAATCTTTTTATGCAAATTATTAGAACTCACCATCAGGCTTATATACATTTTATCATTATTAGCATGGTAAGTGCCTGCTAAAAGCCGTACGATAAAATAAGAAAGCACTTCACACTAAAAAAAAAAAGCTACAAAAAAGTGTCCAATAAGAATTATTCAAAATTAAACTTCCCCGTAGAGTTGTTGCAGAGTAGTTACCATGAATAGTGCATGCTTGTAATCTGATGCCAAATGCCTAATAGGTGATAAGACTTGAAAGCTGATCAGTTCCAAACTTTTTGAGATATTGATATGAGAGGTGTCCCACTTCTCCCGCGTCCCAGTTCCACTGGCGTAGCCAGGGGGGGGGGGGGGGGCGATGGGGGCGGTCGCCCCCCCCTAAGATTTGGACCGGGGATTTGGGAGGCGGAAAAAAAAAATGCGTGTATACTGTATGCATGCACATGAAGAGGGTCTCCTTTGCAACCTTTCACAAATAAGATATTTTTTTGAATATTTCACTCAAAGTGTGCACCAGATCGTTGAATTTCAATTCAAAATATGCAAAATCTCTCGAGCTTGGGAGGGGGTATCCCCCTCCCAAACCCTCCCCCTCTGTGCCTCTTTCCCTATCTTAGTACACTTTTTAGATTTACGCACACACACAAAATATGAATAATTCTGAGTGCACAAGACTTATCACTTATATTCCGAAAACTCAAGGTTCCCTCATGTATAAGGGAATTTCCCCTTTTAATCTACCCTTTCCTCCCTCAGCCCCCCCCCCCATCAGTTTTTTTTTTTTTTTTTTTTTTTTGGTGATTTCCCAAATGTTGATTCCATCAAATATGCCTATACGAGATATCTCAATTTCAGGCAAAAGCTCCATCGGAAGGGAAGGGTGGAGATAACACTCGCCCAAGCCTTCTCCCTGATCGTCCGCCCCTCCCCCCCCCCCTTCCGCCATGCATAGAAGTAGACTGTTTAGACGCTTTATTTCAATTCTAAAAACGCAAATTGTTCAATAATAATCTACACTAAAATATACTGCAACCTTAAACAAGTGGGACTGTTTCAACTCGTTAAAACACGCAAAAACATGCATCAAATTGCACCATTTGCAACATCAAAATGCAAAAAGTTCTCACCGTGGGAGGGGGGACACCCCCCTCCCACACCCTCCCCTCCCCCCTCTCTCGCTCCGCTCGCTCGGGCTCAGTCGCGTTCATGATATTCAGTGAAAAGAATTAATATTGAGAAGTGTGTTTAAATTATACAATTTTATAGGCAAATTGTTCAATACTAATCTACACTAAAATATACTGCTACCTTAAACAAGTAGGACTGTTTCACGTCGATAAAACGCGCAAAAACATGCATCAAATTGCACCATTTGCAACATCAACATGCAAAAAGTTCTCACCGTGGGAGGGGGGACACCCCCCTCCCACACCCTCCCCTCCCCCTTCGTTCGCTCCGCTCGCTCGGGTTCAGTCGCGTTCATGATATTCAGTGAAAAGAATTAACACAAGAAGTGTATTTAAATTGTACCATTTTATAGGCAAATTGTTCAATAATAATCTACATCAAAATATACTGCTACCTTAAACAAGTGGGACTGTTTCTCGTCGATAAAACGCGCAAAAACATGCATCAAATTGCACCATTTACAACATCAAAATGAAAAAAGTTCTTACCGTGGGAGGGGGGACGCCCCCCTCCCACACCCTCCCCTCCCCCCTCTCTCGCTCCGCTCGCTCGGGTTCAGTCGCGTTCATGATATTCAGTGAAAAGAATTAACACAGGAAAGTGTATTTTAATTTTACCATTTTATAGGCAAATTGTTCAATAATAATCTACATCAAAATATACTGCTACCTTAAACAAGTGGGACTGTTTCTCGTCGATAAAACGCCCAAAAACATGCATCAAATTGCACCATTTGCAACATCAAAATGCAAAAAGTTCTCACCGTGGGAGGGGGGACACCCCCCTCCCACACCCTCCCCTCCCCCCTCGCTCGCTCCGCTCGCTCGGGTTCAGTCGCGTTCATGATATTCAGTGAAAAGAATTAACACAGGAAGTGTATTTTAATTTTACCATTTTATAGGCAAATCGTTCAATAATAATCTACATCAAAATACACTGCTACCGTAAACAAGTGAGACTGTTTCTCGTCGATAAAACGCGCAAAAACATACATCAAATTGCACCATTTTCAAAATCAAAATGCAAAAAGTTCTTACCGTGGGAGGGGGAACACCCCCCTCCCACACCCTCCCCTCCCCCCTCTCTCGCTCCGCTCGCTCGGGTTCAGTCGCGTTCATGATATTCAGTGAAAAGAATTAACACAAGAAGTGTATTTAAATTGTACCATTTGAAAGGCAAATTGTTCAATAATAATCTACATCAAAATATACTGCAACCTTAAACAAGTGGGACTGTTTCTCGTCGACAAAACGCGCAAAAACATGCATCAAATTACACCATTTACAACATCAAAATGCAAAAAGTTCTTACCATGGGAGGGGGGACACCCCCCTCCCACACCCTCCCCTCGCCCCTCGCTCGCTCCGCTCGCTCGGGTACAGTCGCGTTCATGATATTCAGTGAAAAGAATTAATATTGAGAAGTGTGTTTAAATTATACCATTTTATAGGCAAATTGTTCAATAATAATCTACACTAAAATATACTGCTACCTTAAACAAGTAGGACTGTTTCTCGTCGATAAAACGAGCAAAAACATGCATCAAATTGCACCATTTGCAACGTCAAAATGCAAAAAGTTCTGACCGTGGGAGGGGGGACACCCCCCTCCCACACCCTTCCCTCCCCCCTCGCTCGCTCTGCTCGCTCGGGTTCAGTCGCGTTCATGATATTCAGTGAAAAGAATTAATACAAGAAGTGTATTTAAAATTATACCATTTTATAGGCAAATTGTTCAATAATAATCTACACTAAAATATACTGCTACCTTAAACAAGTGGGACTGTTTCACGACGATAAAACGCGCAAAAACATGCATCAAATTGCACCATTTACAACATCAAAATGCAAAAAGTTCTTACCGTGGGAGGGGGGGACACCCCCCTCCCACACCCTCCCCCCCTCGCTCGCTCCGCTCCCTCGGGCTCGGTCGCTTCGCTCCCTCGCAGACTAACCGCCCCCCCTAAGATCAAATCCTGGCTACGCCGTTGCCCAGTTCACCCCACTCTCCCCTTCTTCATACTTTTTTATGCCTCGGCGGAAATGATGTCTCTGGATGACATTTTGAGGTCTGAAACACAGTTTAATACTGCAGCTGTCTACCTCTTTATGGAGAAAGTGTTCAAAAGGAAGGCAGAGTTAGACCCTCATCGGCTTGTTACTAAAATGGCTGCCATCGGACCCGTTTGCGCGTGAAATCGCGAGTGTCAAGTTCTATGGAGTAAGCCCTCTGCGCACTGCGTGCGCTTCTTGTCAATGCAATGCTGCAACTCTACAGTGTGAAGTCGGGTCGCGCAGTTAGCACATATCGTATTGCACAACAAAATAGTTTTGTTCGAAAACATACGGGCAGATATCACAGGCCAAATAAATTACTGTGTGATGCTAATACATTGTCAAATTATCAGGGGCTGATTTTCTGCAATTTCTAGCTTCCTGATAAATGATTCAAAATGCCCAAATCATTCGTTGAAGCTCTGAAAGCAAAATATTGCGAAGAAGACGACGATACGTCAAATTTCATCGTGAGTTTTGTCTTCACGAACAGGCCGCGGAAGAACAGCGGGTGCGAGGGGGATGCGGAGCTGAGCTATTTGACGAGCGTGGTGAGTGTTTGTTTTTGTTCGAGCTGCCTGCTTCGCTGGCGTCGTTCTTCGCTGTGTACAGTAGTCCGTCATAGCAGTGTAGGATTGCTCAGTAGTTTGGTGTAGGAACGCAGAACCCGGCTGTCCTGATTTTGATTGCAGTATGAATGCCTAAATTTCTGATTCACAAGACTGGACTTTACTCACCCGTTTTACTATTTGCCGGCATTTGTTTGTTTGTCTGTCTGTGTGCAAAATAGCTCAAAAAGTTGGGAATGAATTTTGATGATATACAATTGTAGGGCCTACATTTTAAACAGGAAATGTTCATAATTGATTGATAAATGATAGGGCCTAACATTAAAACTCCCGTAGTACAAAAGAAGCACCAATACGTTTTACAATAATAACAATTTTTATTTTGTATAATGGTAAGTTAATTGATTATATTTGCCATCTGTAAATACATGATATATACACTCTGTCCGTGACGTCCGTTGCGGCATTGGCCGTTGATGTCATCATGTACATACGGTGTACCATCCCAGTGGCAGTGTAACTTTATAGCTTCACAAGAAAAGCTGCAACACCAGCCGGGATTATTTATAGTATAGGGTTTTGACTTTTAAATTCTGATTCTTATCTTTTGGCATAGCCATGGTCAATGAACTTGGAAGTTCAAGCTGCGTGTATTGAGGTTTGTATAGAATGGTACAAATTGTAGTCCAATGGGTATAGACCCGAAACTGGGGGGGGGGGGGGGGGGTTCAGGGGTTTTCCCCTCCCCATTTGCCAGCAGCCCCCCAAAATAAAAGAAATGAGCGTGGAATCGAACCCTCCCCCCCCCCCCCCCCCCCCACTTGAGCTGCTTGGCGGAGGTCTGTGCTCGCAGAGTGCTTAAAAATGTAATAATTACAGTAATCAAAGGGCACTCTTTATTAAGAGAGTACAGTAGACTCTACATAGAGTCTAGTGAAGGAAGGAAAATATAGAATTAGAAGTTGTATAGAACTTTAGAAGTCAAGGAAAATAGACATGGGAGAGAGGAGAGGAAACAAGACAAGAAAAAAAAAAAAGGACACAATTACAGTGCAAAGCCTAACCCATCATTGACAAGGATATTTTTTAAAAGACGCTTGAGAGTCTCATAAAATAGGCCTAACTGTATTGGCCTTTTTAGATGCATAGATAGGCCTACCTAGCAATTGTGTGTCATAACTGCTTCTGGCAGTTGCATGGATAAGAATTTGACTGAGCGTGTATATTTCTTGCCAGATGATATTTTGTTAAAAGTGACTGTTGTAGATGAGTAGGGCCTACACGTAGCTATTTCTTGCAAGCACTTGAATGCCACAAGTGGTTCAAATTTTGAAGTCAAGTCACTGCTTCACCGGCAGCTGATGCAATTGCTGTTTGAAACTTTTCCAGTGCTACAAAATGTAATAGTTCCCTAGTCTAGTATTTTACTGTACAGTATGTACCTCTTCATCACATCTCTCAAATGGTTAACAAACAAGTACAATTGTACATTGGTCTGCACTGGACAGGAAATGAATCTATGGAGAACTCTGGACAGCTGATAGAAAATGCTTGCCTGTGGTGTATTTTACAGTTCTACACTCATTAATTTTCCCCCATACATTGTACAGTGCAGTAACATAATTTCAGTCATTGTTGTCATTATATAATAGTTTGAAATAGCACACCCTAGCAGGAGCGCTTCTTTATTTTGACACTGAAGATCTGAAAGGTTTCCAAACTGAAAAAAAAAAAAGAGAATAAGTTTATGTGTGATTTTCCATTTGTGATTTGAAACAAATGCAGAATACCATACATGTACAATGTACAAGCTTAACCCTTGTGGTGGTCATACAACATACCATTATGCCTTGATACACTACCCTCACCTTATGCATGCATGCCTGCACACATGTTTGACAAGTGTACCATATTTTTGCTGTGAAGCCCAATATACATTGTACATACAAGTAATTAAATGCTAAAATCCAGTAGTTCACAGACTCCAGGGATACACATGTACCTGTCAATGAACTTACGGATTGTATGCACTCAACATTGACCGGTTGGGTTTATCTACCTTCCCATTTCCTGTTTGGAACTGAAACTCATCTTGCTATCATTGTCTGGACATGCAATGCATTGGCCCTACTTTATTGCAGCAGAGACTGCAGTTGAACCTTGTTTTCTAAATTTTGTAATAATTAAGCCTATGAAATCATCTCATATTCTGTGGCATAGTTGTCATTTTATACTTTGCAGGTTTATGGAATTCATCTGATGTACATAGAAGTTTTGAACCATTATTGAATCTTTAGAGCCAAGAAAGCAACCATAGGGTCCTACAAATGTATTGTAACTATTGTTCCAGGTACTGACCTGGAACACAAAATTGACAGCCAGCTGCAAATTTTTGCTTACAAAGTATAACACATACAGTACCTGTTGTGGAAAATACACGGTACTAGCAGTGCTTCCATCTTTAATTAGGTGATATGCTATCAGCGTATCACCTATTGTGATTGTCAAAATCTCTCTTTATTTTTTTTTATTCTTCTTTCTTTCTGGACAATTTTGTGTCGTCAATATCTCAAGAATGACATTACGAAATAACATGACATTTTCAGTCGACATGTCCCATGACAAAATCTAGCCACAATAAGGTTTTCATGACAGTAACATATCTATGACGTCATCTAGGCGCCATTTTGTGATTTTCGGACCTTGTCACATGATCGATCATAACTTCATAACTAGATGTCATTTCTGTATCATTTTCGGTGGACATGAAGTTCAGATCACGCTCTATCTTACTTTTTAACGCTAGTTACACAGGTCATCATTACGCGCGCGTAAGCGCGCGTCAAAATTTTAAAAGGCTCAAAACGACTTCCCAATGGGAAATCTCGAAATTTCAGACAATTTTAAGCGTTTCAAACATTTTCTCGCGTGCGCGTCCGTCCGCGCAATTTCGCGCGCAGAGCCCGTAAGCAACATGAAAATGCAATTTTTTTTACTGATTTGGATTCCTGATACTTTGAGTAATAATATCCATTGATTTCCGATCGATTTCGACCTATAACAAAGGAATGCACTGGCGTCAAAGTTGAAATTCCGCGTGCGCGTCTTTCTGCAAATATAGTGAAAAAACATGTCTTTGTTTATTTCGCCATAGCTCTTTTAATCGTCCGTTGACCCTATATTTATATTGCATATTACAAAAGTATATGAATTGTAAATAACATTCCAAGTATCAGTATTGCCAGGCAAACGCGATGACGTCATCATATCGTCATTTTAAATCAAAAAAGTGGAATTGATTTTTTTGAGGTACTGTTTCTGACATTCAGTTGCTCGTATCTCTGTTGTTCAAGCTCAATATTACCCCAAATTCAGATATGTTGCACTTTGAACATTTGCCTTTCAAGTCCATGTAATGGTTTTGAAATATGATGACGTCATCATACTAGAAATTGTGATTAAAGGTAATGACTCAAAATCAGACAAGTTTACGTGTTATGTCTATGGGAGGTGATTTTTTTTAAAACCATGCATTGACTTGACAACGTTTAAGCACCTTTACCTCATCTGATTTTACTCCATTTCCTCTGAAACATAAATATGTTGTAGCTGAGACAATAAGCTTTAGTAATCATATTTTTTATGTTTTCAAATCTCCTCATCAGGTTGACAATTTTGCAATTTAAAACTGAAAATGAGAATGCAATCTGTACGGAATGATTCCCAATTTTTCTTTGCAACTGTGTATTGATCGAATCCACGCTGCCACTTGTGGAAAGTTGAATAGCGCCATCACAAGTCAACACTGTCACGATAGTATTTAGATTTAAGTTTCGCACTCGATCTTCAGGACAGCCATGTGGCATAATCGGTTAGCGCGCTGGTTGTTCATAACGCCGTACCGGAAGGCGAGAGGTTCGACTCCCGCAGGACTTTTATCCGTTCTTTCTTTTTTTCTCTTTTTTTTTCGGCAGTTCAGCTTTACTCCGATGTCATTTATCGTATTATTTTATCAAGTGTACGTAACCCGTGAACACGGCTGCTCTATTTCCCTTGTTTTGTATTGGAGTTTGGAGATTGGGTTTGCTTCATTAATTTTGTCACACTTAATGTTGTAAATTGCCCCTTGTTACAGTGTCCCGTTTGCCACCTTTTGTTTGCTCTTTCCTTTTCTCTTCATTGGTTATTGTTATACTGTAACAGGATAGGTAGGAACATGTACGTTTAAATAACTTGCAGGAATGGGAGCTGAATTGATTAACTCTAGTCCAGGTGTATGGCGTCTCGCTCATCTCTTTGAAATTCCAGGTTGTTATTGTTTGAGCCAATAACGGAGTTGTAGACAGGTTATATGTTGCTATAGAGGTATCTTGTGCCACATGAATGGAAAGCATCACTGTTTAGTAGTATAGCAATGAACTTTTTCATGTTGTATATGGTATAAATATTTAAGATATATATATATATATATATATATATATATAAAGATTAAAGATAAATTTCACATCCGATCTTCGGTACAGCCGTGTGGCTTTATAGTCACTTAGCGCGCTGCATGGTCATTATGCACTACCTTAGGACGAGATGTTCGAGACCCGCAGGACGCTATCATTTCTTTTTCTCTCTCTTTCTTTGTGTTTCTTTTGGCAGTTCAGCTTTATTCCGATCGATGTCATTTATCGTATTATCTTATCAATTATACTACCCCACGACACACAGTCGCTCAAGTTCCTTTTTTTTTTTTTTTTTTTTGTCGGAGGCTGGAGGTTGGATTTGCTTCATTTATCATACGTATTGTTTAAATTGCCCTTGGTACAGTGCCCCGCTTACCACCTTTCCTTTTCCCTTTCCTTTTCTCTACGTTTGTTCCTGTTATATTGTCACAAGACAGGTCGGAAAATAATTTGCATAACTCAACTGGAGCAGGAATGGCAACTGAATGAATTAACTCTAGGCCAGGTGCATGGCGTCTCGCTCATCTCTTTGAAATTCCAGGATGTTATTGTTTGACGCAATAACGGAGTTGTAGACAGGTTTTATGTTGCTATAGAGGTATCTTGTGCCACATGAGTAGAAGGCATCACTTTTTAGTAGTAGTAATGAACTTTTTCATTTCCCTCCATGTCAATTATAGTGTGGTTTAAAGGGGTTGTGTGTCTATCTGCCAAAGAAAAGAAATAACTTATTTTCGTCATGGCTGTTTCTCTATACGTAGCCGTAGGTAATGAGTGCTGTTGGTATCTGAGCAGTGAAGAACAGAGCATCAGGCTAAAATTCCCCTTAGTCACTGTTAGTTATACGCGCTAAGCGTTCAATTTGATATATCTTTCTTTATGTAGTCAATTCCTGCTAATGGAGTTACAGAATTATGTTATGACACGTTTCACTGTAAAAAGTTTGTAAAGCAAAGTTTATGGACAAGGCAAGCAATTGTACATGAATAATACCTACCATTGATTTCAGAGGGAAATTATGGTATGCCTAAATGTAAGGGTATCATTGCTTTGGAATTGCTGAGACAATATGCTTGGCACGAGGGCTTCCACTTCTAATAACTGATCCCTTTGAAGATGTGTCGGTCACGGGTGATCGTCATGATTCATCTTTCACGTAGAAGCTTACGTTCCACACTCTTGGTTCGAGAAGACTTACCATCTTACTTCAAATTGTTATTAATGGTAAAGACTCAAAATCAGACAAGTTTACGTGTTATGTCTATGGGAGGTGATTTTTTTTTTTATGTGCATTGACTTGACAACGTTTAAGCACCTTTATCTCAGCTGATTTTGCTCCATTTCCTCTGTAACTTAAGTATGTGGTAACTGAGACAATAAGCTGCAGTAATCATGCATTTTATTTTTTGAAATCTCCTCATCAGTTTGACAATTTTGCAGTTTAAAACTGAAAATGAGAATGGAATGTGGACAAAACGATTCCTGATTCATCTTTCACATACATAAGTTTACGTTCCTCATATTTTCTCGTCGAGACGTATGGCCGAGTGGTTAAAGGCGACGTCTCAGAGACGTGAGGTTGCACACGTGCGGGCTCGAACCCCACAAGATCACGAAACAAAATACTTAGCAATTTTACTTTTTTTTCTTCAATTTTGTATTACATATTCGTCCATGTAGAAATCACATTCGTATATAAACGCACCTATACACACACAGACACACACACACACACACACACACACACACACCATATCCCTCTTTGTGTTGGAGACCAAATTGCTTCGACTGCTGCAAAATTTTGCAGGCTGACTTTGTCAAACCGATCATAGTATGTAATGACGACGACGGAGGTGTTGTACTTTGAACAATTGTCTTTCAAGACCATGTCATTGTTTTGTACTTTGATGACGTCATCACACTGAAAATTGTGATTAAAGGCAAGGTATCAAAACCAGCCGATTATAGGTTTTATGTTTACGGCACGTATTTTTCCCAAGTTGCCAGAAATGGCATAGCGACATCAGTAGTTACAAGGCCGCATTTCCGTCTAGCAATGCAATACAATGTTCAAGCGGCCACGTTGGTTGAGTGGGCATTGATTTTCTCCCTGTAATATCTATACATTTCTTTTTTGCCTTACCATTTCCGTGGATGTCCCGTGGCCGAGAGGTTAGAGAAACGGTTTTGCATGCACGTTCAATATAACTTCAATGTGCCTATATCACATTCTTTTCTTTGTCGATCACAGATGACCGACATCTGATGACCCCAAGCGTATCACCTAACTCGTCAGTCTGACGAGTTTCATATCTCGTGTTATTTCCTTGCTCTTGATTTACAGAGCTGCCTGTGTTGATCTGTGATAAGTGATTTTATTTGAAATCTAAAAAAAAAAAAATTACTTGAGAAAGTGCCAGAGACTGAGTGTGTGAGTACTGTCTACCATACGCTGCGCAATCTCATTTGAACAGCTAAAAGTCTGCTTGATTTCTTTTGTCTTTGCCTCGAGAATTTGGTGCAAAATTGTGTGCAAGAAGATCGTATGTGAATATATGCAGGGTATATTCTGCGATGAGAAGTGCTTCATATTAGTGCAAGACTGGATCAAACTTTATTAAGCATACTGTACAATGTATTCATCCTAATAAAAAGTACAGTGTAGTTTAATTCACTTTCTTCAATAGCATTCTAGCCATTAGAAACAAAAATGTCAATGCTAAGTATCTGCTTGAAACAGCTAGCAACATATTGTTTCAAGTACATTCATATGAAAACTATTTTGAACCACAAGATATTCATTTCATGAAGAATTTACATAATGAAAGATTTAGACAATTTGAAGTGTTTCATACTATCATTGTGTGGCTGTCTGAGTGCACTCTCGATGTTATATTATTATTTTTTTTTTTTTTTTTGTAATGTCCTTTAAAATGACAGGAATACAGCTGGATGACTGTAGTTTTGCACCTAGACCCTGTTTTCTGTCTGCCACCATACAAGTACAGCGTTTGTATACTGTACATTGTGTATGGTACAGATTACGAGAGAGTCTTCCCACTTCCCTGTGAGCACAATGTGTTCTGTTGTGTGAAATGCATGCAATAAAAGATAAAATTGTACGTGTAGACCTGCATGGGTCAACCCTATCATTTCTTACACTATGGGCATCTCTATGTGGCTACTTTGGTGCAGGGGACCTTGTGGCAATGAGCCTGTAGGCAAAACAGATGGATGCATTCTCTGTCTGGAAATCCAGACTACAAGCATTCAACCTGTCATGCTGCAGACTGGCTGGGTCGTTGCAGTGGCTGTTGCAGGCATACCTTTTGTTCTCGTTACAATAGGGAAATCGTCTTTGTTAGTTTTGCAAACTAGGCCCTCTTTTTAGGGCACAAAGCCAAAATGCATAATACCCAGACACATGATTAATTTCCTTTCTGTAATTTCCTCAATTTCCTTACTTTTTCCCACATTAAGCACTACTGTATATAATATCCAAATTGCAAACATTAGCAACATTCTTATTTTACTCTTTTTATTTTTTCTTCTTTTGATTTAACAAATTATGATAGTACAGGCTGTCAGCTGTCTAGACTGAAATACACCAAAAGGCAGATAAAATTGCCTCTTCAGACACTTTTCAGTGGCATTGCCATTGTTATCATCAAGTAATATGTGCATGAGCCTGTCGGGAAGAAAAGTGTTTATAAATCTGTTTGCATTTTGTTTTAATTCTTCTAACAGGATTTTTGTTATCATGGCTATTACTTTATGCAAAATATCTACTCTTTCTCTTATGGCATACAATTGTACGTTACAAGAGGGTTGAATAAATTTACTAAGACTGCATATAATACAAACCTCAATTATATGAAAAAATTTTGCATTGCCTATAGTCAGTACTGACAAAAGTGGAAAGTAATAAGATGTGACAAGGTACATTGTACAGTGTACATTGTAAATGTCTGAAGGAGATGTTCAGAACATCATGATCAACATACAGTAGGGTCTGATTTATACCTTTTGTTAGACTACATCTTCAATAAACTGCTTACCATCGATCCTGGCGTGCTTCCTTTTATCTGTTTGTAATCTCTCACTTGTGACGTGGCCGGCCCCAGCCATGACAAATTCTGCAACGACCTGTCGAGATGCTGACCTTTGGAGGAAGTGATCTCATGCATTCAGGAATAATGATGACATAATTGGCAAAAATATGTACAAACCCATACCAAACACATTATGATACGTATGCATGATTCGTGAATAGAAGAATACAATCCACCATGGGAGAATACTCCTTTTACAGTCGAGTGATGACTTCCAAGCAATTGTCAAAACAGTTTCTTTGCCTAGCTGGCAAGGAAAACATGTTGTAGAATAAACATGCAACTTTTAAGTATTCAAAAAACCAAAATGTTTATATTTTACTCTACCATTAGAAGTTTGAAGTTAGTCAGAAAAAGGAGTAAACATTTTTGGAGTGCAGCAGGGAAAATTTTGATCAAATTTGGAGAAGAATTGGGGAAGATTGATGAGGTCGTGAAGTTTTCATGACAAAACAGTACCTGCAAGGTGGATATTAACATTAATAAAAGATGTCACTATGTCACAACTCTCCATGCAATAAGTTGCATGAGGTGCACAAAGACTTGAAATTTCCAGTCATTTCTTTTATTTTTCTCTCTTTTTTCTTTTTTTCAAAATGCAATTACAGCTGTATGCTCCAGTCTCAAGTCCTGGTATATCAGGATCATTATTTTGAAGTTACAAAGTATTCAACCAGGTTTCAGTGTCTTTTGTTCTCCAAGATTATTGGAGATAGTGAGGTGATGACATCATCAGCTCACTCATTTGCATAATATATTCATATACATGCACATGTATGAACTGATCAAGAACTGGTGTGCATACTTCCATATCTTACTTTCAACATTTTGTAACTATCTTCTTCTTTTTTTTTTAAATCTGATGGTCATAATTGCATTGCTGTGCTTTGTACATGTAAATTGACATGTTTCAAATAATGTCAGAAGAAGAAAAAATAAATCTTGCCCATGATAAATTTTTACTGCATGATAATCTTTTTTTCTTTTCTTTTTTTAAACGGAGGATGTGGATGTAGCATTTGGTTTCACACAGTATCAGTGTTGCACTGACCCCTGTCTTGTAAAAATTAGTTCTATGATATTATGATATTATATTATATTACTGTTATTATGAGCTTTATGTGCTTTGTAGTTTAGAAACTTTAAGCAAATCCATGTATGAAAAAGCAGAGGTGGAAGAAAAGCTAGCGTTTCTAACTATCCTGACCAAACTCTAGACAAAGAAAACCATGACGCACTCATGATTCAGGAAATCGTTAGTAAAAAACGATGCAGCAATGTTCTGCCACGTAACTCTTGTCACAAAAATGTGGCAACTGCAGTGTCTAGGCTATTTTCAGAGTAAAAATAGTTGATGTTTCACAACATTTTGCAACATTCCACTGCCGTTGGTACTCCTGCTGAACAGGAAAATAATGTTTTTATTGTAGAAATGTTCATTCTTTTATATTAAACGTCCAACCTGGAGAACCAATGATACTTTGAGGTAAAACAAAACAGAAAACTAAAACTAAAACATCAGTGAATGGAGTCTTGTCCAAGTTGCAGGTTGCAAACATTGTCTTTAATCATATGGGCATGAACAATCTGGACTATCAAATTCTCAGCTCCAAATTGGAAATCATTCAGTGAAGTTCATCAGAAAGGATATGTGGAGCAGCAAATCCTATTGAAACCTCACAGAATAACAATGGTTTCAGCTTTAGGATGGATTGTTGGTTTTGAAGGGGACCTTGACAGATTCACAGTGGTGGTGGGTTGTTATACACCCACAAACAGTGCCCACGCCCATGAGCATAGACCTACGCTGTACACACACAGAAACACAGACACACACACATTCACATCATAAGTTACCTTGGGTTTGTGTGTGTGTGTGTGTGATATGGTATCAAGTTTTGATTTGTGTGTACATGTTGTCATGAATACAAGTATGTATGCATGTTTGCTCATCAGTACAGTTCAGTTGAGGTTAAATGTAACAGAATGAGAGAAAAAGAAAGATACAGCATTCACATTGTGCACTAGCTCTCATATTATACAAATCAAACTACAAAATTCCATTGCAAATACATGTGCCATTAGAAATGGCCTCTCACAATACAGCCCAGACATTCTTGTGCAACAAAGCTTGCTCTTCAAAACAAATGAGCCGACAAAGAAGATATCGTGATAGTTTGTTATGGTGAGATACAACAGCTCAAGGTTGAAGTGTTGACATATCTGTTTTCATCCAAAGTATGCAAATCTAGATTCATTGTTTATTCTGTGACAATCGAAAAGACACAGTTTTGTGGTAGTTTATTATGTACAACCAGATAAGTGAAACTGTGACATTTTGCCAAACTAATGCTTTACTGCATACCAATCAGGGGGTCTTATTACTCTATGGTTTACGTTCAGGTAAAATTTTTTCAGCAGCTATTGAGTGTAGTAGCCTTGTTTTTCACATTGATGTTATGATATACGAGTGTATTGTCATCATTCATTACATTGTATCATATTTTGGAGACAACACTCTCAGTCACAAATGTTTGCTTAAATTGAAAGATATATTCACCTTGTCTTTGTATTCCCACTGTAAGGATCAAGGCAGCCTTTCTCCATGAACTTTCCCAGTATGCTCATACAATGATGCTTTCATACACTTGGGATCTGTGCTGTATTTGTTTTATAACAAATAGCAATCTGTGATTGGCTGCTTCCACAGGTCCTCTCCATGGGAGGAGTCACCCATGCAGGGATCCCCTCAGAAGGCCTCACCTCCCTCTGCCCCAACATCACCGACCTGGACCTTTCCAACAATCTCATTGGCTGCTGGCATGAGGTCATTAGCATATTCAGAGCCCTGGACAATCTCAAGTTTGTCAACTTGAGCGGCAACAACCTCAAGGACCCAAAGGTACAGACAACTTTTGTTTTGGTACATGATCTATTGTATTTATTTTTGTTGGCACACTGCGATCTGTTCTTCTTTTTTTTACTGACATAAACCTGTATACATTGCTGTATAGCTGATCTCAGCTATGTCCCAACAAAGATTTTGTAATGCAGTGATGGACTTGAATAGGTGAAAGGCGATTGATGAAAGTCAGTATCAAAGATCGGTATGTTTTGATGAAAGTAATAAGGATAGAATGCAATTCACAAGGTACACCTGTAGACCTTATGCATTTGTTTGCTGTACTCGGTTTTCATTTCTTATATTGCTTGCACAGAAAAGCCTAATGAAGCTTTCCGATGTGACATTTGGAATTGAGAACTTGGTCCTCAACAACACCTGTGTGTCATGGGAGGACATCGCCATGGTAACAGGCAGGCTGCCATGCCTGACAGAACTCCATGCGAGTAAGAATGGTAAGTGTGGCACTTTAATCAAACATGATTGATATACATACAAAACAACATAATCAAGAGATACTTCCAAGTACATATTGCTTGAATATGTGCAATTAGTAGTTGAACCATATATATCTTTTGTTGAGGCCATCTCTGATGTGTGATGTGATTAAGGCAAGTGCATATCCTGGTAGTAGTGTTCCTCATTTGCACAGTGTCTCAGTGGTGTGAAATAGAAGGCTGCAGTTTGTGGCAACAGAAAACAAAACAATGACAAACTACAGCATAAAGAAAAAAAAACAAAACTAACTTGATGGCTGCAGACCTTAACTTACGAAAGCGAGTGCAAAACTTGTTGAATCTGCAGAAAGGTTCATTGAATGTATTTTGAATTCTAGTAGTATCTCTCTGTGCAGTGCAGTAAAGGTAGTTTTACAGAACTCTTGTATTTGAACTTGTTCAGTTACATGTACCAAATCCATTGAAGACATTATCAGGGCCGGCGGAGCGTTTTCAAAAGTGGGGGCCCACTTCCGGGTTTCATTAGAAAACAAGCAAAAAAAAAAAAAAGAAAGTGGTCCTCAGCTCATCTCTCCCCTTCCACTTCCAAGTTTCTTCAGATGACAAGCAAAAAAAAAAAAAAAAAAGGTCTTCAGCGGAAAAACATAACCTTACCGCACTCACACTTCAAGATCTCTATCTATTTCTTTTGACTGCCACTTACGTACTTCCAGGTTAAAAAAAGGGGGGCCCAAAGTGATGACACCTTTTATGTATTCCTTTGTATGGTGCACAAACAGTGGGGGGGGGGGGGGGGGGCGCTAGCCCCCCAAAGAGGGTTACATGTATCTGAAGAGACCTGCTGCCTAAAGAGGGCTAAAGGAATGTACTTCCAAAAACATGAAAAAGAAAAAAAGAATCAACACAAACACACACACACACACACACACGCACGCATGCACACACAAACAAATTACCTGCATTATACATTGGGCTCAGTATTACCCATCAAAACATATTTCAGTGCAGCACAATGTTCTGGCACAAACAAGAGTGTATAAATTGATAATGAATGTACCTGCCAAGCCGGCTGAACACCCTTTGAGCTATTCATATGTGGATTAAGAGTTTGAGGTATTATTTTGTTAGCTTCAAGGTACTATTGTGTGAATACAACTGCTTCATCACCAAAGTGATGTCATCAGTGATGGTTGTTGCCATAGTCACTTGGTTTTCTAGTGAGCAGCTGCCACTAATATCACGTAAGCTCAAAATTGCACTTCACCACTAGTTTGTGGTTTCTGCTCTTACTCAGCATTTTGAAAGTCAACTTGAAACTGAATGAAACTTTTTTTTTTTGAGGGGTGGGGGTATGATACATCAGAAGGGAATTAAATATTCCACCATTCATCTTTAAAAAAAAAAAAAACATTTCACTTTCACATATTATCTGTCTTTTGTTAGCATTCATCTTTTTGCAAACCTTTCATCTTTTTCACAACCATTCCTCTAACTGCGAAGGGTAAAATCATTCATCTTTTTATAAACCATTCATCTTTTTATAAACTGTTTGTCTTTTCATGAGAAATTTTTCCTATTTCAAATCATGATGTCTTTTTTCAACCATTTTTTTTTTTGTAAATCATTGATCTTTTTTTAAACTGTTTTTTCACAAGCAATTCTTCTCTTTGCAAAGCATTCATTTTTTTTATAAAAACATTCTTGTTTTTGTAAACTGTTTGTCTTTTCATAATAATTCTTCTTTGAACAAGTCATTTCTCTTGCACATAGTGTTCATATTTTTAAGTATGATTAGTCTCACCAAGCCATTCTTCTTGCAACTTTCTCTCATTCCCTTGTGAACAGTCGTTTCTCTTTTGTATCATTCATTTTTTTTTTGTTGAAACATTATTTTGTCTTTCAGAAATCTATTCGTCTTTTCTTGTGCGCATGCAAGAAAAAACACATGATGATTCATCGCTAGACTATCTAACCTGTTAGAATAGTAGTCTAGCAGCTAACCTGACAGGCCGACAGATAACTGTAGTGTGTGGTCTAGATCTATTATATTAGGTTCATAGACATCTAGCTACGTGTACTGTATAGCCTAGACCTTAATACCACTCATTCCTACCCTTTCCTGGGAATGCAAAGTTCTTGCTGTTAGAGAACCAGTGTCTACAAATGACAGTATTACATACTCATTCCTTTTTCTTGCTATGAGAGAATACTCTCCTCTTGACCCCTTTGTCCATTTGCTCCAGGTTATGAAGACATACCAGTGTCTGGCAAATTACTAGCCCGCTGTCTCCCCCGTCTTCAGACCCTGCATCTGACTGACAATAAGTTCACCAGGTACTGTATGCTTTGCTCCTCCTGATAGGACATTAAAAAGGAGGATGAAACCCAAAGTTTCATGGGGATTGCATGTAATACATGCAGCAATATCAGTAGAACACGTCAGTTAAGTTAAAGGCAAGTCTGACATTCTGCTATTAAAGAAGTTGTGAGTTTTTAAAGTTTGAAGAGACAGCAACAAAATTATTGACTCAAGGAAAATCTGCACCTTGTTTTCAAATAACAAGAAGGTAATTACAGTTGAACCTCTCGTATCCGGACAAGTCGGGACCGGGGCTCATCCGGATAAGGGATTTGGCCGGATACGGGAGACTCAATGCTTTATACATGTACATATACATACACATGTAGTGTACTGATGTAGCCCATTGTAGTACCACATGTAGTAATGTGTATACTGCAACCTTTTCATTGTTACACTCAGTAACAGACCCCAAAATAGAGGTGTATGTTAATGTTGGAAGTAATATGTAATTCATGTGTGTTTGTGTAGGAGTTCTCAAGGAGTTGGGAATCCCCCTTTCCTCCCGTAATTATTAAAAAAAAAAAAAAAAAAAAAAAAAAATCACGGCGAGATTGCGTCCGTATAATAGAGAGATCCGGATAAAGGGAGGCCGGATAAGAGAGGTTCAACTGTAACTATCAGTTAAAGAAAAAGCTCACATAATATTTGTGCATGGAAGGTTTGTTCATGCATTTGGCTATAAAATCTCAGAGTGAACTTTATTACCGTCTAATAAAATAAAACTTTCTTGAAACAGACGACAATCTGGTCTGTTTTGATAGGATATTGTTGCTGTCCTCACCTTTGCAACTGATTGACAAATTGCCCTACATTGATGTATAGATAATCAGTTCATCAACTTGAGTGTCCTTACCTCGTTTCTTTATGTATCGTCATTGTTTTGTTTGCACCCCTGGACCCATCAGATGGGATCAGGTGGCCTGTCTTTGCCTCCTCCCAAAGCTTCAGACCCTGATGCTG
Source organism: Diadema setosum (assembly GCA_033980235.1). NCBI lineage: Eukaryota > Metazoa > Echinodermata > Echinoidea > Diadematoida > Diadematidae > Diadema > Diadema setosum. The sequence goes on from CM067074.1 coordinate 25,803,399, forward strand.
TCTGAAAACCCACTCACAGACATCAAGTACACTGTGGAAGGCTACGTGGATGACCAAGAGGTGAGACACAGAGAAATTTGTGTGGTACATTAATTTTGACGTATTTCATGTTACTCTTGGCTAGGGCGAATTCTAAAACCCGCAAAAATGTCTTCACAATTTTCTCTGCATATCTTGAGTGGGTTGACAACTGCGTATCACTAATTCAAGACCCTGCAGATATGTTTTTGAGATGCTCAGCGCGAAAAAGTAATTGTGTGAAAATATCGACGTTTACAGTAAATGGGACAGGACTGTTGAATTTCATGCAGAAGTTTGAGTACCTAACTTCACATGTTAGATCTTTTAGAGTAGAAGCTTGTTGTTTGTTATTTTTTAGAAATAACATTAAATCTGAATGAAGGGAATTTCTTGCTCGTTTGTTTTTGTTTTTAGTTTGTGATAATGTTTTTATAGCAGTGTAGATCAGGAAAGAAATGCTAATATACTGATTATTTCATTCCAGCAAACTTTTACCTCCTGGTTGAGTTCAGTGACATTAACAATTGAAAGCATGGAAGCATGTATTGCATTCATTCTATGCGTGCCCTATGACACTTCGCACTTGCAATAGGACCAACTGTGAATGGTTTATACATCTGATTTCAGGAGGCATCTGAAAAGATGGAACCAGGTCCAGAGAGTTCACCTGATGAGTATGCCATGGAGCACCAGGAGATTGTGGACCAGATCCTAGACCAGCTGATCCAGGACACTATCAACAGCACCCAGGACCAAGGGGTCCAGACCTCAGCTGAAGTTGGGACATCAACGGCCACAACGTCAATGACTGCAACCACGGTGGCGGATCCAGCGTCATACGACAGCGGGATGGAGGACAGCCAGCCGAACACGCCGCGCCACGACCGCCGGCATCGCCTCGCCAGCCAGGGATCCGAAGACGGCGACCTCTATGGCTTGGCGGACTCTGGCTTCGGCTGCACCAAGCAGGGTGCAGAGGAAGGGGACTCGATGCCGAAGGGAAGCCCCACAAATCGACAGCTGCTCAGCGGCGGCACCCTCCCAGACATCAGCGAGCATGGCGCCCCTCGCGTCTCCCCGAGGAACTCCAAGCCCAAGCGGTCGAAACACCGAAAGCTCCACAAACATTCCAGCCCTGAGAGAGATGCACCGGCGGAGGACGTGGAAGCCAAAATTGACGTCAACACGGACAAGTTTGCCTACTTTGAGGTCACGTGGGATGCGGACGATGAGGCCATCGGGCACGAGGAGGATGACACCCCGTTGCCAGGCAACAGGTGGGAGGACAAGGACTTCCCTACCAAGGAGGAGGAGTCGATGCAAGGTGGGGAGGAGGAGTGCGTGCCATGGGTGCCGTTTCTGCACCTCAAGGTCCTCTGCGTTACCAAGACGCTCATCAGTGGGTGGGCTGACGTAGAGGCGGTTAGGATGTTCCCATGCCTAGAATCTCTAAGAATAAAGGTGAGTTCAAAGGTGGAACTTTTGTCCTGTCTGTCATTGCAATGTACTTATGTGCTTGCACCAAATATTGTTTCTTCTGTACTCTTGGAAAATTTCATTGAGCAGGTGTAATTTTGATATTATTTCCTTGTTGATTTGAGGTTGAATAGAACTTACATTGTAAGCCTCCTGTTTTGCTTTGTTTTGTTTATCTAGATATTGATATATCAGTATATAAGGATAGATGAATTATCTTGGCATTATGGACATGCTGTGATGTACAGCAAATGTTGTATACAGAATCTAGTTTGTTGCCACACATTTTGCTGAAGTGGTAATCATTCTATCTCAAAGACAGTCAGTCTTTGTTTTTCAACATCTACAACAATTTCAACATGATTATACAATACATATGTAGTGAATGTATTGTTAAAAAGAAACATAACTTTCTCATGGTTATATGCCTGCAGAAACTGCTGAGTTTTGCTCTAAAATGCACACATACACAAATATATGCATGAAATGTGTGAAATAATGTGACATGATTTAAGTTTGGTAACAACAAAAATGTGAAATATTTTAATAGCCAAAGAGCTAAACTGACTTTATTGCAATCTGAGAACATCCGATCTTGGTTGCTAAATAATGATTTGTAATCAAGCATTGATAATCAACAGATTGGGCCATAGCAGTATCCATCCATCTTTTAATGCACAAGAGTGACTCACATGCAGCTTGTTTGGAAAAAAAATGCTAGTGCACATTGGATCATAATGTATTAAAACATTCTACCTACTCGCTGCAAAATTGGGCAGGCTGTTGTGAAATAAAAGTTTTGTGCAACAATCAAAATTATTTTACGCTTTTGATATCAAGTTGCTCCAAAACAACTCATTATCCTGACAAATCGCGTCAGCCAGACAAGATTCTTGGTAGACCCTTTTGAGGTATTGCAAGCAAATTTCTAATAGTGGAAGATGAATTTTGAGCCCGTCTGAGAACTATGTTTTGCCTGCAAGATTTGTCATTTGTTTAGTGTGATTTTGCAGTTTTACCCACATCAATATAAAATTACATAGCCGAACCAGTCTGTCAGTATTGATGACCTTAAAATCTAATTAGCAAGAGTATGATCTCAGTATTTAAAAGTAATTGTTGGTCTTGGCTTCCTCCAGGGAATCCCATTCATGAGAGACCTCGCTGCGGATGAGAGGAGAAAGCTGCTGGTTGCTAGGTAACCGCATCATTGCCTGAGGAACAACCAAATAGATACAACAGTGTAGTTCTGTGTGGATAGTGCAGCGGATAGCAAGCACCTGCTTTAATTTGAATCCCTTCATATGATGAAAAAGAGAAAACCCGGTTTGGAGAAATATACAAAAAGCTCATTACTTGTAGTTTAAAGGATAGTCATAGTGGTGTTATTTTGTACATTTGCTGATACCCTTTTCTATCATCTTTGCAGATACAAAAATAACAAATGATAGGTGCAATTCAGAATATGACGAACAAAACTCACATTCAAATAGACTGTTGATATAAAATACTGAGGAGAATAGATGCTTTGTGATTTTTAGGAAAGTAAAAGCAATTTTTTTTTTTTCAATTCCATGTCTCTTTGCAAAGTTATCAACAATTTTACTAGTCAAGCGCTGCCGCTCAAATCTTAGTAAAAAGATTTTCATATGATTTTAAAATTTAGAATAATGATAGTGTCATTAAATGTTTGAATAAAACCAAATTATCAGAACAAAATCTCTTGAAACTTTCAAGATTATTGTGCAAGAGTATTAAACAGACAAGCAAGTCCAAAATTGTTTGTCCAGATTTGATGCCCTAGTGGAATTAGTTTCACAGAGTGATAACAAATTAAACCATCTTTACTGTTGATGCAACATACTGAAACAGCTTCCATCTGATCTCCCCCCCCCCCTCCCCATCACCTTCTGTAGTCTGCCCAAAATCCGTCTCCTGAACGGCAGCGAGATTCAGGATGAGGAGCGAGAGAAGAGCGAGAGGTTCTTCATCAGGCACTTCCACGACCGGCAGGAGCCCCCTGCCTGGATTGAGCAGCTCATCGAGAGACATGGTAAGACGACATAACATACCGATGGACAATAGGCACAGGTAGCCTTACTGCACACGCCACGCTGCGAGACGAGATACCCAAACTCGTTTAAGTGAGCAGCGGGTCGACATGGCGATGTGATGCCTTGACATATGCCTGTGGTCGGCGTCACATCATTCTCGTTCACCCAATCGAAAAGTTCCTATCCAGGCAGATGGAAGGAGTGATACCAAGAGATGGACTGACAGACAGACAAACACACAAATTGGTTGACAGGGGGACAGACACACAGTTTGACAAACAGACAGACAAAGAAATACTCAGAGGTCATTTTTTTTAATTCATGAAATTCTTCCGTCGAGATGTTCTCATTGCAACTGATTGACAAATTGCCCTATATCGACGTAATTAAGCACTGAATTGATTAGTGTTTTAGTAGTAGCCATGATAAAGAAAAGTCATGGGCGTACATACTCGAGCAGGATTCGAACGATGTAGGGCATGACGCCTGTCCGGTGATCAGGAGGTCGTAGGTTCGAATCCTGCTCGAGTATGTATGCCCATGATTTTTCTTTATCATGGCTACTACTACTGTAAAAACACTGATCAATTCAGTGCTTATTTACGTCGATGTAGGGCAGTTTGTCAATCAGTTGCAATGAAAAATCTCGATGGAAGAATTTCATGAATTTAAATGATTACGCAGTACCCGCTGCATGCTATAAAGATTAGAACCAACACTTGCTGTCGTGCGAAAGCTCGGTGGTCTAGTGGAGATGACGCCTGTCCGGTGATCAGGAGGTCATAGGTTCAAATCCTGCTCGAGTATGTACGCCCATGATTTTTCTTTATCATGGTCATTTTTTGTTGAATGTTGAAGGAATAAACAAGGGGATAAAGATGATGGTAACAATTTTTCTACATAATCCCTACTATGTGTGTTGTAATTTGACTGCATTTTTCTAGCATTTTCTGCTGCATATGTTTTGTTTTGTTTTGACCAATTTGTGATATCACCACTCTCGATGTTGACCCTTCCAGGAGCTCTGAAGCCCATCGTTGACGTCAACATCGGGCGCGGCTTTCGAAAATACGCCTTCCTCTCCTTCATCTACAAAGGAAGCTGCATCCATCAGGACAACATCTCCATCATTCAGTATGTCGGCGACCTCCGCAAGTACTGTGCCAAGCTCGTCAAGAAGCATTATGGGTAAGGGCGTGTCACTACAAACGTTATGCCCATATTGGTTTGTGTTGAGGACTATTCATAAGAACCAAATCAGGACAATTACCTCCTGGCTAAATTCCGGTTTGTGATAGGGTTAGAGTGATGATTAAGGTCAGGGTTTTGGGGTTAGGGTCATGTAAGGGATTAGGGTTAGGGTTAAGGTCATGGGACGTATCGGGGGAGGGGAGTAGGGGTAATTGTCCAGGGATACTTTTCCTTTAACCCGCAAGAACTGGCTGGAGGTCCAACTGCAATCACATTGATATGAGAACACAAAGAGCAAATTATAGAAATCAACACGTCCCTTCAGTCTTCAAAAAAAAGAAATGAATCCATGCCACTTCCCTTCCACTGAAATTTCCTGGAGATCAGTGACAAATGGGACAGTAACATGAAAGACGGAGGTCGAGAAAAGCAGATGTGTAAACAACAATATTGTCATCATTGTTTTCCGCGCATACATTTTGTAAATTGCTTTTTCAATTTCGCACTCTCTCTCGTGCCACCCCAGAATGCTCAGCTTGTACCACGTGCCCAAGGCCCTGGGTCCGTCGGGTCTCCAGGAGTACAACCACCTCATTCAGGACCTCCTTCCAATGAGCCGCTACGACATGGAGGACGGGGACGAGATCCACATCGACACGAAGCACAGTGCACACACCAACTACGCTGCCATCACCTTCCTTGGGGCCAGGTAAGGCCGGAGGCACCTGCGCCTCTCTGTAAGGCCACGCTCATGGAACTTGCCCCCCTGAGTTCTTCCGTTTCACCCCACAAGCCCCGAGGATGATGGCATAAATCCAGATGAGGTGCCTCGAGATATTTTTGTCCAATTCAAAAGAGTGAGCAGGATGCGTTCAACCATGTCTCTTAGCTGCACAGTCATAGAGAACGTGGATGGGGTTTGAATGTTATTATGGCAAGGAAGTGTCGCTATGGAAACAGTGGGAGACAGGATGAATCAACAGTGGCCAGTTATCACAATCATAGCCGGGTAGATATTTGCAGTGGGGAAAAAAAGTCAGTGTGCTCTGTAGAAACCCATTAGGCTTTCATAACTTTATGTCCTTTTGCAGTTTTATCAACCATATCTTCAAACGTGGCAAAAAGTCATCAACATTTTATGAAATAAAATTTAATTGGAAAGAGTGTGTTTGACTTGTAACGCATGTCAGACAGACCTCAACCATGTATTGTTATCAATAGTGTAATGCACGTTAACATATACAAAACTGTATTTCTAGTGCATTTCTGCTGTTTTTTGTCAAAAGTAGTGCATTTATGAAGCCTTGAACTTACATGTATATCCACAACTGAATCACTTAAGTTGGCAAATTTAAACAAAGCTATATGTGAAATTTTAAGCTGAGTCTGAGGCAAACTGTATAGTTTGTGTGTGCATCAGCAAGGAATTTGATATAAATGCATGTCCGTGTTACAACTGTGTTGTATGCAACACTATTTGATACTTTATGCCGTTGTTGCTGTGGCATGTAATGTTGTTACTGAGTAGTAAGCAACAGTATTTAATGCATCTGTGTTGTAAAACTGTTTGTAATGCCATTAATTGTTGTAAGCAATGATGCTTCATGTCTAAGCACCTCAGGTTCATCTTCTTTTATAATAGTGTGTGCGTGTGTGCTTTTCTAAACCATAAAATGGCTTCTCGTCTGTTACGGCTATGAATTGCAAAGATACATGTAGTAATTCCATGTTGAAGACTTGCTCCATTTCTGTTAAATGTTTTAGCATCATTAAGATTGTTCAAAATCATTTAAAAGTATGTGAATGTTCTAAGAGCCCTCTTCAAAGGAATGTTACTCAACTCTGTACAGACTTTTAACCAAAATGAATTAATGAGATCATTGTTTGATTTTATAATGTCATTGTGTCATTAGTCTAGAAGGAGCAGACCCTTGAGTTTTGTGAGTAGATTTGATTCTCAAACAGTGACCATGTTGTGAGAACTTCTGACATGGTTTGATAATCCCAAAGTGAGTACTCTGCAAGAATGACAAGACTAGGTGATAGTGGACAGCAAAATGACTAGTAAGGGGGAACAAGTGCCAACAGAAAATGGGAAAAGCAATTAACCTGTTGAGGGCGAGTCCCAAGTATACTCGGGCAGATGTCTAGATGGGAAATCCGTCTTGTATCAAAGACACATCCTCAAAGGGTTAAAGGAGGCACAAGTCTGTTGTGCCAGCCAACAAATTAATTGATGTTTCCTTCAAGTATATTTGTCAAATCCTAGGGTAATCCTTGATACACTTGTACATGTACATTTGTACCTCAAAATGTAACACAGATAGGGCGCCTACACACGAAGTACTGTTAATCTTGCATTGTTTGTAACCAGATGTAATAAGATATATTGTATTTAAGAAGAACAAAAAAAGATAAATATGAATACCGTAGACTTCATTTGAGGTGTTCATTGCCACTTGTGCAATGTGAGGTTATGTTCATTTAAGGAAATAAGGATTTCATATTCCTCTGTTTACTGCCATGTTGGTATGTTGTCAAACATTTAACCTAAGGAAATTTACATGTTTAGATTCTCTTTGCTGCAACAATGAAGTGTGATAAGGGGTGTATTAATGGTAATTAACAAAGAGAGAATTTGGTCTAATAGTCTTATTAACAAAGAGAGAATTTGGTCTAATAGTCTTATTAACAAAGAGAGAATTTGTTTTAATAGCTGCATAAAGTCTCATGCTTGGCTAATATAGTGTACTTATAATTGGTTTTTAATTTGAGTATGCTACAATGTCATACCTTACTTCTTTATTGCTCCAGTGGGTAATAGAACCATACTTTCTAAAGATGATTTGTTCCAGGGTAAAATATCAAAATGCCTTACTTCTTTTAAAGTAAGGCATTCATTTAACTTACGGTAGTATGTTGAAATGTAGACAGTTTAATTTTCAGTTTCATTACTTTTTGTCTCGCCCACCGGAGGTGAAGGCGAGACTAAGGGATCCAAATGGCGTCCGTCCGTCGTCCGTCCGTCGTCCGTCCGTCGTCCGTCCGTCGTCCGTCCGTCGTCCGTCCGTCGTCCGTCCGTCGTCCGTCGTCCGTCACAAATGTTAAAGTTTACCTGCAAGACTCTCTTATGATGCATAACTTGGCAACTGTTATAGCAATGGCAGCCACACTTGGGTGATAGAAGCACTAGGGGTATCTTCATGTTATGGTGTTGTCAGAGGTCATGTGATGAGGTCAAAGGTCATTTGAGGTCATATATTAAAGGGTATGTGCAAGACCCTCTTTTCTATGTTAAAGTTTACCTGCAAGACTCTCTTTTGACAAATAACTTCACATAAGTTGCTTGGATTACAACCTAACTTGGGTCATAGATGCACTGGGGGTACCTTCATGTTATGGTGCCGTTGGAGGTCACAGGAAAAGGTCAAAGGTCATTTTGAGGTCATACGTTAAAGTTTACTTGCAAGACGCTCTTATCACATGTAACTCGACACATGTTGCTACAATGGCAATCAAACTTGGGTGATGGATGCACTGGGGGTACCTTCATGTTATGGTGCCATAAGAGGTCACATGATAAGGTCAAAGGTCATTTGAGGTCATACGTTAAAGTTTACTTGCAAGACTCTCTTATCACACGTAACTCAGCACATGTTGCTACAATGACAATCAAACTTGGGTGATGGTAGATGTTTCTTGGGAAGTTGAAGGTTACCACAAGGTCAAAGGTTACAGACAGGGGTCAACGAACTTTTAGGGCCCAATGTTAAGTTTTTAGGGCGCATTTCGTTTATGGCTCATAACTTTTGATCCCTTTGTCCGTTTGTGACCAAACTTGGATGGAACATGTCCCTTGGGGAGGTGAAGGTCGTCACAAGGTCAAAGGTCACAGACAGGGGTCAACAAACTTTTAGGGCCCAATGTTATGTTTTTAGGGCGCGTTTTGATTGTGGCTCATAACTTTTGATCCCTATGTCTGTTTGTGACCAAACTTGGATGGTAGATGTCCCTTGGGGAGTTAAAGGTCATCACAAAGTCAAAGGTCACAGAAAGGGGTCAACAAATTTTTAGGGCCCAATGTTAAGTTTTTATGGCGCGTTTCGATTATGGCTCATTACTTTTGATCCCTTTGTCCGTTTGTGACCAAACTTGGATGGTAAATGTCCCTTAGGGTATTGAAGGTCACCACAAGGTCAAAGGTCATAAGCAGGTCAATTAACTTCTGGGAGTTATAAAAAATATTAATTCCTTGTACGCGAATGGGCGAGACACAATTTGGCGATTGCCTTGTTTTTTCTATTTTTAGGTGAAGTATTTTCATATGTCTGCATATAGTTAATGATAAATGTAGTTGTGTGAACACTTGAGATTATGAAGTAACTTTGGTAGCAGTTGGATGATTGATAAACTAAAACATTTTTAATGAAAAAAAAAAATATGTTTTGATTGTTGAGCAATTGAGTTATGCATGACTATTAAATAAGTTTGACTTGGTTTGTATGCTCTCAGAATGACACAAGAAGAATGTTTGGAAGTGTATATCTTTAATAATCAGTTTTTTCTTTTCCTTTCAGCTTTATAGATAAACTCTAATAATAGTGTTTACAAAATTCTTATAACTTGGAGGTGATGTTTTTATGCGGAAGTATGTTTAATCTTCACAGGAAAATTCACCCTGAGATATAAAAACAATTTGTGAAGAAAGAAAGAAAAAAAAAAAAACAAGCCATGAAATTCATGCAGTGTTGATTATGGTAGTATGCAGTGAAAACTTATCAAAACTGATACCAATGTTTCTTTTGCTTTTCCTCACCATTGAAAAAATGTTTTATTTAAAAAAGACAATGGTATAAGAAAAGAAAAGTAGTGTTAATTCTTGTATAGTTATTAAGATGTTGGAAGCTGTAAATGTTTAGTGTGCAATGCAAGGCAAAACTTTGTATGGAATGCCGTGAGCAAATATTCTTTTGGCACATGAAAGTCATTCTACTTCGTGCTCGGAGTGTATATTCTTGATGTGTGTTTTGCCTGCCAGTAAAGTAAGTGAAGAGAAAGTGGAAGATAACTTGCTACAAAGGCAAAAAAAAAAAAAAAAAGCATGTGCAAGGAAAGTGAGGGTAGTCCAGTCAGATCTTAACTTTAGATTTATATATTTCTCTGAAATTCATGATCGTGTACAGGTTGTAATATTAGACAGTTAAAGTTTACAGATAATAACTTTTTGTCATATTTAACTCTCTTCTTTGACTTGATATTCTTTTATGAACTTGCTGTCTAAAATCTGTAGGGTGTAGGACTTGGTTGTTTCATATAACTCGTACACGCCATAGGTAGTACTGACATGGTTTGGTGCTTTGAAGACAGCAGAAATGTCGTTAAGGTGTATTTTCTTTTGGTGTTTGCATTCAAATTGGAGAGTAGGCATATTTTGAAAACTTTTGTATTGGTTGAGATGAAACAGGTGAAGGTTTATTTACATCATGATAGACATACGTTGTATAATGGACAGGTACAGTATTTCTACATGGATTCAAATGGAGGAATAGTGTAGAATTCTGTCTGCTCAGTTCTTTACAGGTTTAGGTATTTGAATTGGAAAGTAGGCATATTTTGAAAACTTTTTTTCATTTTTTAGTGGAGATGAAACTGGTGAAGGTTTTACATCATGATAGACATACATTGTGTAATGGACAGTTACAGTATGTCTACATGGATTCAAATGGAGGAGTAGTGTAGAATTCTGTCTGCACAGTTCTCGACAGGTTTCAGTTGTCATTAACAAAAAGGGGGGAGGAATGCAATATAATGTCTGGATCAGAAGCTAGCTGTTTTAAGCTCAAAACGTCAGCTCCTCTTTATAGATATATGTTGTATTTAAGAATTCCAGCTAGGTATTTTACCTATGTTACTCTGGCCAGTATATTCCCTCCAGCTGTAAGGCAACCAGAAGATGCGGGTCAAATTCAACTAAACTACAATGTACATGTACACAACTACTTCATTTGTCACTGCCAAACTCACTGAGATACTTTGATGCTAAATATGAAGCATGCTTTTCTGAACCCCAAATGCTGTCTATGGAAAAAAAAAAAATTGGTGAAAAATTTCAAGGGCTTGTGAGAAGAAAGAAGGGACTACTGTAATCTGTAATAACATTGTTTACGTGGTTTATGGCTGGAATGGTCTGGGTACCATCACTGTGCAGTGTTGGTATAAATGACTTTTGCACTTGTATGTGCACACACAACGGACATGAAAGTGCGGTATAATTTGTAAATTCTGTTGTCAGGCACGGGTCTGTCTTTGTTCTGTCTTTACTCTGTCAAAACTTAAGTCTTGTGCAACTTTTAATATGCTCCTTTTTCTTCTGCTTCATTTCCCAATCACATTCAGCAAGTGTTTTATGATACACACATGTCCTTGCCTAGAAGCAGAAGTGACATTGCAGTACAACTCACAGGCTATGATGTTATGTGGTGTAATGCATCCCAAGTTGCCACACTATTTACTGTTTAAGCTGTTGTTTTCACGAACAGATATTGTTGTGAATGAGGTCACAGACATTTTCGCAAGATGCTTTTGCGATTTTGACACTGAGGCTTTCATAAGTGCACTATAGTGCCTGTCAGTTAAAGAGATTTTGGCATGTTGTTAATTTCGCAGTCCAACAGGGATTCACGAAATTCACGAAAATTGAACCCTCACAAAGATAACAACTTATACAGTAACCCTCTATGTGCAAAAGAAATACAGGGGGAGGGGGTGGCATCTTACTCTTTGAACTTGAAATTCGATTTATTGGTTTCATGATCATATTAATATATGGAAGAACCCTCGCAAAGATAACAACTTATACAGTAACCCTCTATTTGCCCAAGCATGCAGCTTTGATTCCCAAACTTTTTCATCATCATTCAACAATCCATCCAAACTCGACCTACACGTTTTGCAGTTGTAGTTTTAGCCAGCTCACTCAGGTGTAGCAATGTACCTCAGTCCAGCAGGAAGACCATGGTGACACAGTCAGGGGATTAGGGAGTTGTGTATTAAAAAGGTATTGGCCGTATTCTAAATTCCTGACTTGTTAGCCAATCAGCAAGCAAAGCACAGTAATGGTTAAACCTACTTTGAACCCTTTAACTGTTGGAGCTCACATCTACACCGGGCTGTGACACTACCATTTTTTTTTTTCCTGCTGTAACAAAATTTCAGTATAGCAAAAGAAAACTGCCAGTACCAAGAACTTTGTCATAATGGGAGTCGCCTGTAGTTTCATCAAGTGCTTGTTTTTGCTGCTACAGTTTACAGATGTACAGTTTTATTTAATATACAAGTGCATTCTTTGAACTTCTCATCTCCAAAAACGGCATAACGTAATTGTACGTGCTTATATGAAGGGGGGGGGGGGGGGGGAGACAAAAAAAAAAGATCAATTGTTGTTGCTAGAGGATTTATAATTGCCAGAAAAGGAGAAGAAGTCTGAAAAAGATGACAACATTGCACAATATTCTACAAGTGAGTTGAAAACTATGTCACGCCTGTATATGTGAATTTGCAATGAGGGAATTTGTGAGCAATTGTGATGTGTGTAGCCTGTAGTATGCTGTACAGTAGTTTAGTGGTTGTCAAAAAATTTTCAGTTGAGGGTGTGTGGTGCAACATGAGTAGCTAGTGTGATAAATTCAGCATGTCACTGTGGTAGGTGTTGCAAGAAAGTACATTAGGTAGGACACTTTCCAGCTATGCTAAAATAGTGTGTGATAAATACAAGTAAGGTCAAACAGATGACTTACCAATAATGTATTTTCATTAAGATTTTAGGTACAAATTAATCCTGCCTTTGAGAGTCGGGTTATTATATTTTCAATGTCACCATATTATTTTTTCCAATGTATTTTCTTATAGTTTTTGATGGTTTCCATCAGAATTGAAGTGTACGACCAAGCATTGCTTGTAATAGCCCAAGTACCCAATTATGGTGTTTTTATACAAAAATAAATGGTATTTTGCAATGACATCAGCAGACTTTACCTTTTCTTTCTCTCACGATGTGATAAAAGGTCATAAAACAGTTGAGACAGCTAGTCGATGTATGGAGGTGAAAAAGAGTCTGTGTGTGTGTATATGTGTGTGTGTGTGAAAGAAAATATGCAACACAATTGTATTCGGGCTGAGGACAAGTTTTCAACCTGGGCTAACAAGTTTGGTTGTTCATCTTAACATTTTTTGGGCAGAGTGGAGGTAAAGACAAAGGTAGAATTCTGTCACTTCACAGACATACACAATATTTTCTTTCCACACAGTGATACATGTATAAAGTGTGTCAGCCTACATCAATTATAATTGGACAGAATGTTGTGTGTCATAAACAGTGCACTCCCGTTATAACGAACACGGTTATAACGGAATTCCGGTTACAACAAGCTGTAAGGTACAAGGTAAAAATTCAGTTAGCAACATTATCCACTCTGTATTTTTATTGTTTATTTGTTCGGTTATAACGAAATTTCAATATAACGAAAGAGAACAGCCGATCCCAAGGACTTTGTTATAACGGTGTCCACTGTAACACCTAAACAGATCCTTGTCATTTGATTGGTTGTTAGACATTGGTCATTTGTCCCATTTTCCTATTAAAGGTGCATGATGGTCCTGGTGTTTTAGTCAAATGCGTACGCGGGCGCACGGCGCAAGTTTCCTATAGAGACCTACATTTAGAATGTACACTGTCGACTCCTCTTTGGCGCTTACGCTGTGGCCCACTTCCCCCGAGTCCGAAGAAGTCCGATCCACTGTAGTCAGTGGTCCGATCACAGTTCGGCTCATGATTCGGCTGAGGGGGATGACAGCTTTAGCAAACTTCTTTTGTGATGTCATAATAAGAAGCACAGATGCACGCACCCTGGCATTACTACAGACTGCGTGATGCGAAGAGAAGACAACGAAGGCAACGTTACTTAGCAACACCTACGTGCTTTACTCTTGACGACAGCTCAACTTCAGCAATCTTCGTATCAATGCTAATGGTGATCGGCAGTATCATCAACAGCGCCCTCTACACTACCAGGACTATGCTCCTTTAAGCCATCATTAGTGCAATTGTGGCTCCATTTACCATGCAATCTTGGATCCATGCGATTTGCTCCACTTGCAGGTACGAGTATGCCGAGAGCCCAGCACACTACATGTACATACGTAAAATGCTTGCGTTTGCAGTGTCCATGGAATCAGCAAGTCCCTTCTCTCTTGTTCATAAAACATCAAATGACAAGGATCTATCTTTAGGTTGTATATAAAACAAATAATGAATTTTTTTTTATTTGTGCAAAGGACAGAATATTTCATTTGGTGAAAGATGAAATTATTGATCCATTCAACTCGTCTGCACCTTGTTAAATGGATCATTTCATCTTTCAACTCGTGAAATATTCTGTCCATTGCACTCGTAAACATTCATTATTTGTATAATTATACTGTAAAAGTGGAAATTTTTGGCGGTGTTGAAATTTTCGCGCATTTCGCAACCAGAAACTCGCGTGAAAATAAAAGCACGCAAATATTTTTGCTTGCCATATGTTCCTGTGCGTGCTGTCTTTAATTCCATGGAATTAAAAACACGCGAAACTCTTCTTACCCAGCCAAGTGCAAAAAATTAGTCGCGCGAAAATATCCACTTTTACAGTACATATTTCAGTTTGTCTCTTTCTGCCATGCTTGCACTTTCTACTTGGTAGTGATTATAATCAATTAAATCTCTTTTTGGATCCATCTTCAAACCAGTCAAGCACATCACCAATCAAACACACATGTACAGTCAACTTCAAGGAGTTGAGTAGAGTCCATACAAAATCAGGGACTCGAGATGACTCAAATTCGTTGCCAAGTTGGATGTGGTTTGTACAAAAGATTGTTTACCTCTATGTATATGTTTACGTATATTGCTTGTTTGTTTATTGTTCTTATTATCTTCTGTGATACTGTTGTAACGTGATACATTATATACTCTGTTCTATAGCGCCACGAGTATCTTTTTAGGTAGAATGAACGCTTTATAAGAGTCTATTATTATTATTATTATTAAGACAAACTAAAATGTGGATCCATCACCTTGTCATACTAATACACTCTCCATTAAATTATAGGTCCAAGAAAACCTAACGTATGACTGGCCAAAACATGAGAAAGCTGATGCAGAAATCTTTCAATATAAAGAATACTGATAAAATCCCACAATGACACATTTATTTATTCATTTATTTATTTTTTTTTTTTGGGGGGGGGGGTGCCAAAAAAGTTTTCCATACCAAGTCTACAGTGTACTGCACTTTTTGAAAATATTTCAAGTTTGATATGTTATTTGAATATATTGATTGAAATCAAAAGTTTTTGAAAATTTTATGAATGTGTCAAGATATGAAACATTTTGAATTTTTCAAAAGCATGGCATCTTAAAGGGACGGTATAGTTTTGGTAGCGATAAGGCTTCAGATTTCCAACTTTTTTTTGTGAGGTAATGAGAAATCTTTTATGAAATATGAAAGAGCATATAATTCTAAGAAGAATTTTAAGTTTATTTGATGAAAATTGGTTTTAAAATGGCCTAGCTATTCAAAACAAGGCAATCCTAATTTTCAGGTGGGGCCCATCTTTTACTATGATTGATTCGTTATACTTTGTTTTTTATATCTCAACCATTTCATAACCAATTTTTATCAAACATTAATTCCTCTTAGAATTGCATGCTCTTTAATATTTCATAAGTGTTTTTATAATTAACTCGCAAAAAGTTAAAAGACGAGTTCTCATCTCAACCAACACTATATGATCCCCTTAAAATCATCAAAACACTGGGGGTGATTTGGTAGATGGCTTTCACACTATTTCTATGGCAGGTTTATATCATACATAATTGGAAAACTAAAAACCTGTAAAATCTATTCAAAACAAATCACAAGAAGAATCACTGGTAGCAACTGCATCAGGATTTTGCACTGAACAAGTCACACATCGACATGGTATCTTTCCGGTCAGATTTTCACCAACAGTCACATTTACTGTACCGTACTAGAGACACATGCACTGTTTTTGCAGTATGGTACAGATAATGTATGCAGAAATAAACTCATTGACATATGACAATTTTGGTAATATTTGATATTTAATACTTCACAGATTTTGCATCTTCAGAATAAAATACAAAATATCGGCACACATCCGAGAATCCTTACATCTCCCGCAGTGGCCCGTTTGTTTTTTCCATTTTTTTTTTTTTTAATAGACTACACAGTACGTTAACACCAGTCATAACAGAAGTTCAATGACACTTGTTTGAATTTGAACTCGCAAATTACCCGACAAATCAGCGGTGTTCGGCATACTCACAGACAGTATAATATATTTGTATATAAAACATCCGGGTTTCTTTCGCGTCTTTCAGATGTACACAGATGCAAGATTAAGAATGGAGCACCCTACGAATGTGTGAAGAAAACACTTAAAACTAGCGGTGAGAAACTCAGCATACACCAATTACTTCAGAACAAAATGCTGGATATGTGTTGTTGTTTTTTTTTAATGAAGGGTTTTGTGTCTCACTAACACCACTCCTGTGGCTCACCCACTTTCGCTTTATAAAACAAAATGAAATAACAAGGCTGTAAACAAATCAAGATAGACACTTTACCATGATCCTACTACACAGCTCTAACTGAATATCTTACAATTTGAAATAACTGCTTCGACTGTTTCTACGAACTCACAGGATCTGCTATTGATTTTAAAAGTTTCAAAATCTGAAATTACAAGGAAGATATGGAGTATTCTAAACAGGCTAAGTGACTTCCTTTTGTCAATCAAAGACTACCCTGCCTCAGAAATTCAGAGAGATGAATATCAGCAAGTAAGAATGTATGACATTCCTGCTCTTCTTCTGTCTAGTGGATAGCTCCCTCTGCTGTTTTTTATTGCTACACAGTGGTGAAGGGCTGGTATGAAGAGACTCGATCTCACCCACGAACAAAGTTCACAAGGCGACATTTGCCATCGTCTCATGAAGAAACTCTGCCCCCTTTATATTTTTTTGCCGAGTTTTTTTTTTTACTGTTTTGCATTGACATACACTATCCCTCAAAAAAGGAAGAAAAAAAAAAAGAAGAAAGAAGAGAACAAACTTTACAGATAGAGGACAATCGAGCATACTACACACCATTTCGATGCTGTGGTTTCCTGCTTCAGTGGCAAGAGATATGAATGCAAGTTTAACACCACGGGCAACCTTACCATTAATCTCAACCTGCACACCCTTTTCTTCATTTCACTAAGGGCGTTTCTGGGCTGCTGTAGTCTCGTTTTCCTTTCGAGGATCTGAACTTTATTTGCCAGCAGCACAGTTATATAAAAAGAGGCATTGGATTACATTCTCACACATGAACATTACATTACATAGAGACTACAAATAGGGGGGGATACATTTTCGTTTGATTAAAATGTCACATTACAAAGTCTCTGTAAAATATAAATACGACTCGATACATGGATAAAACTGAGCCTGGGATAGGGACTATTTCCAGACAGTCGGCTGCTGAAACCATATTTACACGAGTTCAAACGATACGAAATGCTCTGACGCCATCTATGTTTGTGGTGGTCTTCTTCAAGTAAAAAACACAACAAAATCATAAATCAAAGCAGATTTGAACACTTACGATGAGATCTAAAAATCAGAAAGCATGATGACCATCATACGTGTGGAATTAAGCAACACATGTAAATAAATTCTAACATCGTTGACTGACTTATTTTGGTGTCTTTTTTTCTTTTTTCTTTGCATATTTGAAACTCCACAGCTAAAAAACAGGTTAAGCAAAGAAGCCGAACATCAAAAAGTATTTGTACATCATTATATATTACAAAATTTGTTTCCGCACCCTCCGTTATGCTTTTGAGCTACGACCTTATTCACATACATACCAGACAGAAGCAAATAAATAAGAAAGGTTCAGGATCGGGTTATATGCCACATCAGGGAGATATATAGGGAGTAACAACATATAAATATACAGAGTAATCAAATCATTAAATGTGGGAGAACCGCCCTCAATTATCACTTTTTTCTTTTAGTATTAAACTTTGGAGCGATAAAACAAAGAATCAAAGGATTCCAAGCATAGGTCCTAAAAGGATTCATCTATGGAAGAGACAGCAAAGTCAAATGTGAAGACGAATATATCATTCTTTTACTAGCATGACATGTGTAGCACCTTGGGCTTCCAGTAAACAGGAATAGCAAAGACGAACTCAAAATCTGTGTTTTCTAGAGAATCTTGTCGCCTTTAAGAACAGAAATCTGCGTGTTGAAACTCCAATAGCACATTCTTTTTTTTCAACTAATGTCAAGTTAAGGGAGGAAAGGGTGTCAGTTTCCTTGATTAAACATGGGTGTTTGTGTTGTTTTCATTTAGCTATACCTGCACAGCTGTAATGATAATCATGTTAAATAATAGAAAATCAGTCCAGAACAGTCCAGAGGATTGACTGGCAGTGTGATGGTGAGGCAGAAAGCAAGCTGCCGGAAGATCAGAATTAAAAGCGACCCTGGCCCCCCACCATACAAACAACAGGGCTTATTTTCCCTACCCCCTTAATGCAAGTTTGAAATTATCATTTTTTGAAGCGCTGTGATCCATGCTTATTCCTTGTACATTGTAAGAGCGCTATAGATTGTGCTGTGTTGTGTTGTGTTGTGTTGTGTTGCGTTGCATTGCCCTGCGCTACGCTGCACTTCGCTGCGCTGCAAAGCACTGCACTGCACTGTATTGTACTGTATTGTATAGTGTCATATTGTATTGCATTGTATTGTATCGTATCGTATCGTATCGTATCGTATTGTATTGTGGCTGGTTAGTGTGGCAAAGTCCGTATAGAAAAGGACAAACCCAATGTTGCTGGCTGGGACGCCCTCGCAGTCCACAATGCTGCTAACAGAAGGAGTGGGAATATAAAACCGACTTCTCCCTTTGAGAAAGTACGCAGTGATGTAATCAGCACTGCTTCAAAGCTACAGTAAACAGCACATACAGACAAGGGGAAACCCACCCACTGCTAGGACAATGCAGTAGCTCATTTTCTTGTTAAAAAATTGTTAATAGATAAATACACATGATGTATACTCAACATTTTACAAGTGCATTGGCAAGTAATAGTATAGTGACCTAATATATATCAATAAAAAAGAGACATGTTAAAAAAAAACAAACATAAAAGAGTTAAACGAAATATACACTGTACAAAGCAAATGAACAAAACTGCTCTTTTTGTATCTCGAAATGCACAAGGAATGGCTGCTATTATGTTTCCTGACATTGCAATTCAATATTATGGATATTTATGAGTTTAGTTGCAGTGGATTCTTGTTACAGCAAACTCCTTCCGACTGATGAAATCACTCTGCTGTATTGAAATGTTTGTTATGTAAGGATTTAAAATTAAACAAAGTAAAATACAATGGAATCTTCGACCTTTGGGGCAAGAAAAAAAAATTGATCTTTTTAATAATTTGAGGGTTTTTTTAAAGGATACTTGTGTATAACAAGAGTCCACTGTACATCATTGGGGAAGGAGATGGTATATGAAGCATTTGTGTAGTCATCAAATTATTAGAGACGCTAGAAAAATATCATATAATAATTATATAAAAAGGCTGAAGACTTAGAGTGCTTGGGGGGTTTGTTTGTTTTTTCACCAAATTAACAAGATTTTCCCCACCCGTCATTGGAAGGTGCTGTGGTTAAATCAACTTTCTGGCTGATATGATTTTAATCACCACTTCTTTGTCTTCTTACATATCAGTTATGTTTCTGATTATGTGTGATGCTGACACAATTAGAACCACACAAACAGTGCCTTATGACAGAAGTTAAAGTACTAAAATGGGAACCAAACATTTACAATTTAAAAAGTAAAGTAGTGTACTTGAAAATGAACGAAGCTGTTACCTGGAGAAAAAGAAAGGACAAAAGGAAAAAAAAATATATGGAAGAATTCCCCAATTTGACATGATTCTTCTTATGTAGAAAAAAAAAGCATACAGAGCTGTGCACTGAATTAGTGGAGTTTACTAATCTAATGATTTCTTTGGTTTTTGTCAATATTCTTTTTCTTTTTCGTCACTAGCTTGTTCCTATTACTTCAAATTTGAAAATGTCACACAGTAAATTACTACATCCCTTATCAGTTCAAATGCAGCCAAACGAGGACAGTCAAATTGATAGAATGCTGCCATCTTAACACCAGTTACATTGTGATGTTCATGACGTGCCCTTTGAACATCTTGGCACTTACACACCACTGATGCATACAATTAGTAGCCTTGCGCAAACATACAACCTTCTGCACCTAAGTTGAAATGACCACAGCACCATGAATTTTAATCATCTGACCACATCATCTGACAGTCACATAATTTAAGCTCATCATCACCAGATTGTAATAAAAAAACACCAAAGTATTCAAGAGCAAGACAGACTATATCTTGCAAGATTGCAAACAATCATCTACACCTGCCTCCCCCCCCCCCATATGTTTCTCGAATGCATTGGACAAAGAACCACTACATATAAAAACAAAGTATAACTCATGCAAGTTTGGGAAAATGGTTCAATGGGTATAAAACTGCCAAGGATTTCACACAAAATAATTGCCACATATAGAAACACTGCTGGTACACCGTACACCAAACTCCATTTGAACATACAAAAATACCCCATTTTCAGAGTAGAATCTGAGGTTGGTTGTTTGTGCTGTTGTTATTTTTTGTTTGTTTCAAAAGATACCACTTACGATATGTCTTTCTGTTTTTAATCCATGCTTCACCACGGATGATGGTTGTGCATTGTAAGCATTGGGTACAAAAAAACGGAATTATCCTGGGTGATCTGGTGCAACGTTGTTATCGTCTACGTTGACACGCGTGCAGACGTGTCAAAGGCAACAATTCTTATCGGGATACCGCCAGCGACCCTTTAGTAGGGAACACTGATTATAGTCTCTTTGCTTTGTTTTCTTGTTTTTTAACAATCACACCTGTCAATTCATTTTCTCCTCTCTCTCTCCCTCACACCACAGAAAATATACCCACAGATGAATACGAATCATATCAGCTTTTCAATATGAGAGTTTTCACAAGTCCTGATGTATCTAAATCTAAAACTTCTTCTTTTTTTTTTTTGTCTTCCTCTTCTATATAACCTGGCTTATGGAACAACATCATTAGAACTTCTGTACAGCATTATAATATGTTACAATTATTTTTTATATTATCTACAATTTCTTGAAAGTATACTCAATGTCTTTACATCCTATGATCATCTCCGTCAAAATCTGTCAGTTCCTGGCTCTGCTGTTTTCTTGAAAAGTATAAATATCGCTTGCATTAGGCCGGCTCCCTCCGGGCAGATGTGCCGTCCGAATCTTAAGTAGAATTGTGAAAATGATCACGAAACGTTCATCTTTCAAAGAGTGCACTAGCAGCTGTGCACCTGCTGGTGGGTTGCCAGTGTACAGCACCTACGCAGAACGCATCAACAGCCAGCGAAAGCTCGCGAGGGTTTTTGTCGATAACAATACGGGAACGGCCGTTTTTGACTCTCAGCAGCACTCTCTGGAGGAAACGTCTACAATGACGCGTCTGCAGCCGAGAAAATATTCCGCTGACTGAACTTGCTCCGATGTGCCATTCTTCCTTCATATAATTGCGGCATAGGAACTTGTTGGGGGTTTGGATCACACTAGCATTTCTCTGAACAGAGTGTAATCCACGGTGGCGAAAGCCATCATTAAATTGGTCCCAAAAAGATTAACTGATAATTGTCAAACACTGTGATAACAACTCAGGCTTATATTCTAGCATACTCTATAGACCAACTGGGATAAAGAAGAGCTGGGTTATATATATACATGTACATCAATCCTAAAATTACTCAGAGACGAGCACTATTCCATACAGTTATCCATACATATCTTTCAGTCTTTGTAAAATAGTTTTTGTCTTCTCTTTGTACAAAGTTTTTTAAGTCATAATTTCCATGGCAGTATGAATTCATGAAGGTCACATGGCAAAGAATAATAATCACATAAATTTCTACACCAACATTGAAAAGAAAAAAGAAGTATTAAATAAACATGCAATTACTTAAATTTTCATTCTATGTCTGTTAGTATCATATTCTGAGTGCAGACGACTATCACCATCTGCCTAGCAAACAAGGAGGCAGTCATTGAAGTATGTGTATTATTTTAATCCCCCCTCAAAGACCTCTCAAGCAACACCCCTATTAATATTTCTTTCATCAGGCCCTTGACATATCCATGTTTGTTCTTATTCTGCACTAATTCTTCTATCATACTTGTCTTCATTGTCATTTTCTTGTCAAATTTTTTACTTCATCACATCTTCAGACTTTTTCTCTTCATTCTTTTCATCTACTGCGTAGGTGCTACAACTCAGGCACATACTTTTAGTCAACTCTATATTCCCTTTCTGTTTGAATCACCGATGACTGTTTTGTCTTATTTTCACACGAGTGGGCAAAAGAACACATTGATTGTTTGTGTCTGATTCCACATCATCATTTCTTTATGAAAAATCATCATTAAAAACCTCTTTTTACAAACACATCACCGCTGTAAAAACTGTGCGTTATGAGGACGAACATCTTCCCTCCAGCATTAAGTAACAGGTTCCTCCCTACTATAAAAAGTGCACTCTTCCACCATTATTCTACGCATTAAAAAGCATACATTTTCGAGAGTTCCCCCCTTGCATCTCCCCGGGGGCGGAGCTCCATCTGAGAACACTTGTCGATTTATGGAAAAAAAAGGCGGACGCTGGAGCAGCGGATTGGCCAATCACAGTGCTTGTTCCATGAAGCGGAGGCTGCCATGCGGACAAAGGCTGACAGCTATTGGTGGATCTGACCAATCCAAGTTTGTGTACCAGCTGCAGGGTTTGCTTCTTTGTTGTTGGTGTTGTCTTCAATGTTTTTTGATCCTCTTTGTCACTCTTTCTCTCTCATTTCACTGCAGAGTCAGTTTTGGCCAATCAGAATGTCTGTTTCATTTCCATGAGGACGTTCCAGGCTCCAAGCTGCCAATCACAGCATGCCTTGTAGAAACTTTTGTCTAATCTGTTGAAACACAATAGAGGTGAGTGAAGGGAATAATTAAAGATGCCATATTTCGATCACATCATTGATCACAGGAAGCCAAACTACAGGTGTAACATGATGAACAATTTCCCCATTCAAGAAATCACCCCCTCTAGAGTCATTTCCAGGAAAGTTCTGGATAAAGAGCATCCATGAGTTAGCATCCTGAGACACATAACATATCAGCAGCAAAGAATATCTGATTGAGCAATCTTATCAATCTACATTTTATCACACATGCAATTATGCCTCATGCTCAACATAAACAAAGCAAATAACAGAAAAATTGCTGATAGCAAAATCTTCTGGGCAATCAGAAAAGTTCTTCTGAAATGAAACAGACTGCAAAATAATGACCAAAGAATGATAACTGAGAAAGTGTTTGTTGAACAAAAAGCAATAAAACAGTCCAAGCTAATACCTATCAATACTCAGAAACTAAAGATTGCCCTCCTTCATTTCAATTTAGCACAATCACGCTTGATTCTGATGGATTAAAAAGGCAATAATCCCTAATCCCTTGTGCTGATTCAAAACTTTGTAAAGTGAAGCATAGAATTGAAGAGTAAGAGTAGATGGTAGACCATGTGTGAGGTTGGAGCTGGGTGCTTCCTCATTTCTGATTTGCCCCCTACTTTGGTTGAATTTGCTTTGGTTAAATTCCCGCGCAGGATATGTCTGTAACAATGGACAGGGATTGAGGGAGGGATGGAGGTGAAGAGGGTTGGGGGAAATCAGTGGTCCACCATAAAAAAAAAAAAAAAAAAAAAAAAAAAACATTGTTGGGGAAGGGCATCCAACAAGGGGCTAACTTGATCTGACAAGAAATGTCATTTTTTCTCCCTGATAGTTTTTTCTCGAGACTGACAATCTTGATGGAATTTTGCCTTCTGATATGAAGTGAATAAACTTGTAGTGTCCTTCACAACTACAGTGACACGAAAAACCAATAGTACTACTATTACTCCACAAGTCTCAGCATATGAGACTACAACTTTTACATCATTTCTTTTGCACTTTAACTTTCCCCCAAAAAATTCCCAAAGATGGCCAAGGAGTACCATAAGGAATTCACTCTCAATATCAAAACTGTATAGAATATAAACTGCCATGCCAAAATAATGTGGCTGAACATTGAACAACCAAAACAAAAACACAACTAACAGTGATCATCACATTTACTACAAGGGCAAGACTCACTACATGAACATTCCACATGCTTTGGGTTATAAATGGAAAATGGAAGTAAAAACAAATAATAATAATGATAATAATAATGATAATAAATTAAACAATTATTCCACAGACCACAAGTAGACAAAAAATGGTGGTTAACTGCCATCATGGATTAAAGATTTTTGATCTCTTGATAAGATGTATAATGCAAATTAACTTGGTAATAGTTTGCATATTTGATAGCAAAAAATAGTAAAAAAAGAAAAAGAAAATAATAGCTGAAGTGGTTGATCATCCAAGAATGCAAATTGGCATCTCTTTTATTCAAAGGGGCAAATCAAAACCAAACCAAACAAAAGTGGTGGTAGGTTTGGGCTGCGCAATCGTCATGCAATTTGCAATAATCAGGCAAAAACAAAAAATAAAAAGGAGGAGGAAATAGGAGAAAAACCCTGGCTTCAAACCCACGGCATGGTCTACGTACAGACAGCTGTACCTTCGTCCCCCTCGTCTATAAACTGGATCTCGTCCAGCTGCGTGGGGCCCGACGATATCTGTGGGGGGGAGGGGTGGAAGGCAGGTTCAGGGGTCAGAGATCAAGAGGTCATTCCTGATTGTGGATCGGAGGAAATGTACATGTATTGTCCTCCGCAGAGACACAACCGGTTAGTAGAACACTGCCCTCTGCTGTGCGAGCAGAGTCAGTTCCCTGGCGTTGCCTTGGCAACAGTTAGTCTTGGTGCGTTGGCCAACATGTTGTGAGGGTGATGAAAGCAGATGAGGGTTTGATCCTTACAGAATGTATCGGGTGTGTGAGTTGTGCCATGCAGCACAATGCATTGCAGGAGATGGCCAATTTTGGTGTTGAATAATTTTCTTGTGATAAATGTACCGTATTTTCTGCTAGCAGGGGCTTTTTCTCATTATTCCCCTTCCCATTCTATGATTTGCCAATAATGCTATTATAAACAAAAACAAAAAAAAAGAAATATCTGTACACATGAAGAGAACATATCTACACATGTAAAAATCTACTGATTCAAACTTCTGAGTGGTCCAAGAATATAACAGCAGGTAAAGTTTATAGAAATCATCAGAAGAAAGATCAAATTTGTGCAACTTCTTTAATCCTCGATAAATTGCTTTGTCACACGAGGGTCGACTAGATTCAGACAAGGAAATTCATCATCTATAAATTTTCTCAAGCAAACGACTGAAAATGTGCCAGAAGAAATCTACGCAGTCCCATATATCCACATCCATGTTAGCAGATATAGACTAACTCTGTGACAGATGTTGTTCTGCAATTCTGTGTTGCTTGCATATTTTTTTGTTTTTGTTTTGCGTTAATGTGATCACTAATACACAGCACAGTGCACAAATATCTAACCATGGTCACGGTCCAACCCCAATATTATAATACATGTATGCATGGCAATGTAGAGTGATTATGAATGTTAGTACAGAATTGTAGTGCAGTATTATCTGAAATGATGCTGGATATCAGTTGCTGTAGTAGCAATAGTAGCAGTACAAGCAGCAGCAGTAGATGTAATGTAGTGTAGTTGTAGTGGTGGTGGTCAGTACAGTACAGTTGCTATGAATATTTTGATGTGAATGTTTTAGTAATGATGGTGTCAGCTACATCTCAGATTCTAAACCAACAACAAATGTGGTAAATGATTATGAAATCCTTCAATAACATGGCTGGCCAATGTTACATATACATTGTGTACAAATCAATCAGGGTTGTACATAATGCTGTATTTCAATTCAATATTTTTACGTATCAATGTGCTTAGAAACGTCAGTATTAAGTGCTATATAAGTGTTATTTATTATTGTCATTATTGTTATTATTAATGTGATTTTGAAGAAATTGCATCATTTGATAAAATGTTAGGTTCAGGTAAGGACTTTGTTTTCCGCATAAATCTTGTGTATCTGAATGTTCCCAAGGTATGCCAGCGAAAGACTATTGTCATAAAAGAAATTGTATTCCATGTCAAACATTGTGTGGTAATGATATTAGAAAATGTTTAGTATATTCCCTTCCAGTTGACTTTGAAGATGATCAAACATCAGAACTGAAGGTTGTAGAAATGGAAGGCAAGTAAACTGAGTGAAATTATGAGTTGAGGGGAAAAATGACATGCATGCTAGGTTTGATAAGTGACACATCAACACATCATTCAATGTGAAATGAATGAAGTTAAAATCATATCAGAAACAAACAAAAATTGCAAATGAAAATGATCACTGGCAGTTTAATGTGGAAAGAACACAAGTCAATGCAAGGCAAAAGTTCTGTTAATATCAGTTAGAAAATTAATGTCTGCACTGCAATCATAGGATGCTCATGCTGCAACACTCTTGTACATTGACAAAAAATAGTACAGGACAAAAAACATCACATTGTTCACATTGTTAACTCCAACACAGAAAAGAAATACAAAGTCACTGAGTGAAGTGATATGTCTCAACAATACAGTAGGTTAAAACATGTCAATAAATGTGTAAATATGCCCTCTTTGGTGACGAATGATCACACAACTTTTTGGAGAGTTTGTTGCCTTTCCCTTTATTCAATAAATGATAAATCTTGTGATTCCTTCTACAGGTACTCATGTTGACCTCAATGACCAAATTTCATAAATCTGGCATATCAGTAATCATTAATGTTTATCAAATATTAAGAGTAAATTTCAGATACATGTAACTGCCTTATCAATAATCACTAATGTTTATCTCATATTACAAATACATTTCAGATATCCACCTTAAGAAAATCATTTTTGTTTATCACATATTACTAATAAATTTCAGATAACATTTTTTTTTATAACATTACAAATAATACAATCTGTTGCTTGCAGCAACACCATACTTTTCTTTCTTTGTCAGAATTGTCAATGGAGATACCATAATCTGTCTTTCTTAGGCTTGTCCGAACAAAGGCAACACTGTGAGCTTTCATTCTAAAAGAAATAAATAAATAAAATTAAAAATAAATAGATAAAAGGGGAACAGAACATTAGCGGGAGAGCTACCAACATACCGTTAGGCCCGCCGAGTTGTTCTCGCCGTTCTCCTTGGGCTTGGACTCAGATGTCGCCGTCTCCGTCTCGGCACTCGATTTCAGTTTGTTGATTTCCTGAGCCTTGTGGAGGACACGCTCGGCTTGGAGGGCATCATCTTCCAATGCCTTGATCCTGGGATGGGGTGGGACGGGATGAGAAGGGAGTTAAACTCAATTAAATTAAAATAAATTCACATCACTTAATTAAACTCATTCAATCTAATTCAATTCAGTAGAATTCAATAATTGTTTCATTTCAATTTAATGATAACTTCATTTCAATTCAATCTGAGTTCAACAACGGTTTCATTTCAATTCAGTTTAATTCAATAATGGTTTCATTTTAATTCAATTTTAGTTTAACAATGGTTTCATTTCAGTTATTTCAGATTAAAAAATATTTTCATTTCAATTGTATGCAGTCAGTGACAAATTAGATGTCACATTACAAAGATTATACAATTCATGTAAAAAAAAAGTGATACAAGGATTGTAAAATTGCAAAGAATAGAAGGATATATATATATATACATACATTTGTACAAAATGGGGACTCAAAGGCAATTGTTGAACTTACACAATGTCCCCAAATCAGAATCGAGGATTCATCAAATGAGGTACAGTTGAACCTCTCGTATCCGGACAAGTCGGGACCGGGGCTCGTCCGGATAAGGGATTTGGCCGGATACGGGAGACTCAATGCTTTATACATGTAGAGTCTACATATACATGTACATACACATGTATTGATGTAGCCCATTGTAGTACCACATGTAGTAATGTGTATACTGCAACCTTTTCATTGTTACACTCAGTAACAGACCCCAAAATAGAGGTTCGTGTTTGCAAGAATGAAATCATTTTCTTTTATAAATTCTTGGGATGACTTACCTAAATAATTATTAAGAAATGTATCCGCTGGGAATCCCCCTTTCCTCCCGTAATTATTAAAAAAAGATAAAAAAATCACGGCGAGATTGCGTCCGGATAATAGAGAGATCCGGATAAAGGGAGGCCGGATAATAGAGGTTCAACTGTATATGACATCATAATACACTACGGTCCCTCGATACAATACCACAGGCATACAACATTGTTTATCAAAGCTCTAGTGAACACAAGAGTGAAACTCGTCAAACTGATAACCATGGTCAAATAACGCAGACTTTAGACCAACAAACCTCGCTGCCCGCTGCTTAGCTTTCTCATCGGCCTCTCGCGACCTCAGTTCTGACGATGACAGCTCTGTGTGATTTGACGTCTCCGCTTTTACACTGATGGGACTAAGGGAAATGCTGAAGTTGCAAAGAAAAACAAAAGACTCTTGTTGCACATCACATTATTCCATGTGCTCACACAAGAACGCTCAAAAAAGTTCTCAGATGAATATACACAACTTTGCATATATGGTGTAATCCCATTACAACAAAGTCCTCGGGAGCGGCGGTTTAAATAGGTCAACAAAATCAAGTCTTATCTTTTTTAATTTGAGAATATGAACCGTTCTACTCATGAAAAAATCCACACAATCTGTAATCACAACCCAACTATAAAGGGCAAACAGGGCAGGATTATCAAAGGGAAGAAAAAAAAAAAAAGTTTATCAATTTTTTTTTTTTTTTTTCAACAGCCAGAATTTTTATTTTGGAGCAGTTCTAGTTAGGTTATAAGAGAATTTACAAAGCTCAAATACAATGTACAACCCGATTCACACTTAAAAGAAAGCAAAGGAAGAGCAAGCCTGTTTCACGAGTGTGAACGCAGCCCATGACTTACTTTGCTGATAGTGAGCTGCTGTCCTCCAGACTCCCCCGGGAGTAGTTGAGGAGATCGTCTGGCGTCATCGTCGAGATCTTCTTCTCCTCGTCCTCCTTGATCTTCTGCAGGTCCTGATCGCTGACGAGGCTTACCTTCTTGGTTGCTAGGCAACAAGGAGGACAACACAGAAGTCAGTTACTCTCAAAGATCATTAATGTCATGTATTTTTGGCAATTGAGATGTAAAAACAAAAAGATTTTTCATTTCATTTTTGTTTTGTTGTTTTTTTTGTAATGAGATCTGTGCACTATGCTGCATAGGTGGGGGGGGGGGGGGGAGGCCATGTTATCTACATCTGTGTCAAACTTTGAGAGAAACATGTACAATGAACACATCTGAATAACTGTTGAGAAACCTTAGAGAAAATCTGGCCAAACAATTTTGGCAACATAAAGAACTTGGAAGCACACAATGCAACAGAGTCTACCGTTGTATATGATTGCCCTGTTGCTGTAATTGGCCTATGTAACGGTGGCACAATATATCCTGCACAGGGCAAACCTCTGAGAACTGCAAACGACACGTGCACACACACAAAAAGTCAAGTTAAACTTACTTTGTTTTGGTGTTGAGTGCGTCTGGTCATCAATCTGCTGCTCGAACCGTTTCCACTTATCCTTGAAGGCGAGCTTAGATGGTTCCGCTCCCTCAACCCCAGATGGCTAGAAATTGACATAAGACATCCACAACAGACATTAATATGGAACTTCATATTGAATTTTGAAAAGTTGAGGCAGTCGTCAATGTTGTCAATGTGCAAATATATACAATCCACGATGCTAGATATCTGTCAGTACCAAAAAATAAGAAATATATATATATGTGTTGCAAATGCATCTTTCAGCTTCCTTTGTATTTCAATGAAATGAATAAATAAAATGATGGCAAACTAAGCTACATTTCTCAAACGGATGCCCAGACTTCATACTCGCCTCTATGGTTGCACTGCATTGCATTACTTGAATGTGTGGCATATTTACATGTACACCTCACGAGAATCACATCAGATTAGTACAATGTGTGTTTTGTTTGGGATTTTTTTACCTGAAACCCAGTTTTTTTTACCTGAAACCCCGTAAAGCAAACAATTATTTTGTTGTTGTGATATTATGATGCAATGTAGCTGGTCTTTATACAGTTTCTCACACAAAATCAGCTTTGATCACTTTCTGTTAAGACAGAGAGGGAAAAAAAAAGTCTATTGTGTATACATATAAAGGAAAAATAAATATCTGCATGTACAAGAGCAAATAAGTTGACATTGATGTGTTATTGCAATACATTGCAGAATCAATTGCACTTGTTTTCTCTGTTATGCTTAGCTGGCTGTTTAATGTTAAGATGCACACAGCTACATGTCCATTCAAATTTATATACTGATAATCAGGAGCAATTGTTAGTTGTTGGTTTTTTTTTCAAGAGCACTGCAAATTTGTCATAAATAGTAATATATGTATAATTTGTGCAAAGGCTATACGAAGTGCAGCTAGATACAAATATATGAGTTGTACACTCGGTTCTCTTGAATAAATTTTTATGACACATTTACTTGGGTTGCATTTGGTATATAGATTTTTTTTTATTTATTTATATCTGGCTTTAAAAAAAGAAAATACCTGTAATGCGTACTTCCCATCATGCATTGCAAGCCATTATCATGTGCAACCACTATTTCTTGCTCATAACAGCAGCACCAGGATACTTTAACATTCTTATGGATAATTCAATACGAATGTGCAGTTGTTTTCATTTGACTAATACTGTGCACTTGTTTTGTTTTTTCCATTACTTTCACTTTATGTACAATATTTATGTAGCAGAGTAAGCAGAAGACAAGGATCTAAAGTGGTATAGACCAAAGCGGTATAGACCAAAATAGCAAATGTAAATGATACTTAAATGTTAGGATAAAGCAGCATATCTTTTACAAATACTATTTTAAAAAGGCAGTCTTGGTAAATGAACATGGCACAGTTTAGCAAGTTAATTCTAAAGTGTTCTTAATCAGTAATGTTAGTGAAACATTTATAGACTGTCCAATGCAATCTCGTCACAACCTTCTCCAAGTATGTACACTCCTGTAATGTTCCATCATCGTAACAGAAAAGTGGTCGAGTCCACAGTAATATGTATCATACACAGATAATATTTTTGATATGTGATAGAGGATGCACTCAGGTAGATACCAGACAGACATTTCACATTCTACTAATGGACTTTCAGAGTGTGTACAAATCAGTCACTACAGTTGTACAAATACATGTACGCTGTATGCTCATGTACAATGTACGTGTATTTACCAATGTGTACCATATGCACTGCGACATACAACATGTACACTGAAAATCACAAAGGGTGTTCTAACACTGAACAAAGAGGGCTATAATGAAACAAATACCACACCTACAAAAAAGAAAAGGGGGAAAACGCATACAACTTACCAAAAAAAAAAAAAATACAATTTATAGTAGGAATCTACCATGTACTGATGTGACTGAGTGTAATCTGTGAATACAAAGCGTTCACATCCAGTTTGGACATGTACAATGTAATGACTGAAATCAGTCGACAGAAATTGAGACAATTACGAACACAACAAATCTCTGTCTTTAAAAACAAACAAAAAACAAACAGACTTTTCCAAGAAAAAAAAAGAAAAAATATATATATATCTATTAATATACTTTGATGGTTTCAAGAAGCATGACACAGTTTGCTTGAAAGGAAGAAAATTTCAAAGCAAAGCATTATCTTCTTTTTACAGCTATAGGCCTACTATGAGAGATGGTGTACATTGTATTAAGGCAAAAGTCATATGCAAATAATGGTAACAGAGCAAAACATATCTTGTGTTCAAGCTCTAGGGCTTCTCATGGAGACAATTTCAGAAATATAAAGTAAGAAGCAAAAGTCTCTTGCAAATAATGGCAAAAGGAAAGAAGTCCCACCTTGCAGAAAATATGACATACATGTAATATGCAAGATATGACCCAACAGAATTTGTGTCCCATGTGTTCTTCATCAAAGCAAACCCTATAAAACTTTCCCTGTAATTTCGTGCCAGCCTTTACCCCTTTCAATATATCAGTTCTCCTGATGTGAGCAGTGTGTTCACTTGAATGGTAAAAGGAGCTATATGTACACTGTATCTCTACTGCATTCGTAGCCTTATTAGTGCCCTTCTGCCTCCAAAGGAGAGAGCATTGGCTAGGATATGGGTACATGGTCATGCTTATGGACTAATGCACATTGACTGCTAATGATTGACTCCTCTTTTGGAAGGTGGATGGGCACGGTAAGATACAGGGATGATGTGGAGCATCCACATAAGTTCTTAATACAGGAATCTCAAAATGTCAAGGATTATGAGGGATGCACAACTATTGTATTTTGAATAACACAGTATACCTTCTTTTCTGGTGTAGTTGGCTTGTGTGCAAGGTGGGATGGTGAAAGTGAGGCAAATACATGTACTTTGTTAAGATTGAGATCAATCAAGTGACATGGAGTTGAAAAATTAAAACACAAACTAAGTAATACTATCTGCATGAAATGTGCTGAAATGATAAGGACTTTTTCACACAGTTCTAGGCGAATAGTGCCAATATAAAGAAATGATGACATTTAAAAGTTTGCCGATGTCGAACGAAAACTACACACAAACACGATGTCAAATGAGACAACGAAAATCACATTTGGTTTGTTTGTCATTAATGGCTGTACATCTCAAAGAGAAAAGATACAGTATACATCTGTCAAAATATAAAATCCGCATTGGTTCATATGAATGTATGTACAGTGTACATGCTGTTAATACATTAGTATATGTAGTGGAAGAAAGCAACTAAATAGAAAGAAAAAAATATTAAAATAAAAATCCTCTTTTTTTACTTGACAAGTGTTTATAAACAATTCTTAAATTCTATCGACAACAATCACGCATGACACATTCTCATTTCTGATAGAATGAAATGAGTTTATAGTCCATGAGACGGAAACGTCAGTCAATTCCGTTTTTGTCACATTCAACTTGATTGGCAGGGCCACCAACATTAACAAATCAGAATCATGGTGAAATCCAAAAAGAAAATAAGGAGATACTCTGCATGTTGCAAATATCTTAGTTGGCAATGATAATTCCAAATCAAAGGCATCCTTTTAGACACTTTTATCGGGATACAAAAGAAAATTATTTTTTTTGTTTTGTTTTGTTTTTGTTAATTTTTTTTTTCCAGGAACCCTCAACTAGAATCATAAAAACTTTGGCAGTTCAGAGTGGTTGAGATAATTTCCTTTCTTATTGTAGTAAAACTTGCAGATTCAGAAGCAGATAATTGTTAGTAGTGAATGTACGAGAAGGAGGGGAGAGGACATGCAGGGAATATTACCAGTAATCGTAACAACGATACAAATTAGAGTGATGCACAGCTATGTATTATACATATACAAACATGAAACAGGTGCAATCTTGGTTACAAAATAAAGATGAGCCTGAAATTGATATCTCACTAGTAGCTCACATAAATGACTGGAAGGACATTTGCTGATTGACAGATACTAGGGAAATTATAGCTGAAAAACAGGGGCACCTAAAATCAAGTTGCGGATACAAGTAAATTAAATAAAAATGAAATTTGTCACGATGCAGTAACTGGGATTGTGGATTATTCAAAGCATTGTTGTATTATACTATACCAGTATGTAAAATGTTGCATAATCAGTGAGTCCGAGTACATACTCTTTTTACTGATAAGCAAACTGGGGATCTTTTTCTTTTTCCTCCCCTTTATACGCGTGAATGCACTAGAGTTACAGCGTAAGTGCAAAGCATTCAAAATACTGGATACATAATTACCATTTCAGTGCTCTTAAAGAGATATATTTCTCTTTCAAATGATAACTTTACAAATAAGTGTAGAATTGTACATGTTACAGAAGTGAATTGTAGAGTCATAGCATGCTTTTTGTGCATTGAACAGCACAGGGTAGTGGTGAAAATAAAAGAAAATAAAATAGAATAGCATACTAGAGAGTTGGTAGCAGTCTTGAGATGAGGAAAAATCAGAATTTGGAAAAAAAAAATACTGTAAAGAGATAATCAATGGGTAATCTGTGTGGGGAGAGTTTTTGTAAGGGGAGAGTTTTTGTAAGTTCAGATTTAAAAGTTTAACCACAGTTCAGGACAAGTTTGAGTAAACTCTCGACAAATAACCTAATAAT
This sequence comes from Diadema setosum, assembly GCA_033980235.1. Classification (NCBI taxonomy): domain Eukaryota; kingdom Metazoa; phylum Echinodermata; class Echinoidea; order Diadematoida; family Diadematidae; genus Diadema; species Diadema setosum. The sequence goes on from CM067074.1 coordinate 25,837,640, forward strand.
GATTATTGTATTACAAATAAATCTTAGTTAGAAAAAACTAAAATCTGATCAAAATGTCACAATAACTTAGTCAAGTCTATCTTTTAGTTATACAAGTGTATATGTTTCTTCATTGATTGACATCAACAGCTTCATTGCAAACTGTTTAACAAATAATTTCAAGTAGTAAATATTCTTAACATTAACTAAATCTTAATCACAGAAACAATATTTGACCCAAATGTCATGATAATGTAACCATGTGCATTTAGTCATTAACAGATTAGTTTCCTCCGACACTCACTGCTTCGTTGTTGAAGAAAGCAGATAAGATTACATAATTCGATGTGTTTTGGTATTGACTTTTTTCCACTACTGTCACTTGAAAAAGAAAAAGAAAACAAAAACATAGTGGGAGGCATAACAAGATAATGATTAAGATGGCTATGTCGATAAAGATATTACTTATACAATTTAAGATGAAGATGTAACAAGGATGAGGGTGATTGAAGGATTTGTACTACTGAGGGCAGCAGATGCAATTAACATAGTTCTCTCTTTCTTCAAATAATGGCACTAATGTCCCATGGGTAAGAAAAAGTGACCGACAAGCAGACTATAAAAGAAAGTAGCTGCCGAGGTGGAAGCAGTGCTGAAGAAGCTGATGCCATCATTCGCAACAAGAATAAAGAACCAATCACATCATGGGATATGATGACTTCGCACGAGTCATCCACTGGTGTAACAGCAATGGGGAAGACGGGGACTACAATATCAGTCAAGATAATGAGGATAATTTGGAGGAAAAAGGGTATTGAAAAAGAAAACATTTACTATCTGATCTATGGTTAGAAAAGCAAAATAATGAAGACAATGGCAAAGGAGTGAAAGTGCTAGTATAATACCTTGTGAAGGTGACAAAGACAAAATGAAGAAAAGGAAATGTGACTGAAATATAAGTACAAGTGATTCTGTTCTCGCACAAATCCAAGTTAAAGCAAATAAGAGGTTCAAGCTACAATGTGTCACATATGATTCAAAGAGGATTTTTTTTTTTTGGGGGGGGGAGGAGATCTGAAGGAAGATTGGATCATGCAAAATTATGTTTTCTCTATTTAACAACTATAGAAACAACCTTTTCAAAGGAAACTTTATAATCTTAGTAAAGACTATCAACCTAAATGTTTATTCAATAGTTATGGGACATGAGTTACGGGATTGTGTATGAGGAACAAAAATTAGATCAAAGATGAATTCATAAATTTCTAGGAAGACACACTTATCTGTCAAAATTTTGGTCTGAGAGAGATTTGGTAGTTTTTAATCTTCTATAAAGAAGATTACTCAAAGCAGTAAGGTTTGTCAATTTTTCTTTCATGCTTGTTTCTCAAACCTCTGCACTATTTGTGCTCAAATAGTGGATGACATCACATATTTTTAGTTAAGATAATTATAGTATCCAGAGGCAAGATGCATGGATGGTCAAAGGAGACAAATAGCTTTGGTCAGGGTTGTCATGGCAATGACAGCCGGTGACAGGTCAGCATGGAGAGTGAATGAAACATTCATCACAGAGTGTCACCATGGCAGAGTAGTGAGACAATATGTGACAAACGTCAATCGTTCCATATGAAACTTTATACAACACCTGAAAAATTCTAGCAATCTGATTGGTTGACTGTCAACGCTCGGGGAAAGATGAGGCGCTCTATTCACCTCATCGAACAGAACTGAACACCTCATATTTCACCTTGTGCAAAATCTTGTACCATTCCATGTGTAAAGACCATTCACCATTTTGTATATTTTCTCACTCTCCATAAGCAAATGAAAATGAATTCCACAAGCAAAAAAAATATCAAATTTGGGGATGTGTAAAGATGTCACAATGATGACAAAAGTAATCAACAGATGAGATAAAATTTTACAGGAAAAACTCTTCTATGTCGCATAACAACTTCAACACACAAGACAAAATTAAGAAAATGGCATCTCAGACTCAGGAAAAAAAATGGAGGGGAAAAAAATAGTACTAATGGCCTGAAAACAACAAATCCATATGAATGTATAGATCACTCTGATATTGACTATACACTGAATCAATACAATCAAATGCAGGATAAAAGGGACAGAGTTGTATGGCAGAAGCAACCAACATTCCTGGAATGTCCTCCTACAAGATTCTGCTCAAGAAATCTCCGTGGTAACGGGGACGTGGGGTGTCGCAAATGTGGTGCACAGAAGGTGGTATGTGCAGGTTACAATAAGGTGCAGCTATTCACAAATTCATCAAGTGAAACAGGTGCAAAAGAAATCAGAAAAGGAGGAAATGAGGTGACTCTCAACAAAAATGAAAGAGATGAAAACATAAAAACAAGGCTGTTTCAATATGAAAATGTCACAATTCAACTGTATAGGGTGAGTCAAGACTATACACAGTGAAGATACACCTCACGAAACTGCAAGAAATGTGAAGAAAAGAAATGCTTGTGCAACTGTGAGAAGCCATACTGTCAGTGAGAGAACAAAATGGGTGTTCTGAATCCAAAATGTGCAAACTGTGGGTTGCCAATGCCTTTCTGGTTCTCGGACCAGTGATAACAATAGTGTCTGTGAGGGTGGTGTAGAGTAAAAAGCATTGTGCGAGGCGGTGTTGGTTCCTGACAGGTACGGCACCGAAGCTAACGATGCGGGAACGAGTGCAAGCATCCTGGACAGTGGCTAATCAAAGTGATATACCATCAAATAGAGAGAGATAGAAAGAAAGAATAGGAGACAAAAGGAAGAAACAAGAGAGGGAGAGAAAGGGGGAGGGAAGGATGGGTTAAGCTAGAGCATGATGCAAAAGAAAAGGAAACTGTCAGAGGTCCAATAAATATGAGGTGATATGCAGCATAGCCAACAAGTTCACGAGATGTAAAAGTGGATACCTCCGGGGAGAGAGGCGATATTGGACTGAACGAGGGCGGTCTACTCGCAACTGGCGGAGGCGAGACGAGCCGTTTGGGTGATACCACCTTGTGGGCCCCCTTTAACTCTTCCTGCTCTTGCTGCTGCTGTTGCTGTTGAAAGAACGGATTGGAATGGAATCGGCTGGTGTCCCGACCCTTGATCCGATTACACTTGAGGACCTCGCTGCGGGCTTCCCGGATGGCTTTTGCCTTGGCCTTGGCTTCCTCTGGGTCTTCCTCATCCTCTGGGGTAGGCGAATCACTGCTCGCGGCCTTTGTTGGGGTGCGCTTTGGCTTTGGTGCCGTCTCGGGATAGTGCTTTGGCTTTGTGGGTGTACCCGGGCTTTTGATGGGAGAGACTACCTTTTCTCTTTGTGTCTGTACAGAGCGAGTGGGGGTTACCCTGAAGGGGTTTGGTTTGTCGTCAGGATCTGATGGGGAGTCGGGATCGTCTTCTGTTATCCTGAATGGATTTTCCTTGTCTTCGGGAGTTTCATCAAGGCCTGGATCTGAGCTACTTGGGTTTCCTTCAGCGGGTTTTGGGTTACTTCCTTTTGGGCTTCCTGGGTTGTGGCCCCCCGGATTCCCAGGATTGTGCTTTCCAGGATTCCCAGGATTGTGCTTTTCAGGGTTGCCAGGGTTGTGTTTTTGAGGGTTGCCAGGATTGTGTTTTTCAGGGTTGCCAGGGTTGTGACCATGAGGGTTCCCTGGGTGATGTCCTGTCATGCTACCAGGATTGTCCTCTTTGGGGTTGCTGGGATTAGGTTTGACCGGCGATCCTGGATTTTCTGCCACAGGTGGCCCAGGGTTATGGTGGGACAGGCTAGATGGCTGGGGGTTTCTTGGAAACTTGGGGTGAGGGTTTCCTGGAAATTTTGGGTGTGGATTCCCCACTGCCTGTAGTGGATCTCCAGCGTGTTCTTCATCTGTCCTTTCAACAAAGGGATTTGGCCTGTCATGAGGCTCCTTGTGGGGACCAGGGTTGGCCCCCTTTGCTCCAGGATGAGGATTGCTCAGGGATGTTTTTAGGGAGAACAGGCTAGTGCCTGCGCCTACTGAGGTACCGCCAACACGTTCCCCGTATCCCTACAAGTATGCCAGCACGTGGAACCAAGGCACATCAACACATACGATCACGAGACATTACAGAAGACATATCTCGACACAAGGGTGACACGTTACACCGCAGGCACATTTGATGTGACACATGATGTGGTGTATTCGATGCAATGCAGGCATTTTGCATGTGACATACAATCAATATCCAACAAAGTGCCACGGAAATGTATCCGCAACAGGAGAGAGAGAAAAAAAAAAAAAAAACAGAGAGGAAGGGTGGGGAGACAAAAAGAAAATGTGAGAGAAGTCAATTAGTCTAATGGATTAGTCTGCGGTTAGGGATGATATGCTGGTAATAAGAAAACAGGTGTCACAAACATAGTTCAGTCTGTTGTACATATGACACTACTACTAGTAAGAGAAAGCATGATATTACATCCATTCTTTATCACTGCACATTTCTCATCTTTGAACAGCATCTTATGATTGTGCAATATCAATATTATATACCAGCACTTAGAACAAATCATACAAAATGGATCAAATCTGCTTTGCATGTGCATGTACATGGCTTGCAAGAACATCGTTCGTGACTTTGTGCATACTACATCTGCACAGTGCACAATCTGTCAATACATCCGGACTTGTGAAAAACGTGTCCCCAGCTAATCTAGAATCAACCTGTTTGAACCACAAGTTTCAACACCATCAAGTTTTTCCATTGAATCGTTTCATCCAAATACCCCAGTGAGACATAACACCTTTCATATAAGGTTCACTTTGGCCTTTTCCGTCTAAAAAGTGCCAAGAATTTCTAAAAGTACTGGACTCTACGATGTGCATTATTAGTGTTCAATTGAAAGGACGGTGCTTCATCATATGTATGCTGCCGTTTCTACAAAAATATGTAACAAGCATTGAATAACGTGATATGTGAGAGAGAACTCCTCTGCTCACTGTGGACAGAAGAAAGAGCAAATCTTGGTGGATATGTCAGTATGTCCAGGCAAATAAACAAACTGCACACAATCAATACAGCTTGTAGGGTGCGGGTCCAACTGGCGTGTGAAAGTATCACAATACTACAGCTGCAGTCTGGGTAATAGGCCTACCCCATCCTTGACCTGCACATCAATTTCCATGCTCTAAGTGAAGTAATAAGAATGTCTTTATAAAGTCATGTGGAACTAATTAATGAATTTCAGGAAAATTCATCTGCAATTGGGGATGGGGGTTGTCTGTTCGGGGGAGAGCTAAAGACAGTACAAGTAGTTTGCTGGGGAAAGATTAGACAGGATTTTGGTCTACGTGTATGGTCTATTTTTGATGGTCATGGACCATCACATGAAACTGAAACTCATAGTACACCACACTATATGGAGCAATGGAAAAACATGAGTGTGTAGTCAAACATACACTACAATCTCGCATACATACCACAGTGTTCACTTGAAAATGAAACTTTTCTGAACTTAAAAACTACCAATTGTACAGAGTACTGCATATCATGGACTTCAATTTGTGACACTACTCACTGATCGTCAGATGTTTCCTTCTAATATAGTGATGTTAACGATCAGTATTGTCCGGTGATGACTCTCAACATCCATACAGTATATCCCGCGACTTATAAAAATGTTATCAAACAACCGCACTAGCAAGAAATTAATGCGTCACTAAACATACACGTAGCTAGCCCCTGGTTGCACTCCGCAACAGCAAAGACTGTATTTACAGACAAATACGAAGGACTTTGCATTCCCGTCCTCTGAGGTGGATTTCTTGCTTTAAAAAAAAAAAAAATGAAGAGTATGCAAAACAAAATTTATCGTCAAATACTACAACCATATTCTTATTACTTTTACTATACTTTCATCAAGCTCCTTGATTTTGACCTTAGAATAAAAATTCCTAGCAGTTTAGCATGAATGCATCACATTTGAGGTTCCTAAAATGGGATATTCCACTTCTATAAGTCCTCAAACACTGTGTAAAGCATGACCTCACCACATATAACCTTCGATGCCCTACATGGACATGAAAAATATACCCTAATCCTACGACCACTGTTCAATCAAAAATTCTTTACAGTTTGATGATGGAAGATGCTCATCTTGTGTCAAATTATTGGTTTCATTGATTGTCATGCACAAGACACAGCAAGCTCAGCATGTCATGAATGATGCAATCCTATCTATGCACATAGAACTATGGTGAACATTTTTTAAATATGTTAATCACATGATTATGTAAGTCACGTTGACAACCACAATATCAGCAAAATACAAATTATGGAATCAGTGCCGCACATGATTGTGGAGTATCTGATTTGAATCAACATTCCTTGTCAAACATAACAATTGTTTGTGATGAAATGAATATAAAAAACCTGTTTTGTTAAGTCGCATAATTATATAACACGCACGACACACAATCCTCATGTACACAAGTAAATACACTTTTGTGTTCATAACATCAAATATAATTAGAACAGAACATATTTGAATTGGGACATTGTGAGTTTAAACACACAAATTACACAGATATCAACAAGACAAAGATCAGTGTTTCACTAAAATTACAATGATCTTTCCTACAAAGTGTTATCCTACTCCCGATTGCTTTTATTACTATCATACAAGGTACCCGGTAATCAAAATTGTGAGCCATGTATTGAAAGTTGGTGCACATTTTCCTCCTTTTTTCCCTCAGGACTGCCTGGTTTTAGTGATTGCCCAATTCTTTTATCCTGCTTTGCCACACTACTTACTCCCAAACTTTACTCAGACCTCCTAATAACCTTTCTGACGGAAAAAATAGGGATGATTTGGCTCAAGAGTAGGAAAGGAAGAGCAGTTCCCATAGGAGTGTATTTTACGGCTTACATCTTTGTTCAGCTGAAGTTAAGTACACTCACATTTCCTTCTATTAAACAAATCCCTGAATGTACAGGGACACATCCCTACCAATCCTGCAAGAGTTAATGTAGCGGCAAAACATCTTGGGATACCATGGCAACGGCTACACAGCAGACAAAAATTATGAGATTTGTACTTATTCCTGATCACTAAAAGACTATCTAAACCAACCAAAGCCTGCCTTCTTATGGAGAATTAATAAGAATAACCCTTTTCTTTGCTTTTATGCCATTACCAAACTATCATGCTCTATTGTAAGCAAGGCTAAGATATTAGAGGCCACTGCAGACAACATCCACTGTTTTTAGTGTACACTACCAGTAACCCAATACAGCAACACAATTCACTTTCGTCTGTAGCGCCATACAACTGCCACTCATCAGGCTGTATTTAGTAACACACGCTTAAAAACCACTACTGGTACACGTTAGAAGCAAACCAAACTGTATCTACAAGCAAGATGCCATGCAAAACAGACACTGATTTTAAAAATTGTAAAACTCATCTGTGTCTCACACGACCTGTCTACACAAAATCCAGACATTGCCATCAGTACCAGCAAATGTAAACACGACAACCACATATTTAATGACTTTAGCCCCCTCCTTTCAACTGAAATGCAAATTTTCTGCTGCATTTTGATGACTGAAGTGCTCTCCCTTTGTGGGCAGACCACACAGTAGCAACATCCATTGCTGCATGGTTTGAAATCTGGATCGCCTGCTAATAAACCATGTCTGATTTTGGCGGAGACAAGTCACGTGATATCCTTACTCTCATGCGAAAAGACATAACAACATTACATGTACCACGGGGTGCATGTTGACTTAACTCTTTGCGTGCCGTGTACACGCGCCCGACTCGACCAACGGCTCGCAAACCTTGCATATTTTGCCCAAACGCACAACCACACCCAAACCGATCAAGAAATCACAACACGCCACAGTACATCGAAGGCATCTTGCCCAAAGCTTGGTCATAAAATTTACATTAGCTTTCAATTTTCTATACAACTTTGCTGTACTGTGTTTCTGGCATAAATGCATCTGTAAAAAGATACAGGTACACAGCTTTCACAAACAGAATGTTTTCAAAAAGCGCTCAGCCATTGCGGTCTCAGAATAATGTGGCACTCCAGGCATTTACACCATGGCACATAAAGAGTTAGTCATCTATGCTACTGGATAATATTCATGCTCTTGCACAATACATGGAACTTTTAACAGCAGGCATACAGATCTTTCCAGAACACAGAAGGAAATACAAACTCTTGGTTAAAAATCCTTCTGGTTCGCAGTGTGACAGTGAGGTGTGTAACTTGCTCCATCAGCTCAACAAAAACAAGAAGCTCTCTTTTTCATCCTTACTATTCTAGGAGGAGCAGGCTAATCACAAGTGGTGATAAGTGACATTGTCATTTTAATCTATTATTCACAGGAACAGGGGACACTGTGCATCAAGATTATGAAGACCACTGTATCTCTGAAACAATGGGTATCCTCTCTGTATCTCTTTTAAGAGACATGGTTTGGGTATTCTCTGATATCTTTGACAACCAATAACAGGGTTCATACTCTTTCTCATGAATTGAATTCCATGACTTTCCATGACCTTTTTAGTCAGAATTCCATGACCTTTCCATGACTTTTTTTTTTTTTTACATAAAGACTGAAAATGTGATCTCAAATCAAATCGAAGCAAAGGGGGTACCTACACATCTCACACAAACAACAGACAAACTTAAACTTTTATCATTTTTGCAATTCCATGACTTTCCATGACATTTTGATGAAAATATCAGTTTTTCATGACTTTCAAGGCCTGGAAAAAGACTTAGCCAAATTCCATGACTTTCCAGGTTTTCCATGACCCGTATGAACCCTGAATAAGATGAATATAGAATTTAGAGATGAAAAAAAAAAAAGAGAACATCATTTGCTCTCCAAGTAAAGGTTACATCTTGAATTCATCTATCAATCACAGTGTCTGCTTTGGAGTATTGAGCTTAAAAGATATCAAATACTAGTACCACGATACTGATATTTCTTGCAGATAAAGGAGTAGAGTGATAGATTGTCAAATGGTACTAAAAGAGGTTACAGCTTTCTGTTTCATCCCATTCTTTTTCTATTCTTTTTCTCGTGGAACAGAGGTATGAATCTTTACACAACTTCGAGTATTCTGTGTCATTTTTGTATCACTTTCTCAGAGTTTATACTTACAAGCATTTCTTTCTTTGGTAGTATTTGCAAAATTAAACTCTAAGAGGGAACCTTCTCATGTGGATAAAAGGGTTGTAAGTCCATTTAATACCTTCTATCAGAGCAAGTTACACACACCACATATGTGAGTAGTTTCAAGGCAAGAAGGGTTTTGTTTTACAATCATGATGATAATGGTGGGTGGGACTGGGATTACTAGGAACTGAAGTTACAGGGCGTACGAAAACAATATACAAAACAAAATGAACATAAATCAACAGAAAGGGGATAATTAAAAAACAAACAAAACTCATAAAATGAAAACGGGGAAAAGAAAGTGGGGGAAAAATGATCTTGGAGCCAACTATAGAGGGCAGGGTTACTCTACCTCTGGTGACCCAGGGGGAGTCGAAGTACTTGAGGAACGGGATGCAACGCTGCTGCTCGTACTCAGGTTACGCAAGCCGCGGACCCCCGCCAGGGGCCGAGGCCGCGGGGCCACGGGGGGCGGCGACTTTTTCCTTGGCTATGTTGTTTTGTTGCAATTATTGTTATTTATTTATTTGTTGTGGATGCACATATGTATGTGGGTGTGTGTTTGTATGGTGTGTGCATGGCATAATTTATTTTGATTTTATAAGGTGAGTAAATTTTGAGTGGTGTAGAGTTTGAATTTGTGAGTGTGTGTGTGTGTGTGTGTGTGTGTGTGTGTGTGTGTGTGTGTGTGTGTGTTTGTGTGCATATTTATTGTGTGAAATTGTTTTGTGTGCATGGGAGTTGATGAAATGTGTTAGAGCCGTGAATACGTTTTGCGAATATTTGTGTAAGTGGGTGTATGTTTGGGTGTGTGCGTATTAGTGTTAATGAGTTGATTCAATCATTTTTCAGGTAATTTTCATGTTTTGTAGCAGGCAGTGAGAAATAGTGATAGAGATGGAAATCATTATCTTAATTTTGTAAGTCCATTCCTCGTATCATTCAATTCTTACAAATGAAAAGTTGGGTGCAAAACAAGAATGATTATTTTGTTTGTGTTTTGTGCAGTTTTTAATCAATGCCTCCATTTCTCCCTTACTGTGGGGAGCAAAAAGTTACTTTTTAACAACTACACAATAGGCATAGCTTTACAGTCTGAATCAAAATCTAGTTAATAAGCTATGCATCATCTGGTTCTTTGGATGAATAAAAGGCAGAAAATAGGACTTCTAGAATTTTATCTCATATATGAGTTCATATTTTTTTTCAAAGAATAATACTTTCACTTTTATACGGATGTAATTCAAAATATGGTGTCATTTAGTAATATTTGCTCTCAACAGAAACTGCCTTTGTCTGAAAGGGTGTGAAGACAGATTTGGTTTTTAGAATATTGCACTTCAAAGAGCATTACAAATTTGCTTTCTGCCCCCTTTTGATTGCTGCCTGTTTTGTTCATTTTTTTTTTCTCTAAAATTGATGGCAGCAGAGGATAAGGCATAGGTGAAATGCATGCAGGAATAACTTCAGAAAATTGAGCACAGATACACGATTACATGATACACTATACACTGTACACTTTATAAAACTTGTACATATATAACATGCCAGAGAAAAGAAGTTGGAAATCATATAAACGCAAAATAATCAAACGAAAAATATAAGAGAAGCGCTTTTCTGAAAGAAAATTCTGATCGAATCTACAATACTACAACCAGTACAATGTTTGGCCACAGCAAGAAATGGGATCTATGATGGAATTTAGTCAGATGAATGACGGAAAGATGATAGAAAAAAAAATAGGGAGACACACTTTTTGAGCGATGCATGCAGAGTTAGCATGCAAACACACTCGCCTTTTTTTACATTTTCATTTCCAAAATACTACTGCAACTATTTGAAGAAAAAAAAATGTGAGTTTGCTGCTGCAATATGTTGCCTGATCTACTACATGTATCCTACTCTTTTTGTACAATTTGCCCAAAAAATGATAAAAAGAAACCAAAAACCTGAGAGAAATACTTCTTCTGGAATGTAAACTCAAATAAAAGCGCAATAAAACAGCAACAGATGTTCCCAAAGCAAAGTTGCTCCCACCATATAAGTCTAGGCTGGTAATGGCAGTCTTCTATGATAATGATGTTATAACTACTGTGTATAAACCTCTATGCTACAGGCAAGATGGACCAACAGAAAAAAAAAAAGCAACATAACAAAGTCACTAGAAATAATTGCGAGTATATACAACTATACAATGTACATTGTATACTGTAGAAATCTATGGATATGGTTCAAAAAAGAAAAAAACTCATGACACACTTTTATTCTTCAAGAGTAAAAGCTATGATATACACATACACTTGTAACATGATTTTTGATCAAGTGAATTTGCTTCACATTGTATATCACTGTACATCAAATATGCCGTACTGGTACAGCACAGTACACCTTGTACACAGAGATTGCACATGTTCTGGACATCGCTATGTGTTTTGTTTATACACACATACACACAGTAGCTATCTCTGTCAGACAGTACAAACTAAAGAACTTAATGCTGTTATTTTCGCATACACATATTTTCGCAAATGCAATCACAGACATTTTCACGAGATGTTGTTTTTGTGATTTTGAAAAGAGGCTAGGTTCAAGATATTTTTGCGTGTTGTTAAATTTGCATTTCAATAATGATTCACGAAATGTGCAAAAATTAAACCCGTATGAAAATATCAGCCGATACAGTAGCTCTCATTGCAACTATTGTTGTTTAAATGAATGCTTTTCAGTTGCTTCACACGGATGGATACTTTTTTTGCTGTATAATACATTTATGCTTCCGTATCTTAATTATTGTGTATCTGTATGGGGCAAATATAATAAAACCAAGATAGAAGTTTTACATAAATTGCAGAAAAAAGCATTACGAATATGCTCTGGTAGTCATTATCTTGCTCATTCGGCTCCTCTTTTTCGTAAATTTAATACTTTGAATATATTTGATTTGTATACTTATAATACCGCTGTGTTGGGATTTTATTATTTCAAAGATATGTTACCTCATAATATTTCATGTATGTTTTCAACTAATAATGAAATTCATCAATACAATACACGAAATTGCAATAAATTTCATATGTGGGTAGTAAAAACAAATCTGGTTTCAAACTCCGTACGTCACCAATTTCCGTTAATCTGGTATTCAATTCCTAGAGATATTTGTTCACGCAATAGCCTGTCTTCATTTAAGAAATTTTTGAAAATATACCTTCTAGCAAATCACACATAGTCATAGTCAATTTATCATATCATTTGTCTTATGATTTTGTTTTGTTTTGTTATGTTATGTTTTGTTGTATTTGTTGGTTTTCTGTCCATGTCTACACTTTGTACCTTAAAAATCAATTATTTTGTGCATAATCGTAAGGGAACTTACTTCACAAGGCCTTTTGGCTTTTCTCAAGTTCTCTTTTTTCATTTTCACTGTTATATGTAAATGATTGATTATCCTTTTGTGTATTGTAAAATCCAATACTGTTGTATTGTTTTATCCGAAAATGAGATGAATAAACGAATTGAATTGAATTGAATTGAAAACCAAGTCATACAATTTTCTTCTTCTCTTTGGGAAAAAACACTCTACAAAGATAAAGAATGCAACAACAGCTGCAAGCTCTACGCCTAATAATTATCACGACTTCAGTAAGTTCATTAACACAAAAACTTTACATTAATTACATTAAATTTGAATATAAATTTAATGTCGGAAATGAAGAGTCCAAAATCACTTTTTCTCCTGAGGATGATTTTTCTGTCTTTTTCCAACTGTGGTCTGCCGACCTTTAACATACTGCCTACACATACTTCTTCCACATGGATGGGTCTAAGACACTAGAGTTGACTGCATCCATTCGAAGGCATGGTTTAGTTCTCTGACCAGAGACCGTGTGAACTAAATACCTTTTGTTCGTCTCAAGCGATGTTACCCTCCGAGTGTGGGAGGCACCATTTTGTGACAATACCGTCAAAGTGGAAAATTTCGTACAGGTAATGTTTCATGCTCAGCTGGGCATTATAAATATTGCATGTTTTTTATAATTCTGTAGAGTCAAAATATAAAATAGTATTACACTTTAAACAAGCAAAATAATTGCATGCTGTTCATTTTCTTGCCAGTTTCACTTCATGAGAAATGTGTGAAAATTTCTGCACCCCAAAACTGTCCACTTTCACAGTAATGAATACCTAGACACCAAGTGAACATGGCACAATGTTGAATCTTATTTGACAGAGAAAAAAATTCTTGTATGATTATCATCTCTCTCCTTCCCTCTCCGTTTCAATCTCTTCATCATCACACAGGAGTGCCACTGAGCTTGGCACTGAGTGGGTTAAAGGAGATACCACGGATCGTGGGACTCTCTGTGGGCTCCTCTCGTCACTTACCTTCGGTTGGGGGGACGACTCGTCGTCGTTCTCCGGCGTTCCATTTTCCGTCGTCATCTGCTGGTTGGTCTGCCGGGACGAAACACAAAAGCGGGGAGGTCGTTACGGAAACTGGTTCTGAGAGTTCCGAATCTGTCGACTGTCCAAGCAGTTCGACTTCCAGTTTCATCACAAAAAAGGGACAGTTAGATAACATTGAGGTACCACACGACACATGATTTATCTGCCAATATTTAATAGTACGATAATTGTACCTCGTGATCTAGCCACCCGTAGTCCAACGTGAGGGCACTCTCACTCTGTCTATCAAAGATTGTTTCTGGCCAGAACAATTTCTGTGACTAACTGACTAACAGAACAAGGTTGTTTTTTTTTTTACAATGACTAGATATGGACACAATAAAGTTTCAACCATACAGTTGAGGATCAGTTGAGGATATTAATCCTGCACATAGTTCTTCCTTCGTTTACCTCAAATTTCAATTTCCTCAGAATTTCCTGCTCGATTGTTACAGGTTTTGGTATAAAACTATATTTACCGACATCACACTAGGCAAACGTAACTCGGTGGGCCAAAAATTCTCTCCGTGTAGTGCGCGGACATGTAAACATTCTACGCTAGATCCAACAACGGTGAACACTACAACAGACTCTATAATGATGGCCGAGCACGAATGTGCAGACTACGATCACAGTTTCTACAAGAATGATGTCTTGAATAACTTTAAAAATAATAATAATGATATAAAACAAGAAAAAGAGAGAAAAAAATGAAACTGACAAGCTATTCCTATAGAATGATTGAGTCAGGCAGAATTAGTACAACTAATCATGAGAGTAAATGAGACCAATGTAGTGATTAATAAGTATTCATCGAAACTTTGTGAGTTCCATGCTAGATGTGGTTGAAGTTAATTAGTCAATATAGACATGAGTTACAGGAGTAGAGAGGTGTTACTGAATAACAAACGGGGTTTTACATAATGCTATCAATCACAAACACCAAATCCAATACGGTACTTGTATACAAGCTTTGAATGTTTCCTTGATTAGTAGATATTCATTCACAGAATGTAGAGAATATTCCAAAATCAGCGACCTAAGGAGTGATGATCTTGATTTCAGCTATTAATAAATGTTAACAATTATCAATCAATGTCAATTAATTCACAAAGCCGACAATGTTGCATGCGGAATGCATGGATAAGTGCCAAAAGAGAATAAGAGAGAGAAAATATGTCCTCAATGTCATATGTTCTTTACTATCATTGGTGTCAACGGTATCTCCTTCAATGATCATCAGAAATCCCGAGGACAATTTTTTCTCAATTCTAAAAAGCCACAAACACTGTGCAATACACATACAATATCAAAATTGTACATGTATATAGAGCAAAGCACATACATGTGTTGTTCTCAGTCACACATAAATTGGTGTGCACAATTAGTGTTTCACATGGTGATCTGTGTATACACAAAGTCTGCACTTTATAGAGAGTGGTTCTGAAGGACAATTTGTAAGGTCTGTAGTTCCCCCACCCTATGAGACAGTAAGCACATCACGGCAAACACAGGTACAGTGCGAAGGGCCTAGTAGAGAATTGGGGAGAGGTGGTATGATTGTGTTAATTTAATTCAAATGATCCAATGACTGCCTGCTGTGTGTTCAATACCTCTTCAAAACGACATCCCAAAAAATATGAAATGAATAAACAAAATCACAAGGATCCAAAATCCTTCTATTCTATTCCCTAGTGTTTTAAACTTCTTCCAGGTAGAGCAGTGATTTCTAACATGATACATTTTTATGTGCATCGTCTTCCTTTTGAATTTTACACTTGCGGTTTAAAAGTACACATTTTTTCATACAAGAAGGCTTAGTCCCTCTTGCAGCAAATGATGAAGGAATAAATGTTAAGTGTTAAATTTCACATTTATTCTTAATTCGCCACTATAGTTAACTACTATAGTTAACTACTGAAGTTAACTCTGGATAAAACTCTTCTGCTTATGCACTCGGCTTTATGCAGCACATAAACAAACAAAATAAACTTTGTAAGTGGCATAATTATATTGTATGTGAGGCGCTATAATGGTTAGCAAAGAGAACTACACTGCCACAATACCAGCACCAGGACTGCGCGACAGAAGAAGAGCATGAACCCGCAGGAAAAACCCTAACCCTTTATATATGGATGTCACATTTTGGGCATCATTAGCATGCACTTTTTGCTAAAAGATAGCCTATTCCGGAAGGCTTAAAAGTCGCTGAAGTGCGCAATGTAAATCGGACAATCCCAACTCCCCCCGTGAATTCTCCGTGTATCGCCCCCTACACACCGTCCTGACATCAACTCACTGTGAATTCTATTTCTGTGTCTATACTGAGGGGTATTAATTCCTCCTCGCTCTGCCTCTCTTCAGATATAAATAATTCTTCCTGCAGACTTTCCGCATCTTCATCATCATCATCAGTGTCCTCCTCCTCCTCCTCCTCTTCTTCTTCTTCTTCTTCATCTTCTTCTTGCTTCCGTTCTACCGGTCTGCCCGTTACGTTTCGCTCAATAATCTTTTGGAAGTTCTCCTGGCAAGATGACGAATGGCAGGCGAGTGAGGTGGTGAAGGTGGTGGTAGGGTGAGAGAAAAAGAAGAGGGTGAAACCAACATGCAGAAAGTGAAGAAGAAGAAGAAGAAAGAAGAGATGTGAAAACTGGTGACTGGTTATCAAGCCAAGGAAGTTAGTCACATGATCCAATCAAATGCGTTAGTGTCACTGGAAGAAACCTTGCACAGAAATGTACGACCCCACTTCCCCATTCACTTCTGCAGCCAGGCGAAAGCCCACTCCATACCGCGAGCAAGCAAACACGCATAGGCATTAAAGAGAGAGGTGTACCACTACACTGCACTATCTTAGCACCGCATCTTAATTAGTTGCTGCAATTAATCAATGCTTCTTTTCACTTGATATAGTTGTGAGGATCAGTAGGTGAATACACTTTGGGTAAAATCAAATCTGACCAAGTATACACAACTAGAGTCGAGCTACAATTGATGTAACAGCCTGGACTTCTGTTGTAGGAGTACAACTGCATCATTAGAAATCTGGATGCAGCCATGTGTCAAATCAGTCCCATCTTTTTTCCACAACACACTTTAAAAAGAAAAATCACTTAATGTTTGCAGACACAGGAACGGCACACAATGGCAAAATTTTGTTTAAGAATGACTGATGAGCTTTGTCCTGTCATTCCTTTCAAATGTTCACAATTAGTACCGAAAGGGACTGCTTTATCCAATGGCTACACCTCATTGTTTTTCACTTTGGTAATACTATATATTTTTTTAATTCACTTTGTTTTCGTTTGAACGCAACAGGTCAGAGTTACACCTGCTCTTCAACGATGTTCAAATCCTCTATAAAAATAAGCACGGACATGCTTCTACAATTACATGGCGGCAGAAGAGAATGGGGAATGTACACATTAACATATTATACAATTTGTACATGTATGATCTGTGTTTAATAGCATTATTCACAGTGCACTCTATCAAGAGATAATGAAGATTCACATTCATGTACATTTTGTATAACCACAAAACATCACGGTACCGAAAAAACACATGAATACCTAATTACTAATTTCTTGCCTCATGCTCACATGCTTCAAGATCAGAGTGAAATTTTTCGCAATACAATTGACATATGCGAGATCTAATCTCAACTCTCGCTACGGCAAAAGCCAGACGTCATGTTCGACTCGTAAAGCGTAGGTGCCACTGTGGCAAACAGCAGTACACCAGTCAACTCGAACAATGGCTACTACACACCAAACTACTGAAGTACTGAGGGAGTGGGAAATGTTCATCAAGTACCATATGCTATGGACTGCATGGACCACACAAAACTATAATAATAATAATAATAATAGCTGGTTTTTATATAGCGCATTTCACACACTTCAGGGTTTCAATGCGCTTTACAGACTATTATCTAACTATATCAATCAGAGTTGGTAAAAGTGGTTGTGGGTTGGGTTTGGTTGAGGGCGTATATGCCACAGATTTGATGGAGGAAAAAAAGTAATCCAGACATGCCTGTTTTTTGCACATCCAATGTGGTAAAGACAACAGCAAAAACAAGATTTTTTATTAAAGGAGAATGATGAAGGTAATTGTACGTTCAATGCCAAACAGACCAAAGACCATAAGATTGTATCAGGATGTGTGATAACTGGGATATGGATATTCCTAGAATATGAAAATTAGATCCTCTCCTTGTCATACACTAAAAAGAAAGTAAAGTATTTTGTTGTAATACTTTTTATACATTTTACATATTTTGAGGTCTGCTTTACTCTTACCTTGTTTATTTGTGTTTGGTTGGTTGGTTGTTTGTTGTAGAGGTGATTTACAAAGGAAGGATGTAATGAATAAGCCTGGCCTAATCAGAGCTCAATTGGGAGTGTGCAAGTGATGGTCTATTCTTGGACTGTTATCTCAACACGGCGTGAGAATTATTTTTAGCTTTCTCTTTGTGCTGGGATGTGCCAGAACCATTTCACACAAACTGTTCTCTTTAATCTTGCACAAACCAAGGATAATTGTGAATTTTCAAAGGGGGGGGGGGGGGGGGAGGAGAATGGATTCTAACTTTAACATTTGATATTTGTGCGACCTACTGCGTAAGCAGCTCTCAAATATAGTGTCATCTTTTCTGAGATAAGTCCTACATTGCTGACTGATGGTTGTTGTTGGGTTTTGTTTTTTGTTTTTTATTTTTATTTTCATTTTTATTTTTATTTTTATTATTTTTTTTTTTTTGGGGGGGGGGACTTATATCTGCAATATATATCTTGGGAGGTTATATGTCACGGTGCCATCTGGAATATTTTTGTGGAAGCCATGTACAGTATCTTGTTGAAACAAGGACGATAAACACCTGCCATCATTTGTTTGTAGCATCCCCATCTAACAGCTCAACACATTGCGCCCGTTAGGATTCAACCAAAGTGCCACATGGTGTGAATCTAATCATGCCCTACTAGAAAATGATCGCTTGCCAATACATCAAGCTAATCAACAATGAACTGCCATGGTATATACACAGAACACATGCTACACAGCTAGAAGCTGATGAGTGGATTAGGAAATGGGCTTAAACCATCAAGTTCCAGGCCTTACATTTCTGTGTTTTATGTGTTTTGAGAGCATCATCTCATTACGCAGTTCACCACTCATGATCAGTGTTTACCAAGGAACTGCAGATATTTCTTTTTCATTTAAGCCTTTTGATACTCTGTCCACATACAATCGTTCTTATCTTCACTTGCAGAATTTCAAACATCGCATTATTACAAAACTTAGGAATGATTCCTTATTTTGGCAGCATAATATGGACAATTAAAATTTGTTTTTCAAACTGGCAAAAGTTTACAAATTTCTGGTCTCTGATTTTAAAACCCTCTGGGTGCTTTGAGAGCTAATTGGCAAAGAAAACCCCACAGTGTTGTAAACATTGTCAAACGTCTGTGGAAGAGACAAGGTAACTGAATTTATGTGGTTTTCATTGTAATCTCACTTTGACAAAAGACAGGTGGCGAAACAAAACTCCACCTGAGACTTGATGGGCTAAGCCTAATGATGAAATGTGTTCATGAGTGCCAATACATGTAATTGCGGATAATGGTCAAGCCATGTGGACGACTATGAAGGCAAAAAAGGGGAAAGCTTGGTGAAGAGGGGGATCAAACCTCATTCTCCTCCGTTAATCTTCGCGTCTCTTCTTCTCGCTGCCGCCTCATCTCCTCCTGATTTCGTGTCGCGGAGACGATTTGTATTTTTTTTTACGTTGCGACGTTGCAGATCAATTAATATAAAAAAAAAGGACCATCACAGGGTTTGGATGAGGAAGGGGAAGAGAAAGAAAAGAGAGTAGTAAAAAAATTAGAGAGAGTATGAAAACAGCTACCCACATGGTGTCCTCACACTCACGACAGAGAAGACATACAACTTTACATGGGTGGTAGTACCAAACAAACATTATACGGATCGGATGTAAGGGAGAGGTTAGTAACTTGTAAAGGGCCAGCTTGCGGCATACATTTTTGAGACATGGTACAATGAGTCGCAACACACACCCAACACAATGGAGGAAAAAGCGACGTTTCAGATACATATGAGAATGAGATAGATAGAAAGAGAAAAAGAAAAGAGGGAGAGAGAGCATACAAGAAGCCTACAAGGTACAAAGACCAAATGATTGTCAGGAAGATAAAAGCAGGAAGAAAAAAAAAAAAAGAGAGATTTGCACGGATTTGCACGGATCTGCACTGCGCTTGGTTTGGCACATTGGGGAGTTGCACACGGGATTGCTGACACTTGTAGCTCTTGTCTTCTTGCATGCTGGCCCTCAAAACAAAAAGTCGTACCCATCCATGAATATGCAAATTTCTCAGAATCCATATTCATTTTGTTCCTTCTTAATATTCTGTTTTCAGCAACATTGTTTTCGCTTATCTGACAAATCAACGTGTCTGAAATCTGATAAATCACATGCATTGACCGTGATAACTTCATTGGATGAAAGAACTTCTTTCCTTTTTAAACAAACATGATCTTACTTTCAATGAAGAATGAAGCATACAAAATGTGATAAAAACATTTCTTGTATTATTATCAAAAGTAGGCAGCTGTAGACATCTTTTGTGTTTTCAAAGGTGCACTTCTTACATATTTCTATGTTTCCTGTAATACTGTGCATTCAGCTCTATTGCCGACTCTAATTCGGTCTAATCTACTACTAGGGTGTAGCTTTGTCATTGGCATGGTAAGGCAATGTGAGAGCACTTCTTTTCATCTACAGCAAAATGAGTGTGCAGTGAAATGTGGATCAATCTTCTATTTTTCTTTTAAACTTAAGTTTTTCTAAACATCAGAAATATTGGGGAGCATGTATGTGTAGTATCATGTAGCTATGATTTAAAGAAAAGATAAACAAGAAGTTTCTTTTGAAACACTTTTTTGGGAAGAAAGGAAGGAAGGCAAGCATATAAAATGGAATAACTGCCATCCTGGGATTTGGTTAGAAAGCAAAGCACATAAAATGAATGTAGTAGCATACACTTTTCATGTATCAATTTGTGCATAACTGGTGTGTGTATGTGTATGTATGGTAGCTTCAAGGTCTCCAGAAATGGTGCAAATATGATGGGGCAATAATATAATGTCATTTGAATGCTGAAGAAAAAATGAATGAGGGTTTTTTTTTACTGAAGAACAGCAGAATTAAGAGGATGAATCTAAAAGTAGCATCACACATACATAGACAATGGTGGTTCATTCTTGTTAATTTACAACAGTGATGAGGTCATACAAATAACTAGTTCTGGATTCCATACATGACCATGGAAAGAGTTAATTCATAGTGCAGTTACGTGGGAAATCACTTTTGTTTTTCAATTAATGCTAAATTTGATACATACATGTGTATATGAAAGATACACAAATGATTACGGGGGGAATCCAATGATCAAATGTTGACAGAATTAGTAACATTCACACCCTACAAATACTTGAGTTTGAGAACCCTGCTGGAAGTGGGCTGAGGACATGGACATTCTTTTCAAATACATCCACCCCCTCCTTTACTTTCATCCTCTTTGTTAAATTCTTTTCATGGGGGGGGGGGGGGGGGGGGGCAGTGGAGGCATTGTGATGACAAGACACATACATTGTATATGCAGAGAAGTTTGCACCTACAAACCCAAAATTGCTAAGGATTTGGTCACCCAATTTACTGTGACTGCGTGAGCTCTTTACAGTTTGCAGTTGGAAGAAAATCTTTATGGTGCAAATGGCACGTAAATCTTCAAAGCAAGTGCACATTTTTTTTTTCCTGAATTTTGTTGTTAGCTTTAATTTTTGCTCAGAGCACTTTTTGTTTTTGCTTTAACAAAAAAAAAAAAAGAAATCTTGGGCAACATCTGCTGAACTGAAAAACTTGCCAAACTCTTGAGAGTAATAATCATGTTAATACAAGGATGCAAGTCTCATAGAGAGTTACTACCCTACACTGTGTGGTAGGTGCACAAAGCAAAACGAATAGACATGTAGTGAATTATAATACTAGGCAAAATATCTAATATCTATTTATGAAAAAAAAAAATGAACATCTTGGCATCATTGTGGGTCACTTTTAGTCTTTTTGATTTGTTTTGTTTTGCTAACTTATACTTTCACTTTGTTACTTTGTTCGCATTTTTATTCTTTTTTTTTTTTTTTTTTTTGCTTTAGATATCTTTGAAAAATCTTTGAGGAAAAAACAAAGGAAATAAAGCAATGATAAAGCAATAAAGACTCTACCAAATTGGTACAAGAGAAGTGTGCTGGTGTGAGTTTGACCTCAGTCTGATATCAAAGCCAGCTGCAAGTCGATGACTCATACTTGCTTACATTTGTCACCTTGCTTTTGGTGAAGAATTACTACTATTTGCACATTATGGGTTTGGTTTAGTAAGAGTGAAACGTGAGATACATAATAATACGGATGAAGGAGAGGTGAGCTTCGTGGCCATTCCTTTTCTAAAGGCAGCTAGTAATATTACCTTCCTTGCGTCCTACGATGAATTTGCAGAACAAAAAAGACAAAGGGGGTATAAAGTGGAAAAGTAAATGAAAGTCAACACAAACGATAGTTTTTGACACAAATCAACAGCATAGCTGGAGTAAATTGTAACAAGGGTAGAAACAAGGGAAGGATGACACACTCCAACAGCCGAACTGACACAAAACAAGTTTTGCAAGAGCCAACAAAGACTTTAGGTTTTGCAGAAAACTTTCATCAGATGGGGAGATCATACAATAGGAGATTCAGGCTTCTACCAACCTTATAGTAGAAGCCGGAATCTCCTACTGTACTTAAGTTTTTTTGTTCGGTGATCTTAGGGATCATTATGGAGCAACTTGGGTTTAAGTCTTGTGTTTACGGAAATGCTGACTGACAACTCTTAGTGCAGTCTGGGCTGAGCCTCCATACAAATTCCTTTCATATCAGAACCTTAATTCCCAAGAATTACTGTCTGCTAAATAAGTGGAATGATTGCCCCAATTCTTTCGCCTGTTTGGGTTGTTGTTGATTTCTTGTGTTCGCACAATACAAGAGGACAAAATCTCTTACAAATGAAGAAACATAAATACAATTTATTAATAACTCCTGTGCAATATCGCTGAACAAGTATAACATACGGTGGAAAGAATGAAACATGGCATTCCCTCAGGAAGTGAATGTCTACTCCATGTTTGAGTCAACTTTTAGTAGACTGAGCAAACTCAAACAGACAGAATGATTGTACAATGTAGCATCATCAAAGTTGGACATGAAAGAAGAACATTAGACACTTTCAAAGTTTAATATGCATTCGCATAAAATTGATATCAGTCACAGACGCATATATGCAACTTAGGCGAGGTAATGTCATCAACTCAAATTTCCCTACTGGTATATTTATAGACAACTCTTCTCAAGTGACGATATTGGTCAGTATTCTCATCCAGTTTTGATGATGCTTTTGTAATTCCATTCATTTGACTGCACTCAATCCATCAAAATCAAATTAAACCTGGAGTGACTCTTCCCTTTAAGACATCCTAAGCTCCTTCCACTACTAGGGAAATGATGCACTATGATTGGCTACTGACTACTTGTGTGTATGCATGAACGCACATAATGAATAATAACATTAATTGCATCACTAGGATATACACTACTATGGGCTGATTCTGAACTATGTGAAGGTGATGCATACTAATTAATGGACTTGCATTCCAGGCTATGTACTCTATTCTACTAAACATATGTGGGGGAAAGAGTTGATGTTCATCTCAATTTTATGTGAAGACACAATTGATACAGACATGAAGCCAGCTACTGTGATTTGCTCATCATTTTCAGATCACATTCACAGTTAAGGTTTCAGAGGAACAGAGATGCCTACTAGGTAATCTCTAGGGGGTGTTTGACCATTGCGATGCGGGAAGGGGTAGAGCAGGAGCACGATTCCTGGCCGTGCGCAAGGACATGCTCAGGCCAATACATCACAACAAGACGGTTACCATGGCAACAAATCCACATCACAACATGCAGACACTGACATGCCGGATACAGTCTGCGTAACACGAGGGCAGTTGAATACAGACTTCTTCGGGGATGTATACATTAATAAACAAAAAGTGTTTAGGAGGCGAGTATAAACTTGCATTGTTTGGGAAGACTTTGTTTTGGGAGGGAGGGGTTGGAAGCAGAAGGTTGTATGTGGCAAAGCATAGCTGATGACTTTGCCTTGGGATGGCACATTAAGGCATAGAGTTTTTTGGGGGTGGGGAAGGGGAAGGGGGAAGACTAGCTACGATATTTTGCACTTTGATACACCTAAAAATAAAACACAAGAGCAGCACCGATGTTTAAAGCTGGACAGGAAGGCAAAGGAGGTCTTCAACATCACAAACAATCAAAAGGGTGAACACAATCTGGTCAACATTTCTATCATTCAGTATTATACAGTACGATTCGACTTGAAAAAAGAAGTACTACGTGCCTTCACAGAACTGCTACAAGAAGATGAACACTGACTTCAACAGCATAATGAACGTATACTTTCAACTTCTGGCATACATAACCTCAAAGTCAAGTCATATCATTTGTTGTTTGCTCTATTAACGTGAAGTTGAGCATGACACAGCTTTTGCTGCCTAAATATGATCAGATCACAAAACTTCAAATTCTTTACAATGAGTACAGAATGGTACAGTAAACACAGACTGTGCATAACGAGTTATGTAGTTCTTCGAACACCAGCACAACAGTTTTTTTTTTTACACTGCACTTTTTAAGTCTCTTCACTTCTATCACTTCAACACAAAAAAAAAGTGAAAATACAGACAGCTCTACCTCACAGAATAGAGCAAATTTGTGATTGGACAATTATCAAACTGCGCATATTTTCCCTGTTACTTTATTCGACAGACAAATTTTACCACTTTGAGAGAAAGGGGAGAAAGGGGGAGAAAGAGAGTGAGGGGGTTAATCAAGTATAAATGCCAGCACTCGATTCTCACCAGCTTTGCCAGTTCCTCCTCTTCAAACTCCTGGGCCTCTTGCTGGTATTCAGCCTCCTGAGGAAAGAAAGAGGAAAATTAATGGTAGAATATGAGAGAGAAAGATAGAAAGAGAGAGAGGGGGAGGGGCCAAAGGGAGAGGGAGGGGCCAAAGGGAGAGGGAGGGGCCAAATCGATAGAGGGAGGAAGCACAGAAAGAGGGAGGGCAAGAGAAAGAAGGAGGGCCAAAGAGAGAGGGCAAAGAGAGAGAGAGGGGCAAAGAAAGAGGAAGGGCTTAAAAAAGAAGGGATGGCCCAGATGGGGGAGGTTTAAAGGAAGAGGAAGGGCCAAGAAAGGGGGAGGATTAAAAAACAAAATTCAAAAAAAAAATAAAAATAAAAAAAGAGGGAGCGCCATAGACAGAGGCAGGGTCAAAGACGGGGAGGGCCAAGCAAGGGTCCAAGAAAGTTGGAGTGGTTATAAAGAGAGAGGGAGGATCAAACAGAGACAGGCCAGAGAAAGGGGGAAGGCACAAGATAGTGGGAGGAATAAAGAGAGAGTGAGGGTCAAAGAGATATAGTGGGGCAAAGAAAGAAGGATGGCCAGAGAAAGAGGGACGGCCAAAGAAAGTGGGAGGGGCAAAGAAAGTGGGAGGGGCAAAGAGATAGGGAGGGCCAAGGAGATAGAGGGCCAAAGTGAGAGAAAGGGGCAAAGAAGGACAAAAGAGAATGAGAGGGAACATAGAACATACTATTACAGAAATCAACTTCCCATAATTGGAAACATGGCAAATGATAAAGAAATGTTTCTTTATGGGGGAAAAAAAAAGTTTCTTGTGCAAAGTATAACAAGCACCCATATTTCTATGAACATTTTTTCCCTTGTGCAAAAAGGAAAGAGAACCAATGCCAGCCATTTTTATGAACAATGATGAAAAAATGAATGAACAGTGCAAGAACAACGGCAGACACTGATCAAATAAAAATTACACAATGAAGGTAATAATAGCACATGACAACTATGGTATTTGGTGTACATTTATTCTCAATTACATAAAGGATATGAGAAAAATAATTTGCATACTTAATGAATCATTTTTTTTTTTTTGTGGGGGGATCAAATGGTCACAAATCTGGAAAAATTTGAAGAAAGAATGCATTTCAAGCATGATGGTACTCACATAATTATATAGCTGCAGTGTTTGTGTGTCCCAATAAATGTTGTGTTTATGGAATCCCAACCTGCCACATTTAACTTTAACATTATTTCTGTGACTGCTTTCCCACCCTCTACCATCCCCAGCCCCTCAAAAATAACAAACCAAACCTCCATTGTCATGGCAACCACAGCAGACTTCGTGGGGGTTGTCAAAATAAGGTATAAAAATCAGAGAGGTGCCAAAGAGGAACCAGATCAGGGAGATAGCTGAATGTTATAAACCTCCCCAGCCCCTTAAAAAAGCAAAGAAAAAAAAAAAACATTGCCATGATAACTGTAACAGGCATCAGGACTGATGAGGGATACCAATCTTAGCTCATAAAGATGAGAAATGTGCCAAAAGAATTGCCAGGGGGATGACTGCATGTCATATGCATCTCACCAGGCCAAGTAATAACAAAAAAACAAAAACAAAAACAAAAGTTGTATCTTTCTCTCTTTTTTGGGGGGGTTCTTTTTCATATTCCCTTGTCGGGACATATAGACGTACACTGCAATATTCTAAGGAGCATCATGTGATATTAAGGGGCATCCTTTGAAATCAGGGAGACCCGGCAAAGCTCCGCCTCGAGTGTGCGCACCTGGTTCAACCTGTTGAGCTCCTCCGTCGTCATGTCCTTGTCGATGGAGGAGATGCTCTCCTGGCTGTTCCGCTTGCTCAGGTCCACCTGCGAGAGGGGGTTGCCGGCGCAGCCCGGGCGGGACTGCCAGTAGTCCACCTCGCTGGAGTCGTAGCCGTCGCACACGAGCACCGACAGGTGGTCGCCGCAGCCCCGAAGCGCCATCACCGCCTCCCGGTGTCGGGCTCCCAGCATGCTCTGCCCGTTCACCTGTTTTTCACATTTTTTTTTCATCATATTCCAAAGAGAGGGGCGAGGAAAGGGGGAGGGGGGTGGGGAGTTGGGGAAGTGCAGGAGAGAAGCAAATGGGAGGAGGGGAGGAGCAATGGCAAGAATGAGTGGGAGGAGGAGGAGGAGTGGGTGGGGTTTCCAAGACAGGGCGTGGCAGAGTCATCCAAAATGAAAGATGGAGGGAGGGAGGGTGGGAACAAAACAGGAGATGAAGTTACGCGAGAACGGTTTTAATGCAAGGGGCGAAGGGGTATTCCCCCCAAAACAAAAACGTGGGTCCATTGGTAGAATTTGAGGCATAACGACAAAAGTGATGGGCAAATTTCAGTGTTAAATTAGCACCGACAGGAAAATAACCAAAGGTGCATCATTTAGATCAAAGTGTATCAAAAAGTACCCATTAAACAAATAATCCAGAAACTCAAATAAAACAGGCATGTATTCAGTACACCAATTGATTTGATATGAACCAGGTCAACATTCAAACATAAACAAAAACAGGTTGTTGGTATTTTTGCACCAATACAAAGGGACAGCAAATAAGATGTAGCATAAGGCATTATGATGCATTCATCAATTTTCAGTGGAGCCCACAGCATGGAAATAAGACAGAAAATTAATGGGTACAATGGTTATAGAAAGAACCCAATAATAAAGCAGAGGTACATTAGCAAGCAACAAAAGAAAAAAAATAGGAAGGGTAAGGACAGCAGAATAAGAGAGATGTATTTGATGAATAGAAATGTAATGATTTGTGGAAGCCAATTCCGACAGACTTTGCATTCTCTATGTTTGATAAGCATACTCCACAATGCATTTACTCCAGTTTTTTTTTTTTTTTTCGCTTTGTTTTGGAGGCTTATTTGTTTATTTGTTTTGTTTCTTTTTTAATCTTCATATCAAGCTACACACAACACTTTGACGTATCAACAGCAACTGCTTTTCTAGGTTACCCAAAACATTTGTGTGTGTGTTTCGGTGTGTAGCAGAAAAGGCAAAAAACAAACATCCGTACATTTTAAAGGGCACATTCCCTGGGAATATAAATCAGAGAATCTATGTTTGTATCAACTTCTGTTGTTAATTTTGATAAACCAGGGCAAAGCTAGCAAAAATCTTGAATTGGTAGACTTGGGCTTTGATTTGTTTTCCCCATGATCATAGAAATTTGTTACAGAAGAAAAACAACATCAGCTAACACAAGTTGCAGTGATGATCACGATTCAATTATTCTTTAAAGAGTGGTAAAATCCTAACTTTGTCTTATTTCTTTTTTTCAGGGGGGGGGGGGGGGGGCACATAGTGAAATATGATACAGAAAAATAAGAGAATGCTTAACTTCTGTCAAATTTGGCCATCACAAACCACGGATACTTTAAAAAGAATGAAAAACTCTAGTACATGTTCGCTAGCTCATCGCATGTACATTGCAATAGTCCAATCATGCAAAAGTTCATATCCAGCAATTAAAACAGTCTGGATTAAGACTATCAAGGGGCAGTTTCCTAAATAGATTGAGTACATTAATAAACATGTCACATTTGTTTGTATGCAATAGAGACTTGAACTAAGTCTAGGGGCAGGCAAGTTTGATCCAGAGAGCTCATCACAATGTATATCATCTGCAACAGCCTAGACGATGCTACAGCCATTTCCACGTAAGATACAAGGAGCATGAAATCGTTCTGTGCAGGTGCCCAAAATGCCCAAGTCCAGCATTCCAAAATGTATGCTCAATTCTAGTGACCATGGTTACTAAAAAAGCAGTGAAAAGTCAGGATCATTTTTGTATGTAGATGAGCAACAGCTTGCATAAAACTAAGACCTCCAACGGAGTCCTCGAAAGATGGATTTGGATAGGCAGTGATGAAAGTGACTGGAATCTACTGATATGCATTCAAATGAGTCTTAGCTAAATGGAAAATGGTTACAGAGCATCATGAAATCATACGAGAGAGTCCATAAAAGTGACAATTGTGTCATTTTTATTTCTCTTCAAGTATAACCTCTTATTCATGTTATAAATAGTATGCATGAAATTCAAGGATATCTCCACAAACCCCTTTTTTTCCCCTCCAAATCTATGAGAAATATAGTGATAGGCATGCCAGATACATTGTAGAAGCCGAAGGTAGACATGTAACACAAGAAAGAGGAAACAGATCAGGTCTGCAAGTTTTAACTGGAATTGTTTCAACTGTCTAACTGTTATGTTTTGGGGGTTATCCGCCTGAGAGGCTAGACCCCACCATTCAAATATCACAAACACTAAAGACAGGCTGGTCCTTTAAATCTACTGCCACTTGTTATCCCTTGAGGAGCAGCGAAACCCTCCACATAAATCATGACTAATGAGAGATCAGAGCTGTTGTTTGAGCTGGAAGGGAAAGCGTGTGAGGATGGAACATGAAAAATCTCACCTCCAGCAGTCTCTGGCCGACCTTTAACCTCCCGTCTCGGGCTGCAGCACCAACAGCGTTAACCTACGCAGGAGGAATGAGAGCAAGAAAATTGAGAGCAAGAAGGAAGTGTCAGTGTTTACCAACAAATCAAACAAGCAAACAGAGAAACAATCAAATGTGTGCCCCCATCCAGGGCAGTACACAACTTGAAATTTTTGTACATGCTGCAAAGGAAAGATGTCTTGATGCGTTGTATAAATGTAAGAACGCAAAGCATGCATCACGGGCGCAAAGCGCAGTCTCTTGCAGGCTTGGGTCTGGGGACCTTGAGCAGAATCCAGAGCTCTGAGGCTCCTAGATGCTCACTGGTGTATCCTTAGCCTCCTTTTCATATATCTCACTACTGTGAATTTGTTGCAATATATGCATAAAAATTGTCAACTACAATGTGCAGACAAATATGACTCACTTAAAAATTTCTCATAGTATGCAAGACATAAACTTTTGGACTCAGTAGTGTCATGCAGTGTTTTTAGAGTGATGCACACACCAAAGTTATAGCATGTTGCTGCGACACACTAAAACCCTTCTTGGACCACCCTGCTGACCCCGAAAGTGCTATCTGTCATCACCCACTGGATGCAACTTTCTAAGCCTGGGCCTTGTCATTTCAGTTACAATCCACAACCCAACAAAACGATGACAATACGTATCAATATAATGGCCAGACCAACCATCCCTTTCTTTTCAGTTTCTAATGGAATGCCATTACTACAATGGGACAGTGTTAACACAGTTCCATCAATCATGTTTCTACCGCCATTTTCTTCACGGAATGCTGAAACTAGCTACAAGACAGATGCATTGCATGGCATCCATTGCCATGGCAACCTCTGGCGGTGTTATTACCTTGGAGATGAAGATGCCCTCGTCATTTTTGTCCAGCGGGTTGCCGGGGTGACCCTTGTTTCCCCCTCGGATGCTGATGCCAAGCTTCTCGCCGGGGGCCTTGGGAACGTTGATCTCCTAAGGAAAATTAAGAAGAAAAAAAAAAGAGCAAACATTTAGCGCTTTAATCTTGAAGAGATGAAAAGCTCTTAGGTAGGATGTTTCAAGTTTGTGATGAGGGCAAAACTGAAGACTCTAAAAAAATTGTGCTTCTCCTCATATATTTATAATAGGTTTACTGAGTTATCTGGTGAAAAGGGAGAGGATATCTTTTCTCCTGTGCTGTATCAGCCAGTACCTGTATTAAAGCTTGTTCTAAACCTGTCTCCCATTCGAATTTCCAAATATTCTTTCATACAGGCTGTACGTACATTGCATGAATAATCCTTGGGAGGCGAGCTGGCTCAAAAAGCATGTGTATGAGAGTCACACATCACCAACACCACCACCAACATTACCCATCATCATAATTACGATCATCACCAACAACTTAATCATCATCTCCATCAGCAACATTATCCTACAATGTTTTTATAATTATTATCACATTTACATGTATAAGTGCTTTCACTAAACACAACCTTCGCACAACCATGATATGGTGCTCTGCCTAGGTATGTGCTCAATTTCCTATAGATATATTGTATGATTACGCCAAACAATATCTAGATTTGAAACTGGCTGCCCTGTATGAGGAATGGTTACAATATAATTCCTGGCAGACGTCAAGTTGAAGAAATGTCACAGCTACTCACGATTAGTCCCTTTGGCGGCGGGTCGTGCCGTACCACCAGCTGTATGTGCTGTGAGTTGGAGAGCAGCGTGTTGACGGCGTGCTGGTGTGTCGCCTCTTTCATGTCCTTCCCGTTCACCATCAGGATGCGGTCGCCGACGCACAGGTTCGTGCTCGCTGCCGAACCGTTGGGCACAATCTGAATACAGAAGCCACACACAGGCACAAGCGAAAAGACGTCAAACAATCATCACAATTCATAAGTTCACATGGAAGGTATCACAAAAACAGATCAGTACATGTATGTGAAGAAGTGCATGTTTTGTCAGCCATCAGCATGCAGCCAATGATTCTACTACAAATAGGCAGTATCGGCCACAGAAATACCTATCTGACTGAAAATTGACTGCACTAATACACGTAGGCTTGTTTTAAAAACGCTGGAGGGGAATGAGCCTCATCATTGTAAATAATGAAGAACGTACATAGTTACAGATATCTTTTCTGGCAACATCAACCTCATACATTCATAATTCTCAGCATTATAATTATCATTATTATTATTAACATCATTGCTTGCCTCATCTTGAACTACACTGTATTCACCACGGTAAACAAAATCATCGGCAAAATCTTTATCAACATCACAATCCACGATCACCATCACCACTGATATACTTACTAATATTACCACTACTATAAGGATTCTAGGACAAGTACCTCGTTAACAATTACCTTCCAACTCTTCTCCAGACCAAACACTTACCTTACTCCTGACCCTGACCCTAACCCAAACCCTAATCTTCCCTCTACCCCTACCACTAATAGATATTTAGCCAAGGGTGGGGGTGGGGGACTTATTGTTCTAGGGGGT
This sequence comes from Diadema setosum, assembly GCA_033980235.1. NCBI lineage: Eukaryota > Metazoa > Echinodermata > Echinoidea > Diadematoida > Diadematidae > Diadema > Diadema setosum. The sequence continues at coordinate 25,869,287 of CM067074.1, forward strand.
AATTACCTACAACCTCATCCCCTGACCCAAGACTTACTCTAACACTAACCCACACCCTATTCTTCACTCTAACCCTACAAATAAAAGGTACAATTGTATTTAACCACAAGGAGGGGGGAATAATTGTTCTAGGGGGTAATGATTCTGATACGATTCCCAGAGTCTCCCAAACCCAGCGCCTGCTCCTCCTGCCTACCTTGGAGATGAAGATGCCTGGCTCGTCCCCTCCAAAGGGATGACTGGAGTGGTCGATGCCCCCGACGATGCTCAGACCCAGTGGCCCCCTCGTCCGCCTCAGGAAGACCTCTTCCACCTCGAGCTCATCCGCTGATGGACCGTTGAGGTTGGGACCGTTCATCCGGTACCTCAGTTCCGGGGGTTCATGTTCTGGGATGAGTAGGACAAGAGTGATCAGCTACTGTTGAGTTCCATTGAGACTAGGAACTTGAGTAACAAGATCATGCATGCATTGCATCTTCATTGCTTTAAATAGCAAACAAGAGTTGTTAGGGATCACAGGCTTCACCAGCAAGGTGTGGGGAAGAGATGACCCGTCAATTTTTCTCTAGACAGACATTAACCCATTGAGGATGGGCTGATTTTGCTACAAGACGCATTTCCCGTAGACACCTGTCAGAGTATACCCGGGACTCGTCCTCAACAGGTTAAGGGTTAGCACTCACTGGCAACAAATTATTTCATACGTCTCAGCTTGACTAAGCAAAATATCTGGGAAAAACATACTGCACCAGCTTCTTTGTCTGAGGGAGTCTATATCAGAACTCCAGCACAAAGAAGAAACAAGGTTCAAGAATTGACCCACAACAGGTGTTGTGCTCAGTGGACATGACATAAGACTCTTAAATCTTAAGGTCCCTCGTTCAGGACCACTGGTATTGTTTTTTTTTTTCCTTCAACAGAGAGATATTTTCAAAGAAGTAGATCAAGGGAAACTTGATGACCTGGGATTCAACTCATCGTTTACTGTATTGCTCATTGATGTATGAATCCACTTCAAAAGCGATTAGTATTTCTGATTGCATGGGTCAATGGACTGATGAATGGCATAAAATACCAACCAATGGTGCCACTACCTGACCAATGGTGCAGTGCATCATCAAGTGGTGGTACTTTCTGTGAAATAACATATGCAAGCACACAAATGGTTCCAGAAATGGACCAATGGTTCCACTCACTGACTAATGGTTCATGGTGCTCTATCTCCATGCTCTCCCTGAGGACAAGCAGGTCGATTTCTTTGGATTTAGTGAGAAGTGTTACAGCTGTTTCGTGCCTTGCTTCAGCCATCTCGACACCGTTGATCTAAAAAAAAAAGAAAAAAAAAAAGAAGGGAAAAAACAACTGAGTTTTGTTTAAAGTGTAGAAAACACTACAATAAAGGTCTCTTTTTGCTTGCAAACTGGTGTTTCTCATAGGACATTCCTGCTATCAAATCAAGACCTGTCATTGCGTGAAATAGCAATGCCATTGCTATTCACAAACTTTTTCTGAGGAACATATTGAGATTAACAGAAAACGCAAAACCTCAGCAGCTTTCCAAGGGCTTGTTATTCACTACAATAACGCTGTCATTGCTTCAGCAACCTCTCCCTTTGGTGGCCAACACTTTCTAAAAATGCTTTGTTGAAGAAGTATTGCGGAAGAATGGAATACCATTAAGCGCTACTTTCACCGTTTTTATTCAATTCGTTCAAAACGAGATTCTGAAATCTGAATGCAGTTTTTAAAGGGTTAACCACATTCCCATAGGTGACAGGTTGAATATGCACATGCGTTGATCACATTTGATGCTATAAAGTTTACACGGAGCACAACCCTGCAATACATATCAACATTTTCTGATCTATACGTTGCATTTTTCATTTGGGTCTGTGGTACAATGTACACTCAGTCAAAAACCAGACCAAACAACGTAACTATTTACACTACGAAAATTAACTTATCTGTATGACTACCTGACACAAAGAAATGGAAATGACATAACAACTGGTTGTTGATTTTTTGTTTTGTTTTATGTGGGGGGTTTTTTCCAGTAATTTTTCTGTAGACAGCTGCCTTGTTCAATCAAAGAAGGGTACCACAATCAGCATAACCTTCCTACCTTTAGAACTTTGTCTCCTACTTGAAGGATCCCAGTCCTGTCCGCAGCCCCGCCCTCAGATATCCTGGAGATGAATATTGACTGGAAGGGGGTGGGGTTGGGGGAAGAGGAGAAGATGACACCACTCTCTCTCAAATAAGCGTCACATTGATTCACCAACCGAGCCCTGCTCTTGAGCAACCATAATGACTGTCTGTGTCATCTAAAACACCATTTTTTTTTTTAATCAACTGCCCACTTGAGACAGTTTCCTGCTCACTCTACTAAATCTGACCTTGCATTTTACAAGAGATGAAAATGCTTGCGGTAAATGGATGAACCGCAGATAACATACAACATAAAATGCACAACACACAACAAACAACGAGAGCTTGTAATAGTTAAACTGAACTTTTAATTGCAGTGACTAACTTCACCGCCTGTATCAGATTTATCTTCAACAACGCTCAAAACAATCATCTGGGTGTAGAGTTGGTTCACTGGAATACATCAAAAACATGTGCTGCATATCTGCATGTTTTTGTTTTGTTTTGTTTATTGTTTGTTTGTTTTTTCAGACGTGCATGACACCAATGACATTGCAATTTATCACTGGCACTGCTTTATCAGGGCACAATGTTTAGAACAGTTCCAAGAATGGGCACCCCCTCCAGATCCAACTTACGTCATCGTTACCCTTGAACGGGGGCGAGCCTTTACCCCCCGCGATGCTGAATCCGAGACCGTTGCTGTCCTTCACGAGCTTGAGGGTGATTTTCTGTTGTGATAAGCAGCGGGATAAAAGCAACATCGGTCATTTTAAATCTAGCACAATTACCAATATTTTCATTCATCTTCTCCATTCACTTTAAATTTCACTCTACACATACATGTAAAAAAATCCTACAGTGACACTGCTTCTTTGTTGGCAACAAACTTTGTACAGAGATTACGAGCAAGATGCGGTGGGATTTTTTTTTTTTTTTTTTTAAACTGAGAAAAGATAGCACACAAATTTTTGGGAATGGATGGAAAAATACTCTTTCATCTGTATTTTGGTATGTTAAAAAAAGGTACAAGTGGGTTCTAAGATGCAAGAAAGAAAACTTACAATTACAATAGGTTTATATATGGTATGTGACAATTATTTTCTGCTTCACAGCTTGTTGTCGTATTTACATGACAATGAGCAGTTGGCTTCAAATCATTTTTTTTTTAACCTCTTCACAGAATATCTTTAACCTAAAATTTTAACATACTTTTTTTTTTATGTAATAAAAGGGATTCTTGTGCGTAAGTGCTCATATTCGCTAGTGAAATTCTGAGAAATTATTGACGTCAAGACGCAGCAGTAAGTAAAAAGATGTAGACTTCCCTGTTTTGTCACACAGCTTCAGTGTAATACAATTTGAGAATTCAACTACTGAAACCTCACAATCACTTTAACATAGCATTCTCAATGATTTTTTTTTTTTCTTATTCCTCCACAGGCAAGCAACCTATCAGCATAAATCTAATAATGGCAATAAACTTGGCACAGCCAAAAAGTGAGTCAGAGAGGGTATAGCAATGAACTCAAATCTTATGTTTGCAACATGTGAAACACACATACAACACAGACAAAGTAAGGGAATGTTTGGCATGCTACCACAGTAACAAACAACACAGCCACGAAATGATAACAGACAAAAAGTGCCACATGTGCAAAACACCTGTTCCTTTGTTCATTCACTGCACACATGCCAATACATTTACAATTATACCTGCCCCACACAGAAATGCAAACACACATCACAAAATGCATACACTCACACAAAGAAAGAAACATGCCATGCATAACTTAGTTGTTTCTGTCTTCTGTATGTTTCCTCCTTTGAGCAAAAACATTCCAAAACAAGTCTACAAATGCAGCATGGACATTGCTGGTGAAATTTGAAGTTTTGAAATTTGAACTATTCTTAGAAACATTAATTCAAGCTGTGAACACAACTATATTGTATAAATCCTTGTGGGACTTTCATAAGATAGAATTTAAGTTGATACACTACATTGTAAAACAGCATATCTTTTGATGTCATAAATATTACATTCTGCAAAGGTGCTAAAACTTCTGTCCCATACATGTATTTCACTAATTCTCTATATTTTGAGCTCAAGGAATCATACAGAAATTCTGCAGGCAGGAAAAAGTGGATTTTGCAAACAGGCAAAAAGCATGCATCAAATTGTTTGAAATCAAATTTCATGGTGCACCACAATACTCATATATAATAGCAGGCAACAGGCACATATTTCATATGACTTTCCAATTTCCCGTCACCTCCACCATACACAGAAATCCATTAGTGGGACTACAGTAAATGGAAATGGATTGTCACCAGCAAAGACTCACACAAAATTAATCCTATTTCTTTCTGTGATGGGAGGTTTAAATTTCTAAGTTGCAAACACATAGGCACATTTAATCTACACTTACATCAGCAACTGGAAAACATAATGTACGATTGTACGCATATAATTTTTCCTTTTTTTCTCTCTCTCACAATCTCTCTCTTCCTTGAGCAGATACATTTTTATGTCAAAATAAAGTGGAACTACATAATGTCATTGAAAAAGACAAACAAACAAGAAAACATACAAGAAATGGGAGCCGTTTTGTCCTATTTGGCATTACTAAGCTATCCAGGATCTTCAATTACGTTATGTAAAATCATCTAGTTTACTAGCTGTGCATCATAATGTTAACCATTGTATGAAATTAATACCGCAGTGAAAGGGGGCACAGATTGAAATGGTAACAGATGTGAAAAGACTTTGTGTAAGTTTGGTATACAAAAGAAAGAGTGTACAGGTTAGGCAATACAACAATCAGTGTTGTGTAATTTCATAGCAAAACAACTGGTGAGCATGAAGTATGGAATGTGATTATGGTTAGGCGCAAGAGAAACATTGTCACCATTTTAAGTTACAATGTACAAGTGCCTAAAGTATTACATGGGAGTTATATGTAGATCAGAACAGGATGGAATATGTATTGTGCACTTTTGAGTGGCAAGATACATTTGTACACACTGCAAGCAAATCCTACAACACACAAGCAAAACATCAAAAACTGAGAGCATGGCTAGTGATATGAGCAAAGAATATTAATTTCCACACAACTACACTTAACTACACATGAGTGACACTTACTACACATGTGCCTATGACAAGGTGAAAATAAAAACACCAAAACATACATAGCTTTGTGGAATGTAATTCTTCCTGTACAAAACATTGCATGTCTTACATAATTACCACAAAAAAAAAAAAGAGAGAGAGAGAAAGAAATAGAACATACAACTAGTCTGTATAGAGACCACTGTAAAATCATGCGCGGCAAGAATATTGCTGATTTCCTACAGGGAGACATTTATGTTTTATGTCACCAATTCACCAAGGATGAAGGTGACCCAACTATGGCAAGCCATGAGAAGTCAAAACCATAAATCACGTAGGAGGAAAAAGTATAAAAATTAAGAATGGATTGGCAGGGAGGTTGTTAGTTGGAGAAGGAAAGGAAAAAAAGAATAAGGTCTTTTTTTTTCTTATAAAAAACAGAAACAAAAACAAGTGCACTTATTGTGATGCCATTTTACGGAGCAAGGCAGTGATTCTTGTCAACAACATGGACGCATTGGCATTAGCCTCACTTCAAGCCTGCACAAGCTAAACATTCTCCCAACCTGTACATCATCAGGTTTCACGTCACGACTCAATCATCGAGAGATTGCATTAGCAGATAAGGGCTATGTTCGGGCACAGAACATGCCGATAAACTTTTTGGGTGCATTTGAGTGAAGATAGTGAGGTGACTCAGAGAGCCAACAAAAGCCAGATTGAGGATTAATCAGCAGAAATTTGGCAGTGACTTTCCCTAATCTATCTTCCCTCTCCCCCCTTTTGACGTAATATCTTTGCGTACACTGTCTCCTACACAGCAACAGGGCCAAACTGGCCCTATACTTTCATGCCCTCTTAATTTATTTCAGGTGAGCATGATTTAGTTTAAAAAAAAAAAAAAAAACATTAAAAAAAGCAAAAAATAAAAAATTGAAATCTGCTAACACAATATTCACTGCTCTGTTTTTAGCTTCAAAATTGTGTCAGGGACGAGATACATCTAAAATGACAAAGTGCACTATACCAGGAAAAATTTGTTGCCACATTTATCTACTTTAACCCTAAAAAGACTGGGGGGGGCCTAAAAGGCCCCCCCCCCCCTCGACATTTCGCGTGATTACTCTGCAACACGCAATGCTCTATGACTTTTTTCTTTCGAGTTTCCCGCACATTTTGACAACAAATTTGTGACGCCCGGGGGTACGGTTCTGAAATTACATGACTTTTGGTACATGCACGTGAGGCCGAAAATGGCTCAAAAATGTGATTTTGTGTACAAAGTCAATGCAAAATGAGTTTTTTCACATGGTTCATATAAATATGCTTATTTTTACTCTCAATGGCTAAAATTAATTTGTTTTAGGAGTATTATGCTTCAAAAAGTGTCTGCCACAAATTTTGTTAAAAAAACAACAAAAACAAAAAGGTCGAAAAAACAAAGAAATACATAAGAAATTCATAAAACAATAAAATAAATAAGAAATTAATTTTGATACCGAATTTTTTTTCAAGTACATTTGCTAAGAATGCCACAAAGAATAATTTGACCAAAAATGAGCCCTTTTGGAGCTTTATTTACTGATTTAGATCAAAGAGTCTGATTTCTTGCATAAATTAGCATAATTAATCAAAATAAAATAAAAGAAGACTATTTTGTAAAATTTAAATATACGATCTTGTAGATTACATTGCACACTACCATTGTGCAAATTTCCGCGGCGATCGCGCGATCCACGGCCGAGATCTTAAGGGGGGGCCCTTTAGGCCCCCCCCCCCCCCCCAGTCTTTCGAGCTACCAAAATAGCCCAGTCTTTTTAGGGTTAATCCTACATTTAGCCTGTTGGACATCATCAACCTGAAACTTCAGATTTTGACCGCACCCTGATGGGAGAATTCAAATTTAGCCTCAGAGGGTCCAGTTGTTGTAGTGCAACTACAGGGTTTGTTTGTTTGTTTGTTTGTTTGTTTGTTTGTTTGTTTGCATGTCTATCTGTCTTCAGACCACTGGCTAACATGGGGGCAAAAGTCTATAACTGACAAACAGCACTCTCCATGCGGACACCAAACCAGGGGGGGGGGGGGCACAAAAACAAAGCAAATCAGTGACTGGAAGCAAGGCTACCTATACACTAACACCAGACAAAGAAGGGATGAGTTTACAGTTAAGCTGACATGACAATTTACAATACATGTACTATGGCTGCAAAAACACAGATTTTGACCAGACAAAGACATCACCAATACTAAATAAATAAATAAATAAATAAAAGTAAAAATTCTCGGAATAAAAGGGGAAAAAGAAGAAAACTACATTATGTCAAGGAGGACAAATGTAGAAGAGGATAAAGATAATAGCAATGCATATTCTAGAAATCTACAGCTATCTCAAATCTATTTATCTATTACTGAAATCAAGTCACTGATGTTACCACACCAGTTATTACAGGTGCATTATTTTCTCTGCACATTACATGGGCATACACGCTCCTTATTCAAATATTTGGGTGACATGTTACTACAAACCCAAAGGAGGATAACAGTTGAAACAAAATTAGAAATACATTAATCGAGAAGTGACACACCACATAACTTTGTCAATTTCATACAAGACAAAGAATAGACATGTACTACATTTAATCAGTCAGATCAAACACACCTACGATGAATGCAAGAAATGAGGAAATCAAGGTCTGAAAATGGACCTTTTTTATGCCTTCTAATGGCAAGAGAAGACAACTTATTTTAGCGTGGCAGAGACAATTGCATTTGCGGAAAGCAGGTGAAGACACTATGACAGTGCAGACATCCAGCGACAGAAAGCGAACTTTGTTTTCAGATGTGAAAGGGGGCAGGCACATGAAGTGTGGGGGAAGACACGTGACAAGGTTGGCTGACAAGTGTAGTACGCGTTAATAAAGAGAAAACGAAAAACAGTAGAGACAGGAGGAGGCGGAGTAGAGAGAAAGAAAAATTGTTGCGTGAATGTGAGACCCCCCCTCGTCGGAGAGGGTCGTCACACTGACCTCTTGAACGTGGTGGAATTTGGGTTCGGGGGCGAACTTGACGCCCGAGCGCTCGTGCCGTTCACCGTTGTCCTGGGGTTGGGGCGACGGAGGAGGCGGAAGCAGGACCGGCTGTGGTGGGGGCGAGACGCATTTGGCAGAGTGTACGTTGGGAAAGGGGTCAAAGGGGGATGGGGGTGTGGGGTTCCCAGGGCGGGGCAAGGAGGTAAAAGATGCCACAGAGTGTACAAGAAGAGGGGAGAGGGGGAAAAAAGGGTGGTGGGGAGTTGGAACTGGTCATTAGAGAAGTTTTCATTATCATTGGGTCAACCTTTCATATTCCAGCACTGCACCAAAGTGCCCAAGGCCAGGCCACGGAAACATACATCTGCCTTACACGCAACGTCACTCTGGTCAATTATGATTAGCATTATGAATTCAAGTATTTAAGTTTTACATTCCTCTTTAGCAATTTACTTTGAACATTATAATGTGATCCATACTCTTATCTTAAGATGATTATTTTTTCTATTTATTATATCACATATTAGTAGGGCATGATTTATTGATAACAACACGCTTTTCACAGCAGAGCAGCAAATGAAATGCACTCAGAACAAGTATGATTCACATTCTAAAGTTAACACTTACAGCTGTATAATATCAAACATCTTTCAAATACAAAGTTAAGAAATATAATTCATTTATATAAGACCTGCATTATGTCTAGTTTGATGTCCTTTGAAATGTCCTTTATTTACAAATTTTATTCATGTCTTCCGATCATACTGCACAGTCTGGCAGAATTACCATGGATACTAAGAAAAAATTACAGCAATAAGAAGAAAAAAAGGAACGGAGGAAAAATATATACTGGTGAAGAACATGTCAAGTAAAATGTATGTACATTATATGCAAAGCTGAATAATATACTGGTTACAGATTGTGATCAATATATGTGAATGTGTATGGTTGAGCCTGTACAGCACACAGTGAAAATGAGGGTTAGAAGAAGTTTGTATTGAATGAAATTATGTATGTGCCAGTAATTTGATATATTAGTGCAACACTCAAATTCAGCTGCACCTAACATAGAAAATACTGGCAAAAACCTCCCTTGAGCAGGTCACGGCTGAATGGATCCATCAAAAAAACATTGCAGCTATATAAATTGAAGCAATGTTGCAACAAGTGGCATAAATGATAATGCAACAAATTGCTTTATTCTAATAAACTATACATTTATTCTGTTAGAATTTGATTCATCTGAGGAAAAACAAAATCCTTCAGAATGAAACTAAACAAGTACCAAGAAAAAAAAAAATCTGATTTGGCTGCATTTCAGATATCAATCTTAAAAATATAAACAGTAGCAACCATAGTTTTGATGAAAGATTCTTGGAGCACATATGTTCCCCAAAAACCCTTCAGTTGAACAAATCCTAGCTTGGTGAATGTCCAAAGTTCATCAAAAAACTAAGCTGTAGCAGAAAGAGTGGTCAAGGTACTGCAATCTGTGGTAGCCACTAGCGAAATGTGTTGCAACTGTTGGCAGTGTCCAAGGTCCAGGAACCCAGCCAGCAAGTCCCCAATGCCAGGGCTAGAAGGGCAATCTTGTCTAGCCTGCTGCCGACCAATGTGGAGAGCGCAAGAATGTCGCAAGTTAATGTCACCTTGCCCATGCAACAGTTGATCGTTAATAGGTGAAATAGATATATATAAAGCTGTACAAACTCAGGCATGCACGTCACACGTGTTAGTAATTTGCTCCTATCAACTAGTCTTAACCCTATTCTAACTGGGGGGGGGTCAAATTGACCCCCCCCTCGACGTTTCGCGCCACGATTCCGTAACGCGCAAAGATTTCGCCGCACCGTTTCATGACTTTTTTCATTGAAGTCTCCCGCATATTTTGAGACCAAATTTGCGACGTCCGGGTACACCGTTCTGAAGTTATGCAATGTTTTGCATATGCATGTCAACCCGAAAACCGCTCAAATTCGTGATTTCGTGTGCAAATCCAATGCAAACTGTGTTTTTTTGTTTAATTGATATAAATTAGATTATTTCAACTTTTAACCATTGAAATAAATCAATTCTAATGTAGATAAGTTTGAAAAAGTGCCTCCAACAAATTTTGGCAAAAAAACAATAGAAAACAAAAGATCGAAAAAACAATAAAATACATAAGAAATTAACAAAACAATAAAAAACAAAAGAAAATGATTTTGATTGCACTATTTTTTTACTAGAAAATTGTTTGATGTGTCTTGAGGAACTCTGACACAAAAATTTAATAATCCTTCAGTCTTTTTGATGGAGTTATAGGTGAAAATATGATTTCATGCGTTAATTTGCATAATTAATTTATTAAAAAATATGAAATCAACATTTTTCTATTGTATGACCATGTAATCTTGTAGTTGACATTCGGCTCTATGTTCAGGCAAAATTTTGTGGCGATCACGCGATCGGCGGCTGAGATCTGAAGGGGGGGTCAAATTGACCCCCCCCCAGTAAAAACTTGGTCTCAAATAGCCCAGTTAGAATAGGGTTAAAGCATCTTTATTTGATCACAATCTAGACGCAAATGATCTATCTTTTCCCATTCTTCATTCTAGATTCAATTCATGTCATTTCATTTCATTTCATTTTACTTCTTCTCCATATAAAATGGAAAATCTTCATGAATGATACATGTGTCATTTCGTGCTGTGTGGACATTCTGACACACATCAAACAAAATTCTTCACCGGAGCATCTGCTACTGAATACAATAACTCTTGAGATTGGGAAACTTGCTCAGTGTAATAACTTAGCTGGTGTACTAACTTGGTCGGTGTAATAACTTGGTCGGTGTAATATATATATATATTCACATTTTGT